>OY977940.1:24558094-25195604 GCA_963854355.1 Epinotia brunnichana
CACAATAATCTGTTACCATTACAATGCCCACTTTGCCTAAGATAAAAAAATAATTAACATAATTATAATAAATAATAATAATTCAAATATTTATAGATATCAAATGTTTGATAAATGACAAAAACATGATGCAAAAAATCTAGGAAAGCGGGCGTACGAGTATGATTCTTCTAAAGTCACAAAAGCGTATAAAGACGGAGGCGAAGGGAGTGTCTGCTAACTATCAGGCAGACCGTATGCTTGTTAGCCACCACCGTAGTATTAAAAGCCAGCTGCACCATGGGGTCAAAAAATCGAAACCTTACCTCTTTGTGATTTCCTAAATTCTTTATCGTACAAATGCCAAACTCGTGCATGAGCCAAAATGATATTCTTAGTAGCCATGTATTCTGCTGTTCCGTGACCATGTGCTAAACCTGGTGCGAATTCATCAGATCCATAACCACTGACGACCAATTTAGGTTCATTAATCGTTATCCAAAGTTTCACTCGGTCCCCGAAATGTTCAAACAGGACTCTTGCGTAGTCCTCTAGCCATTGAGCCACGTAAGGGTTTGCCCATCCGCCTAAATCTTGCAGGCATTGTGGTATGTCAAAATGAGTAATGGTTACAATTGGTTCGATGGCATTCATGAGCAGGCCGTCAATGACTTCATTGTAGTGATCGATACCCTCCTGGCTAACGTTATTCGCAAAACCGTTGGGCAGTATTCTTGGCCACGAAATGGAAAATCTATACAAGTCAACGCCTAAATATCGAAGCATAGCTGAATCACACGTGTACTTATCATATGATTTGCAAGCAATATCTGCAGTTGAATTGTCGTTTATCGAGCCTGGCTTATGAGAGAATACGTCCCATATATTTTTTGATTTGCCTGTGTGATAAATAATAGCATAATATTAGTTACATAACTTAAAGATTAGAACTTGTGTGTGTATTTAAAATACTAACTATTATACAATTTGATGATTTATAGATATGTTTTCGTGGAAGTCATATCAATACTTTCAAATAAAACGTTTCTAATAACTGATACATGTATAATAATTGTGTCATGCCGATACCTGAAACGTTCCATGCACCTTCAACTTGAAAAGCTGATGTGGCTGATCCGAACAAAAAACCAGTAGGGAAGGATTTTATCTGAGTGGATGCACTGTAAAGTAAAAATAAAAAACCGGTCAAGTGCGAGTCAGACTCGCGCACCGAGGGTTCCGGACCACCCCGTACAATAGAAACGATTCCACTATAAACTGACACTCACAAAGTATGTATTCACATACTTAGTGCGTGTCAGTTTATACTGGACATTAAATGTTCAGTGATCTTATTTAAAATTTACGGTTTTCGCCATTTTTCCTTTTTCTGTATATAAGACGTTGCTTCGTACAAAATTTCAATATTCTGAGTTCACGGAAAGTACCCTATGGGTTTTGATTCCCTTAAGAATTTTGAAAAGCATAAATCGCTGTATCTTTTGATTGCGTTGGCTAAGAAGTTTGATTTTTGACAGCTTCAAGGGACAGTAGACATGAATATTTTATATAAATTTCAGCTTGATACATTCACGCGTTCCTGAGAAACAGGGTCTTGACAGACGGCAGGACAACAAAGTGATCCTATAAGGGTTCCGCTTTTTCCTTTCGAGGTGCGGAACCCTAAAAACATATAAATAAACCGCAGCAGAACCAAGATAACCGATAGCCCTCCGAATCGCACATAATCTGACATAAGTAGCAGTGGGCGGGGTACATTGCACGTAGAACCGATGGCCGTTGGGGCGGAAAGGTTTTCGATCTTTGCTTTAGGATCTAGATGATAAACATACATTTTTCTACGTCCGTAAAAAGTAAGTAAGTTAGTAAGAAACTATTCATATCCCGTTGCTGGCCCTTTAGTTTCATATTGGTTCGGGGCAATTTCTGGCCAGTCAGTAAGAAAAACGTATAGGGTCGCCTTGTCCGCCTCAACCTATTAAGTCGTCGCCGCCCGTTTTGCGGCACCCACTCATAGTCAATTTAGCCACGGCGTAGGTGCGTATTATTTAAGATTTAATTCATAATAGATAATTAACCATTTATTTATAATCTTAAATAATACGTGTTCACGCCGCTGCGTTCAGCACTTCATTTAGTATTAAGATTATTACTGTCAATCGATTATACACCTTATTTACACTACACAAGGCATATTTTCATTGTATCGAGTCTCTGCCAATCAGATAGCTTCAATATTGCGTGTTACATGTAATCGGCCAATCATAGCTCACCACATACACACGCCAGCCGTCAGAGCCCTCTGCTTGACACACTTGCCTTTCTATCGCCTAGCGAAACACTTCACACAACAACTAAAAGATGTATTTTAAACTGCATTAAACAGTACTTTATGTACAAAGGTGGTTTAAATCATCTTCCCTTGTTCCCATCGGGAACAAAGTGGCGACCGTTTGACAGGACTCTGCAGCTATAAATCGGATTCCGAAGTCAGTTTGCAGTGCCCATTTCCCAAGCGAAGAGGTCATCGCCACGTGCACACCTACTCCGTGCAGCGCCTAGATGCCTGGATCAAAGCCAAGGCATTAGCTGTGCCCTATCATCGTGCATCGTGCAGCCAGACCCATTCGCTCCAGTTCCAGCGTCCGAGAGACGCATTTCCGACGGACCCACGACTTCCATGCAGCAGCCCGCGCCGTGCCTATTTTCACCTGCCTGCCCAATTTATAACGTGAGCCCGTTCCTTTACTTTTCCTAGTTGCTTCCTCTTTGATTTGTGCCAATAGTGATACCAGTTTCTCGAAGTTTCTAGCATTTTCGTAAAACTTCTAGTGTTTCTAGCTATCTGCACTAGCTAATTCAAGACTATACGCAACTGCCTAACTCATCTTACGACTTATAATTTACTACGGCCATAGAAAACCTAGTTACCTATTAATAAGTGGCAAGTGTCATCCAATTATTTAACCCAATTTGCTTTAGAGCAACTCAATCATCGCTTCTTTGCACTAGCCAATTTTCCAAGTATTAAAATAAAACCTACTTGCAAGTGCCTACCTAAATGTTTATGCCTACTTTCTATTAATAAAATTGTGCATCCCCGTTAGCACGCCTATATTCTATATTATAATAAACTACAAGCAAATCTTCGCAATCCTTGCTTCCAATTTTAGGTACTTAACGCCCATTGACCGCCTGTTGTTATACCTACATACCTCCAATCAGCTGTTTAGCATTCTTTGCAATTCCAGCGTCCAGTGACCTACTTCGGGGCAATCGCCACGCCCAGGAGTGCAGTGCGAGCGCATTGCTGCCTACGCGCAAGGCCGAGAGTTCAATTTCGTCTGGCTGAACGGCAGACGGCGCTTCGGTGGACCGGCTAAGCGAGGAGCGTATCGTATGCAATTACATAACTTGTTTACTTAGATTTGCGTTATTTTCTCGATAATTTCATTGCCAACTATGCCTCCGAAAGAAGACGTAATGCCTAAGGAAGATGAACTTAAAGTGCTTAAGGCTAGACGTGGTTCGATCAAAGGTCGATTAACGAAATTTAAATCATATTTAGATAATTTAACTGTCTTACAACCAGTTTCGTCGTTGGAAACTAAACAACTTGCAATGAAAATATCGAGAATGCAATCGTTATTTGCTGATTTCGATGAGGTGCAAGGTCAAATAGAGATTTTATGTGAACCTGACCAAGCTGAAGAATTGTCAAATCGGGACAATTTTGAACAAGAGTTTGACATAAACTTATCAATAGCTCAAGACTTTCTAGAAGCCAATTCACCTTCCAGAGACAGCTTGAACAATACCAATTGTTCTTTGCAGTGTCATCACGATAATAGTGATGTTCTCGGGTTCAGACTACCTGTCATTAAAATTCAAAATTTTGATGGATCGTGTTTTAGGTGGCTGGAGTTTAAAGAAACTTATGTATCGTTAGTTCACAAAAACACTAAGATACAAAACATACACAAGTTTCACTACCTACTTTCGTATCTAGAAGGTGAAGCGGCCCGCGTTCTATGCAATTTAGAAGTGTCCGATTCTAATTATTCCGAGGCTTGGCAACTTTTGTGCAAACGTTACGATAACAAACGACAGCTAATAAATAACCACTTAAAGGCTTTATTTAGCATTGAATCAGTGCGAGAGACCGACAAGTCCCTACGATTTATTGTTGATCACTTCACTAAAAACTTGCGGGCTCTCTGTACTTTGGGACTGCCCGCCGACAAGTGGGATGTCCTCATTATTTATATGGTGTCGTCTAAATTAGATGGCAGCACATGCTATAAATGGGAAGAACATAGAAATACGCTGCCGGAAATTCCTAGTTTAAATGATTTTTTCGATTTTCTCAAAGCCCGCGCAGACGTTTTAGAGACAGTATACAGACAAAGACAAGACAAGCCTAAACATCTGCCGCCGCCGCCCCAATTTAAACCACATACCAAAACATTTGCTCTCACGACTAAACCGAAACCCCCTCATTTTTTTAAGCCTCTAAATGAGTGTATTATGTGCAAGGGTCATCATCTTCTGTACGAATGCGCTGCCTTCAAGGCTAAAGGGCCGGAGGAAAGGGTTGCTTTGGCATCTTCGTTGAATTTGTGCGAGAACTGTTTAAGGGTCGGTCATAAGGTTCAAACTTGCAGATTGCCGGGTTCTTGTCGCTATTGTAAACAAAGACACAATTCTCTTTTACATGTTCCCAATCAAACTGACGTCTCAAGTCAAGCCGAAGTTTCCAACACTAGTAGCACTAGTTTAGCTGCTATGACTAATACGGATGTATTGTTGTGCACCGCCCAAGTTCAATTAAAAAACCCAGCTACTAATGAATCTATGATAGTTCGTTGTTTGTTGGACAGTGGAAGTCAATCAACAATTGTCAGTCAAAAGGTCCAACAAACTCTAAACCTGGCTTCACAGCCATCTAATGTCAGTATTGTCGGATTGTCCGACACCCCTATAAATACGCAGACCAAGCGTTGTGCCCTACATTTCCAATCGCTTAATGACCCATTTAATGTCAATATGACATGCCTAGTCGTGCCTAAAATTGCCGAAAAATTGCCTAAAGTTTCTCTCGACGTCAGTCGCTATGATTTATCTAAGTTTCAATTAGCAGACCCCCAATTTTATGAAGCCTCATCCATTGACATGCTCATTGGTGCTGACCTATTTTGGGACCTAATAGGTACCCATCAGCACTCGCTAGGACCCCGCGATCCTATTCTACGGAGTTCTAAGCTGGGATGGCTTGTTTCTGGTCCGCTGCCTATACTCAACAATTCCAAACCACAATCATCAAATAAAACTACTCATTGTAACTTTTGTTACATGAGCCTAACTTGCCTAACCTAAATGATGAATTGACTAAGTTTTGGGAACTAAAAAATATACCCCCTATAGTATAGGGCCTATACCTAATCTCACCTATACCTACTCAAGAAGAGAAAAATGCGAACAACATTTTCTTTCTACCTAACACGTATCGCTTGACAAATAGTCGCTGTTGCGTTCGTGTACCGCTTCGTAACGAAAAGGACCACCTAGGTAAGTCCTAATCGTTAGCCAAAAACAGTTTATTAGTCTAGTGGTTAGCTTTAGAAAGCAGCCCGAAATAAAATAAAAACCTGAGCCTTTGTGGCCAGTCTCGTCGTCAGAGGTCATTGACCTTCCCGAACTAAAAGCGTTGCCTGCTTTGGTGGCGGAGTCTGCACCTTCGGCAGCATGTATAGATATCGAAAGATTTTCGAAATTGACTAGGGCTCAGCGAGTGCGCAAGTCCATAGATTTATTCACAATGTTCGAAACCCTCAAAACAAACAAATAGGTATATTAACTGTCGATGAACTCAAATGTGCCTTAACTACTCTAATTAGATTAGCTCAGCAAGTTTCCTTTCCTAATGAGGTTCTTTGTTTAAATAATAAAAAACCTTTACCTCACAAATCAAACTTAATCTCGTTAAATCCATTCATTGACGATCAAGGTTTAGTTCGCGTCGGTGGCAGATTAAACAATGCTAACTATCCCTATAACAAAAAACACCCGATTTTATTAAAGGCTAATCACCATTTAACTAAGTTGATATTTCAACAGGAACACGAGCGATTATTGCATGCTCCTCCACAATTATTATTAGCAACTGTTCGCGACCAGTATTGGCCGGTAGGAGGCCGTAAATTGGCGCGAGACACTTATGACCGCTGTTTTAAGTGTAGACGATTTAAGGGAGAAGGCATGGTCAATATTATGAGTAATTTACCTAATGATCGTGTTGAGCCTGACTTCCCCTTTAATACCGTCTCAACTGATTTTGCCGGTCCCTATTTAATTACTGACCGAAAGGGTCGAGGGTGTAAAATAACAAAATGTTATTTATGTATTTTTGTGTGCTTTAGGTATAAATGTATTCATTTAGAGCCAGTCAGCGAGCTAAGTAAAAACGCCTTTATTCTAACACTCACAAGGTTCATTGCCCGCAGGGGGAAACCAAGGTTAATCTATTGTGATAACGGGCGTAATTATGTTGCTGGCGCTAAGGAAATAAATAACTTTTTCAAATTAAACAAAACATCTATATGTGATTTTGCAGCTCAGCGAGGTATAGAATTTAAATTTTCGCCTGCATACTCTCCTCACTTTAATGGTCTTGCTGAAGCCGGCGTCCGTTCAGCCAAATTTCATATCCGTAGGATATTAGGGCAGACGCATTTAACATTCGAGGAATTGGCTTCTCTATTTGCCCAAATCGAAGCTATCCTCAACAGCCGGCCCCTTTGTCCCCTCAGTCCTTCACCTAATGATTTCCAGCCGCTTACCCCAGGACACGTTTTAATTGGCAGGCCCCTCACGTCGTTGCCGACTCCAAGCTTCATCGACGTCACGACTTCACGCCTGAACCGGTTCCAGCGCTTGGAACAAGTCCGTCAACACTTCTGGAAGCGATGGTCCCAAGAGTACGTGGCAGAATTACAGCAGCGCACGAAATGGCGAGTTACATGCACACAATTGCAACTCGATGACCTCGTGCTTATCAAGGAGGATACTCCACCCCTGTATTGGCGCCTGGGACGCGTCAGCAAGCTGTTTCCTGGATCTGACGGGGTACCTCGAGTCGCCGACGTCAAGACAGCTCACGGAACCATTCGTCGAGCGCTGAATCGTCTATGTCTGCTCCCCTCCCCCGAGAACGAAGCTTGAAAGCTCTGCATGCTTCCAAGGGCCGGGAGGATGTTCACGCCGCTGCGTTCAGCACTTCATTTAGTATTAAGATTATTACTGTCAATCGATTATACACCTTATTTACACTACACAAGGCATATTTTCATTGTATCGAGTCTCTGCCAATCAGATAGCTTCAATATTGCGTGTTACATGTAATCGGCCAATCATAGCTCACCACATACACACGCCAGCCGTCAGAGCCCTCTGCTTGACACACTTGCCTTTCTATCGCCTAGGGAAACACTTCACACAACAACTAAAAGATGTATTTTAAACTGCATTAAACAGTACTTTATGTACAAAGGTGGTTTAAATCATCTTCCCTTGTTCCCATCGGGAACCACTCCATTGCTTAATAAGCTACTCAGTGGGTGCCTATAATAAAAATAAATAGTTAATTACCCATTTATTTATCTAACTATTTCTTGTTGATTTTTTGCCCCCGTTAGCCAGGAGTCAACACGAGAGCGTTTCTTAGAAACATGTTACAACACAAAAGGAGTTACACATTTCAACATAACCCTACTTTTCTTGGATTACAACCCACAAAATCACAGTTTTAAAAAGTGAGCTGGAGACGTAACCATGACAATTAGCGACAGAAAAAGTTGATTCACCCAAATAAATACATGGGGCAAATATTGCATACTAGCTGTTGCCCGCGACTTTGTCCGCTTAGAACTTATACTTAGAAAATATAATGCAAACAAACTTCTACTTACCATCTTAAGGGATGATTTCCGAGGCAAAAACTATTCTATATCCTTCGAAGGGTCTCAAATTATCTCTATACCAAATTTCATTTAGGTACATGGATTTTATTCAAACTTTTACCCCCTATTTCATACCCTTAGGGAATGATTTTCGGGATAAAAACTATCTAATGTCATTCTTCGGGACTCAAACGACCTTTATACCAAATTTCATCTAAACGGGATTCATCAAAATTTTCACCCCCCATTTCACCCCCTTAGGGAGTGATGTCCGGAATTAAAACTATCCTATGTCCTTTCCCAGGACTCAAGCTATCTCTATACCAAATTGTATTAAAATGGGTTCCATCCGAATTTTTACCCTTAATTTCACCCCCTTAGGGGATGATTTCTGGGGTAAAAACTATTCCATGTCCTTTCCCAGGACTTAACCTATATCTACGCCAAATTTCATCAAAATAGATTACATCCAAATTTTCACCCCCCCCCCCCCTTTTCACCCCCTTAGGGGATGATTTCCGGGATAAAACGTATTATATGTCCTTCCCCGGGACTCAAACTATTTATATACCAAATTTCATCTAAATCGGTGCAGCGGTTTAAGTAGCTCTATACAAATTTCCAGCCCCAATTTCAGCCCCTCAGATATAATAACTACCCTTTGTCCTTCCCCGGAGCTCAAACTAACTATATACCAAATTTCATCTAAATCGGTTCAGCGGTTTAGGCGTGAAGAGGTAACAGACAGACAGACACACTTTCGCATTTATGATATTAATATGGAAGTATGGATTATTAGTATGGATAGTATGGGTTCTTTCCGCTTGTCTTCCAAATAGAGGTGTAGCTGTAGACTCACTTCAAAAGAAAGAAGAAACGAAAAACTCATTCAAATATCTCAAAAAATTACGAAGCTACAACCGTTTTAATGTCGCTTGTTAGAGTGATAAAACGATCAGGGACCGTGACGTCACGATCCTCGAGCGTCATAGTAAAAAACAATCGTTTCATTATAAAGTTGCGTTTTGCGGAAAAGAGACGCAACAAACCCCCTCTTAAAACTATATACACTCATAACTTAGTGATTACCTATACGAGTATAGCCTCTTGCGTTATTTTTTTTCGAGATAATACAACATTATGATTATTTTGTTTAGTGTCTACATCCCTTTTTTCGATAAGATAAGATAAAATAAGATTTCTTTATTCTCAGAACTGTGTACATTTAGTTGTTTTGGGTAAAATAAAGTCCAACAGCTTGCCCATTTCGGACGTACAATATTAAACTTAAAGCTAGTCAAATATACTAAAACAATAACAACAATAGTATTTCCAAATAATTTTAACCATATTCACACATAAAATATTAATTTAGATCTATCCGACATCCGTATTTTCTTTTAAACCACGAACTTCGGAATTCGAAAATATTCGGGTATCTCTATCTCTATCGCACTAACAAATGACAGGAATGCAGATATACGAACTTCGAGTTTCGGTTTTCGTGGTTTGGCTGAATACGCAAAGAGCGCGCGCGCGTGCCATTCAAAAAAACCAAGTTTATATTGTTCGAATTTGTTGTTACATTTGTAGAAATTACGCCTTAATTCGACATTTGCGCATATAAGTTCGCATATCAAAATCGATTAATTTTATATTTGCTTTTGGTACCTATGTGTCTCGTCAATGTATATCGTAGACGGGATTAAAATTATTAATAGGCGAAAAAAAGGCAAAGAAATTCCGCCATTTTGTCCGTAGTATTTCTTATTAGTCTGTGATTTTGACGTTTCTTTTAGCTGACAGATGTGGCGGCGATATACTTTAAGAATAATAAATGAAAAATTAAATGAAGTCGTATATTACGGAAAATAAATTAATCGTCGCAGTCGGATAAAAAATATCCTAAGTTGCAGCGGGAATAATAATGTACCTATATAAAATGTTTCATATTTTTCCGTCCATGGGATGCTGAGAACATTCGTACCACAGAAAGCTTAGTTTCAAACTGGCTGATTCTTTTTTTAATTTAGAGATTTATTATAAGTGGAGATTAGGTCAAGGCTTGAAAAATAAACTAATATCTCTCGCTCGTCATAATACAAATATTTAGTCAGGTATTGGAACCCGGAACTGCAAGCCTCATTGACAGATTTTTTACCAACTAGATAGAGCACTTTTTTTTTCGATAATGACGATTGTACAAGAATAATACTCGCCAAAAAATGGTCTTGATCCTATTGGCGAGAGGTATGGGACACAAAAAAACTCAAATATAACTCATTCCGCTGCATACCCTTCTAGTGGCATGTTTCAAGGTGTGTGCTGTGCTGGTTTACCTGTCCGTGCCGCCTGGAATTGACTGGCATGCGCAGCAATTCAGTAGCAAAAGTAACGAAAGGCCCCGGGTCAGGAAAAGCTGTCCTATTTTCATTTTGCCTTTAACCCTGAAAAGTACAATATTTAATAACATGGGAAGTGAATATATCTCAAAAATGGCGTCTTTCTTACAAATCAGTCACGTAACATTTTGTAAATGTAATTTCTGAAGAATCAAATTGTGGCCTTATTATAGCCGCAGAAGTTCAGATCTTTGGTTTTGTTACCTTTTCACTGTTAAGCTTATTTTAATATTTAGTATGGTAGAGAGAAAAATATAAAATAAACAAGTACAATAATTTTATGGACTGTATACAGTCAACACAGATAAAATGTTTCAATTATTTTCTCAGTGTCGCTAACGACGCACTACACGCGCCACAATTCTAACAAATAAAAGGAGTAGCCTCAATACCTATTTATACACCGCAAATAATTAATTACCATGACACTTTTAAAATACATTCCTGTATATTTTTGCGTAGCCTCATGTTATTATTATTTTATTTTGATCCATCTTACTACACTTATAAAATTTTATGTTGTATTATATATGCTTTAACGTCCTAAATGTGACTACTTTGGTAAAATGGCAATGACAGATATTTTATTTTGTTTTTTAACATGTTTCCACAAATCGAATTTATCTAAACTACGTAAGTATAGTGGGGCAGTTTCACGTGATATTTAATGTACACGCTGGACAAAAGCAGCAATATTTTTTCCGATACTAGTTAGGTACCTACATAGCTAACAGTTGTCTGCGAGGAAAATAAAATACAGCGCGCGAGCCGAGCAAACGAAGCGAGCCTGCCGAGGCAGCGGCCGGCGAAGCGCCAGAACCGACTTAACCGATATTTTTTAGTAAGTACAAAGTTGGTCAACTGTATGTGTAGGGTCGCAGTTCTTCCTAACACTCCTCCTCGCTTCGCTCGTCGTCATACCTGCACCGACCTGCCTTAGAGTAGAATCGGTAGGTAATCAGAAGTCCAGTTGCTACCTAATCTATTCCTTGGAGATAACTAATTACCTCCGAGGAATAGATTTTCCTCGTAGATAACTGTTTCTTTTACAGTTATCTGCGAGGAAAATAATATCCTCAGACATATCTCTATTAGTCTATATTGTCAGATAATTAAGATCTACGAAAAGGTTCCTGTATTTATTTATTTTTATGTAAGATTAGACAATAGTAGCTCGGGTGCACTTAAAAACAACTTACTTTTAAATTTCGCTGAAAATGACGACTCGTGGCGACTCACTGCTTAAGAATGCCGAAATTGTAACGTAGACATCTGGAATAATATCATTCATGCATTTCAATACACGTTGTAATTAAACACAGACACTTCTAAATGTTACTAGTCATATATTGTAAATGACAAGAAAAACAATTCGTTTTTACCTTGTAACTTATTTATGAATGAAAAATGTGAACATAATCGTATTATTCCATCCTTATTTATATTAGTTGTATCTTCGTCTCCTTAATCGTAAATAAAGTACAAGTGTGAGGTTTTGGGTAAAAGGTTTTAATTAAAGTTGTATTGATTTATGGCAATACTAATTATGTCGTCGATATTTCGAGAGTAAAAACAGCTGTGTGTACATTAACTCGAGTGTAATAATAAGCTGAAATATACTTACGCAAGCGTATATTTATGGCAATATCTTATTCACGATGTAATTCATTAATTCAAATTAATTCTGGTTGGTTCTGGCCCACTCCTATAATTTGGATTGACTTGACAAAATGGTATACGTAGATTTCATAACAACAAAATAAAAAGAACGCGAGTTTAAATAAAAAAATTAGAAGTAAACTTTCTAGATTTTCATGGAGTAGGGTAAGTGCACCAGTGAATGAACGAATCCAGTGAATGAACGAAAACCTGATTATTTGCTTAAATTAAGAGTTCTGTATATTTCTAGCATACCGGGTATTTTTTTCTCGATTAGAAGCATTCACTGTAAGGGTTTTGTAACATTTACATCAACTCAGTCGCAACAGTTACTAAATAAGCGAAGCTTAAAGTTGACGGGCTATGGGCATGGATTTTTTGTATGAGCCGGTAATAAGGGGACAAGATTGTTACCTTTTATTCGATGTGCCATTGTACTAGTTTTATAAACTTGTAACTTATGGTGTGTGGTTTTTGGAAATCATAAGAGCGAAATGGTGCTATTCAAACATTTTTTTAAGTTATTTAAGTTTAGATTCTCGTATTTTAGAAGGTGTTCTATAACTAGAATTAAAAACCGCCTAAATCCAGTGAATGAACAGGAGTGTTCATTCACTGGCAACGCCTGTTTTAATGTTTTCGCAAAATCTTATGTTCTAGTTATTGTAATAAGATTTAGTTTTTAGTAGCATAACCACCAATGGTTTGTCCATCGTTGGTCCAGTGTTCGAACAAACCTCATTTTCGAACATAAAGTTAGTTCATTCACTGGTGTATAGATTTCCAGTAAATGAACATCGACCCATAATTACTTAGTTCATTTATTGGTTTTTTGGAACCAGTTAATGAACGAACATTTGTTACAGTTTTTTAATTGTTTTAGAAAAAGTAAACCATTAACTACCACCCCGTGTGTTGGTATATCGAGATACTCTAAACAAAATCGCTAAACAGCAATTTAAACCAACAAACCTTAACTATAACAGTAGTTCATTCACTGGTTTTTAGTTGTTCATTTACTAGAAAACCCTGTTCATTCACTGGTGATTTTCCATTTTTCTACCTAAAAGGTCAAATAACTTAAAATTATGGAAACTTATTGCAAAAGCAAAGTAATTTAAGGAAACTAGAATACTTGTTTGAGTTGTACAAACAGTCACGGCCGATTATTAAGTATAGCTATCTTACATAAAACAATTTTTAAAGTCAAAAATATCCTTAAGCGTTCATTCACTGGTGCACTTACCCTATGCATGTGTGTAAAAAAACACTGCTAAAATCCTTATAACACCTAGCTGATTAACCGCGGCAACTACCAAAATTGTCTAGAAAGTTTAGTAAAGCTGACAAATAATCCGACTGGTCCAAATATGCCCAGTACATAGCCATTAATAGAAGCTGAGCACTAAGCACGACTAATAAGTTGTAACACTAATAATGGGAGCTGAGTTCACGGTACATCCCGACCACGGACAACACGCTGGAAGGCTTCCAACCACAAATCGTGAAATTTATTTGCCCTCAGCCGTTGCTAGTGCATCTACGTGGGGCGTTTACAAAAAAATGTTCTCATGGAGCTGGCGAACTAGATGTGGCCTTCAAAGCGGTATTTAAAATTAATTGCCAGTTCAAATTTTAGGGTTTAAATGTTCCCGATAACAGCCTTGCTAGGTAAAATAAGTAAGGTATTGTAATCAATAAATTAGACGTTCTAAGTGATTTTACGAGTCCACGTCCCGGGTTTGAATCCTGGTAAGCGCATTTATTTGTGTGATGAGCACAAATATTTGTTACTTAGTCATGGATGTTTTCTATGTATTTAAGTATTTATTTATCTAGTATCAGTATGTTTATCTTCGTCTAGTACCCATAGTACACTATAGTATACATAGCTTTGCTTAGTTTGGGACTAAGCCGATCTGTGAAAGATTGTAAAGAAAAAAAATATATGTAAAAACATTTATGTATTCTGTTTTTTAGTATTTGTTGTTATAGCGGCAACAGAAATACATCATCTGTGAAAATTTCAACTGTCTTACTATCACGGTTGTTGAGATACAGCCTGGTGACAGACGGACAGACAGACAGACAGAGAGACAGACAGACATACAGACAGACATACCAGACAGACGGACAGCGGAGTCTTAGTAATAGGGTCCCGTTTTACTCCTTGAGTACGGAACCCTAAAAATAATAAATTTGTTAATTACTTATTTTTTGTATGTAATTTTATGTCTTCAAAACAAGCTATCGCTGATATTTATACAAAGAAGCATACTAGGTTGTAAGTTGTTAGTACCAAAATGCAGATGGCGCTTTGCAACTTCTACTATGAGCTGTTAAAGATTGTTCAAGAATGAACGGAACCCTCGGTGCGTGAGTCAGACTCGTACTTGACCGGTTTGTTTTTTATAGATACCTATGTAAGTCGTATCGAAGTTGTTTTTTTTTCTATTATTAATATTAAGTCCCAAAGTCTCGTTTGGTAAAAACAAAATAATAGTAAAATTATTAGATTGACCAACTCTTCAATGCAAGTTTATCCGTCTGCTGTGCATGCTACTTCTAGTAAGTGAAACTTTAATTTCAGTATCAGCAACGAATAGTGGATGCAATATTTCGCGTGGCCCAAGTTATGGCGTTGCAATTCAAATATCGAATAATAAATAAACCTCACTGTTCGAATTTTATCGACTAGCCGTTTTGTACTAAAGTTTGTGGTTTAAAATTTTATCGCCCGTCGCATTATTCTGACGGTGTACGGCAATGGCACGAATTACTGCAGTTTTATCACGTTATCCACATGTTATGTAAAATGATAAATCTTCTACTTTATCGGTTTTTACATTCAGTGCATTATTGAAAGGCTTGATTTTGCGTCAGTGTACTTGCAGTTCACGTTAGAAGTTATGGATTGAAAGTATTGAAAATAAGACTAAGTGAACATAAATATTAAATATTTTAGGTGCAACCTATTATTTATGTTGATAAATACATATATTGCAAAGGAATTTGCTTTAAAATGGGAGGTGGAATATTGTTAGATACTGCGATTAACGAGTACTAGGGGATAAAGGGGGGAGGTGGCAAACGCTGTATACACGATGATTATTAATCCGTGATCAGGAGTCGAAAAATATTGATAAACAGCCAAAACCGATTTCAATGGATGAGGTCTCATGCAATTAAATCACTGTTTAGTTAATAAGATTTAATGATAATGTTAACAATCATGTCAACTGATTGTTTGGTCACCCTACATTTCTTGAAGTTAAGTAGATACGTCAAATACACCATACGTCAAATTTTTGCAAAGTAACGTTAGGGTGACAATGATTTTGAATTATAAAATAATGTCTTATTCCGTTTTATTCAGAAAAAAAAAACAAGTTTGTTTTAGTTAACTTCGAGCTAGTCGTGTTTGGTATGAATTACAGAATTAAAAAATTTTACTCCTGTTCACGGATTAAGAATCATCGTGTATAACTCTTTCTCTCTTGACAAAACCACACTCTTTTTTTTACAATTTTATCCATGAAATTAACTTACTATGTTTAACTTATCATGTAACCTCTACCCTCAGATACGGCGTCATATTCTGGGGCAATTCCACTGACCGAGAATTGGTGTTTAGGGCTCAGAAGAAGTGCTTGAGATCTGTTTGTGGGCTTCGGCCAACAGATTCATGCAAGTCTTACTTTATCCAATTTAAAATATGCCCTGCCATGTTTATATATTTTCGAGTTAGTAATGTATACCAAGTGCAACATCAAACAATTTCCTGTTTTTAAAAGTATACGCCAGCGGCATAAAATACATTCAAGGCCACTAAAAACAGCTTTACTAGCAAAAAGTGCTTTCGGCATGGCACCGAAGCTATACAATAAGTTACCGGAATTTATAAGAGAAACTGACATGCCACAATTTAAATCAAAATTATTTAAATTCTTGACAGGTAAAGCTTTTTATTCAGTCAATGAATACTTAAACTGTAATTAGCGAAATATTATTTATAATTAAGACTATCTATATATAAGTATGTAATGCCTGATGCTTGCAAATTTGTATGCCTAAATGGCCAAACATAGTGGATACGCATATTACCATTGTTACCTATGCTTTACAAATAAAATTTACTATACTTTACCTTACTTTACTGCGTTGACATAATTTATTTTTAAATGGAATAGATTTTTGTACTTCTTACTAATTTCGATCAAGTTTGCTCTTGACAATCAGCCATGCATGAATGTAATATCAGCATATGCACCCCAGACAGGTCTGTCACAAACCGAAAAACAAACATTCTGGGATGATCTTTTTGAAGTCATGCAGTCTATACCCAGCACCGAGTCCAAGTATATTGGAGCAGATTTTAACGGACACGTAGGTAGAACTACAACATCATATAGAGAGATCCATGGGAACTATGGCTATGGCAGTGCAAATGCCGAAGGAAATGACATTTTAAACTTCGCGGCTTCATTTAACATGGCAATCATCAATACCTTCTTCTCAAAACGTGATGAACATCTGATCACATATAAGAGCGGTGGAAAGTGCACACAGGTGGACTATATCTTAGTGGACAGGAAACTTCTTAAAACCTGCAACAACTGTAAAGTAATACCTGGCGAACCTCTAACATCACAACACCGGTTAATTGTAGCTGACTTTAAAATGCCAAGGTCAGCTAAGGTTAAGAAAGTTAAGGTTCCCAAGATACGATGGTATAAATTGGATGAAGAGGAGGGCCTCAGACTGTGCGCCGAACTCAGTGATTACATAGAAAATGATGAGCCAGTTAAAGACGCTAACGCAATGTGGAACGACTTTCATTGTGTAGCCATCCAGAAAGCCACTTTGTACCTTGGTGTTTCAAACGGAACCACGAGAGAAAACAAAGATCCCACTTTCTGGAACCCGAATGTCCAAGAGAAGATCAGCACAAAAAAGCAGTTGTTTAAGATCTGGCAAACCTCTAAAAGTGACGAGGATCGTACGGCATACCAAGGCGCAAAGAAGAATGCCAAGCGCATAGTGGCACAGACTAGAGCCTTAAAAAGAGAGAATTTCTATACTATATTGGAAAACGCCACCAATGATAAACAGCTTTTTAAAGTTGCTAAGCAGAAACAAAGAGATTCCCAAGATACGAAGGTGGTTAAGTATATCAAGGATTCCCAAGGCACGCTTTTAACATCAGACAAGGACATAAACGAAAGGTGGAGAGAGTACTACTCGGGTTTGCTTAACGAGACCTATCCCTGCGAACCGATTGTAGCACTGCCGACAGTAGAAGGCCCATGGCCTGTCATTACACCTGATGAAGTCAAACTAGCGGTGCGCAACATGGCCAATAACAAATCCAATGGCCCCGATGATCTGCCAGCGGAAATTTGGAAAAAGCTGGGCAACACGGGAGTTCACTTTCTAACCAATCTACTCAATAAAATTGCTTCTGAAGGTATCCCACTCTCGTGGAGGAAAAGCTATACCTAGTACCGTTTTATAAGAACAAAGGAGATGTGAGGCTCTGTGGAAATTATCGGGCTATTAAACTTTTATCGCACACATTTAAAATTTGGGAAAGAGTGATCAACGAAAGACTACGCCAATTAACAAAAGTGTCAGAGAATCAGTGTGGGTTTGTCGTAGGCAAATCAACCACCGACGCCATCCATACCATCCGTATCCTAATGGAATCTCATAGAGACAGAAAAAAGGACCTTCATATGGCGTTTATTGACTTGGAAAAGGCCTTCGACCGCATACCCAGACCACTGATTTGGCAAGCTTTACGATCACAAAATGTTCCTGAATGTTACATCCGAGTAATAGTCGATATGTACAGCGGTGTCACAACTAGAGTATGATGTCCAGCTGGAATGGGCGACGAGTTCCAAGTAGAAGTAGGAGTTCATCAAGGATCGGCCCTCAGCCCTCTACTGTTTAACCTTGTAATGGACTACCTGACCTCCAAAGCCCAGCAACCTTCACCCTGGAACATACTGTACGCTGATGATGTTGTACTGATCGACTCTGACCCCGAGGGTCTCCAAGCTTCATTAGAAATTTGGCAAGTGGCACTGGAAACGGCAGGACTCAAAATCAGCAGAGAAAAAACAAAATACATGCACTGCAAGTTTGCCGATTCCAGCGGTCACCACACTGTCTACCTGCAATATACTGCTCTTAAGACTGTCTCAAGCTTCAAGTACCTAGGCAGTGTGTTATCCAACGATGGTAACATCGATGCGGATATTGAACACCGCAGAAACGTAGGTTGGCAAAAATGGAGAGAGCTCACCGGAGTCCTCTGCGATGCTAGAATGCCCATTCGAACCAAGGGAAAAGTTTACAAAACTGCCGTAAGACCCACATTAACATACAGTTCAGAATGCTGGCCCCTTAAACAGAAACAAGCCGACAAACTCCAGGTCACAGAAATGAGAATGCTCAGATGGTCCGCGGGAGTGTCACTTCTAGACAAGGTGCCTAACCATTACATAAGAGGAACTTTTAAAGTTAGACCTATTGAAGACAAGCTAGCAGAAACACGACTGCGATGGTATGGCCACGTCATGAGGAGACCAGCGGACCACATGACCAGAAAAATTCTCGAGCTTTTGTCAGCGCCGAAGAAACGTGGGAGACCCCGACTCACATGGATAAAGACCGTGGATAACGACCTTAAGAGAAATGATATTGACCCAAAGACGACCCAGAACCGCCAGCTCTGGAGGAAAATGATTAGGAGAGCCGACCCCAATTAAAAATGGGAAGAAGGCCGGTAGAAGAAGAAGAAGAGATTTTTGTACTTCTATGTTTGTGGAATGGCCATAACGATTGTAAAAATATATAATTGTACCTACGTGTCAAAAAAATATAAAAATAAATAATTAATTATAATTTTGAATAGAATTAAATATTTATGATTACAATCATACATAATAATTGGTTTAATAAAATGCTTTGGTAGACTACAACTTTTTAGGTTTATTAAATAACTTAAATTACCAAATCTCATCTCAATCGGTATAGCGGTTTAAGCGTGAAAAGGTTACATACAGACAGACAGACAGACATAGAGAGTACTAAATATTTCAGATTTTACTTGCAAATGACAGATAAAAATAAATACTTAATCCAAAACACCGTAACAGTTTTTTGTCTTTTTATTGAACTGATAGATAAAATCGCCAACAGCCTAGGTCATGATCGCGACATAGTGTAACATGGTAGAATTTTGTCTAACATTTCTTTTTATGAATAGCATTTGGCTATATCTATTACAATTTCGGCGATAAAGTAAATGCCTTAAATGGTTGCTTGCTTAGATATATTTTCTAGGTACAACATTAGTTCATAGTGCTGGCAATCATGAAGTAATTACCAATTATAATTAAAAAGAAACATCAACCGATAAGAGAAGTGATTAATTGTTTTGAGTTGCCAGCAAGATGAGAGCTGGGAAATTTAGGGAAGTTAAAGGTGTTTTTTAAGGAATATCAATTATTTAAACAATCAATTTAAATTGTTAATTGTATAAAAATAACTAAAATAAATTAACTTAATAATAATGACATTATGTCTGTGTTTAAAAGCTAATGTTATTCCTTAATAAATTCAAAAGAGGGTAATTGATTTTTTCTGCGCTGGTATATTAAATGTCAAGCCTATGAGATAATAGGAAATGACATAGCGGAGAGGAAATCTAAAATGGAGGCTTAGAGGTTTTAGAGGAAATGCATTCATTTTGAATCGGGTCTCAGCACGGACTAGTTCACATTTTGGTGAGCCTCTTTCTGGTGGCAGTGCCAGGGAGATGGCGAAATAGTTGTATCTTCAACATCGGCTCCATCAAATGGCAGCCTCAGATACAGGTGAAAGGGCGGGTTTCGACAGTCTGAATTAGTCATCCATTTTGGAGCGTTCGACTGTCGAAGAGGGTTTTTTGTTTTTCTTTGTTCTTATTTTAATTTTTGGTTCCGGTAACATTGAAGAGTTTCAAGGATTCTCCTTTAAGTTGCCCATATGGGGATAATGGGGGGTTTACCCATTTAATTGTGGGCTTCATAGAAGCTAATTTTCTTCACGTCAACGACGGGTTCATGTTCCTCCTGATCTAACCACCGGGGAGCGAAGAAGTGCTCAGCGGCTGACACTCCGCCATCTGCAAGGTTACAGAGCAGTATAACTAGAGTGTGAAGGTCGGTGCTAAGCATTTATTACCAGTAGAGAGTTAGCATTGCAGAAGTTACATTAATGATGGCATAAAACACGTAGGGACTAACATTTATTTCTGGTAGGCCTCCTGGAATTGTAAATCACTCACGAACAGATTACACGCAAGCTCTACCGAGTGTAGCAACCTATAACTTAAGGTGTATTAAGGATTTGTACCTGAAACACGGTGGTTTGCATATTCCATAAAGGGAAAACTTTGTCTACTTTTCTAGAAATAAACGAGTTGTAAGAACTAATCATATTTTATTTCTATCCCATATCTTTGACCCATCACTGTAGATAAGCCAGTTTTTTTATACACCAAATTTAATATTGTATTCAATTTCATTTTCTGTATACGTGGACTGCTGAATTTCAGCCGAGCCAGCAAGTCACCAACGTATCAATAATTAAAGCATCAGTCCCTTCATTCGGACACAACCGCGATCATTAGCTGGTTCGATTGAATTGTTTGTAAATAATTAAACAAGTCAACAAGAATTAAACTTATATTTTAGTCCCGTTAAAATAATCGTTATCAACGATATTTTTTCACCCACTATACCCGAAACTGGAATTCAAGACCAAAAAAACTACGACAGATACGTCACTGTCAAATCTGTCAAAGTCACTTATGTCATTGTCAAATAAAGTTTTCAGGTTTCGCCAAACTTTTTGTTACTTCATTCATTAGGATTTTGTCAAAAAGGAACTTAATTACAAACTTTATTTTCAACTCAACTAACATTGACAAAAATGTATTGTAAAGAACTTAAACAAGTTGAATTACCAATGAATACACACGACAGTGGGGCAAATTATTAAGACCGTATGGAAAAGTTAAATAAAACCATTTTTTTATGAATTGTTTTTATTTATCTTCATCACTTATGTCAGAATCACTAACTTCGGAATCTGAGTCGGTCACTTGTATAATAAAGTTTTCCACCACTCCAGTAATTAATCTGTCCATTTTGCACATCTCTTCCTCTACTTTCATGACATGACTTACACATGACTGCCACTTCTGCGGTGTCACCTCCCGGAGGCCTTCATGAAATAGGTCTTTGACCTCTGCCATCATAAATGATTTATTATTCCTGGCTACATGCCCTTTTACCTGAGCCCATACCAACTCAATTGGGTTCAATTCGCAGTGGTAAGGGGGCAATCTTAATATTTTGACATTATGTGCCGCTGCTACCTCATCTACTGCATATTTATTGTGAGCAGGCTTCTCTTTTGCGACAATTGTCATCAATTTCTCTTTGGTCAATTTTTCTGGAAATGTGACATTCTTTTCCGTCAGCCAATCAATCATCAAATATATGGTGTCATGGCGGCCATAACAACCATAAAGCACGCTACACACTATTATTCTGCAATTAGCTAAATGTATGCAAAAATAGGTTATAAATAACTTACATGTAGTTAAAATGTTTTACCAAATGTTATTGACACCTGAAGTGATACAAGCGCAATAACAGCTTTGCAACCAAAAATTACGGATGATTAAGTTTTTAATAAAGCGTCTTGTATTTATGTAAAAATATGTAAATAAAATTACTTCTTTAAATTATAGAATTGAAATTACCAATAAATAAATTATGTCAGCGTGTGTTTTTAGAAAAAAGGGATATACTATTGTACGATCATTTTATTACAGTGGCAACATTGTCGTAGTTTTTTTGGTCTTGAATTCCAGTTTCGGGTATACAATATCGCAAGACATTGCTGAAAATTTTCATTTCATTTTATAAATAATTATGGTGCATGCATTTGATAATAATGCATGTCATGACACTTTTGGCAAAATATTAATCCGACAGCTCATTTTATTTTTACTAAAACACGCTACACAGCAAATATACAAAATACACTTTGGGACCGACTAAGGTTTGACTACTAGAACGCCCAGAAATCAAAGAAAACTTTTTCCATACAGTCAGTATGGGAATCCCAAAGTGCAAGTAGTATTTTAGTTAGACGATCATCAAATTGTATAAGCTATCTCCGTCTCCATACAATTTGATGATCGTCTAACTAAAGGACTACTTGCACTATGGGATTCCCATACTGACTGTATGGAAAAAGTTTTCTTTGATTTCTGGGCGTTCTAGTAGTCAAACCTTAGTCGGTCCCAAATAGTATTTTGATCCTTAATAGGAATGGGATCGAATGGCATTAAAAAAAATGCACTTTGAGATTCCCATACTAACTGTATGGAAAAAGTTATCTTTGATTTCTAGGCGTTCTAGTAGTCAAACCTTAGTCGGTTCTTAAGAGTATTTTGATCCTTAATAGGAATGGGATCGAATGGCATTAAAAAAATGCACTTTGAGATTCCCATACTAACTGTATGGAAAAAGTTATCTTTGATTTCTAGGCGTTCTAGTAGTCAAACCTTAGTCGGTCCTAAATAGTATGTTGATCCTTAATAGGAATGGGATCGAATAGCATTAATAAAAATATTCGTCAAAAGTGATGATTTTCTCGCTGACTGTACTTTTTTTCAAAAATCTGTGAATGTAAATTGTCATCACTTAAAAAGTTAGGAATGAAATCCTCATGCCATTTTTGCGTGGCGGCAAGGGATCTAGTAGCTGCCCTTACTGCCCCGTTTTAACTTTCCAGCCTGTATACGAATCTACGCCAAACTGCACTTACTTTTTCTTTGTCCATTTAGTATGACAGAAAAAAGTGTTTATGATATTTTTTTATTTCAACTAAAACACAGCTACACAGCGAATATAAATATACGAATCTACGACAAACTGCACTTACTTTTTCTTTGTCTATTTAGTACGACTGAAAAAAGTGTTTTAAAACATTTTTTATTTCAACTAAAACACAGTTAGGTACACAGCGAATATAAATATACGAATCTACTACAAACTGCAATTACTTTTTCTTTGTCCATTTAGTACGAGTGAAAAAAGTGTTTTAATAATTTTTTATTTTAACTAAAATACAGCTACACAGCGAATATAAATATAAAAATCTTCGCCAAACTGCATGGGTTGTTGGCGAATACACTTCCTTTATACCTACTGTGTTTTTTTTCTATAGTTTTTTTTTTGTAGACATTTGATTTTTGTGTTTTTAACTAACAAACTATATATTTATATCTACCTAGCACAAACAACTTCAACCATAACTTCTGTCAACTACCGTTGTGTTGAAACGCTACAAACGCGTACACAACAACATTATCTTTATTTTGATACCCAGGCACTTGTATTCATAGCAGTTAGATCTAGCAATTGCTACGTTTTAACGGGCGAGATTAAATTAAACTACAAGTTTAAATAATGAAACGCATTTATTCCCGCTAACGCCGCGAGCACACGAATAAAAAAATCGAAAGGGGGTGGATCGGAATGCCGTCTGATATTGCTCCCTGGCTCAAAAAGGGTGTCGCTGCCACCACGCCAGTACTTCCCTGGATCTCGGGACTGCCGTGGAGATGGGACGGGCCGAGGGACGTCAGCCGGCAGCACCAGGGAATTCTGGTGTAAGTTTTGCAGTGCTCCAGCCGCAAGGTAGCACCCTAGAATTTTCATCCGCCGTGTAAATAAAATAGTCCAGTATTTATCCCCGTTGACTGTGACCGGCATTAGCAGAAGCAGGAAAGAAAGTACTGCGTGATGGTGATGGTGAATTGGCTTGGTGAAATGCGGATGTCACAGTCAACGGAGTTTACAAAATGAGTACTAATTTTATGAGATTAATTTTTTAACTTTAGGTATAATTTATAATCAAAACATTAATGATGCGTTGTAACTAAACAGCGGAAGAAGGTGAAATGTATGTAAGTTCTTTACTAAAGCGAAAACAAGCAAGAAAGCATATTAACGGAAATACCGTTAGACATACTCTTAAATCTACCTACTTAAAGCTATTTCTTATAGAATGTTCAGCACTTACCCAATATCTTAGGGGTTTTAACACTCACTGAAGGTAACTTGGGGCTATCTGGTGCCCAGAACGATATTATATTAAATAATAAAAATATATCGAATGCGCGGGCGCTACGTGTGATGACACTGTGAGAAGAGTGTTACGTGCGCCCGCGACGATTGCAAATTCTCTCTGAGCCGGCGGCCGCGGCCGGCTATTTAGGCCACGCGGGAGCGGGCGCGGCGCGGGTGCAAGGGCACATCGCGTCCCACCGGTTATACGAGTCATAATCAAGCGCTCGTAGAGAGGTACAGTTCGTCAGGGAAATACGTGCCGCAACGAAATAAACTATTAACATATTTTATTGTATGTTAAACGATAACAATGTTAATATTTATAATCATTAATGTTTATTTTATATTACATCTTTTTATTACTCATTTTAATTAACAAAACGAAAGTTATGTAACGTTTTACGTTACAGTACCCCCGCGCGTCGTGAAGGATTTTATTACATCTAGTTGTAATAAAATCCGCACTACCTGAGTACCTGTACTTACACTACCATAATTCTTCATTCATACATCATGCTTGCATATTTACGTCAACAATTATTTAACTTTCAGTTTTATATTTGCTGACGCTTACTATCATAATACAATGAGGTAACTTGTTACAAGAACTCGAAACCTGACAGGTGCATGTGCTTAAAGATGTTAAGACGCTAGAAAATTAAAACTGTATACATGATAATATTATGATACGTAAGCCTGTAGCCTGTATTATTTATTAAGACCAACCAATTTGAGGTCCTTTATGTGCCAGGTGCCTAGATCTTTGCCTGTTAAGTCCTGAAGCACATACACTAATGGGGATTTCTTGGCTATAATTTTCGTTTTAATAAATTTTGGTGCTAACTTTTTTGTAAAATTTTTGCCCTTGTCACTTAAGAAGTAAGTACGTTTCATGACAAGGTCACCAACCTTAAATTCAGCAGGCTTACGTCTACTATTATAATGAGAGGTGTTTTTACTATGGTCATGCCAAAGCCTCTTCTGGACGTCATCAAAAATCGAGGACAGACAACCTAGGTTCTCAGCGTAGATGTCGCGTGGCAGAAACAACACTTCCTTTCCAATGTCGGTATCTGTATAGTGCGTTCCACATGGTACCAGTTCTCTACCGTATACTAAGAACGAAGGCGTAAAACCTGTTGCTTCATTGACTGAAGAATTGATCGCGAACTGGACTCGCGGAATGAACACGTCCCATGACCTGTGGTCATCATTCACGAAGGTAGAAATACTACATATAATAGTGCGGTTAAATCTTTCAACTAAATTTACCATTGGAGTGTATTTAGGAGTGTAATAGACATTTGGCACATTATACGACTTTAAGAAATTGTCCATTACTTTCCCAGCAAATTGAGATCCGTTGTCCATTAGCACTGTTTGAGGTACACCGTGCACCAAGAAAACCGATTCTTCTAAAATCTTCACTATTACTTCTGCAGTAGCCTGTTTAATAGGAAATATTAAGCAATACTTGGAAAAGCAACAAGTGATGACAAATATGTAGCTGTTCCTTTTCCGTGTAGTTGGCAACGGGCCCATCAGATCTATCGAGATCATTTGAAACGGGCGAGAGCATTGTTTAGGTCTCCCCATTTCCCCTAGGGTTTGATGGTTCTGAGCCTTATAAGACAAACACTTTTCGCACGTTCCAATGAACTCGACAATGTCCTGGTGCATGCCTGGCCAATAGAAGCGCAAAGCAAGTCTGCGGTACGTTTTGAAAATGCCCATGTGACCGGCAGTAGGCTCCGAGTGATTTTCTATAATTGCCTTTTCGCGTAATTCTGCGGGAACAACCAATTTCCATGAAAATTCGGAAGTAAGTTCGTGCTTGTTTTTGGACAATCGGTATAAAGAGTCATTTTTAATTATATAATTTGGAAAATCGATAGGACTATGCAGGCAACCGTTATAGATGTTGGTGTACCAGGTGTCCCTAGAGTTCAAATGAGAGTTGGAGGTACAAATAGCACTCACGGGTGCCCGCGATAAAGCATCTGGTATGACATTATCAACGCCCCGACGATGTTTAAGGATGAAGTCAAAGCCTGACAAGCGAACGCCCCACCGAGCCAATCTACCGGTTGGGTTGCTAATGGACAGGAACCACTTGAGTGCACTATGGTCAGTGTAGACCGTGAAGGGCTGTCCATTTTCAACGTAGCAACGCCAATGCTCCAAGGCTGCTACTACAGCTAGCGTCTCGCGTTCAGTTATGCTGTAATTCCTCTCAGCTGGTGACAAGCTCTTTGACATGTACGCGATCGGATGCTCCTTACCATCGATGTTCTGAGTCAGCATAGCGCCTACCCCATAATTACTGGCATCGGTATGCACTTCGAAAGGTTTGCTATAGTCCGGACAGCTGAGAACTGGAGCAGAAACTAAACACTCCTTAAGTTGCTGGAAAGCAGAATTAGCCTCAGGGGTCCACTTAAAAGGTGGCGAACCTTTCTTCGACGAAGTCAGCTTATTTAGCGGGGCAGCAATGGTGCTAAAATTAGGGACAAATCGTCTATACCATGTCGCGGGTACCAAGAAATCGCTTGACATCTTTACGAGACGTCGGCGTAGGGTAATTCAAAATAGCCTCTACCTTTGCTGGATCGGTGCGTAAACCGGAACCATCGACGACGTACCCGAGATATTTGAGCTGGCTACTGAAAAATTTACACTTGTCCAAATTAACTGTGAGATTGGCCTGTTTGAGTTTGTCTAAGACGCGTAAAAGCAAGGTGACGTGACTATTGAAATCCTCGGAGACGATGATAATGTCATCCAGGTAGGCGAATACTTTAAGGTCGAACTCTGAGAACAACAGGTCCACTAATCGTTGTTGAGTAGCAGGAGCGTTGGTCAGACCGAAAGCAGTTCGTTTGAAATGAAAAGTTCCTTTTGTTGGCACGTAAAAAGAAGTTTTGTTTCTGTCCTCCGGAGCTATTTCAATTTGCCAGAAAGCTTTGGACAAGTCAATGCTAGACAAGTAACGAGCATCCCTGAGGTTGTCCAAGATTTCTGAAATATATGGCAGGTTATACGCGTCTCGTTTCGTCACTGAGTTCAGTTTACGGCTATCTAAACAGAAGCGGGGTTGTCCGTCCTTTTTGTTGACGAGCAGAACCGGCGATGACCAACTACTCTCACTTTTCTCAATCACATCAAGTGCGAGCATTTCGTCAACTTGTTCAACCAGGATGCGCTGCTTCTCTGGTGACAATCGGTAATAACGCTGACGAATAGGGCTAGCGTCGCCGGTGTCAATGCGGTGTGTGATCAAGTTAGTGACACCTAGACCCTTGCGTTGAAAAGAAATGTCTTCATATTGTTTAACGACGTTATCAGCTAGTTGTTTTTGTGAATCGTCCAAATTATTGTAACCCTGAATAAAAGCGTCTGGCTTCGGTAAAACGTCATTACTTTTGTCAGTATCTAAGACGAGACTACTGAGGTATTTTGGGCAGATTTGAAAAGCGCGCCAGAAATCAACGCCCAGAATGAGGTTATTTTGTATACCTGGTACTATAAAAGCTTTCAAAATGTGAAACTTGCCATCAAAATGTAATGGAATGTCAATAAAACCCTCACTCTGTAACATTTGTCCTCCTGCGGCCGTGACTGAAATAAATTCACCTTTAACTACTTTCAGTCCGCAATTAATCAGTACTAAATGAGCACCATTACCTAAAATAGTTACTACCGAGCCGGAATCTAATAACCCAGACATAGTAACATCGTTGATTTTTACAGATACGTAAGGTCTGTTATCGTTTTCATTGTGTTCTTTCAGAATTGTGTCAATTTTATATGATTGAAAAAACAAGTTGACTGTACGCAACCACTTTTGCCAATCTTCGTTATCGAATTTAGCTACATTACTATCATTGACACAATTCTGACTGATTAGTTTTTTGGCTGTTGCTTCTTATTCTTATTGCAATCTGGACAGTCAGACGTTTTAACATTTTTTCGTCCGCAAACAAAACATACTATATTATCTTTGTTTGCCGTGCACTGTCGCAGATTGTGGGTGTCTGCACGACATCTCGGACAAAAATGTGTCTTTGGTGACGAAGAAGCAACAGCGTCCACGTAGTTAGGGTTAGTCTTAGTATGTAAAACTTGATTGTTGCTATTTGAATATGATTTGTTGTAATTATTATTGTTGTATTTATATTTATTAAAATTGAACTGCGCATTACTATTGGTGTTATTATAATTCGTCCTAATTTTAGAATTACCACCAGTATAGGCAAACTCAGGTGCCATTGTGTCTGAACTTGGTCGCGGAGGTTCTTTGAACTGGGAAAGACGCGACTGTATACTCTCGTAGTTTCTACACAATGTCTTCAACTCGTCTATGGTCTTAATCTGAGAAACGGAAGATAGAGTACTCGCGTAACACGGTCTAATGTTGTGAAGGAGTATCTCAAGCTTGTCGTTCTCTGACAAGGCGGTTGAGAGACGCGAAAAAAGACCTGACATAACAGATAGGTAAATCACTATATTTTCCGATTCTCCCTGAGTGCGAGACCTGATTTCGGATAGCAGCCTGTAATCAAAATCAGCCTGGCCGAAATCCTGCCTCAATAGTACGACCAGTTCATCCCACGTGTGCACGTTCTCCCTGACGCTTCTGAACCAATGGATCGCATCACCCGTGAATATTTCAGTGGCGTTATGCAAGAGTTTGCTACTCGAAATATTTTTTGCCTCGCAGAATTCAGAGACGCGCTGTATGAACGCCCCCACGTTGGGCGCCAGTGCTACGTTTTAACGGGCGAGATTAAATTAAACTACAAGTTTAAATAATGAAACGCATTTATTCCCGCTAACGCCGCGAGCACACGAATAAAAAAATCGAAAGGGGGTGGATCGGAATGCCGTCTGATATTGCTCCCTGGCTCAAAAAGGGTGTCGCTGCCACCACGCCAGTACTTCCCTGGATCTCGGGACTGCCGTGGAGATGGGACGGGCCGAGGGACGTCAGCCGGCAGCACCAGGGAACCCTGGTGTAAGTTTTGCAGTGCTCCAGCCGCAAGGTAGCACCCTAGAATTTTCATCCGCCGTGTAAATAAAATAGTCCAGTATTTATCCCCGTTGACTGTGACCGGCATTAGCAGAAGCAGGAAAGAAAGTACTGCGTGATGGTGATGGTGAATTGGCTTGGTGAAATGCGGATGTCACAGTCAGACGGAGTTTACAAAATGAGTACTAATTTTATGAGATTAATTTTTTAACTTTAGGTATAATTTATAATCAAAACATTAATGATGCGTTGTAACTAAACAGCGGAAGAAGGTGAAATGTATGTAAGTTCTTTACTAAAGCGAAAACAAGCAAGAAAGCATATTAACGGAAATACCGTTAGACATACTCTTAAATCTACCTACTTAAAGCTATTTCTTATAGAATGTTCAGCACTTACCCAATATCTTAGGGGTTTTAACACTCACTGAAGGTAACTTGGGGCTATCTGGTGCCCAGAACGATATTATATTAAATAATAAAAATATATCGAATGCGCGGGCGCTACGTGTGATGACACTGTGAGAAGAGTGTTACGTGCGCCCGCGACGATTGCAAATTCTCTCTGAGCCGGCGGCCGCGGCCGGCTATTTAGGCCACGCGGGAGCGGGCGCGGCGCGGGTGCAAGGGCACATCGCGTCCCACCGGTTATACGAGTCATAATCAAGCGCTCGTAGAGAGGTACAGTTCGTCAGGGAAATACGTGCCGCAACGAAATAAACTATTAACATATTTTATTGTATGTTAAACGATAACAATGTTAATATTTATAATCATTAATGTTTATTTTATATTACATCTTTTTATTACTCATTTTAATTAACAAAACGAAAGTTATGTAACGTTTTACGTTACACAATAGGTAAAATAACCTACTTGAGTTGTGGCTGCAAACAAAATACACACTCTTTACTCAAGCGAGGATAAGTGGACCAGTGAACATTGTCAACAGTTAGTTATTTCAGTAGGATGGTTTACTATACATTTTTAGCAAATTTTTATCAGAGTCTATCAGAATTTAAGCTTGTGCAACCGTCCTCCGTTGGGATATCGTTCGTAATGAACACAGACACAATTACGAATGTATTTAAAATAATGTTTGTATATACGCGTCTATTGACCCGAATGTGTTCTAAACTTTAATTACTAATTTTTCTCAAAAATGGCCCGCATAGTAAACATAACTCGCTACATATTGGAAGGTAAAGTGTAGGTATATTTTAAGGACATATCAAAATTAAAAAATAAAAAACATTGCAGGTCGCCTGGAATGTTACATATAAATTCCTTTATTTTGTCGAGTGCCAAACTTTTTAAAAAGTAGAAACTGGCATATAAAAGACGGCACAGGCCGTATTCAGCAAAATCAAGTCGTATTTTTCTGTTGCAAACGCTACATTTTTGTACGAGTCTCAAATAGTTTGCGTTTTTCGGTGGAAAAATACACTTGCGATTCTGTTTAAAAAAAATATTATGACGTTTAATTTTATGTAATTCGCAGTATCCTCAATTTGTATTTAATAGTAAAACTTAATTTCAATTTAGTCTTTTTTATTCCCCCATTTTTGAGAAAAGCACTATATTAGCCTAAGCCGGAATGGCAATTGCAGGCTTCGTATTCTAATTAAACGGACTTGCAAGCTCTAATCTAATCGTACCCTATCTGATCTGTGTGTGTCGTGTCTGTCACTTGCATCAAAAGTTCCGAGCGCTAGTCAAATCATTATCGATTTCTTTTCTTTAATGGCGTCATTTGTTAATGTTTGTCATACCGACATGGTTTTTATGAAATCTATAGTAGTTAGTGACTGTACATAATGAAGGGCATTAAACACGAGTGTAGGTTTACACCCATTTATTACATATTTATGTGGGTAACAACATCACACGAGTGTCTTAATGCCTACTTATGTACAGTTACATACACTGCTTTATCTATCCACATATCATAAGCCTCCACGATGCATTCAGGAGCCGCATATTATGACCGGCATCGGGGCGTTGTTTTCTGGCAGCTGTCAAAGTTTTTTTCATAATTCAGAGACAAACTAGAGTCGGATCGATCGATCGATATCTTACTTACGTGCGAAATTTGTCAAATTTGTATGCAAATTCACAATTCATTTCGAACTAAACGTCATCTCGACTGATATTAGAATAGAGGTCAAATCAAATTTCTTTGATTTCAGAGATGTTCGAAATTTGAATAAAATCATATTATCGAAATCGATGTTATTATTTAACAATAATAACATTTTCACAGGTAAGAAATTTGTTCTAACAAAACAGTCTATTTTTATGGTGGCCATAATGTGCGGTTCTTAAACGCATCATGAAGGGTTTATGATATTTGGATAGATAAAAGTACATACAGTCGTAACTCTGCTGTCATTATTTACTACTAATATTATTACTATTGAAACAATTATAGTTAAACACATACTGCACTGTGTTTAACTATACTGATAATTTACGAATAGTTCTTGAATGTTTGAATTTTTATTATGATTATACCTAGCTTCTGCCCGCGACTGCATCCGCGTTGAACTTGTTTATTTTGTAGCTCGGTACTAATTTTCAGCCCCCATTTTACCTCCGTAGGGGATCATTTTCGGGATAAAATTTGAATAACAAAAAAAAAAAAAACTATCCTATGTCCTTCCCTGGGACTTAAACAATCTCTAAACCAAATTTTATCTAAATTAGTTCAGCGGTTCAAGCGTAAAAACAGACAGACACACATTACATACTAGTATGGATATGTATGGTCATTAAAGTCCACCTAACCTGTTGTCTGTGGCGCCACTTACGTTTGGGTGTGCCTTTATTAAGTGTTGTGTTTATTTCAGTTGATTTGGATAAAGAACAAAACCGAAATACATCGTTTTTTTTAACAAAAACATTATTATAAATTCAATTCTTTAATATAAATAAACCTGAGCTAGGCGTGCTGTTGAAACAAATAGAAAAAACATATGAAATTAAAACACACGTTCATACTCGTACAAACGTCACGCACGCCGAGCCAACCGTTTTTTATCTCTAAAAAGCCGTTCGCCAAAAATAATAATCCCTACGTGGCACTGACTTTTATGCGATCATTAAAGCGTGTAGAAATGACACGTGGCAGAAAACACACAAATTTGCCTCGCTTGAAAAAAATGTAAATTGAGACAACCGTTTAATTTAGCCAGAAACGTTTATTATCTTCAGGGAAATTCAACGGAGTCGTGACTCGACTACTTCACTCCGGTTTTCATCAAAATTACTCCCTCAAACGTGGTTTGAGGAAGGAACAGTTTTTTATTCTAATTGCCAAACAAAATTGCGAGTAAATTAAACGATTTAAATAATCTGAATTTCAATAAAAAAATCCGCTTTCGCTTCGCAGTTTTTATTCGGAGGTTTTGGAATAAAATTAATATTGTGAAGTGTTTTGTTTATTAAACCAGTTATGAGCTGATTCGTTGTTTCTTTATCAAGAAAATAATAAAAATGAAATAATTTCTTCATTGTCTATTCTTATAACTGCAGGTACATACATTAAAAACAATATCCTTTGTGCCTCGTCCCTCAAAAATAAAATCAAATAGGTGAAGTGAAATCGTACTATGAGTCTCATGGCTAATTGCGTAAATTAATTTTCATTGAGAGCATAACCGATGATATGATATTTTTTTCAAAACAATTTATATATTTTTTCTTTATTGAAACATAATTAAACTTTACTTGACATTTATCTAAACGAAGGTAAACGTTTTATTCTATTAAATTACATTTGCATTAAGTCGACATTATTAAAGTAACGGAGGCTGACATCAACCTCTTCAAAACGCATACATTTAACTTTATAAATAACTTTGCTGAAAACAATGGTTCTATTTCGTATATATCGTTCCAATTCGTACAATGGAAGTCATCTCAAAGATGTTATTTTCAAAAAATAAATTGCATTAGATGTTAGTCACAAAAATTAAATGATCAGGAAATTAACTTTCATGGTTATACTTTCATCAAAGTTTCAAAAGTACAAATTTTTTGTCCCACCCTATATTTATATACACTGTAATTATGAATAACAATATTATAACTTCAGAAGTTTATTAGGTAGCTACGTTTGAATTTAATCGAGAATACCCAACCCATGCGAGTCTTTCTTTTCTTACAATAAGGCAGAAGCGACAGAGTTAGCACATGGCACGGGTGCTACACTTGACTCACCTTGAGTGTAGGAGCGAACGTGAAGGAACAAGAAGCCCATTCGATCTTTGTTTGTCTCTCATAGTTATTATCATTTAATTTAATCGACAATACCCAACACATGCAAGCCTTCCTTTTCTAACAATAAGGCAGAAGCGACAGAGTTAGCACATGGCTCGGGTGCTACACTTGACTCACCTTGAGTGTAGGAGCGAACGTGAAGGAACAAGAAGCCTATTCGATCTTTGATTGTCTCTCATAGTTATTATCATTTAATTTTATCGACAATACCCAACATATGCAAGTCTTCCTTTTCTAACAATAAGGCAGAAGCGACAGAGTTAGCACATGGCTCGAGTGCTACACTTGACTCACCTTGAGTGTAGGAGCGAACGTGAAGGAACAAGAAGCCTATTCGATCTTTGTTTGTCTCTCATATTTATTATCATTTAATTTCTGCTAACGAGGTCCTGCGGGTGATGGGTCGGGAGTTCCATCATCCGACTTGAAGAGGTCCCGAGTTGGAAAGCCCCCATGGTGTTCTGGGGTGCTGACAGTGGAGTGTGTAGGGTACCATTCCCTCCAACCTACGTGGGCCCGCAAGGACAACGCTGACAGAGTTCTGGATGTGTGCAGATGCGTTCCCAGAGCTCTGTCTTAAAGCGAGTGATGGAACACTCCAGGGGTTTAGTCCGTGGGAGTTGGACATACCCATTCGGCTTCTCTCGAGCCGGTTGGGATCCATAACCACCCAGGGGAAATCCATTGATTTCCCCTGGGTAAAAAAATAAAAAAAAAAAGGTTCGGGTGCTACACTTGGCTCCCCTTAAGTGTAGGTGCGAACGTGAAAGAACAAGAAGCCTATTCGATCTTTGTTTGTCTCTCATAGTTATTATCATTTAATTTCTGTTAGTGTCAAAAATGCCAATCAAAAACAGAACAAAATGCGTCAAGTGTGAGTCTGACTCGCGCGCTGAGGGTTTCTTATAAACTTTCATATACTAAACTCGTCTTTCTCCGCCCATCAATTCTGATTAAATCTTAACAACGCCTATTAGATTACCGTCATGGGTCTAGGAACTTGGTAACTAAGTATGTTGGTTTTCAGCGATAATTCTTTATCGCGTGAACAAATTTTAATATTTTTTATTTTATTTGAAAGAAGGTACTTTCAGAATAATCATGGACTTTAAGTAATAAAGGTCCAAGTAATTGAGGTACTCCAACCCTATTAGGTATATTACATGTTTGATCTTTAATTCTGTCGCATCTTTTCAGATCTTGACCCTACTATTTTAAAAAATTTTTTCTTGTAATACCTACCTAATCAAGTAATTAGGTAATCAAGTAATTAGATAGGTATTGCAAGAAAAAAAAATTAGAAATAGTAGGGTCACACTCTGAAAAGATGCGACAGAATGAAAGATCAAACATGTTATATACCTAATAGGGTACCTCAATAACTTGGACCTATTTATTGTTCCTATTGTAAGAATATAAATGATTTGCCTTTAATTACTAATCACAGTTGTACCCATTTGCGAAAGATAACTCAATTGTTATTTGTGACATGAATAATCAAAATTATGAGAATATAATTTATAATGCTATTGCTGACATAATTAAATGACAATAATTTACAAGTTAATGTTGAGAAAACAAAGTTTATACAATTTATTAATGGAAGGGGAAAGAAGGAAAAACTAAATACATTTTATAATGGGCAGACTCTAGTAGAATGTTTAGGACTTGCTCTTGATGATTGATGTAGGTACTTGGAAGACGCATGTAGATAAAGTCTGTTCAAAAATGACTAGGTTTGTATATGTTTTATGGCGATTGAAACGTATTAACTGATATGAAAACCGCTTTAACGGCATACATCATGCTTATGTAGTATCTAATTTAAGGTATGGTATTTTGAATTGGGGAAATTCATCACATGTGTCGCGAATGATGGCAGTTGATATCGTGACACTCCCCACTCCAAAAGAAGTGAAGTCATCGCGAAGTGATTGGTCACGAAAGTTATCAAGACACTATCAACTGCCATCATTCGCGACACATGTGATGAATTGACACACCTGAAACAGGTTTGGGCACGAATATTCCGGCCGACGCCTCACGTCGCACTGCGATCACGCCACTATCCCCTCCCGTACTAACTGCCTTATGCTGCCTCCAGCTACTGAGTGAGCTAGTGTTGCCAGACGAAGATTTAAAAAGCGCCCAAGTGCGAGTCAGACTCGCACATGAAGGGTTCCGTAAAATAAATTGCGGTTTACGATTTATAACGTATTAAAAAAAAACTACTTACTAGATCTCGTTCAAACCAATTTTCGGTGAAAGTTTGCATCGTAATATACATCATATATATTTTTTAGTTCTATCATTTTCTTCTTTTAGAAGTTACAGGGGGGGGGGGACACACATTTTACCCCTTTGGAAGTGTCTCTCACGCAAACTATTCAGTTAGAAAGAAATTATATGAGTAACCTCAATATAATTTTTGTAGACCTATTCATAAATACTCCACACGTATGGGTTTAATGAAATTAAATTTATTGAGTTTCAGTTCTGAGTATGGGGAACCCCCAAAATTTATTGTTTTTTTTCTTTTTTTGTGTGAATATCTTAATGCGGTTCACAGAATACATCTACTTACCAAGTTTCAGCAGTATAGTTCTTATAGTTTCGGAAAAAAGTGGCTGTGATATACGGACGGACAGACAGACAGACAGACAGACAGACAGACATGACGAATCCATAAGGGTTCCGTTTTTTGCCATTTGGCTACGGAACCCTAAAAATACCGTCATCATCATCCTAGCGTTATTCCCGGTTGTGCCCTAAAGGAGTTCCGGTTCCGCTTTGACACCTTATCCCAAGATTTGGCATAGGCACTAGTTTTACGAAAGCGACTGCCATCTGACCTTCCAACCCAGTGGGAAAACTAGACCTTATTGGGATTAGACCGGTTTCCTCGCGATGTTCCCTTCACCGAAGGGATTTAGAAAATATCATGCTCGCCGGGTAATAAAGGTTAGGTTACGAATATAATCGTATATGTATTTTCACTTTCAGGAGCTCTTTGAATCGGCAATCATTAGATAGTTTCATTTTAAGGAGCATTTTCCTCATGCTTTAAATTTTATATTATTACATAGCACGACAATCTCCTACTCCGCGATCCAGAAAAAACCAAAAAAAAACAAGGAGGAATTTCTCGTTAGAATTATTATGCAATTCTCTCTCGAGCCAGGCACTCAAGCAACCGCTAAAAATATATTCATCTACACTTTTTCACACACTTATAGCGACAACGAGACGAATAGAGATCTTATTCGGCTCTGTCGATGTATGACACGTGAATTATTCATAGAATATTTTATCTCTTCACTCGAAAAGTCGATGTCGTGTAGGTATGTTATAGTTGAGAGTCGGATCATGCCGTGCGGCGGAATGAGTTTTCACTTTCAAATTTTAGTGTTTCATACCGATCCACGTTACTGAAGCGAGAAATATTGGTTTATTTACATTTTTATCGTAAAGTTTTGCTGGAAACGTACTAGTATACTGTAAAGGTTAAATGTTTGTTTAGGTACCAGCGTAAAGAGCTGAATTCCAAATAGGCTGTTTTGGGCAGATGATTAGAAGTACGTAGTATTTGGCGCCTAAAATTAACATTAACTTTACTATAAGTAACACACTCGAACGGCATAATATTACTTTGTTTGTGACAAAGCATTTATTTGTCCACGATTTCGTTTTCGTGAACTTCCGTGTCAACTTTCATCCACAATTTCATCCCATTGGGTTGTATTTCGGGACGAAAAATATGCTAAGTATATCATAAACTATCTACGTACCAAATTCAATCTTGATCGTATCTGCCGTTTTTGCGTGATTATTTGACAAAAATCTTAATCCTTTTACGGTAAATGTTATAATTTTCAAAGTTATTATAAGTTCAAAAAGTATTGATCTCAAACTGAATACATTTGTAATAAAATCAAAATGAATGTACAGACATAAAATAAGCTGACGAGTATTCATAGTGACTTTATATTTTTGACACTATGCTATTTAGTGTAACATTTTTACATAATAGTACATTATTGCCGTGGCCGGGAAGGAGGCAATTGCAGGCTGAGTATTTTGTTTAAACGGACGAGCTTGCGAGTCCGTTTAATTATAATACGAAGCCTGCAATTGACATTCCGGCTGAGGCTAATATAGTGCTTTTCTCAAAAATGGGGGAATAAAAAAGACTAAATTGAAATCAAGCATTATTTTATTATTAAATACAAATTGAGGATACTACAAATTACATAAAATTAAACGTCATAATATTTTTTTAAATATAATCGCAAGTGCATTTTTCCACCGAAAAACGCAATATTTTTATGACACATACAATAATGTCGCGTTTGCAACAGAAAAATACGACTTGATTTGGCTGAATACGACCTGTGCCGTCTTTTATATGCCAGTTTCTACTTTTTAAAAAGTTTGGTACTCGACAAATTTAATAAAGGAATTCATATGTAACATTCCAGGCGGCCTGCAATGTTTTTGATTTTTTAATTTTGATCTGGCCTTAAACTATACACTTTACCTTCCAATATGTAGCGAGTTATGTTCACTTTGCGGGCCATTTTTGAGAAAAAGTATAAATCGTTTCTCTGGCAAAATATTTCGATCTAGAATTTTCTATCTAGAATGTAAATAGTCTGCTTAACACTAACTTGGATAGAAAAACTACACGATGAAATTAAATGTAAGTTCATAAACATAAATTGGCGCATACCACAAGCTACCTCGGATTTGACCTAGCACCCGGCGGGGTGTGTAGAGAATTTTATTATACTGCTGGAATCCAAAAAATAGTACATTATTGCCGTGGCCGGGAAGGAGGCAATTGCAGGTTGAGTATTTTTACACTTTAACTTCCAATATGTAGCGAGTTATGTTCACTTTGCGGGCCATTTTTGAGAAAATATAATTTTCCGGTCTCTAAAGAGTTTGCTCCCCTTATTCCCGGATGGAAGATTCGTTGGCAGGCTAACTGACGTCACCGCTGGTTCTACCGCTGTAAGATTACAACCGAGCCGCCTGAATAGCTAACCGAGGCAGCATGACTGGTCTTGATGGTCTCCGAGCTACAAATGGCGCGAGCAACGGCGGTACCTGCTACTAGAACTAGTGGTTATAAAAGATATAAGCGTGCCAGTGGTGGCCGAGTTACCAGATATCCAGGCAACTTCGGGCCCGTCATCCACTTTAGTTTACGAGGGAAATCATGTCTTCGACGGAAACGTTCCTCCTGTTTTCAATTCGGTTAAAAACAATTTCGTAGGAGCATGCTGCATGCAATCAACGTATCGGACGTACCTAAGCGACGTTTTTACGTCACAGTCATGAAGCGAACTCAAATTTTAAATGTTTCAAAGCTTACCGGCCTTTTAATGATACAGGGCCTATTAATGGTATTCTTCGGTGTTTGACAATAAATTCCCCAGATAGATTAACTAACCTGAATAATTTTTGGGCCGATTGTAGAAACGTGGAGTCTCCAAAGCTTTAAATATTTGATTATTCGGTGAGTTACCGGAGTCGCGCTGGCTCAATAATGTGTACATTATTAAGATTTCAAACAATTGACGGATATTCGATTGTTTTACTTGGTTCGTATTTTGTTTGGCATTTTATAATTTTGACGTATGTACTCTAAATCAAGAAAGTAGAAAACGAGTTATAAAAGTGACGAATAAAATTTTATGTTTATTTTATTTTAATTGAACAATGCTTAAATACAATTCCCTAATACCATCTATACTTTAAAAGAACGAGCGAAGCGAACGAAGTTCTCCGTTTCAGCCGTGGCAAAAATGTATTGGCATTTGGCTATCTGGCCGTTTTCCTCTACAGATCGCATTGCTTAACCGATTCTCGTGAAACTTTGTGAACAGGTTTGATATTATAAAGATACTTTTGTCAATTCAGTTCTCGGAAAAAAATCAAATTATAAATGCGTGTGACGTCACATTATTTTGATTGTATCCTTTGAGGCTAATGCTAATATACTTACCTAGGATAAGATTATATTAACAATATATGGATATACAAAAAAAATGTCTGAAATAAATAAATCTATTCTATTCTATTATATTCTATTCTCTATATTATTCTATTATGAGCTTACCGTGGGCCTAGGTTGATTTGTGTAAGATTGTGTCCCATAATATTTATTTATTTATTTATTTTATTTATTCTATTATGGTACACTTTTCAGCATTATGTGACGTCACGCGGAAATTTAACCGGTTACGTCTTCACCATTTTTTGTGTGATTGACAAAATAAAAAACCGGCCAAGTGCGAGTTAGACTCGCGCACGAAGGGTTCCGTACCATTATCTATAAAAACACCCCTTAAAAAATATTCATTTTGTTTTTAGTATTTGTTGTTATAGCGGCAACAAAAATACATCATCTGTGAAAATTTCAGCTGGAACTATCACGGTATCAGTGAGATACAGCCTGGTGACAGACAGACGGACGGACGGCGTAGTCTTAGTAATAGGGTCCCGTTTTACTCTTTGAGTACGGAACCCTAAAAATACGTGTCTAATATTTTTTTATAATCTAACTGACGAATTAAATAGATTTTTTTTAAAGTAGGAAAGTAGTCAATATTAGGTACTAAATACTGCGGTAAATACTTCGGGTCCACGCACGCCTGGTTCAGGACACCATTGTGCCGCGGGAAAGATTTCGTTTTCGTTCTAGTTTTCTTTTTAATCGACCATATTGAATATGTATAATGTTACTTTGAAAACCAATTGTTAAAAACGTACTTAAATGAAGCAAACTAAGAACAATCAAATTCAAAGATTTATCTCTAACGTACAATTTACTGACAGAATTTTATTTTTTTCCATTCATGTTCCATAAATAGTTTCAATTAAATAATTTCTGCAATTATTTTCAACAATAACTTTGACAAGTTACTAAAGTGCGTCCCTCGGCCCCAACTCGCAAGTGCTGCCAGAAGCAATCAAACGCGACTCCGAAACAGTTGTTTCCTTTTCCGGAACAGTTCTTCATTATCTGCCACCTCCCAACCGAAATGTATTAGTTGATCCGATGATTCGTTTATTGTAGATACTTATCTGATTTTTCGATTGATTTAATGCCGGATTCCGTGAATTGAAATCGAGTACCAGGTTCAAGGCCCATAGAATGGAGGTAAATTTTCAATAAATAATTATTTCCATTAACACAAAGATGTCTATTTCACACACGCCACCTAAATATTATTAATAATAATCATAATCATAATTTATTTCAGATAAAAATACATAGTTACATTATTGGAGAGGTCACTGACACATACTTTATAAGAGATAATGTAATCCATTGCCATTCTTTTGGGTTTAGCCCTAGTCGGGTAAAATGTAATTATTAATGTAGTTCATATCCTATTGTGTAAATCAAAGTGGATTTAAATTCTCCCGTGTTTCAAATTCGGAGAATCTTCTCTTGAAGGACATTGAGGGACAATCTCACGAAGACACATTTTGCCGTCAAGGTTGTGTAACAACTACAGGCTTGTGCAGAATTTATTTAGCTTTAATGTTGCTGTGGACCATGTTTTCAAAAAGTACGTAGTTTTCGAACAAACCTGAATTTCTTACGAATGTAGTACATTTCCCATGATAGCGGCCGTTCTACAAGGTCCTGACCCAGGGACTTTTGGGAGACGAAAACAGGGCTTCCAACGAACATTCTTACCAAATTGTATCAAACTCCACGGGATATCGAGGTTGAACAATATCGTCTGTATTATTTCTTTAATGTGATATTTTCTTTGTTATTTTTATATTTCGTAGATAATCTAAAATATTTAAATTATTAGGGACTGATAATCGAAAACAAATATTATCTTAGTCTCTATCAGATACGAGTAACAACTGTGTACCTACTACTCGTTTTTTTAGTAAACCTCGTATATTCTTTATACACGGTGTAATTATTACTTTTATTTACATGTTTGTAGGATGGCCTCAAAAAGATCGCACTGTGATCGTTACATAATTATGTCCTGGTTATAAGAGAAACCCTAAGTTGGTACAAACTTTTGTGAGCGCTGTTCGACTCTCCTGGGTGCAGATGCCGAGTAATTGTATCCCACCAAAAACAAATGAAAATGAAAATGGGAGCCAAGTTCAATATTAAGAATATGCGTGGTTGTCAACTTCGCCGACAAAAGAATTGAGATCTAAATGGGTGCCAAGTTCAGTTGATAATCCTAAAATAAAATGTATTCGAACATATGGACGTTATTATCTTAATAACCGTTTTACCTGTATGTCTGAAATTTGGGATTCTAATACATATACCAAATTTGTCTATGTCAAATAGATTTTGAGTTCTTAAGGAGTCAAATGCATGCCATGCAACCCGGACAGCATCCGGCGTATGGATGGATAACCTCAAGAGTTAGACGGGTATTGACGCTGCCTCCCTGGGCAGAAATACTGCGAATAGAGAAGAGTTCCGGACTGTGGTAGCCGACATCCGTAGAGGATATGGCACCTATTTAAATAAGAAGAAGGAGTCAAAAGTGGCTCCAAATGGTTCGTGTAATATTACACACGGCTGCTGCGTCGCCATTTCCTTTTGGCTTTGAGCTGCCGCGTGTCTAGATAACTTAATATTGCAACTTGCTAAATGTCATGCTCGTTGCCTGTATCCTTCAATTCTTGTGAAGATTAAACTTCTATCCAGTTTAGCTATATATATTCAAAGACAAATTTATAGGCACACAATTAAATAAAAGTATGATTACTGTTCCATTTATTTTTTATCGGAGAAATGTAGATCTTTAAACCGTATCATCACTCGTACTGGCAAAAATACTTACGAACAGATAATCTGTACCTATAAAATTTCAAAGAACGCTGGCACCACGGGATACGGGATTTAAATAAAATATACTAAAAAATAGCTTATGTCCATCCGTAAAGTCCACTCTACACGGAGGTGAAAGAAATTTTGAAATCGGATGAGTAGGTTCGGAGATTACTCCCATCCCTACAAATCTAGAATCTCACAGTATTTTCCTCTTTATTATAATATTATTATGCATGAGTATAAAAGGATAGATAAATTAGTATATTGGCATTAGTTAGTACATACTAGTAACCCGTGCGGCTCCACCCACGTACAGTCAGCATCAAAATTAAACACGCAATCGAAGACGTCAAAAGTTCTTATTCCCTTTTAATAAAGAATTTTGACGTCTTCGTTTGCGTAGCTACTTTTGATGCTGTATTATATACTCAGGCGGAGTCATACAATTAAATAGCCTATGCCCTCCAGAAAGTCTATTCTATACCACCGTGATGACTCTATTACCCCACCGCCAACTTTGAAACAATACACTGGTGATTAAGTATTAGTAGCACCTATAGAGAAAATTATGCATGAACTTATTTCTGAAAATAAAATGTTTGTTCTATCTAAGTGATACTATTTTCCAGAGCTATTTTATTTCGAAAATACGACCGTGAAAGTTACTAAATCTACAGAATAAGCTGAGTAGGCGCGTAAGGACATGTGAAGGCACGCAGACCCGTACGTGACAAGAGGTCCCGTCGGATCGGCAGTAAAAACGTAAAGTCTTTATTTTTTTACCAGAAATGTTAATGGTGTTTCGGTTCTCTTGTTATAAATAGCTATAACAATAATCTGTGTCTAACTAGTGTTATAAGGCCTGTGCGACACGGTTGTCAACCAACGTATTTAAGGTTTTTTTTTTGGTGTAACGTGAGCTTTATGACGTAGGATATCACTTTTGTTGCGTCTTTCTGGCATTCAGGTTTCTCGAATCGGACTGAAATAGTACCTAGTCACACTATAATTTAGACAGACTCGTAAATTGGTGTCGATAAGGAGCGTCGCCAATAGGGTAGTTGCGTCATGTTAAAATTGACAACGAAGTGTTTCCTAAATGGATAGTAAACCATCAATGTACTGTAATAAAATATAAATTACCAAATATAATTAAAATCATAAAAATATATGGACCTTGAAAGTTTAGAAAAATATGTATTTTTTTTATTGTCCATGAGTAAATTTAAAGCTATCAATAGAATTCTTACGCTTTTATAGAAACAAAATTGTAATACAACTATGGACCTAAACGCGACAGAAACAGCGATTTACTTGATTTTCCATACAACGATAAGAATGAATTGCAACGTGTGACGTCATACTTTAACGTCAATTAGTATGAAGCGTTTCGCCTGCCGCCAGCCAGGTCCATCTTTAACACATTTTTTTGGGTATTTAAGTTAAAAGTAATTGTAGTTGCTCTCATACAAACATTTGTTCCTCTCCAAAAACTGGATCGAATGGCATCGTAAATAAAATAAATCTTAGGTCACAAGCCTATTTATGAGCATTTCTTGAGATGTTTGTACCAATGTTGTGTGTTGTATTTAATTGTGAAATATATTATTATAAACTAGCTACTGACCGCGATTTCATCCACATAAACCACCCCCTGAAGTGACGAAATATGTTTACGCTTTCTATCTTGGTTAAGAGAAATACCTACATCCCTATCACCAGTCAATAATGTGCAATGAGATTTCCCAAGTAGACAGGGAAAATACTTTTGTCCAAGGTGCACAGGAAACGGTTTAAAACGTCTTATTGTGTCTTACGGCGAGTTCCCGAGCAAATATAAATTTATGTTTTCCGTGAGGCTTGAGAAAATAAAAGGTGAAAATTTTAAAATTTCCTGTTAAATGTTGGGAGGAACAGCTAATAAAGATGCAGCGTTATAAACCTATTGAATAACTTTGTTTTTATGTAAAACAGCTTAGAAATAAGTGAGTAAAAATAATGATAAGGTATGTTATTTAAACATGCAACTAGTTTTTTTTGGTTAGTTAGCTAATTTTTTAGCTACTATACTTTTCATCATAATCATTCAGAACCTAACAAAGAAAATAAAAAAATGCAATTAATGTAATGTCTGAAAGTGAGTAATTATGGTGGTGATAGTGGTTCTACGGTTCGTCACAATCACAATCAGCCGTTATATAGCGTACAATATTTTATGATTCTACCAGCATGTCTTTGAAATGTAATGTTCTAATAATTTATTTTAAAAACAAAGTTTAAACCGACTTCTATTCAGTACTTCATCAAAGCCACATAGGTACATGAAAATTTCCACAAATTCTTTCCAATCCACCACATGAACAGAAAAAACCCAAGTCGCTATCTGTGGGCTGATAATATTTAAGGAAATCCGTCGTTTCCTCAAGGATCTCAGAATTGACACTTCATTAGTTGCTACTTCAACAGAATCATGTCAGAATCTTTGACTAAATTACGTCAAAGTACGTACTTTGACGATTTCCATAAGTCATCTGTGGTCTTCATCATCAGTTCCACTTCACAAAAATTGCGATTACCGAGGGTAAATAAACGAGTTATACCGAAATTACTACACGCGTGCCTATAAAATTTTAGGGTTACCCTCAATTTCCCTGGGATCCCATCATCAGATGGTCAGACTTGGTGACAATATGACCACATCAGGAGTAGGTATACACTATCGATTTAAAAAAAAAATTAAATCGGTCCATAATACATAAAATAAAATAGATGTACATACAGTCGAAAATATAACCTCCTCCTTTTTAGAAGAATGTATTAAGAATATTAATTATTTAATGCAAAAACTGCAAAAGAATATAATTGAACACTATAATCCCTTTTATGATCCCGGGGCCATCAGGCTAGTTTATAACGCACTCGTTAGAAGAAAGCTTGAAGCTTCGTCAATCATATGGCACCCTTATGAATCAACTTACGCCTTTTGTTACTGGGTTCAGAAAACGTTCCTACGGTTTTTATATAGGAAAGTTTTCGGGAACTATGAAACGTTCTCATGAACGATCTACATTGAACATTGAAGGTAAGGCGTAATTAGAATTTGTTGGTTACTGCGTGTCGGAACATACGCGGTGAGTCAGATTGTCCGGAGCTAGTGAGTTGCATCGTGCGACTCTATACTCCGGATATCCCAAAGATAACCCTTAGGCCACGGCGACGCGAATTGTTGGCGGTGCCGACAGCGCGCACTGTGTCACGCAGGAACTCGCCGCTGATCCGTGCTCTCTTACAACTCAATGCGCTTTTGGCATCAGCACCGGAGTGTGACTTACTTGCGTGGCGATGGATGTATGTGTGCGGTGAATGTCTGAGCTTCTGTGAGGAGATGGATGACAGGCAATCAACTGTACCAATGTAATTACTTAAATGTGTTTATTTTTATTTTGTTGTATTGTTTAGTATCGTTTTTATGACGCATTGGTTTTAGGACTGTTGTGTTAACATGTTTTTAATAATAAATGATACCAAACAAATTATCTATCTACTTAGACATCTGCATTTCATACGAATACGTATGGTGTCGCAAGCAAGCAACAGATTTTCATGACCAAGTTTCTCCCGAGCGATGCTTCTAAAAGTTGTTTCATGTAGCTTCGTGGTCGTCAGCTCGGGCATCGTTAATGGATTGACCAGTTAGAACGTCCCAAATACTTCCATTATTTTTGTCATTTACTCCCGGTTAATTATATTATCCTTCGTGGTCGTCAGCTTGGGCGCCGTTGATGGATTGACCAGTCAGAACGTCCCAAAAACTTCCATTATTTTTGTCATTTACTCCGGGTTAATTATACTATCCAATAACAGCTAACCCAATATCTTGAAGACAATAAAAAGTCCGCTGACTCTAATGTGGTGGGTAATTCGATAGCTGGTCACCAAGTGCGGTTATTGATAATGCATGTTGGAAATTCGACTTAGACCCATTAAATAATTTAGAGAAGGGTAAATCAACTTTTGCTGTCACAAGTTAAAGAAACGTCGTTTATATTCGAAAAAAGGAACGTCCTGGGTGTTTAAACTGTTTATCTATCCAAATATCATAAACCCCCCATGATGCGTTCAAGAACCGCACATTATGACCACCATAAAAATAGACTGTTTTGTTAGAACACATTTCATATCTGTGAAAATGTTATTATTGCTAAATTAAAACATTGATTTCGATAATATTATTTCATTCAAATTTCGAACATCTCTGAAATCAAAGAAATTTGATTTGACCTCTATTCTCATATCAGTCGAGATGACATTTAGTTCGAAATGAATTGTCAATTTGCATACAAATTTGACAAATGTCGCACGTAAGTAAGATATCGAACGATATGATAGTTGAATCCGACTCTAGTTTGTCTCTGAATTAAGAAAAAAATCAATGACAGCTGCCAGAAAACAACGCCGCGATGCCGGTCATAATATGCGGCTCCTGAATGCATCATAGAGGCTTATGATATGTGGATAGATAAAGTAAAGTATGTAACTGTACATAATTAGGCATTAAGACACTCGTGTGATGTTATCGTGTTTAATGCCCTTCATTATGTACAGTCACATAAACTACTATTATGAGTTTCATTTTAATCCACCAAATGTAGATTTCCTTGAAATTTTTTACCAATTTTATTGGCATGTTGTAACATTATTCTAAGAATCTTTATCATGTTATCTCCCGGCTAACGGGACAGAATAACAACAACGAATAGTTAACTGACTCACCAATACAAAGAGCCCAATCTGGTACGAGTACAACTCTATCATATTTTATTAGCTCAGCGCTCTTGTAAACGACGAGCGTGCGAAATACGGTGCAGTTCAATGACTAGATTATATGCTATATAATAGTCATAAAAATATTGCACATTTTCATGCAGCATATAATCAAATCACAAAATAAACGTTTAATAATTTAAATAAAACTCATAATATCTATTGAAAAAACTGCAATAAGTACTTACTTACTCAACCTTTAAAATTTTCGTAAAAATGAGTTGTTTCGTTACCATTTTATACATTATGACGTAACCATTTTTATATCATAATCTGCAAGATAAATATGAGAAGTAACATAGTTTTCGTAGAACAAAAGAAAGTAGAGAAAAACAAATTTAAAGTGAACCCTATAATTTCACTTGTAACCATTTTACTGTTCCATTTTTATCAGAAAAAGATGAAATGTTATAATCTTCTTCATAAAGTAATGAGCAATAACTTAATTTTCTAACTTAAGTACTTAAATTTCTTCTCGTTTTCTGAAATATTCCGAAAAACATGATACCTGCGCTTTCGAGCGCGCACTTCCATCTCGCTCACGCGTATGCTCAGTGCGAGGGAGAGAAGACCATGCACGTGCGGAGCCTTAATGTTGAAAATTGTATACAAAATCATGATATTTGTTTTTAAGCATCAGAATTATGACAACTGATTATATTTTATGAATGTAAATAATAATCATTGTAATTATTTGTATGTTACGTAAATAAAAATATTTGAAAAAATAAATCACAAAACGTTTCCCATGACAAAATACCACTATTTAATGAATCATACGACAAGTAAAAATACACGATTTAAAATTACTTTTAATGGCCATTCCACGAACTGAATTGTCAACGAAATGAAAATACATGAAACGTTGACTTTGACGTGAAATTCGACGAAGTGAGTGTCGACAATTTGATGATAAAACCGATTTTTATAAAGTCCACTTTGTTTGCAACGATAACATGCTATGCGAACTTAGAACTTAATGCAAATCCAGTTTCTTATTGAAAACAGTGCCACCTTCTTGATAGGTGGCGAACTCTCTGAAGCTCTAGCGATTGCTAGGCTAGGCTGTCAAGGTATTTAAAATTTGCCGTATTGTCACAAGGCATCAGTAGCCTAGGGGTACAGACGGTGGTATTTGGAGTCGATGATCCGGGGTTCAAACCCGACGCACTTTTTGTATGTTTTGTACATTCAAAGAAAAGTTGTAAGTATCGCAGAAGAGACGGCGCCTGTATACGCAAGCCATAAATGCCTTCTCAATTTGGTTGAGTTGCCTGTCTATCTCAGTATGTATATTGTAGTCTTTGAACGATAACACTTTATTATCTTGGGTTTTGTTGACTGATTCGAGTGATGCATACTTGACGTTGACGTTGGGGTGACATCTACTGTCTCTGCCCCCGCCACGAGTGTTGTAACTTCTGCCTTTTTTATAACTCGCAAATGCTCCGCTGGTGTCACCACTGCTGTCTTCCATATGGTTTATCATCAAATTGTCAAGATTGTTGTAAAGTGTTATCGTTGCAAACAAAGTGGACATTATAAAAATCAGTGCCCGTATCCCGACAAAACATATCAGATACAAAGAACTCCGAACGTAAACAAAGTAATGCATTCAGTGCTGTGTTTCTGAACGGTAACTTCAGTAAATCTGATTATTATATATTTAGACTCGGGAGCAAGCGTGCATCTTTCTCCAAATAAACACTGGATGAAGAATATTTCATATGAACACAGTATCAAGGAGATTGTAGTGGTAAATAAAGAGAAGGTGGAGTTTACTCGTTCCGGTGACGTGCAGATTTCAACACGTACAGATGTTTGTGATTATGACATCGTAGTTAAAGACGTATTGTGCGTTCCCAGTCTAACAACGAACTTATTGTCAGTTAGCCAGCTGATTGCGAAGGGCAATAAAATGGTATCTACTGAAGATGGTTGCCATATTTATAACCAGATGGGTGATATTGTTGCTACAGCATGTTTGTTGAATGGAGAGTACAAGTTGAACACGATCGCGGCATCATCGTCATTGGCAGCTGCTGCTGTCATGGCATCAGGCGAGACATGGCATCGCAGGTTTGGTCATGTAAAGAGTTAATATCTCAACAAGATGCAGGATGCGGTTGAAGGATTTACGCTTGACAACAAGGTACATATTTCGAAATTTTCGTGTATTGTTTGCTGTGAAGGGAAACAGAGTAGATTATCGTTTCCAGACAATGGCAATAGAAGTACAGAACTCCTACATACAGTGCAGCATACGGATGTGTGTGGACCCATTGAAACCATATCAATAGGGGGATCAAGATATTTTATACTGTTTGTAGACGACTATAGTCGTATGACTTACATTTACTTTTTGAAACACAAAAGTCAAGCATTGGAGTCGTTCCGGAAATATAAGGCTGAGGTAGAGAAACAGTTGGACAGGAAAATCAAGATTGTGCGAAGTGACCAAGGTACAGAATTTTGTAATAAGGAATTTGATGACTTTCTTAGCAATGAAGGAATAGTCCATCAGAAAAGTAATCCTTATTCACCCGAGCAGATGGGATTAGTCGAACGTTTTAACCGCACGGTCGTGGAAAAGGCAAGATGTCTCTTATTTGATGCAGGACTGAACAAGACATTGTGGGCTGAGGCGGCTAATACATCTGTGCACTTGCATAATAGGACTGTGACATCTTCTTTGAATGGCAAGACACCCTTCAAATATTTATTTTATTTTATCTTATTTATTTTATTACTACAATGGGATAGAAAACTTAATTTAACAAGTTCGACAATTAAGGCAACTAAATACCCTGCTATTCTATTGCTTATTTAAAAGTGACAGTCGGCCAAAAGTCAAATTTTTGACATTAGGTGTCAGAGACCTACACAACATACTCTTTTGTCATCGCTGAAAAACAATCCACATGAAAAGGTCATCCGCTTCAATGGTGGCCGAATTGCAATGCTGATTTCGATTTTTTAAGATTTATACCTACTTCAATGTAGTGTGTTGTACAAACATACTGAAAAGTGAGCCGGAGTAATTAATGCCTTAGGTACTTCTTCAAGGATTGTTTTGAAATGAAATGCTTAAATCAAATCAAATAAGCAATGTTAATTGATGAAAATAGCATCTCAGGCCGTCATACCGTAGTCATGGTTTTATTAGGTATCTTAATTACAGCACAGGCAAGAACAGTCAGCTGGAGATAAACATGACCTCCCTGCAATTTTTTTATTTTATTTGGCCACGTCACGCTGACTATACTTAGGTACATTATTTTAAATCGATGCCAGATAAACGGGTTTTATGTATCTATTTTGTTACCTTGAAAAATAATTTTCTAGTCTTTATGCTTAATTGATTTTTGTAGGGTTACGTTTATCTCAATTAGTTTGCAATAAGATCTTAAATTGGTTGGTGTTATGATAGAAATCAAATTGATTAAAATCGTGTGTCAGACGTCAGGTTCTCATTTTGGCCTTCAATTTACAACTAACTATTTCAATTGCATTCTCATCTCATCTGATTATTAGTGCAAGGTGAGACGATCCGAGAGCTTCGCTCTCAGACTCAATAGTATCTAAGGGCGGAATTACTCTTTTAAATTGATAGATGTTAGCGTTGTGGGTTTCAGGTCCAAATATGAAGGGATTGAAGCTTTCATTCGTTATCATCCTGTTAATTATGAATGTAAATAAGTTAGATATAAATTGCGTTAGATTCTATTCTAGGCTAAAATCAAGATTACAATTAGATGTGTAGAAAACTTGCATTTCGTCCAAAATAATTGGTTTAAAACATACTTCAGCATACTAATTCAGTATTGTTGGATTAGTGTATCATTTGATGTGTGCTAGATCTAGATTTATAGATTCATAAATTACACTAGTTAGGTTAATTACAAGAATGGATCGCTGGCCAGCAAGAAAACGCGTGGACGGACGCGCGGGCTGCAGAGACATTCTACCCGCGAAGTCGAGAAAAGTGATTATCGATCGGTGCGGACAGGCGATGGAGGCTCCCTGGAAAATGGGCCTTATACCCTTTTGTTAAGGTATATTTTCAGATGAGGAGTCGGATTAGTGGCGTGATCGTGTTAGTGTTGGCTATAAATACACCGGCGGGCCGAGGTGCGCGGCACTTTTTTTTGGGACGTCAAGGGGAGCTCACGTCGGCAGAATACGAGGGCGGCTAGGCTAGGCTGACCTCTGGGCGCGTACTACTTCGAGGCGGAGCAAGGCTGGTCACTGCTGGGCTGCATTACGGCTGTTGCTGAGAGGAATTAGAGTTTGGTAAGGTCGCAAATGCCTTTGCGATCGTCTGGTGAGATTGAATATTTTATTTTAAAGTGTGACTAATCATAGTGAATTCTAGAATTTCTTAGGGAGTAATTATCTTGTGCGCACATTGTCTTGAATTGAGTGATTAATATTTAGGCAATATCTTTCTGCTCATGAACTGATATGATCTTATATGATCACGTGTGTATTTTGAATATGTGGCGGTCTAATAGGTTTATCACCTAATAAATGCGCTTAAGACATCATCATATTAGGATTCCGTATACTCCCATGAAATAAAGTGAACACTTATTATAGTCTAGTCATTGCAATCGACGCGGCCTGTAGTATGCTGTTATAGTACATGAATGTTTGCTAAGGAGCGGTCCAATGGTAAATAATTCTTAATTGTATACCAGTACTAGTGGTTAGTTCTAGGTACAAATGAGGGAAATCTTTATTAAAATATGTGCTAAAATTATATTGTAATTTATTTATGGCGGCGGAGCTGACCGGTTACGAGCGGCGAGAAGGGGCGGGAGCCCTGGGAACCAGAGAGGCGTTGGGTACGTGTCCCACTATTAAGAAATTAAAATCTGGTGAGTGACCTTTATAATCACTGTATTGAATGATTCTGAAACTTATTAATTTGTTTTTGGGGACTATTATCTAACCATTTCAACGTTATCATACTTGTATTTGTGTGTCGAAATCTAGTTCTACTGTATATAGTTTGGGGAATATGCTAGATAAAGTACGAGCGGTTTATGTATAGGTTATGAACGGATCTAGGTCATTGGTTAAATAACTGACGATATTACAGGAATGTTGTTTTGTTCTACATATATATTACTAGTTGTTTTGTCACTGCGATATGATTGGGTTCCGTGCACCCTCACGAGATAAAATGATCAATTATTATACGACAACCTAGCTATAGCAATTGACTCGGTCCGTGGTACGCGTTACACTATGAGGATAAATTGTTAAGGTGCGGATAAGCGACTAATGTTACTACAAGTACATATTAGACCCGGTGGTTAATTATAGATATGGTTGAGGGATTTAATAATGTACACCTATGATTGAGTGCTCGGTGTCGCTGACTCTTGTCACCCAGAGCGCATTGTGGACCTTGATTACGTCAAGAAGAGGTGTGCTCGCACCGGTGTTGATGGACTATCGTCCCTTGGACATACTTAAGACCTCGACTGTGTCGAGAGAAGTATGACTGCACTTTATGCGCTCTTCATGGATGTGTAGGCGGAGCGAGTGGCTGAGGGTCCTCAATCTTGCAAATTGGGGATCTTCCCCGGTCAAGCTTCCGTCTTAGTCTTAACAAACCTCTTAATAAGGGGTGCGGTTGCGTTAATCTATGAAGGAATCAAATATACCTATAGGTATACCGTGTGGGATTCCTTAGCCGAATGAATGTAGCAAGGTAATTTAGTTCATGTACGCCGGTGATCGCGTCGCTTGGTGTCAGGACTCTTGTTCTCAGGGCACATTGACGACCTTGGCCAATGAGGATTCACTCGTAAGAGGTTCCTTAGTCAAGTGAGATGTGACCGCACCTTAAGCACCGTCATGGATGTGTCATCGATTAGGCAAAGGTATTTAGAGTTCCCAATCTTGCAAATTGGGAGTTCTCAGTAGCTGAGCTATCGATTTGGTTTAGTCAAAGGCCTCTTATCTAGAGGCCTTTGTTATATTGATTTTGCGAGGGAATCCAACACTTTCGCTTTAGTAACGGCAATAATTAAGTAGGTATCTTCTTAGGTGGGGTCGTTATTATCGGGATCTCAACAAAAGTATCGTGGTGGGTTCGTAATTAATTATCATTCGTCAGTTCAACTGTGCATTGTCGTATATTTAACATTGTTTCGACTATAAAGTGCCTGAGTTGATTGGGTGAGATTGGTTGCTAAGACATTGTGTTACATCCATTGAGATATTTTGGGGGTGAATTGTATTATAAATAGCTTAGGAAAAGTCAGTACTAATTGGTATTAGATTAGATAGAAATAACGATAGGGTAGACGGAATCAACAGATGAGTTGGGATTACTAGTGAGTACTAGCAGCCGCGAGCGAACGATAGGCGAGCGCTACAGTTCGCGAACAACTCTAAGATTCATCGTTAGGGAGAATCGATATTGCGCTAGACATTACGTCATTTATGTACCTGTAAGTAAAACATGTACTAATATTCTATTTCAATAGACTATCATCGCATCATCATCAATATCTTGACTTACGATTATTTTCATTATTATATCATCGCATCATCATCAATATCTTGACTTACGATTATTTTCATTATTATATCATCGCATCATCATCAATATCTTGACTTCTTCACGATTATTTTCATTATTATATCATCGCATCATCATCAAAAGAGATCCCATCATGGCCAACACAAGTTGACCACTATTGTATTGCGAGTCTGTTTAAAGGGCGTCGCCTACCACATAGCGTAATTTATCACTTCCCACAACTTAGTATAACAAGGAATTTATGCCCACTTTAGCCTCCATAGTGTGCATCACTTAATGAAACTACAGAATTGTAAATTAATTCTTAGAAATTGGTATAATTGTCTTACTTAAGTTATAGGTTCTACTAAAATGGGGTTAATGTACAACTTCAATTAACGTGTAACTTTTTCCCTTTATAGAAATACAAACTTCATACTTCTCGAAAAGAGCGGGGTCTGCTCACACAACGCAGGGCCTCATCCGCTAGACGTAATCACACGCCAAGCCACTTCACCAGAGCGAATCACGTATAGCTTAGGTCTAAATAGGTCTTCGAGGTTAGGTTCCAGAGATAATAAATTCTAGGTTAGATTACGGCATTGTAGGTCTGGAGTCGGACGGTTTTTTATTTGACCGAATCTCTTTCCGTCCGGCAATATCCTAGGAGATGATTTGGTCTGTTAAAGTACTCAAGCTCGAATACTTTAACATAAATAACGAGAGATCTTGTAGCTGTAGGATAGATTTACCTAGACTAGAATAAAACTCAACCTTTCTAATAGGATCGGCCGGAACTAACTCGGTTTTTCTATTCGCTTTGGTACGAGTTAGTATTTATAGGAACAAAGTGGATATCTAGTACAATCGAGTCTTGATTTTGCTGGATTAATTAATCAAAGGTTCTTTAGCTTCAAAACAAACAAAATTAATTTGATATTTCTATGGTAAATAAATGATTTATTTTCTCGCTTACTTTTATTCAATAGCTTTTCCTTCAGGTAGGATTCCATTTTCAGACGACTAGAAGCTTCTCAGGAACTTCAGCTTTCAGCTAGGGGTTAATTTAAGTTCAGAATAGGAAAACATAAAAAGACAGCCATTTGATGAGGTTGAATCGTTACACGCTCACACAAAGTCATATGTAAGCGAACCCAACAGGGCGAGTAAAAACGAAAAAGATTGACATACTACTTCAATACGTCAAAACACGTTCCGGGACCATGTAGAGAAATACATAGAAAGGTGTTAACTTTTAAAATAATTACCCTGTAAGTGTTTCACATTATGTTACTAGTTATAGTAAATATTTTGTATACCGTACGAGTGGAACTTGCGCTGTCACTTGCAGCTCATTTTGAATTTCCTTCCGTTACCACATATTGCGGCTACATGGATCTCTAAGTGCATGCAGCGCCGCAGATATAAATAAGTTTATTTTATAAAATGTCATTTTTGGTACGGTCGACCAATTTAATTACTAGGCCACCGTAGAACCCTGTCATTTTAACTGCTACATAGCGACGCAATAATTCTAGTAACCCGTATTGACATAGCATTTAGAACGGCAAGGTTCTATGATGGCCTAAGAATCAAATTGGTTGACTCTACATTGCCAACTGTACATTTCTGTATACCGTCATCAACTACTCATTGAGATGATTGTAACGAGCCCAAGCTCACCGGGGTTATTTCGTTTAAGTACTGAATTTCCGTGACCACCTTCTGTCTACATTATCAGATCAGCTCGACGGTACCATAATATTGAATTGTCATCTAAATTCCAAACTTTACCTTAATCCAAAATTTCAGCTCAAAAGATATCTGCTTCAAAATCGAGTTGCAACATTCCACCCGAACAAACTTAGTTAGTTACATAAATAGTTAAATACATTGCAAGTTAATAAAAAGCTTGTAAATATAAATACATCGTAATTTATTTGAAACAGCTTAATTTTCATCTATACTCAAAAGGTATGGAAATAAATTAATATAAACATTCTAAATTAAACTTACCCGTGTGTGCTATTGAGTGAATAAAATTATAGTATTTTATGCAACTGTTCTATAAGAAGGGTCTTAAAACGCGAGTGGCGTGGGCTGCGATGCAAGCCTTGGCGAGCATCGCAATTAAAGACGTCACGAGCGTTTTTAGACCAGTTGTACACAGTTGCATACAATACTTTTTCTACGACAAATTTAAAATAAATAGCAGACTACAGAATAGTTAAACTTTTCAGGCGGCAAGTTTTCTATTCGTACTTTTGCTACCTACTCGCGCAATTACTTCAGTAGGTGGAGTTATTAATTTCTTCGACCATTTTAAAAGGAACGTATACTTTTGTCTTCACAAACACGAATAAAATCTATATATAAATAGTTTAGGACTAATAGTTTATCATCTTGCGTCCTTTTATTTTGAACTGTATTTTGGTAAGGAATTGGAAATGTGACACCTCTTGCTTATGGTTTGTTTTGTTTTTAATTTGTTTGCACTTGCCATCCGAACCAAACAGAATCCGGACCCGGACCGAATTCGAACTGTTTATTTTCATAAAATAAATAATACCAAGAATTTATAAAACATGTAATTTAACACACAATAGATGATGATTTATTATTATTGTAGTAAATAATTTATAATATACAAATGTTTAATCGTAAATAAATACTTTTATTTCGAAATATTTGTTTATGAAGTTGGCACCATTGCAATATAGCGGCCGATTTAAAAAAAAGTTAAACTGTGCTTTTATGAAAAATGTACGAACCAAAAAAGTATGCTAAACAGTGCGTTTTTGGGCCATAGAGCATAGAGTTTTTCGACGACTTATTAGTGGTGTCATTGTATTTGAGCTACAGCCTATATAAATGACAGATACCGGTTCAGGAGTAGAAAAAAAACTTAATACCTCACTTACGAAAATCTTGATTAATTACAATCACGATTTTGATGTGTTAAACTGGGTATTCATTGTTACCATTACTTTGTTATTATTGAAACAAGGGTCAAACTTAAGGGGACGTAGGTTCGTGGTCTTCTCTCCCTCTCACTGAGCATAAGCGTGAGCGAGATGGAAGTGCGTGTTTGGAAGCGCCGATATCATGTTTTTTAATTTTATTTCTTTGTGCGTAAATAAAAAAGTAATAGCTGATTTCCCTCAAACATGACATTGCCGATTTTAAGAACCAATTGTAAAAAGTTTAGCTGTTGTGCATAATTTGTTAGAATTTTTTTAAGTGTATTTTAGACCTATGTTCGTGATTTTTTTCTATCGAGCGAAAGTCAAAAACTCAGGATTCGAATAGCTGATTACCCTCGAGAAAGGCCTCAAGATTGCTAATTAAATTTAGGGCAGCCGTATTATAATCCAAACAAGAGCTACGATTTTTTAAAAATCCGTTTTCGGAGCTCACGTCGCCTTAATGAAAAAAAAAACATGCGGATTTGCGTCCCTTTACATGCAATGCAATAAGAAAACGAAATTGGTAAATACATACATCCATACTACTTGAATACATACATTTTACGTTATGCTAATTAAGTGCATAGAAAGTTAGGTTCTTAATGTTTATTACACTAACACTCGACAAAGATGAACTTAACGAGCATAAGAAGAGATAAACTCAAAGATGAAATTCAGAAATAAGATTATAGAAAATTACATCCAGGCACTCTTCCATTCACCAACATCTGTGCCACGGCGCAGGAAAGACGACACTCGCCAAACTCTTTTCAAATGCAGCAGTTAAAATGCATGCGTTGCCCGTGACACACGACGGTATAACCACAGAAAACACAGGTACCTACAGAGGCGCAAGTCAAGTGGTTTACGATATCTATTCTGTAATGTATTCAATTTTAACTCCTGACACAAAACGAGGGTGTTATATAATTTACATGTTTGTGTATGTGTGTGTCTGTCTGAACGGATAGACCGATTTGAGTGCGTTTTATTTCAATCGAAAGTCTTATCTGTTGAGATGGTTCTTAGTGATGTTTGTTTGTATCAAGTAGGTATGTACCCACAAGGGTACAACAGATAAGACTTTCGATTGAAATAAAACAAACGAACAAAACTAAGAACCATCTGAACAAATAAGACCTTCGATTGAAATAGAACGCACTCAAATCGGTCTATCCGTTTAGACAGACACACACACACATACTATGTATTTCTCAGTCTCGCATTTATGGATAATTCGGTGTTATTCATTTTATCACCGACATATGTAAATTACTTAATCAATTGTATTTGAATACTTGTTTGACGTGATAACGTCTTATAAATCGATGAACGCCGGCTGCACGCACGAAATATCAACGCACAGCCCACACCACTGGTTCTAGAGATTCCAAATTTGGCACGTAGCGTAGGTTCCTTATAAGGTCTAGGGGTGCACTTAGAAAGGATATTTCAAAATTCACCCTTTGAGGGGGTGAAATGGGGGTCCATAGTTAGTATGGCAGCACAATGTTTTCTTATATGATCAAGTAAAATTATCGTCCCTTAACCGTCTTTTGTCACATAACCACATTATATCGGTTACGTCTAAATTGGCCACATTGGTTATAATATAATGCTTGTTTTTTTTAATTTCATGCATATCCAATGACAACCAAAACTTATTCCGTTCTTTGGTTACTTCAAATCATTTTATTGTCGGATTCAGAACAGTAAAACATAAAAGGCAAGGAAAGGTGACTGCTTCCTGAATGGTGCAGGATTCACGGCGGTACGAATGCAGTACTGCAAGTGCAGCGCATGATATTATATTACTACTGCGCAAATGGAATACGGACAGTATACCGACAAGTGAGCAAATATTCTGTGGGAAATCAGTAAGCTCAAGTCAAATAACAAAATACCGCATACCGATCCCACCCCGCCAAATCACCTTAAGGCTCCGCACGTTCATGGTCTTCTATTGTATGTTCTATGTATCTATCTATCTATATCTATCTTCTATCTATAACAACAGAACAGTCTGTTTATCTGTTTGTCTGTTTATGTGACCGCGCATCACGTGAAAACGGCTGAACCGATTTAGATCAAATTTTGTATAGAGATAGATTGAGTCCTAGGAAAGGACATAGAATAGTTTTTATCACAGAAATCATCCTCTAAGGGGATGAAATTGGGGGTGAAAATTTGTATGGATCTACATAAACCGCTCCACCGATTTGAATGAAATTTGGTACATAAATAGTTTGAGTCCCGAGGAAAGACGTAGGATAGGTTTGGTCCCGGAAATCATCCCTAAGGGGGTGATATGGGGGGGTTAAAATTTGGATTTAACCCATTTTGATAAAATTTGGTTAAGAGATAGTTTAAATCCTAGGAAATGACATAGGATAGTTTTTATCCCGTTAATCGTCTCCTAAGGGGTTAAAATTAGGGCTGAAAATTTGGATGGAACCCATTTGTATACAATTTGGAATAAAGATAGTTTGAGTCCTGGGAAAGGACATAGGATAGTTTTAATTCTGGAAATCATTCCCAAGGGGGTGAAATGGGGGGTCAAAATTTGGATGAGACCCGTTTAGATGACATTTGGTATAGAGATAGTTTGAGTCCCGGAGAATACAACGAACAGTTTTAATCCCGAAAATCATTCTATAAGGGGATGAAATAGGGGGTGAAAATTTGCAAAAACCCATGTAGATAAAATTTGGTATAGAGATTGTAGGAGTCCCAGGGAATGACAATGCGTAGTTTTTATCCTGAAAATAATCCCCTAAGGGGGTTAAATTAGGGGTGAAAATTTGGCTGGAACCCATTTGAATACAATTTGGTATAGAGATAGTTTGAGTCCTGGGAAAAGACATAGGATAGTTTCAATTATGGAAATCACCCCCTAAGGGGGTGAAATGGGGGTAAAAATTTGGATGTAACCCATTAACATTAAATTTGGTAAAGAGATAGTTTGAGTCCTGGGAAAGAACATCGGATAGTTTTCATCCCGTAAATCATCTCCTGAGGTGGTGAAATTAGGGGTGAAAGTTTGGATGGAACCCATTTAGATTAAATTTGGTATAGAAATAGTTTGAGCCGCGGGGCAGGACAGCGAATGGCTTTTATCTCTAAAATAATCCCCTAACTGGATGAAAAAGGGGGTGAAAATTTGTATTGAACACATTTACGGTATAGCGATAGTTGGAGTCCTGGGGAAGGACATAGATTAGTGTCTTCCCGAAAATGATCCCCTAAGGGGGTGAAAATTTGAATATGACCTATTTAGATGACATTTAGTAAATAGATAGTTTGAGCTCTGGGAAAGGACATAGGATAGTTTTTATTCCGGTAATCATACCCAAAGGGGGTCAAATGAGGGTGAAAATTTGGATGGAACCCATTTAGATGAAATTTGGTATAGATATAGTTTGAGCCGCGGGAAAGGAAAGCGGATGGCTTTTATCCCTACAATAATCTCCTAAGGGGATGAAATAGGGGGTAAAATTTGGATGGAACACATTAACGGTATAGCGATAGTCGGAGCTCTGGGGAAGGACATACGTTAGTGTTATCCCGAAAATTATCGCCTAAGGGGGTGAAAATTAGGATGTAACCTACTTAGTTGAAATTTGATAAAGAGATAGTTTGAGCTCTGGGAAAACTCATGGGATAGTTTTTATTCCGGTAATGATAACCAAAGATAAAATAAGAGATTTAGAGATAGTTTGAGCCGCGGGAAAGGACAGCGGATGACTTTTATTCCTATTTCATCGGGGGTGCAAATTTGGAAGGACCCCATTTAGTTGAAATTTGGTATAGAGATACTTGGCATCCCGAGGAAGGACATAGAATAGTTTTAATCCCAGTAATCAGCCTTTAAGGGGGGGAAAATTGGGGGTGAACATTTGTATTGAGCTATTAGAACAGCTGAAATTTGGTATAGAGATAATTTGATTCCCGGAGATAGGTCCCGGGAAAGGACATTCGATATATTTTATCCTATTATATAGCTTGAGCTTAATGTGGAAGGTTACAAAATACATCGCACGCCAACTGCAGGTCTACATCATGCCTCCGCCGGATTCTTGGTATTTACTGGCACGAGAAGATATCCAACGTCAATCTCTTGGGAACGCTGCAATGATAGTCGGATCGACCAGCAGCTTACACGCAGCTAATGGAATTGGATTAGCCACACACTCCGTAAGGACCCTGAGCATCTAAAACTATTTTTTTTGAACAAAGTTCAAGGATATAAATGTCTGTAAAAATATGCATTATGAACCCCATTTTATGCTCATTAAGTCTGAATTTATTTGGTTACTCTCGCTTGCTTAGGTTACCTTCATTTTTTGACATTTTCGTGAATAAGTCTGAAACAAAAGAAGATCGAAGGCTGATATAACGCATACAGTGGTTTTAGGTCCTGCCAATACTGCACCTAAAATTACAACCAAATCCCTTGCGGGGGCCACTCTTGTTAGCTTAGCCTGCTAGACCCTTTAATGCAAAATCCATGGTCTACTCATATTGTGAAAATAATTATATTTTTTACTCAAGAACGTGTAATAAATTATTTACGTTTATTCAAAGTTTCAATAAAGTAGTTATGGTGGCATTTTCCGCTTCTGTCGTATTCAACTTCGACATACGGCACAGGATGATATTGGCACTTTGCGGATTAGAATGGGAATGGTGGTGACAATTTTGGCTGCGTTTTTTACGTTAAAGTGAATATGAAATGACAGGTATATCTCATTTCGGATTACACTGCATTATTTAACAACTGTAGAAGCCATATCTTTAATCATGGGTTATCATATCACTAAAACAGGGCAAGTTGGGCCCCATTTTTATGACCAGAACGAGAGAATGATCATCATCATCATCATATCAGCCGAAAGATGTCCACTGCTGGACATAGGCCTCCCTCAAAGAGTGCCAAAATGACCGGTCCTGCGCCACCCGCATATCGAGATCCGCAGCAGAACCAAGGTAACCGAGAGAATGATATTGTAATTTATTACATTTATAAACTGTAATACTAACAAGCAATTTTATTTACACCATTCGATAAGTACTTAACTCAAACCGTATTAAAGAAAATCCAAAAGACTTCTGATCTCATCTTAAGTTGCCTCGGCGATATTATCCATCAAAGAGCTTATATCTTATCAATATAATCTCGTTATAGAATCCAGCTTTCATACAATTGGCTGCGCCGCGAAGCAGGATTAAAATATTACCTATATATTTCCTTTTTTGGGAGGAATGATTGAGTAAGCTGCTGAATCCCGTTAAATAATTTTGACTTTGTAAGGCAGGTATTTCTTTAATACCGAATTAAAAGGATGAGGCACAGTGCACCGATGCGTGTCCAGGCCGACACTGGAGTATATAACCTGTGTAAAAAAGTATTGGCCACAGTCACATACTTCGTCGCTTAATTAATACTGATAGTAGTGATACTATAAAGAAGAAAAGTCTGTGATATTGTAAGTTTATATGCAATGGGTAATCTACGGTGGGTAGTCTTCGGAACCGCTAATCCAATTTCATTTTCTTTTTAGTTGCTCATAGAATTGACTTTCTGAATGGTTAAATGCTATTATTCGACGGTGGAAAGGCAAAACCACTGAAGCGACATTTTTTGAATTTTACAGGAGAGCATTTTAAAGTTTTTTTTTTGATAAAAAAAATCGTAACTTTATTTCTTGTTAACTAAGAGCGTTGAGTTATATATGCACTTGTTATTTCAAATTATAATAGCTATTTAATAAAAATAATGTTATTCTCCTAAACAAGGCGGGTTCGAAAATAAATGTCGCTTAAGTGAAAAAGCCCCCAAAAAAATCCTGGAAGAACTATTGAAGCGACACCATCATGCGATAACAGTTATTTTCAACATGTCCGAAGAAACACTTAAGTACCTTATCTTATGAAATATGTACCTGGAAGAAACACTTTAAGTGACATGACATCGTAAATGAACGATTTTTAAAAATACTGTATGCGACCATGGTTATGATTGAGTGTACGGTTAAGTGACACAGGTTAGATTTTACTCAAAAAGTGTGTCGCATAAAGTAACATTTTATAAATTTGGCGCTTATTTTTGTATTACCTTAAGTGACATGAAAGTCATCAGGCCCCGTAGCATGGATGGCGTTATCACGCGATAAGTGATAGGATAAGCGCGTCGTCTCGTTCTATCGAACGGTGTCAGCCAGGGAACCCGGCTCAATCGACGCAGAAAAAAACGCTGATTTCAACGATATATACTTATTAACTCTATTTTGACCAAAATGTCGCTTCAGTGGTTTTGCCTTTCCACCGTCGTATGTATTCTTTGTAACACGCGGCCAGCTAGTTGAATAGATTTTGTCTCCTACGCGATGGCCGGCACACGGGTGAATGTATGAAAAACTTCGAGACCGAGTGTCGACCGGCGTCAGCACTTGGCCGTTTATTTCGTCTTGAAAAAAATACACAAAATCATATTATTTAATACACACTGTAAGTCAATCCAGATAATAATAAACAATGAAACTTCCTATGATTTTTTCTAACACTCAACTCTGAAAAAAAACCTATAAGTATACCCTCTGTCAATTACCAAAGTTCTCGTAAAAGGTAGCATTGCAAACAAATAATTGTGATTTATTAGGTACCTAAGCAAGAAGGCACAAGTTAATTTTACAGTTATATACGCCTCATAAAATAAAATAAAAATACCCAGACTTGTGTAAAGCCTAGGCATGAGAAAACATTCATGTTTCTTTCTGTTTTGTAACTCTCACGCTGTAATCATTCTGTAATAATAATAATATAGGTAGTACGCTATCGTATACTCAGAAATATTTTTTCAACACACCTGCTCGTAAAGTAGGTCTTATTACAGCGTATTTACACTGATAATGCAGAATATTACCCATGCCGTGCCTTTTACATTATATTATCGCACTAGTGCCTTTTCATTACATATCTTTTTAAATATTAGCAAAATATTGCAGAATATTACCCATGCCGTGACTTTTACATTACATTATCGCACTAGTGCCTTTTCATTACATATCTTTTAACATTTTCATTTTTTATTTTTTTATTTTTTTTCCTCGCAAATGTGTTGAAAAACGTCGTATGAAACACGTGAGCATTGGTCATTACACTTCTCGTCTCCATTAAGCCTTCGCCTTTGGCTCAGGCTTAAAAACCGACTCGAGTGTAATGACCAACATAGCACACTTGTATCATAATGTACTATTAAAACAGGCGCTAAACTTAACAAAACTTCGGAATCAAAGGAACGGAACGGACAATTTTTTAGCCCACTTTTATACTCTAGGTCAACCTAGTTTTCGCTTTGCCAATTCCGAAGACGGCACTGTACTATTTCACGAATAGTATTTGTTTCACAAAATAACATCGGTTCGTGGTCGCGCGACAGCTACGAAGCTTGCAGCATAAACAAAGTTTGGCGAGCGAAAATAGCTGTTGGTTTTTGTGGTAGATAGATAGCTAGATAAATAATGAAATCATTGTTCTTTGCCACACCACGTCATACTTGCACATTTACAGTTTATCACATTTCGAGCGGAAATACGCCTTACCATTCGGGCTACCATGGAAAACACTCGAATACATTTCCGCATTATGGTAAATAGAATCGCATTATACCTACTGTTCACTTTACTCGATATCTATTCAGTGTTCATAAACGTGAGATACCTCAAACACATTTATTTGTAACATCAAACCGTACATCAAACCACTCAATATACGTAAAAATTGCAATAGGATACGGAAAAGAAGGTTCGTATCAACTTTTTTCCATAAGCCAAATTTACAACAATGTATCTTTAGGCCTTCGTAACGTTGTTGGATCAGGCAGTTAAAATCTGTGCCTGAGATATCTTATAGGTTCAAACGTGATCTTATTTACATAATAAGCACCCGGCCGGCTTTGTGTTACTCCCCAATCACAAAAAGTTCTAAGTAACAAGATTTCTTTATAAGTTCTCGCCCTTTTCTTTAAACAGCACAGTGAGGGGTTGGTTGTTTTCTTTTCGCACCCAAAAGGTATTAAGAGTGAAGACTCCGGATGATTGATAAGGTCCGTGTGGGGAAGATGTATGGCCACATCAATATCAATAAACGCCAGAAGATAATATACGAATATCTTGTGTGTTTTTAACCTACTCGAAAACAAGGAGAAGGTTGTCAAATCGAATTCATGTTCTTTGTGAGTATACATGTGAAGTGTTGATTTTATATTAAATGCAACCTATGAGGAATTGACGGTAGGTACTGCTCAAATATTATTAGCTCACATATTTAGATAGGATACCAATTTAGGTATATTCTAGTATAAGTAGTAGGTATGCATTTGCTCTTCGAATCCACCGATTGGTGAAACGCTACTGTTATTAAAATTTAGACCACAGATGATCCATGGAACTGTGATGGAACTGCTCGATAAGCCCTGAGGTTTATTTCTGTAAGCAAAACAGAAAAACACAAAATATCAGATACTCGTAGTATAGGAATCCCAAGTCTCTGACGTGTGTCGCCGTGTTACTAACACTCTGAGATTACTCTAAAGATTTAAGGATTTTCTGCCGGTGAGTACAAAAATTCTCCTCATACAATCTCTAATATTGCCTGTCATTGATTATAGTGAAGTGTGCTACACCAATGTGATACAAAGGCTTCTTGACAAGCTAGATCAGCTCCTAAACAACTGCATACTTTTCATTTTCGGTTTCCTCAAGTACGACCAAGACGAGCGAAGCGAAGCGCAAGGGCAGGCAATACCTATATTTTCTCGAAGCGCTTCGTCGTTTTTTTGAACTCTCATAACTTGTGTTTGGATTATACTAGATAAACAAAATTCTCGGGATATGGTGAAAATAGTATACTTATTTAACAACCTTTATGTAACAACATGAATGCTAATAAATTACTTGATTACTTGATTAAACGTATAAAGTTTCAATTGCATAGCTCTTATACTTTAGATTCTATTGATATCTAAAAAACGCCGATTTCGTCACTGACTCACTCACGTTGATCATCAAAACCTCTAGGGTACTTCCTGAAATCCTAGAAAGCTGAAATTTGGTATGTAAGCTAGTGTTAGTACACAATCAACAAAATCATTCAAAAAAAGCGGCCAAGTGCGAGTCGGACTCGCACATGAAGGGTTCCGTGAAATAAATTATGACGTATTAAAAAAAAACTACTTACTAGATCTCGTTCCAACCAATTTTCGGTGGAAGTTTACATGGTAATGTACATTATATATTTTTTTAGTTTTATCATTCTCTTATTTTAGAAGTTACAGGGGGGCGGGGCACACATTTTACCACTTTGGAAGTGTCTCTCGCGCAAACTCTTCAGTTTAGAAAAAAATGATGTTAGAAACCTCAATATCATTTTTGAAGACCTATCCACAGATACACGTATGGGTTTGATGAAAAAAAAATTTTTGAGTTTCAGTTCTGAGTATGGGGACCCCTAAAACTTAATGTTTTTTTTCGATTTTTATGTGAAAATCTTAATGCGGTTCACAGAATACATCTACTTACCAAATTTCAACAGTATAGCTCTTATAGTTTCTGAAAAAAGTGGCTGTGACATACGGACGGACAGACAGACAGAGCGCGTGCTGGCGTTCAGTTATGGCCCGTGCTGGTACGCAGACAGAGAGGCGCGTAGATATCAGGCTTGGAGGCCGGATAGGCGACGCGCAAGCCAGAGCACGGAGAGGGATCCTCTTGAGTTGCGGGGCCAGCTGTGACCCCGCAACGGATCAATTTAGTAGACTTTGTTTGAAACTATTACCCCTCCGGACCCAGAATTCCAGAATTTCAGGTTCCAAATTCACTAATTCAAAAATGACAACTGATTACAACCTTAGACTAAAAGTATACAACCTTAACTGCATGGTGACGCGCATAATAGACATAATATCGTTGATATGACTGATTGTCAAATAAAATTAAATTTTCTTTCAGGAAACTAGATTTTAGTACATTATTTAAGGAATAATATCTAATAAACTAACTACAGGGCGGCCAATCTTAGTACTAGGTGGACGGTAATGACAGCATAATAAGTTTACTAAATAAAGAAGGACATTAAGTATAGGGGCCTACCTACTATGAATATCTGGTGATTTCCAATTAAGTCACATAATAATTCATAGATGTAAAATGCAAATAATAGATGGAAGCACGCGGTACATTGACAATAATGCGAGCAGCGGACTGACGGCGGTTGGAACGCTTGTAGAATCACCCATATGATTTACTTTAAGAAAAAAAAATACTATATGATAAACACATGTTATATTGCTAAGCTGAGCGATATTTGAAAACTAAGTTGTATTTGTGGATCTTGTCCAACCCAATTCGTGAGTGCGCTCATATTTGCGTCAGAGCGTATTTAAATGTATTGAAGCGAGAGCACGACACAACACATTCTAATACATTCGTAATATAATAAGCAACCAGCTGGGCGAGCACATCATCCTTACACCCTGGAACCTAAATGGTCGCGTACCGTACGGTTTCAGAGAAATTTCCTCCCTCTGACGCTCCGGTTATGGAATGAGCTTGGGTGCCGAGGTTTTCCCAACGGACAACAGTATGGGGTTCTTCAAAAAAGGAGTGTATACATTCTTAAAGGGTTGGCAACGCGCATGTAACACCCCTGGAATGGCAAGCGTCCATAGGCTACGGTAACCACTTACCATCAGGTGGGCCGTAAGCTTGTTTGCCACCGACGTGGTATAAAAAATAAATAAAAAACGGACACCGCGACGACACGAGAGACAAGATAATCGACCCTACACTTTCTTTTCAAAGTGCGAGAGTGACAGGAGACGGTATTTGGCAGCTAGTTGTAGGTACTACATTGTGCAAGCCTCTTGTCCATTTCGGAGCGGAGTCACGACTTGCATTTTTGCTGAGGGTAAATCTGAAATCTACGATTCATATTTCATTTTATTTCGATGTATTTCAGGACTAAATCGCTATCCTGCCAGGTATGTGTCTAATAAAAATGAGAGCGTTACACTCACTAACATTAATTTTCGATGCATGACGGAAGTCTGTGATGAGGATGTAGGAGTAAGTATTACATTATCATATATTATTCACTTCACCAAGGGCGAGCAACTTGATTATAGCGTAACTTAGCGGTCTAAGCCAGGCATTAGACAATTTAACTTCATGCTTGACGTGTGCGAGAAACTAGGCGCTGTAGTTTACCGTAGTTTGAATCACTTAAAATACAAACAGAACTATATTATCCCCTTTCGTAATCGTACTTAATTTAAAAACTAATAGGGGTTTTAAACAGGCTTAATTTGTCTTTTTATTGTAATATACAGACACAACAATTCAATAATTACTCATTGCAAAAGTCGTTTATTCAAACTACCAAAATCTCCTTCTAATAAAAAAAATTGGCTGTCTATAAAGTCGGTTTACGGACGATAATTTTACGTGATAACATCATAAAGCCGAACGCTCGGTTCAGGTGGAACGGGACAATGAGTCATACTTTTTCATGAGTGCTGCCGGTGTTCATCGATTTATAAGACGTCATTACTCTGAAAATTACGGGTCATGTGACACCGAAGCGATAGCGTCTCATGTTATAATGATGAATTAGGCCTCAAGAAGTTCGGCTTTATCGATAACGGGCGCGTAATTAATCAAGCAACTTGTCACAGTTATATTCAACAGTCACTTCAGAAAATGTCGGGCTAGATATCTTACAAGTAGGTACACAAAATTTAAATTCTGACTGCCAAATATTCAGAAAAAAATTACAAACACTGAAACTTTGCATTGAAACAAATGCCGGCACACAAAATATTAAGCAGAATCCACTTTTGTAAAAATATTTGTTGTAATACATCCTGATTTTTGTGAATAACAAAATCTGATGTTTTTATTTCCGGGGATGGTCGGAGTTGGATACCAGTAAAAGGCAAACTAAATGATTTATCTGTATGTTTATCAACTGTTGCATTCGTTTTCACTTCACTAACATAACCACCTGAGTACATTGGGTTAGAGCACCCTACATCTTACACTTTAGTTAATTACTCTCAGAATTAGAGTAACATTCTGATCTATATTATTACTTTTACAGTCAGAAAATTAGGTGGAATCCAAAACGGGGCTTTGCATTTGAGAGGAGAATAATTATCTATTAAAATGCCTTGGTATAATACCTTTAGTCGAATTCATAAATATATGCGTTCCCAAAGGTCCAAAAATATATATTCTGAGCAACCTTGACAATGATGTCGTGTTCATAATATTTATACCACTTTATCCGACTGTACAAGTGTTCATTGACGTTGATCATCGTATTGTAAAACTCGTACAATTCGCATTGTATCATTTGATTTTTGAGAGTGTCACATATACCGTAATCTGCCATTTTATATAGGCACTAACTTAAATACAATGACACCGATATTAGTCGTCGAAGGGGGTTCGATTGCCATACAAAACGTTATTTGACATTCGTAGGCTAACGGCGTGATATTTTAAGAAACTTATGTAACAAACTTTCATAAATTGGCTTCCCATTTGCGCCAAATTCCCCCTTTCCTAGAATAAACTAACATAAACTAGATTAATTTGAGAAATTGGTTTGTCACGTGATATTTTGGGAAAACTATTTTTCTCAAATTAATCTAGTTTATACAAGTTTATTCTAGGAAAGGGGGAATTTGGCGCATATGGGAAGCCAATTTATGAAAGTTTGTTACATAAGTTTCTTAAAATATCACGCCGTTAGCCTGCGAATGTCAAATAACGCTTTGTATGGCAATCGAACCACCTTAAAAACGCACTGCTATACATTAGTCATAACATCACTGTTTACCAAATTCAAATTTTTAACCGACTTCAAAAAAAAGGAGGAGATTCTCAATTCGGTAGTATTTTTATTTTTTATGTGTGTTACCTCAGAACTCCGTCATTTATGAACCGATACGTACTATTCTTTTTTTAATTGAAAGTATATGTTTTCAGGTTGGTCCCATTGTTTTAAAAACTCTAGTTGAATGATAGGAACCATGAGAAATTGAGGGAGCTCCTCAAATATATAAGGCACGCGTGTAGTAATTTCGGTGTTTTCTATTATAACTCGTGTATTTACATCCGGAAATCATAAATTTGGTGAAGTGGAAATGATGATGAAGACCGCTGATGGCTTGTGGAACTTGTCAATGATGTACTTCAAACCAGAAAAGTACTTCACCGATTCTGATATCATTCCGTTGAAATAGCAGACAATGAAGTGCCAAAGGTGATTCTGAGATCCTTGAGGAATTGACGGAAGTCCTCAAATATTATCGGCCCACATACAGCGATTTGGTTATTTTCTCTAATAATCAACGTATTTGCTCTCGGAAATCATTTCATGTGGTAAATTGGAAAATAAATGTGGAAATGATCATGTGGCTTGGCGGAGTACTGAATTGAAGTCGGTTAAAACTTTGTTTTTAAAGTAAATTATGTTTTATGTTGTCAAAACCAGTTGTCAAAAATTGTACTGCGACTAAAGTATATACGTCTATACGACATGACATGAGATGTCAAGGATGTGTAAGTCTTCTGATTCTACTCAATTTAGTAAAGTTAACTTACCTCCAACCCTTTTGGAAATTCGCTAGGACTCCATCTATTAAACCCTCTCATGAACAAGAAGTGTAATTTTTTGGATTCTCACCAACATTTCAGTTGAAAATTATAAGATGAGAGATTATTTATGCGTCCTCTTAACGAATTATTATTCATACTTCCATACTTAATGCGAAAGTGTCTCTCTGTCTGTCTGTCTGTCCATCTGTCTGTCTGTCTGTTACCTCTTCACGCTTAAAACGCTGAACCGATTGATATGAAATTTGGTATGGAGATAGGTTGAATTCCGGGGAACGACATAGGATAATTTTTATCCCGGACATTATCCCCTAAAGGGATTAAAGGGGGGTTAAAGTTTGTATAGAGAACTTAGCTCTAAATGAATGAGTTTTACGCGGACGGAGTTGCGGGCACGGGCAGAAGCTAGTATTAAATATTTTTTGTTTCGAGTAAATTTAAAAAGAAAGTTACCACGATCATATTTAAAATAATTTGATACACAGAACAAACGCAAAGGAAAAAATAAACCGGAATAGTCTTTTCTGCCCAAGACAGGACTCGAACCTGTCCACTTGTATTGCCGATACTGTGCCAACTACGCTACTCAGACATTTACTGATGAGTGATGACTGCGTACTTTGCCTTGCATTTGCCGCCGCTACTACCAGCGACCTCTCTGTGTTTTCTTGAAAGGCTTCTAATGGCCTTCTGGATTTTATTCGTGTTCGAAAATAAAAAACTGTACATTCCTTTTAAAATGGACGAAAAAGAAAATGCACGCCTGCAGAAATTGCGTGAATTGCAAAATACTAACGGATAACTTGTTGCCTAAAAAGTCAAAAAAAATGCTCATTATACTTTTTTCCGTCCTCTATTTTAGCATATGAGACACTCGTAGTATCGCGCAGCGCATACCATATCACTCTATTTTGAGTTTTGTTTTGTAAGGTAGATTTAGTAGATTTACCACACGTTCTTCATTCGCTTTTTGTGCTCCGCCATTTCACATCGCGCTCCCGTGTAAAAGTGATAAAAATGAACATTAAAACACCAGATCTCATAAAAACTTCGCGGATCTCTCAGCCACTTCTGAAGTTACCATATTTTTTATGAGAGCTTTAGCAAGAGATTTGCCCAGCAAGAACCAAAAGTATAACTTGAGAAAAACAGCAATCACAAGTAATTAGGCAGAACTTATCTTTATAAGTCTTAAAAAGCCTCATGAACAGGTCGGTACACAAACGTCAAGTATATGGATTAAAAATATCTTAACCTTAAGTGGAGTCGACTGCGCTTAGATTGGGGGTCAGCTTAGATAATAAACGTAATACTGCGGGTTGTACTTCCGCCTCGCAAACATTTCCTTAATTTTATAACTGCCCGGCCAACGAGTTAAATGATGATGATCTTCTTGGTCTTGGGTTGACTATAATGAGAAGTTAACTTTTGTACCTAAAAAAAGCTACGGTAGCCTTGTGGTTCAGGCATGCGGCTGTCAAGCGGCGGTCGTGGGTTCGAATCCCGGCTTTTTTCGGAACTTATGTACGGAATATTTACCGTTAGCTTTTCGGTGAAGGAAAACATCGTGAGGAAACCGGTCTAATCCCAATTAGGTCAAGTTTTCCCCCTGGGTTGGTAGGTCAGATGGCAGTCACTTTCGTAAAACTAGTGCCTATACCAAATCTTGGGATTAGGTGACAAAGAGCTATGTAATTAAATACCTTATATTTCATTACATAGCTCATTCTTTTACGATCTATATCTCTAAAAGTCTACGAGTATCTCGTATGCTAATAGCCTAGAAAGAAACCGAATATAACTATTCATATTCACTTTGTTCATTAAACCAGTTTACATGTCATTAAGTTAGATAAAAAGTTATAAAATAAAAATTTGAAAATAAAAATTATACAGTAATTAATAAAAATAAAAATAATTTAAATTCATTACAATTATACAATCGTACAATTAAAATCGAAGTACAAAGTTAAATCAAACATTACATTCAATTTTTTATAATTATAAGGAACTAGAGATTAAACGAACTTACCTGTAAGTGAAGTTATATTCTAATTATGCGAAGGTTTCATCCAAAGATATTAGCAATCCTCCTCCCATTAACTAATGTAATTACTTCTCATCGATCGTAAAAATATGAGACGCCTGCTGAAAGCTATACTCTAAACGAAATTTATTTAATCGTATGGCATCCAGGTTGAAGCAGTAACATTATACACATTATAAACTACAAATTAATGTTTAGGATAATCAGCCACTTGATGGCTTCGTCGCTAAGGGCGATCAGGTATTCTGGAGGGCCAACGGGTTAGCGCGTCATGGGGCAGTCCTCGTCTCCTCGACGATGTGCTGGATGGTTTATACAACGGCACCCCAGGGGCAAGCTGGTGACTCCACCCAGTACCTTAGTTCGTAGTCGTCGTTCGTAGTCGGTTAATATTGCACCATTGTCGTCTTGGGTCCTTCAATTGTAGAACCTGGAAGCCTAGAAGCTAGGATGTCCAAATTCTATAACTTCTGCTTCAGGTTAAATTTGGTGTCGAGCAGGTTTCTGGCGATGCTATACGAAGCGTTTCTGGACTTAAGGCGGTGATTGGTAGGGTTCATTAGCTCCAAATAAATTAGGAGAACCTTCTCTTAGAAGGACATCTTTCCTTCTCAAGTCCGTCGGAGCTATCCGGCAAAGCACTGGGAGCCAGTGACAAGGAGTTGATTGAAGTATTCCTGAGATGATGCGCATTACCTTGTTCAGTTCTATATCAACCCTATCGGTGTGCCAGGTTAGTGCGCAATATTAGGCGTGGAATACACCAATGATAGGTACGCAGCACTTCGACACTCGATCTCCAGGAAATTTCGCTCCGTTTCTGGACGATGTTGTTGTGAGTCTGGAGTTTGCAAGCTGTGTTGGTGAGATGCTGTTTAAATGTAAAGTAACGGTCGAGAATGACGCCAAGGTATTTTGGTAAGAATCGTATATCATAATTGACCCTCTCAAACGCACCATAAGCTCATTGTTGGTAGAATGATTATGCAGATGGAAGCAGCTCATCCCTGTTTTACTTGTGCTAGGTGTCAGTCGCTAAGTTTTAAAAATACTAATTGCCTCAATATTCTCGGACAGTGAAGATTAGGTGTCCAGTCTTTAACCGCGTGTCACAAGACAGACGTCGTGCCTATACCTCATGTCTTTTTTTTCACTCTGCAAAAAATATGTAAAGTTGCTTAAACAGTGCTTCTATTGTCGCTAATATCTTTTTAGGGTTCCGTACTCAAAGAGTAAAACGGGACATGTATCAGGAACATGTAGGGCATAATATGGCTAACATATAATATCAATAACATTCAATTTGAACTTTTAGTTTATTTCCGTCAAAGTTCGTTAGTTTTGTCATTGACATACTCACTGATAATGATCACGCTAATTCTAATGTACTTCTAGCAGATCCACAAGCTCGAAATTTCAAACGTAATTAGTTTTTAGCCTAATAATAGTTTTTAGGCAGGCAGGCAGGCAGGCAGACAGGCATTTTGCGTCAGCCCCCATCCTTAATTATAATAAAATATATATATATATTTTGTTTATTCTAACAATTATTACACAGTATTACAGTTACACAACTAATGCACTGTGAACGATCGCAATAAAATGCAAGAATAGTAGTTTATGTGACAGTACATAATGAAGGGCATTAAACATGAGTGTGGGTTTATGAAACGAGCCGAAGGCGAGTTTCATAATAACATCACACGAGTGTCTTAATGCCTAATTATGTACAGTTACATAAACTACTATTCTTGCATTTTTATTGCGATCGTTCACAGTGCATTCGTCGTGTAACTGTAATACTGTGTAGTAATTGTATTACATTTCGTTTCATTTTGTACCATAAAAAGTAAAGCAAAATTATCGTACTCAATAACTTTCAGTCAATACTAGAACAAAAGTCTTGTATCTTACGAATAACTATAAATTTTATTAAAAGTGTTTGCGTGAGTTATTTGAGTATTTGTAAAATTAATGATTGGCTATCAAAGTATCTCATGAAACTAACAAGAACTTACTTATTTGATCAATCACAATAATTTACAGGATGTTTATCTTTACTTTATTGCTCCTCCTAGAAACTTGATGATTTTCAGATACAAGATATTTTCAAAGTAGCGACGATATCTAAGTCGGAGACTAGGTTTTTGTCGCTATACATTATAATAGAATAATAAGTATTAGAAAAAAAATAAGGAAATAGACTCGTTTTTTATTTTTTTTGTATTTTAATATGAAACAACAAAGAAAAGTAAGCCGAACTCAGCTTTCTTTATATATACATTTATTTTATTCACCGCGTGTAGAAAACTGCACTAATAAGTAGAAGCAAACAAGAAAATGCTCCGGTGGGTTGCTAGTAAATAGGTAAATATATATGTATTATCATCTGTGTCACGAATAAATAAAGTATATTATGTTTTCCGCATAACTGTCGACGGGGTCATGAATATGCAAGTAGCGATGCTGTGATGTAGCATTAATTTAGTGGGGTAGGTACCGACCGACAAGCGTTATATTCATGTATCGTATTTATTATTAAAATTAGACTCCGGTCTTAGATGGTGACACTGTTAGCTAAGCGAAGTCAGCGCGCTGCAGCAAAGGCATTTACCTAGTAGCTAGTTATGCTATTTTGCTTAGGTAATTTCATAGAAGCTGAATAGGCGAATTTAATTCAGCAAGTGCTTAGACTTGATGTGGATCATCGAAGTTACAAATTAAGTAATAAATGACGATATTCACAGTATGGTTCAATTATTTGTGTACATCGAGGCATTGTTTAAAAGTAGCAGTAGTAAGTAAGATCACGCTAATCAATCTGCGTTTTTAGCATTTGATGTTTTATTTATAGAAACAAATTTAAAACGTGTTTTCTAATAGAGAGAGTGCTCTATTGTACGTGTGTGTTACGTTTCGATCTAACGCATAGAGGTATAATAGAATAGAGGGCCCCATCCACTCCATACACACATGAGTGACAAGGATATATGCATAGACAATACCGCATGTGGGAACGAGATTCAATCTCATATTTTCTGTCCCTCATCGCGTATACGGAATTTTCGTTTGCCACCAGCTTGTTTGTACTAAAAATTGTACCTATTGAAACTGACACCACCATGACTTCACCGATATAAGACGACTAAGTTATTAATTGTAATCATTTATTTCAGATATAAATCCATAAATCTTGTTAGTACACAGTTACACAATCAATTAAGATATGTTAGTAAATTAAATTAAGCTATATTAATCTATACTCAGTGTTCAGCTTCCCAGTCAGCTTGACCCAATGTCTGTAAATGCCACAGTCATACCTATCAGCTAATACATTCAGAATATTGCTGGAGCTGCTTCTTGACCGATGCATTAGAGATGCCGCTCGCTTGCGCAAGATGGCGTGAAAACCATCAGTGCGTGCTTCCGCGAACATTTTCGAAGCACTGCAGAACCAAGGCAGCCCCATCAGCATTCTGAATGCATTATTATACTGGACGCGAATGGCGTTAATGGAACGCTGAGTATACCTTACCCAAAGGCTGCTCGTGTAAAATGTCTGGCTGTATGCTTTAAACAGCGTGATTTTGACACTGTCTGTACAGCGAGCGAACCTACGAGCAAGCATATTCCCACGCACCGCCAACGCTCTCCTCTCTCTCTCAATGTCCACGTCGTCTTTTAGGTCTGATGTAACAATGTGCCCCAAGTACTTAAACTTATTAACCCATGTATTGTAATGACATTAGACGTCAATAATGTATTAGTCGTCTGATACTTCTTAATTTAGTAGGGTTTATTTACCATCGTCCCTTTCGGGTATAGGCTAGGACGACATCTATTATAATCCTCTATCTAACGATCTGACACCACCGCTGTGCTGCCACCTAGTACACGTAAATCCTAAGACACGTATGCTACTGCATCTACATCGGAAGGTCTACGTAACATACAACAAAGGGAACTTTATATCTCCCACATCAACTACGAGTATAATTAAACAAAATATTATTTAGCTTGGAAAATTCGTGCGTGCCGGTTCTACTATTACTTATTCTGTGGTGCCGGTTCATTATTATTTCGTTCTCATATTTCGATGAGAATCTGTTCCACGGAATTTGGTGTTTATGTACTATTCAAAATCTTTATTTCACCTATGTTCGTTTCATTACTTTCACCGACTTTGTTAATTGGAAATAAACTCTTAATTCGTATTTTCGTACGCCTTTGGTGAAACAAGTAGTGTTTTTTGTACAGTCGAGCTCATTTACAACAAATAAGTAAGTTAAAATTATTTTTTATTTTGATTACGGGTAATAAACATAGGTTTCATAAGTTTAACGTGTGTATTACCATACAATATTTCCATAGGCAGGTAACTAAAGTGCATGTCTCATCAAGTCATGTCAAGGGGCCCAATTTGAGATTCAAAATGTGATAACCTGATAACGCTTTTATGGCTGTGTCTTTCAGAATAATAATGACGGAGACATGAAACAAAAGCAACATCCTAAAAAGTTAACCTAAGGATCTATTGTAATTATTATTATTGTATAAAATCTGTAAGAAAGAACTTCTGACAGTTATGAATTGACCCTTATATATATGAAGCTAAGACCTATTTTTTTTCTGGTAGCCTAAGGTTCATACATATAAGGTTCAAAATGTAAGACTGTCCGCAAAAAAAAAAAAAAATCATAAGTTCATTCTTACAGATTTTATACTATAGTGTGATAGCCTACCAACAACTAGTTAATTAATATCAGCAACATCTATATCGAAGTAGACAAAAAACAAAATCGTGAAAACAACCTGTGAATGTAGTATTCGAAGGTGTGACTTCATACAGTGTCAGTCACACACATTTTACCACTTTGGAAGTGTCTCTCGCGCAAACTGTTCAGTTTAGAAAAAAAATATGTAAAAAACTTCCATATCATTTTTGAAGACCTATCCATAGATACCCCACACGTATGGGTTTGATGAAAAAAAAATTGAGTTTCAGTTCTAAGTATGGGGAACCCCAAAATATTTTGTTTTTTTTTTTTTTTTTTGTTCAAAAATCTTAATGCGGTTTACAGAATACATCTACTTACCAAGTTTCAACAGTATAGCTCTTATAGTTTCGGAAAAAAGTGGCTGTGACATACGGACTGACAGACAGACAGACATGACGAATCTATAAGGGTTTAGTTTTTTGCCATTTGGCTACGGAACCCTAAAAATCATCTTAACTGTATCTCTATGAGTTAAAAAACAAAATTTTAAAAAGAGCGCTTAAGTTCCTCGTATCTCGCGTGCCTGTGTAATTACCCTCATTGTTGACCAATGCAAGGATATAACTTGCAGACTGCATGCAGTACCTAAGGCCGTGAAATAGCAAATCTCCTTATAATGGTGAATATTGGATTTTGACGTCTTTCAACAGAACTTTTGTAGAGAGGGCAAAAATAAATACAAGTCGCATTTCTTCTATGAGGGAGCGCAAAAGGAAACTATGCAGCTTTCAAAAACCTATTTTAGGGTTCCGTTCTCAAAGAGTAAAACGGGACCCTATTACTAATACTTCGCTGTCCGTCCGTCAGTCCATCTGTCTGTCACCAGGCTATATCTTAAGAACCGTGATAGCTAGAGAGTTGAAATTTTCACAGATTATGTATTTCTGTTGCCGCCATAACAAGAAATACTAAAACCAAAATAAAATAAATGTTTTTATTGATAATGGTACCGAACCCTTCCTGCGCGAGTCCGACTCGCACTTGGCCGGGTTTTTTTTTATATAACGTTGTTCGTATTAGAGTAATTTGAATACTTATAACTTATAAATAACGGAATGGCCTGGTATGTCTCATGTAGTTTTGGCATTTTTTTCCGAAACCGGGAAGTATTTAGGATTAGTCGACCTGTACGTCTAGCACAACTTGCTGCTAAGTCGTGTCGCGCGCGACTCAGCGACTCCTGTCTCACTCGTATTGTGCAAATTAAAAAGAGGAGGGTAGATTCTCTCTTGTTGTTGTGTAGGTTGTGCTAGCCCCGGTGTTGTCTAGGGAGATGTAATGTTGTCGTTTAAAAAATAAGCGTACCCAGGCAAGATCTTGAAATAACCCTCGCAATAGTTTCGAAAAAAATATGACTCAGTTATTTACGTGCAATCTCTCGATCTTTGCACACTTCAAAAACTTAAACAGACTTTTAGTAAAAATTATATATTTGAATGTCATTATGGTTTCCAAAGTTCAGTGTTAACGTCATAAGAGAAGATTTTCGGGTAACTTGGTCCTAAGTTATCCATAACCCGATCATTCCGGTCTGGCCCTCGTATTATCAAGCTGCTAAACAATACTAACTTCTGATCGTTGTTTTTCGTTACGACTTTGTCGGTACCAAAAACAACGATAAATATTTTTTTTTTAATAATAATATCGTTCCTCAAATATTAAAGCGGTCGAACAAGAAACTTAAAACCGCGTGGGGCCTACATAAATAAGACAAAGTTGCCCGACTGGGCATTAGACTGTGAAAAATGTCCAAGCGTCGAATCATAAAGCCGACACAGATTTATACAGAGGCAAACAATACCAATAATGCCTGGGCAGAGATTCAGGAATCGGTAAATGTAGGTAGCTAAGTTGGTTAAGCCGCCGCTAGCTTAATACCTATGCGCCATCGGCTTTTTTTTTTCTGATTCTCTTTCAGCCTCATATTAAGCTCCAGTTTTAAGGCCCTCGATCTGACTTCGGGATTATTTTTGATAAAATTTCATGATAATGAATGACAATTAGGTACAATAGATGAAAAAAAAAGTAAAGCAATAAATACATTATTTGATTGGTTTTGGCAATATAAGAAATCTTCTTTTGTTCGCAGATGACATAAATAACGCATGATTTTATTAACAGGCACCGGCGTTCTTGACCGCTTTAACATTTGAAGTATCCGATTAAAGCAAAATGTCATTAAATTTAATATTCTATTAATTAGAAATTAGTGTAATTGTGTTAAAAGACATTAACACTTTCACTGCCAGGAACCCGCCTAGCGGGCGTCTACGCCGTAGCCACTTTCCACTACTTAGCAGACAAAGCACAGGATTGGCTACGAGCGTAGGGCGTAGCGATTCTTGGCAGCGAACGTGTTAAAGAGCGGTTACTTACTGTGACTTTTTGCAGCAATACAAAAAGTCACAGTCGCGCGTCAATAGACATAGATTCCCTGTCAAAATCACCTGTATCGATACTTTTTCTCGTTTGAAGCGCTGCAAAAGTCGCCGTTTGTAACCGCTCTTACCTTATTAAGTAGTTGAACTTCAACAGTTACCTAAATAGTTAACATTATTGTCGTAATAACATTGTCCTAAGAAGCAACTGAATTGGTATAATTTATTAGATACATAAGGTGCAAATGTCGTATAATAATGTTTCATCCGCATGGGTTCGCATCAGCTAAGAGACTGGAGAATTTAATTCCCACGATGTTTGCTAGTATAATTTTATTACGGCCGACTGTTTCGCAGTGCTATTAAGATGATAAATGTTCGGAGGGCGGGCACTGAGACACTAATCTGGATATAACTGGAAAAACTGGACAAGAACAGAAAGCGTTGGGTGTTATACTTTTAAAGTATTTTTCAGCACTTCTGAGTAATGATGACGAGAAGTTGTTATAATTGGATCAAAAAAGTGCGATTCGAGCAACGAACAACACCGGAGCGTTCTGTCATAAAAGTGTGTCTTAGGTTTACATTATATTATTGTACATTTAGTAATAATATGAAAAAGTCTCGAATAAATGTTTATTGACTCAATATCAAAACAAATTTCCATTTTTTTTATTCCGCTTTCAATTTCCCTCACGCTTTTTTGAACAAAATAAAGGTTCCTTTATGATATTTAAACACAAGCCGGCTGTGTTTATGCATATTAAGGATATCCGAATAAATATTGAGGAATAATCAGCTATGATCCAATAAAACCCTGGCACGACGAGCGAAAGCGAGATTATGAACGATTCCCGTATTATCTATGGAATAAAGCTGTCAGTATAAAATATAAGAATCAGCTGTCATTTTATGGAATAAAATAGGGGTCTACTGCACATTAAGAGCGTTATTTAACAAATGTTCTCGTAGGTAACGATCTGATGTCCTAGAAGAAATTAGAGATAGCTAAACAAACAGAAACAATTAGATATAGCTTTACAGCCAATATTGTCTCACAAACGACATACTAGTTAACGCGTTTTATGCGGATCTGAATTTCTACAGTTGTCAACAAATATGCTTGCTATATGTATCAGATTTGATCCATTGGATACTTGTAGTTCCTGCATTATGCATGAGTTTCAATACGTATGTCTAGTAAATTCATTTAATTTACAAGCAGTTATTTTTATGGGGCAACATAATTTTATTTTTGTGCAAAAATAGAATGTTAGCGAACCTAACTTAACTCTGTTTTCATACAACAAAGTTCGTCAGTATTGAGGTATCGAATTTGCGTAATTAATATGCATCATCATTTTATTTTTCCAATTTTACAATTCGTAGATGTAGCCTTTTCAAATTTTTTCTATAATCGAATAGGGAAGTAAAATTAAACCATTTTTATCGACTAGAAACTATAGAATAGAAACTAAAATACATATACACCCAGATGCAATGAAAACGGGTCACTTTCCCTGGATATTTCTAAACAAAGTGACCACATTTCATTGCCTCTGGGTGTAATTAAGCGACATTAACGAATTGGTGAAATGTAGTGAAACATTTTAGGCACGTAGGTTTTTGAGATTCTTCACTAATAGTATTTTATGCAATTGTTGTATTAGAATGGTCTTACAACGCGAGTGGCGTGGGTTGCGATGCGAACCTTGGCGAGCATCGCAATTAAAGACGCAACGAACGTTTTTAGACCAGTTATACACCGTTGCATACAATACTTTTTCTACGACAAATTTTAAATAAATAGCAGACTACAGAATATACTTTTCAGGTAGCAATATTTATATTCGATCTTCTGCTACTCACGCAATTTCTTCAGGAGTGCAGTTATTAATTTCTTCTACCATTTTAAAAGGAACGTTCACTTTAATCTTCACAAACACGAATAAAATCTTATTAGTTTAGGACTAATAGTTTATCATCTTTCGTCTATTCATTTTGAACTGCATTTTGGTAGAAAATCGTAAAATTTAGACCTCTTGTTTCTGGTTTTTTATGGTATTAATAATTTAAATCCAGTCTACGATAGACCTTTACGATACACATGCCAAAAGTTAAACCATAAAAAAATATTCGATTGTGATATGAGAACTTTTATGCGCAAATGTCGCATTATACCGTAATTTCTATAAATGTATCGAAAATTTGAACAATATAATTAACACGAATTTGTTTTTTTTTAATGGCAAACACACGCGCTCTTTGCGCATTCTGCCAAAGTGCCTGCGGCGCTACCACGAAAACCGAAACTCGAAGTTCGTATAACTGCATCCCTGTCACTCGAGTATTGTTATTGTTAGTGCGATAGAAATAGAGATACCCGAATATTTTCGAATTCCGAAGTTCGTGGTTATAGCTCAGGAATCGAAACTACACCCCAAAAGCCGCGTCCGCTGCGCCATTTCTTCGTGGTTTTTAAACGTCAAACATGTTTTGCCAATCAAAACAAAACCCTACTTGTTTGCCGAACCTGACGGAAAACATGTTAGATGTTTAAAAACATGGAAAACATTGGTGCAGCGGACCCGGCTGTAGGTAGACACTAAATAAAATAATCATAATGTATTTTCTCGAAAGAAGGATAATAGATAAAAAATCAACGCAAGAGGTTATATGTATAGGTAATCACTAAGTTCCAAAGTTTTATGTTCTGTCCCTTTTCCACAAAACGCACCTTCATATGAAACGATTGTTTTTTACTATGACGCTCGAGGATCTTGACGTCACGATCGTTTTCTCACTCTAACAAGCGACATTAAAACGGTTTTGAGATATTTGAATGGGATTTTCGTCATCTTCTATCTATCTATACCTACATATAAATGCCTACTCGTATGTCCTGACTGACTCATCCACTCACTAATCAACGCACAGCCGAAACTACTGGGGCTAGAGAGTTGAAATTTACACCAGAACTACCTTTTACAACGTAGGCAACGGATAAGAAGGGATTTTTGGAAATTCTATCTCTAAAGGGGTCAAATAGGGGTGCAAAGTTTGTATGAGGGAAACTTTATTTTTTGAGCTAGAGACTTAAAATTTTGTATAAATATTACTTATAAGAATACAAATAAAGTACTTTCAACGTTTAGGAAAATTCTGCCCCTAAGAAACAAGGGGTGCTAATTTCGTATGAGGGAAACTTTATTATTTTAGCAAGAATTTCAATACATTGTAGAAAGCTTACTTATTAGAATACAAATAAAGTACTGTCAGCGTTTTGGAAAACTCAGACTCTTAGGGGGTTAAAAAGGGTTGCAAAGTTTGTATGAGCGAAAACTTAAAAGTTTGTAGAAAGATTACTTTTTACAATACAAATAAAAAAACCGCGGATTTGAAAATTCCACCCCTAAGGGTATGAAAAAGGGGTACAATGTTGGTAAAGGGGATTTTTTCGAGCTAGAATCTCAAACCTTTTTAAAAAGATTACATAATAAAATAAAATAAAATACTTTCAGCGTTTTAGAAAATTCCACCCCTTAGGGGTGTATAAGGGGGTGCAACATTGTAAATATATTTTTTTAGCAAGCGACAAACCTTTGTTGTAAGATTACTTATTACAATACAAATAAAGAAATTTCAGCGTTTTGGAAAATTCCACCCATAAGGGTGATTAAAACGGGTGAAAATTTGTATGGAGGATTTTTTTTTTGAGCTAGGGACTTGAAATTGAGTAGAAAGATTATTTATTAGAATACAAATATAAAGGTAAATTACTTTCAGTGGTTTGAAAATTTCCACCTGCTAAGAGGGGGATAAAGAGGTGCAATGTTTGTATAGGAAAACTTTTTTTAGGTAGAAACTTAAAACTCTGTAGATAGATTTAGTACCTACTTATTAAAATACAAAAAAATACCTACTGCCAGCATTTTGGAAAATTTCACCCCTTAAGGGGTTAAAAAAGGGTTCAAGGTTCGTATGTGAAACACTTTTTTTTAGCAAGAGACTTGATAGTTTGTAGAAAAAATACTTACCTATTACAATAAAAAAAACCGAGTGTTTTATTTTTATTTTTTTCCTGAAAAACGTTCAAAGTTTGTATGGAGAGCAAGAAAATTTTAAAGTATGATATTTGTAACTTCGATCTTAGCCTGTTTAGACTACAAAACTTATTTTAGCATTCTTTTTAAATATATCCCCTAAAGGGGATAAGGGTGTTCAAAGTTTGTATGGAGAGCAAGATATTTTTAAAGTAAGGCATTTGTAACTTCGGTTTTAGACTGTTGGCTAAAATACCACAAAACTTATTCCAGCGTTTTTTTAATTCATCGCCTAAGAAGGTTAAAAGGGGGTCGAACTTTGTAAAGAGAGCAAGACATTTTTAAAATAATAAATTTGTAACTACGGTTTCAGACTGTTTTCTATGAGGGTTCAGAGAGGGTTCTATACAAGTATAGAGAGCAAGAAATTTGTAACTTCGGTTTTAGATTGTTTTCTAAAAGACTTGGTACAAAATTAATTTTATTGTTTTTTTTTTAAATTCATTCCTATAACAAACATTTAGACGATAACATGTTATACGCGGACGAAGTCGCGGGCAACAGCTAGTCATAAATAAATATTTACAGACAATCTTACACAAATCGAGCGCTTTTAAAAATTGTGACTCTTATAGCTTCAGCAAGTTGGGACAGGCAGTGTAGTGTAATTTTTACCCTCCAGTTAAGGTGTTAAAAGGGAGTGCAGTATTGTATGCAAAGATTTACTTGGGTAGGTGCTTCAGATAGTTCCTGAAGTCGCAGGAAGCTGAAATGTTGAATGCTGAGAAATTTGCATCTTTTACTCTCCTGATAACTTTTTAAAACAGCTCAGTGATCAATCGAAAGGACCAGTCTCATCGACATAGCCATCCCTCATGACGAAAACAAGCCTAGCAAGTTCCTTGACCTAGCACACCAGATAACTTTCAGGTGGGATGTTGATTCGATGATCAGTATCCCGAGAGTCGTTCCGGCTATATACGTAGCTAGTGGAATTAAGATATAAGTATCCCATGATTATATTTTTACTGTCATCAAAAGCTTAACGTGCGAAGGCACGTCTAAAAGTAGAAGCGCTTAGTAAGAAATCATTCAAGCGAGCCAGTCATCCGCAACCCAGTGGCAGCCTACTTTGCTTTACCTGCGCTATCGGTGCGTATGTGTTAGCAACGCGAGGTTATAACAGCTTTTTCCGGAAACCACCCAATATATGAAAATAAATCCCCGCATATTATATTAAAGGGATCCAATAACCGCTGGAAACATCTGCGCAAAGAAATTGATTCACCGCGTTCGTCAGTGCAGATGTCTTAAAACGCCGATAACATAAAAAGTCACTTTCGTTGAATCACTTTTTGCTTTTGCACATTATGGGGCAAATATTGTTTGTTGGTTAATGGAGAGATCTGAGAAACGATATAGGTACGAACAAACACGACTAAAAAAAATTCACTATAAGATTCTTATCGATGTTTGTTTATTATTTAATACCTTCAACAATTACGGTGCATCACAATTTACTAAATAGCCTTATAATCCAGCCACTTGGAGAACTATATGCATCGATTGACTAACTTGAATCATATTAGTATGCGATGTAGTATTTAGCACTCGCGCAATTTCACGGTTTGGTTTCAAACGAAACCTGTCAGATGGAGAACCAACGCGCAATGTCAATAATTTATAATAATTATCATTATGAAAGCATAGCATTTATTTCAGACAAAATTTACACATACATATTATGTTAGTAAGACCGGTGTTTTTTTCACCGACAAACGTTTCATCGAATGCATGGTTTCGCCGAATAATCGTTTCATCGAATTTCTGTGCTAGCAGCATTCTGTAGAACCCACAGATGTATGAATATAAGGAGATCGGACATGGCGGCCGATTTGTATAGAGTGAGCCTGTCGCAAGTACATTAACCCACACAACGTCCAAGTAATTGACAAGACAAAGCACGCACACATCTAAAACAAACACACTTGTATTTACTTGTACACGCTTATTTGACAATAAACGCGCATCATATCAGGCATTTTGGGAAAAAACGTAATATTTTCTGCGATCAGCACGCGTGCACAGTATGGCAGTGTATGCCCATGCCCATTGAGCATACAGCTGCGACACGGCCGCCGGCGGCTTGTCCTCTCTCTAGTATTCTATGCTCTGAGGTAGAACCCATTAGGTTAGGTTACGTTTGTTTTATAACATTCCTGAAAAGTTTACTGATTCGGAATAAATGTTTTTGATGAAATGAAAATTATGCGAAACATACCCAGACACTCTACGCATAGCCGTCGGTCTCCGGCTGGGAGCTGGGATCTGCACAGGTCACAACTGTGTTTCTTGTGGGGCTCCAGTGGACCGATTCGGCCACCATGGCCTCTCCTGCTCCTCGGGCGCCGGCCGCCTGTCCCGCCACGCCGCTCTCAACGACATTCTCAGAAGAGCGCTCGTCAGTGCCAACGTTCCCGCTGCTCTGGAGCCCCAGATTGTGCGGAGCGATGGCAAGCGCCCTGACGGGATGTCGTTGATACCCTGGAAGACGGGCCGTGCGCTGGTGTGGGACGCCACCTGTACAGACACCCTGGCAGCGTCCTACCTACCAGCGACTACCAAACGCGCGGGGGCGGCGGCAGACGCCCGGGAACGCCTCAAGGTCTCGAAGTACAGCTGTCTCGGCGCCCAATATCAGTTCTTTGCTTTCGGCGTCGAGACACTAGGTCCTTGGGGTAAGGGTGCGCTGGATCTCCACAGGGAGGTCAGCAAAAGGTTGAAGGAGGCAACGGGTGACCCTCGCGCCGGCAGCTTTCTCGCGCAAAGGATCGCAATCGCAGTTCAGCGCGGGAATGCTGCCTGCGTGATGGGCACCCTGCCAAGAGGCCCAGGCCTCTTATTTAATTAGTTATTTTATTTTATTTTTTCTTAGTTTAAGGTTTAGTTTTAGTTATTTTAATTTAATAATAGTTTAGTTTTGTAAAAGTTTTATACATGTTTTACTATTTTATCCATTAAACTTATTTGTACATTCAGTAGAACAATTGTCGGTAAAACAAGGTATGTACTGTCAACCAATTTGATTCCTAGGCCACCGTAGAACCCTGTCATTTTAACTGCTACATAGTGACGCAATAATCCCAGTAACCAGTATTGACATAGCATTTACAACGGCAATATTCTATGATGGCCTAGGAATCAAATTGGTTGACCGTACAACCGTTCCGCACTTAATTATTAGCCTGTCGATTGGGCGTCAATCTGACGCGATAGGTATTACCCATTTCAGTGTGCAGCGGTGCGTGTTCATCGAATAAGGTGGACTTGCATTGGTCGTTAAGTCCATAGTAGAAAGAGTGGTAAGTACGTTATCTTCATACAAATACACGGAGCGCGGCTTGTATGTGTGCGCCATAGTATATTTGCGTCGCCGCACGCAAAAAACAAAATCTCGACCCGTTTCTCAGTGCGCCAGTCGGGGCTAACACCGCACAAGGTTCGCGCGTCACGGCTTTGCGGCACCGCTAAATTAATGAAAAATGTATGATAATCGCTTGAGAACTTATTGCTGCGTGTTTGGGTGGCTAAATAATTCATCGATTCCAGAGTTGTCTCTCTTCAGAATACATTTCTGTATTTGTTAGGAAAACCATTGGTGAACTTTATTTAATCACTGAATTAGTAATACCTACATTGCAGAGATGTGATATCTTTGCCAAGGGCTGGGCTTTAAACTAATGAATTGGTTGACAGTAATATCAGTAATCTACCGTAGGTACTCGTGCTCATCACCGCCCCGCGCCGCCTGTCTGCTGGCTCCGCAACCACATATGTATCGCCTGTCGCTCTTTCTTTCATCGTGAAAGGTTTCATCATCGCTTAGGTATAACTGACCACAAAAACCCTGTACCCAGACAACACAAGTAAAAAATACAACTTCCCGGCCCTTGCCAATTTCTAGGCACTGAATTAAAATTTAGCTAAAAGTGACAACCGTGAGACAGACAAGTACGGTTGGCAATTATATCGCGGATTGAGCCGGAGATAGCCTACCCTCCACTCTTTCTACTATGTTAAGTCGGTCGATATACCGCATGCTGGCGCTCCTCGCAGATGAGATAACGACTAATAAAAGTCATATTTCTCACAAGCGTTTTTAACAACCAGTAAAAAATGAATTATGGGCTATCGCGTGTGAGATCGCCGCTAGAGGCGCTAGTGTGGGGTCTCCGAAATGTCAAATATCACTGGTTATGGGTGGGCTGCCATGCGAAGTTATTTCTAAATGGAATAAAATTATTTTGCGAACATTTTGAATTACCTCAGATTTATTATAGCAAATATGAGCTACGTAAAATAAATAAGAGGTGCAAAATTAAATAGGAGGAAAAAAACATTTCTTTTAAATTATTGATTTATTCTTTTCATTATGATTTTAATGTAAACTATGTTGTATGCCCGTAATATAATAAAAACACTTTGACAACTTTACTTCAGGACCTGACTGGCCAGTGATGCCAACTGGTAAGCACAAAAAAGGTACCTACCCCTCAATAAAAGCGTGCGAAAGGGTAGTTCGGGAGAACATCGGGGAAAATCTCCCCGCATTCGTTTTGGACATTTCTCGCACCCCGAACTCAAATGCTATCGATCAGCGAATATAGCTACCCAAATGAGGGTCCTATTAGATAGATAGATAGATTAGATAGATTAATTTATTTCCTTTAGAAAATAAAATATTCTTTTAATTACATCAAAAATAAGATGGATTCACTAAAAGATCGTCAATAACCTACCTACCTCCCTACACCTATAATAATTAAAAAAACATAAAACAACAAGCAATTTCATGTAGCTGTGTGTGTAATCATTCACCTCAACTCGTGGTACTACCTTTATGTATAGGTACAGTGCCTCCCCGCACGCATATTGTACTAGCTTCTGCCCGCCAGTCCACCCACCTGGAACTCGTTTATATCGTGGCTCCATACAAATTTTCACCACTCATTTCACTCATTTAGGCAATGATTTCGGGCATACCAAATTTCATCTCAATCGGTTCAGCGCACTAAGCGTGAAAAGATCACATACAGACAGACAGACAGACGGAGTTACTTTCGCATTCATAATATTAAGTTATAATATACAGGGTGTTTTGTAGCTGGGTGCAAACCTTTAAGGGGGAGATACACTAGACCATGAAGAACATATTTATCCAAAAAAAAATATTTTTATATTTTTTTTTAAATGACATAAAAAGTAAGATTTTATTTTTATTTTTTATTTTTATTTTGTAAAGTTTAAATGCTTTGCACATAACTTTTTTGGACACAATGGTGCTTCAAACTACTTTGGTACGATCAAGGACACATTAAAATAATTAAAAAAACGGACATTTCTGTTTGGATTGGAAGTTATTAGCATTTAATTGACCAATTTTGGATTTTCATACTAAAATCGTAAAAGATCCCTTCAAAATCAAAAAATCACTAAAAAAAAATTTTTTGGATGAATATGTTCTACATGGTCTAGTGTATCTCCCCCTTAAAGGTTTGCACCCAGCTACAAAACACCCTGTATATATTTATATTTAAACTATTTGTATGGATCTTCGTTTATACTAATAAAATAAGCCTTACACAATCATTTTTGATTCGCTATTCCAGCTATTTTGGAGAATATTTCCCCATCACATTTTACGGTACTCTGATCGCTGTGAAGGGGGCTGGATCCCACTTTGTGTCAAATTTAAAATGTATAATAATTTGTCCATGCCTAAAACTAATGACGTGAAACGAAACGCAAATATATGTTTTCTGCCTCAAAGTGACAACGTCAGTTGGGGGCGTTGCCAAAACATTGTAAATGCGAGTAAAATAAGTTTTAAAAAATCATGGCACCGCAAAAAAATCCGGTATTTTGTTAAAAAAATGTGTAATGAATAGATTTTGAGATGCTTTATGTTCTTGACAAGTTATAAGTGATAATTATTTTCGTGATATCATTAGAATTTCAGTGTTCGGAATTCTCAAATTTGTGGAAAATATTTCACTTCTGACCGTTAAGGAATCCCTTTTTAGGGTTCCGTACCAAAAAGGTAAAAAAGGTGGACTCTGTCCGTCTGTCCGTCTGATCGTTCTGTCGTTAGAACAACTGTTAAAAGGGTTAAGACACGTGTATGGAAAATTAAAAAATAAATAAACATTTTTATTTTCTGTTTAAATGACGAATATAAGGGGGGTTAAAAAATCAAAGTCTAGTAAATAGAACAAGTTTGGTATTTTATGAAAGGGCTTGAGTTGCACTTTCTAAGACTGTTTTAATTTTTTTTTGATTTATTAAGGAAAATGTAGAAAGAAATACCATAATAGGTATATACTTTATTTTATGCTCGTAGAACAAGAAAACTCTCGACTTCACGAGAAGTAAGTAAATAATACTTTTTTCATCACACTTGCTCATAAATGGTGTTATTCCTTGTCTGTATACAGAAGGACAATAGCCTAAATTGTTCCCGCGGGAAATAATGGTCCCAAGGGAGTAATGAGGTTGTGTGTGATCCGATTGGTTAAGCAAATCTGGACGGCAAGAATTCTGCTCTGTCATTGGTTGGAAAATAAAATCGAGCAGGCCATGCCCTGCAAGAACCACATGCTCCATGCTCTGTGATTGGTTGAAATATTGAAGCCCTCCACTCGCACTGATCTAGAAGTGAATTTGTCAATTTCGTCAACATTTGATTGATGCGCTTGTATAAAACATAGGTTTTTCTGTCTTTTGTGGTTATTTATTCCCTCGTAAATGTGATGAAAAACGCGGCACGGCGTCGGGTTCCTGATAGACTCTCGTTTGCAATATTCCTCATACGCCCCTTGTTAAACAATGTACTATTATGCTATGTCGACGTAGCATAAAAACTGCAATGAGCTCGTCAGACACTGAGTATAGCTTTGAATAGCGGTGTAACTGCCAATTTTTAACCGAATTAAAAAAAAGGAGGAGGTTCTCAATTCGGATGTATTTTTTTATTTTTTTAATGTTTGTTACCTCAGAACTCCGTCATTTATGAACTGATTCGTACAATTCTTTTTTTAACTGAAAGTATATTATGCTTCCAGATGTGGGTGCCAATACCGCCAAACTGAAGTGGGACTGGGCTGGACATGTCTACCGTATGCACCCGGAAAGATGGGCCACAATAAGTACAGAATGGGCCCCGAAAGACGGCCACCGGAGCAGAGGCAGACCAAAAAGGAGATGGCGGGACGATTTGGACGCGTTCTGCTTGGGTTGGCGAGAGCATGCCAGCAATAGGGCCGAGTGGAGGAAAATGGGGGAGGCCTTTGCCCAGCAGTGGAACACCCAAAAAGGCTAAGAAAAAAAAATATGCTTCCAGATTGGTCTCATTGTTTCCAAAACCCCAGTTGGATGATGGGAACCATGAGGAATTGAGGGAACTCCTCAAATATATTAGGCACGCGTGTAGTAATTTTGGTATTATCTATTATAACTCGTGTATTTACACCCGGAAATCATAAATTTGGTGAAGTGGAAGTGATGATGAAGACCACAGATGGGTTGTGGAACTTCTTAATGATGTACTTCAAACTATATAAGTACGTCACAGATTCTGATATTATTCCGTTGAAATAGCAAACAATGAAGTGCCAAAGCTAATTCTGAGATCCTTGAGGAAACGACGGAAGTTCTCAAAAATTATCGGCCCACATACAGCGATTTGGTTTATTGGTCTAAAAATCAACGCTTTTGTTCTCGAAAATCAGTTCATGTGGTAAATTGGAAAAAAAATGTGGAAATGTTAATGTGGCTTGGCGGAGTACTGAATTGAAGTCGGTTAAAACTTTGTTTTCTATCTTTTAATCGTATGGCGATCTGTAGAATAGGCGAATATCCATGTGATATTTTTATAGTAGCGCCTATTTCGCCGAAAGTGTTGTCGCTCATTTAGCACCACCCAGACGACACGTGCAGGGTTGTGGTAGGTAACTCCTGCGGACGCGAGCAACAGATTGTCCCCCACCCTATGGAGTGACAACCAGATATCCATATCGGTCTGAAGGAAGATTTTTTTTAATGAAAATAAACAAATACATAAAACCGAAGTATGGTGTTTACCCACACGTTAATCCCCCCCCCCCCCCCGTACCCATGTTTATGCAGATACTTCTAACATCCTACTCTCCATTCTCACGCCATGCCCAATTAAGGGTCAATTAAGGGTGCATTAAATAAACATAAAGTTACTTAAAGCAAGTAATTAGATTCAAACGAGTGTCTGCAATCGCTTTAATGTGCTTAAAAAGAACAATGCAGGATAAACAGTCTCAATAGATGTTAATACTCGTATCATTCATTGTAATCGATGTCTCAATACGACTTATCCGAGCTTATCCTGTAAGAGTCCCTTACAAATTGGACAGTTTTAATTAGACACGAGGAGAAAAGGTCCGTTTTAGGGTTCAGAGGCACCTTTATCTTTTTTAAGGGCTGTTAAAAAGATTAATAGAAGGGACGACTAGGTCATTGGATTGTATTTAGTAGCCTCCAGGGCTGAATAAAGCAATGTCTTTATTCGTTACGTTTCTGAAGTTAACAGTTACGCTCGATTAGGTATCGCATTGGGTTGGTTAATGGATATTGGGAGGAACATCTGTGTGGCTTTTTCGCAGGGTCCCGTGGTGATTGAGACAAATTGGAGCGCTTTTTCATTTGTTTGGTAAGTATTCCCAGTAATTAAATACAGGCGCATCCCAGTTAAATATTTCATTGAGGCATATTGATATACCTACTCACGTTTCAGTACGTGTAAGAACGGCTGGACCGATTTTTATGATGTTTGATTATTAGTCTTTTGCGAAATGTTTATAATTTTGTATTGTGGATCCAGGTAAAATGTAGCAAACATGCTTCAACGCTACACAACACAACACAATGCCTTATCACGAACTTGACTTTGATGAAAAAATTATAGGTATAGTCTTTCCGCCGGCTTAAGGGTAAAGAGCCATAAAGATAAGCTAATTAGTCAACTACTGTAAAAAGAGCATAAGTGATTAAAAAACGTAGAGAAAAAACTAACTTAAAAGTTTTTACTAAGGTTCAATGTCAAATGACATCACTCAACTTGCAAATGCAATAACAAAAAATGGTGGGTAGGGTTGCAGCAATCAGGAATTTTCGACTAGATTAGTACTCCGTTGATGATGAATAAATAAAATAAAATAAAAAATGTTTTGGGGACAATTTTACACATATTGACCTAGTCCCAAACTAAGCAAAGCTTGTTCTGTGTTGTTGTAGCTATAAACTGATTAAGTGACTAGTTTCGTCCGTGGGAAGATAAAAAGTAATGCGATTGTACTCGTTTTCGGACACATTTTAAGTGAAAAATGTGTACGAAGGACTTTTTAGAGATAACCATTTAACTCCGGTGCCATAGGCAACAGTTAACAAAATTTTACGTGGCGGTACAAGTGAAGGAGATACTAATAAAATCAAAAAGCAATAGCAAAAAAGTTCCCTAAAATTTACAATTTCACACAAGCAAGATCTTTCAAGTCGAATATATATATATATTTTTAATAATTTTTATACATGCAGCCTCTGGACCAAATATTCGCAAAAATCGCTAAGCGCTCTTCGCGTACAATATAATAATGCGTTCAGGATGCTGTTGGGACTACCAAGACACTGTAGCGCATCAGGTATGTTTATGGAGGCGAGTATAGATGGCTTCAGGTCAATATTACGGAAGCGAGTAGCATCCCTGATGCGGCGAGTGAGGGACAGTGACAACAGCCTCCTGAACAGCGTTTTGGAAAAATTTGACTGCCCAGTTGTAAAACATTGGAACACAATTCATATGGGGGACAGGGTACCCATTTTCAATGTAAAATGAATGTATTTAATTAATTAATTTTATTTTATTACACTAACGTAGACATATTCTTAAGCTATTAAATGTTACTAACTATTAATGAATAACTATGGATTGTATTATCTGAAAATAAATGAATTAATAATAATAATAAATAATATGTCAATGAATAATTTGTGTTGTTTATTTTACTCACTTATTACAGTCTCGACAGCCCTATGCATCTGTAAAGATATCTTTTGTTTTTGAAACATTAAGACCAATGCCTAGCTGAGCAACTTTTCAAATCTCAAATTTTTGACGCAATGTTTCTGTCGCGCTGTTGTGGGCGGCGGAGGCTGTCTATGTGTGAGCGCACGCACACAGGCGCGAGAGGCGAGCACTCTCTCGCTGCGCGCCGTTCCGTTGACATCGCCCGCGAACCGGACGGAATTTATTTAGTTCAATTTCAGTTCTGGGCGCCTCAAGCCTCTGGGTTGTTATTCGGAACACGCTAATGCGCCTCACCTCACCCGTCAAGCCTAACGAAACTAGACCTCTGCCTACGTTTAGTTACTACGAACCGCGGCGTCAAGATTTATTTGTGGGTGAACGGTGAGGTGAGGTTAAAACAAGTTACAGAACAGTGTTTTTGCGAATTTAACTTACTGACCCAGCTTACGTCTAATGGACTCGATATCCCGCTAACTTTTGTGAGTCAGCTTTTGTTTTTTATGTAATAATGTTTATGGACTTTTTATGTAATAATGGTAGTCTGGTACCAACGTAGGTAGGTACAGGTTAGAAAAAATATTTCCCACAGGCAACGCAAAATTAAACTCTGTTATCCGTGTCGTAAACACTTTAACAAGTACAAAGATTAACCTATCGTTAGGTATACAGGGTGGAAAGTTAAAACGGGGCAGTAAGGGCAGCTACTAGATCCCTTGCCGCTACGCAAAATTGGCATTAAGATTTCATTCCTAACTTTTTAAGTGATGACTTGAATTCTCTCATTTCTAATCTTAATGAAGTTTACTCCGTATCCTTACAATTTGATGATCGTCTAACTAAAGGACTACTAGCAATTTGGGATTCCCATACTAATTGTATGGAAAAAGTTTTCTTTGATTTCTGGGCGTTCTAGATCTCAAACCTTAGTCGGTCCCAAAGAGTATTTTGATCCTTAATAGGAATGAGATCGAATGGCATTAAACAATTTTTTCGTCAAAATTGATGATTTTCTCGCTGACTGTACTTTTCAAAAATCTGTAAATGTAGATTGTCATCACTTAAAAAGTTAGGAATGAAATATAAATGCCATTTTTGCGTGGCAGCAAGGTATCTAGTAGCTGCCCTTACTGCCCCGTTTTAACTTTCCACCCTGTATGTAGGTAAACACCTCTCTTATTATAGTGGAAGCAACTATAAGCTCAACATTTGCCAAAAATACTGTACTTCTAAAACATATTGGGATATCGACATGTAGGACAGAGTTTAAAAAATATATATATTCATGCATCCCCCGCGGGGGAGTTACATCTCCACTAACCCCCAAAAGTGTCCCGAAACGTTGATTTTTATCATTAAAAAGAAAACCGTTAACAATACACGAAAAATCACAAAAAGTGTCAATGACCGAAATGATCCTTGATAAATTAATCATCAACTTCTCACAAATACCAAAGCAATATCTCTTATTATTGTCGCGCATTCTGCCACGAAAGGTCAATTTTATTGTGATTTCTAGGTTTTTTTTTTCAAAAAAAAAAGTAAGTAATTTTCTCATAAATATGAATATTTATTGCCAAGGTATGAATGATAAAAGTAAAGGATAGAATTTTCTCTTTGAAATTAGGTATTGTTTATTTATAAACTCCTGCGAATTATGTTGCTGCGCCATTTTGAAAATTCATTGTCATCTGTTGGAGGCAATCTTGATCGCAATGTATCAAAATTAGGATAAATATTGTAGTTCTGAAACCTATTCGGATGTGTAGGGAGGATATTTCGCTAAATGGCTGAATACATACAATTTTCAAAAAAGCATAGAAACGTTAAATGAAGGAGTGTATAAATAAATTATACCTCATTAAAAAAAAGCGGAAAGCGGTTAAGTGAAAAAGTCTTGAGAAAACTAACCTTTTAGCAAAAAAAAATGCATAAATCATAAAACATGTAGACGTTTCGTGACAGACTGCGCAAAAACCACAAGTGATAGCGCTTTGGTATGTATGAGACATTGATGATTAATTTATCAAGGATCATTTCGGTCATGGACACTTTTTGTGTATCTTTTATGGTTTTTCTTAAAATTAGTAATAACCGCGTCTTGGAACACTTGTTTTGGGGCGGGGTGAAGGTATCCCCGGAGGGGCGTGGAGAGTGAATTCAATTTAATACTCTGTCCCTTCCTACACATCCCAATAGGTTTCAGAACTACAATATTTTTCAACATTTTCCATACATTGCGATCTAGCTTGCCTGTATTATGTTATCATCATCATCATCCTGGCCGATTTCGACCACGGCGACTGGAAATATAGCTAATTGGAGCGTCGTTCGTGAGCTCTCAGGTGACTGATGTAGCCTATCTTTGCAGAGAATGCGCAACCACATTCCCTACAGGTCATCGATAATTGTTCACCACTAGCGTATCGATAAAATATGTCAACGACTGTTGCCCATCACTATTCCTTCTGTGTACGTATATTTAGAAACTGCCTCCGCCTCCAATTCGTGCGATAAGGACAACTGCAGCTCGGACTAAAATTCCCACCCAAAAAACACAAAAATCGAGGTTTCGCTCTCGACTGTTTCCTCCTCCAAAACGCAACCAATCATTATAAAATTTTAAAAACTGCAAGAGGAAGAAATAATCTATGCCGTTACGTTTTGATTTTTTGGATATTTGTTGTCATATTTGTATACTGCGCCTTTTTTTGCAGCGAATTCAATAAAGCCGTTTTTGCGATTTTCGAGGCGCTGTAAGATTCTTTGAAATAAAAATATCCAAAAAAGCAAAACGTAGCGTTATAGATATCGATAATATTGATCTTATTTGAAAAAATCATTGCTCTAGGTTCAAAAATCAGGGAGGAAACAGTCGAGAGCGTTTGTATGGGAAAATCGCAGATAGGCATTCCTCTTAAAGGCATTTTAGGTTTTAATTGAAAGTATATATTAGTTTGAAATTAGCTCATATGTATTGTTATGTGTTGGACCGGGTAGCAAATAAAACCAAGTAGATAACGGACCTGTTATATTAATTTGAAAAGTAAAGTACCTAAATTTAGCACTAAGCCTAAAATACTTAACTAAAATCTATAACTAAATGTGTTGAGCGCCAAGAGGGTTTTGAATCAATGTTCGAGATCCCTGCTTATCCGGAGCGCCGGCTAGCGCGATTATTATAAAAATCCAGTACAGCTATGACTATACCTCGAAGGGCATGTCCAAAAGCTATAACAAAGGAGTAAGCTGTTTACAATCTTTTATTTTTAATACTAAAACTTACCCCTTCGCTAGTAATGCCACACACAATTTATACAAAACGAATGTCCGTAATCACTTGATCACCAATGAAATTTCATTTGCCCTTCGGCATGCATGTTGTTGTCACAATTTATAACATGACGGATTTCCACAACTGCACGTACTACTGTTTGTCTCAAAGACATGAGCTGGAATGACTTGGCGAACATATATCGTTACTTTAAATCCCTTAACTGAACCAGAATCCTTTTAAAATATAGAAAAAGTAAATCCCTGCCGGGATTCAAAATCTCGCACCCCGTATCGTTAGGCCGATATCCATACCGCGGAGCCACCTATTCATGTGAGACCGCGCGAATTAGCCATACAACCCCACAAGTACCTACGTCACTATACAGACTCAAGACGCGATAACGCGGTTGACCAGTGCGCTCGATTCTAAACGCTACTGCGTAGGATCTGCGTATTAAAATGCCCTGAACTAATCGAGCCGCTGTCGAACATACTAAGGCATGCCCATGACAGTATTACGACTTATCACCTTTTAAAATAAAATTTTTATTGTTACAAGTTTTATTGCTCTTTACTCAAACGCTGGCGGACAGACTATACATAATTATGGTTTTAAAACTATATATTTTTTCAATTTATTACTCTGCACTTTGTAATTGTGCCGGACAAAAGAAAAGGGATTGTTTCTTAATTTGTTTCACTTTGACTCGTTAAGGTGATGAAATTTTCGTCGAGCTTTCCCTGGTTTTCGCTTTGGATTTTTCTCAAACTCTGCTTAATATGTTTTGGGATTTCTTTGTAATGGTAATGACATATTTTCCTAAAATAAAAAAAAAAATGTTTCAATAATCTTAATTAAATAATTGATTTTAACATGTAAAAAATATTTATCATCAACAAATAAAACATATTAAAGAAATATTAGGGGATAATCTTACACTAAACAAACTAGCTCCATAGTAAGCGACGATATATTTAATGGTTAGGTTATACAGGTACCAATTCTTTAGCAGTTGCAACTGCCTTCTAAGACTGGCTCGTTACTAATACGAGTTATGTGGTCAGGTCATGTTTAAATATCAATAAGCATTGAAGCTTTCAGGTAACTTACCATTGAAATCGGATGAGTACCTAGCTCCGGAGATTACATACAAACCTATAATATATTACCTCTTTCTTATTATAGTAGGGCAAAGGGACGCTCTGTTTCGTTGTTTTCCGTCGGTATTGTAGTCAATTAAATACTTCTTAGCCGGTAAATATAGATTAAGTTCACCTTTGCTACGATTCGCGGTTTCATTGTACCATAAAAGTTTAATAAATAGATACATGTATTACATATACATAATGATATTTATAAACTTATAATTTCATCAATTAATAGTTATCTCCATTATTCCGCGGAAAGAAGTACTGATGGGTATAGTAAAAATCCTTTTCAGGTGAAATTCTATCTTGTTAGAATGTCCCTAATACCTTGACAAAGATAAACTTTTCTCACTTAATCTCTAAAAACCCTAAAAATCGTATGCTTCACGAACCTTTTAGCAAATCGGGTCAACCCGGTTAATACACTTCCCGCATTTCTCTCGCAGGGGTAGCTCCAACATCGCAGGTAACTACTGCATTAAATTCACTTGAGGACAATAAAAATGGTAGAAACTTAAAAAAAAATATATAACAATCATATTAAGTGTCGTTAAAATGTAAATAGTTTCATGCTGGGGTATATTTCTAAAGATTTTCACGAAAAATGCATGCTTAAGTGAATTTGGGCTATCTAGACACGTCTGTCAAATGTATGCGGGACAAAGGAATACAAAACCAAATAACCAGCAGTATAATCGACAGAAATTCAGAACCAGCAGCTTCTCCATGAAATGATAATTGAACACTGAACTTGTAGGGAGGTTAGGTACGGGCAGCGGCCCACAAGCAGCTCCTTCGCGGATGCCTGGGGTCCCTCCACGTGAGGCATGCCAGATGTTTTGGCGCGCCTGTCGCCTCGATCTCCACCTGTTCAGTAGCCGACCCCCCTGAGTCCGCTACGAGGAGATCATGGGTGCGGGAAATCCAGCACCCGGTGGCGGATCAGGTCTGCGGTTCTCCCACTGACCTCGTCTCGGCCGCAGAGAATAGGGAAAGCAGCGCATCGTAATACCGGTATTCCTCTTCCTCTGCGGTCCCACCAATGCCGTTTCAGCGGCCCCGCCTGGTAGCTTCGCCGTGGGAGAACACATACAAACCCCCCCCCCCCCTCCCTCCCACACACGCGAGGGGGAAATATATTGACCTCGTTGCATCTCCCATCAACACCTATAACTTATAAGTATAGTAAAATGAACACTTGTAATAATAGAAAAATATCTTCATTCCGAAAGTTGTCCGCAATTGCACACAGAAGCGAAAATGAATGTGGCCTACGGGACCATAAATTCCTAAATATTAAAACTGTACCAGTGACCGTAGATCCGACGAGGCAGGGGAGGAGCGACGGAAATAATGAAGACATTAACATTGTTTGAAAAAGGGTGCGCTTTGCAGTGATTTTGCAAACAAAAATATAATTTTGCTTTTTATTTTGATTTTGCTACGGCGTTTGGCATTAAGAAACGCGGCGTTGCGCTTTCCACGTTTCGAAACTTTAATATATCGATGCACTTTAAACGCGCGACCTATTAAATACGGCGTCATTCCCTTGCTAGTAGGTAGTGCATGTTGTTACGGGTTTCCGTCGAACATATATTTTACTTTAGGATACCTGCGCCATCTTTTAGTAGGTTTGTTGTTAAGTCTGCAGAGGGGTGATCACGTAATTTTTCACACGTTTCAACTCAGCTGTAATTTTTCCTGTTAAAATAGGTAGGATTTACCATTCGAGCAGAGTGGGCAGTGTAGAAGTATGATAACAAACCAATTATTCAACGGAACACTAATAAAATACGTTTTTTAACGAGATAATATTCATTGTATATTTTCTGACATGTTTACAGACAATGACCACTTTAAACCCTACTTTTTAATATGCGCTAGGTTTTTCATCGCTATGAAAGAGGTTTTACCTCAACACCTTCTCTCGATGTGTAGACCTAGCTGATTTACCAGCTGCTCAAGTCTCGGTCTAGCGAGCGGCTTCGTAAAAATATCCGCCAGCTGCAACTCAGTGCTGACTCTCTTCACGACGAGACGTCCATTCGCCACTAACTCACGCACAAAGAAATGGCGAATGCGTATGTGCTTAGTCCTCCTGTGAAACTCTGGGTTCTCCGCTAAGCGTACAGCTGCCTCATTATCTACGTATAACACTGGTAGACCTTCTGTATTGATCAAGCCACCAATAAGTCGAGTTAGCCAAACGCTTTCTCTTCCAGCTTCGCTGGCTGCGACTATCTCAGCTTCCGTTGTTGAGATTGCAACACTTGGCTGTCTCTGACTGAGCCATGACACAGCTCCACCGGCATATAGGCATAAAACCCCAGAAGTTGACCTTCCTGTAGCAATATCTCCACCGTGGTCGGCGTCACTGTAGCATTCTATGTGACCCTTCTTATAATTCCTTTTGTATAGGATTCCCATATCTGAAGCATACTGCAAATAGCGTAGAATACGCTTTAGCCTCACACAATCTGCTTGAGTTGGATTCTCTAGGCTTCTGGAGACCACACTCACGGCGTACGCAATATCTGGTCTGGTGCCTACCATCAGGTATGCAAGCGCTCCAACCACTTGTCTATAGTTAGTGAGAAAGTAGTCTTCCACTTCAACCTTCATTGGTCTTTGGACTACATCTTCTTTTACTATCGGAGTAGTCACGGGTCTGCAGTCTTGCATTCCAAACCGCTTCAAAATCTTCTTCACATAAGCTGTCTGGTGAATTCTGATATCACCACCTTCTCTGGTTTCTATCTCTATTCCTAAAAAATAAGAGATTGCTTTCGTAGTAACTTTGAACCTTGCTTGTATCTGCTCAAGGAACTCATCAACTACTTCCTTGCTTGAACCAGCAACTAGGCCATCATCGACATAGAGAGCCACAATCAACTTTCCATTTGCCTTCTCTCTCTTGAATAGGCATGGGTCAGCCTTACTGACTTCAAATCCAATTTCCATGAAGAAGTCCAGAATAGTCCTGTTCCAGCAACGAGGAGCTTGCTTTAGACCGTAGAGGCTTTTCTTAAGCAGACAAACTCGACCCGTCCCGTCATCATACCCTTCCGGTTGCTTCATATAAATTTCTTCATCAGATAGAGAGCCATACAGGAAAGCTGTTGAGACATCGAACTGACTTAGCTTCATCCCTTCACAAGCTGCTATACTTAACACAGCTCTGACTGTCGCCATCTTGGCTACAGGGCTAAAAGTCTGGTCGTAGTCTTCTCCCTTTCTTTGTCGAAAGCCTTTTACTACCAACCGAGCCTTATACTTATTGACTGTTCCGTCAGGGTTGAGCTTCACCTTATAAACCCATTTGCAAGGAATTGCTCTACGGTTCTTGGGTAGCTTCTCTAAAATCCAAGTTCTATTTTCCTTTAAGGATCCAATCTCGCTATCCATAGCATTATTCCACAATTCCTTATCAGGGCAGGCTATTGCTTCCTTATAAGTGTTCGGTTCCAAGTACGAATCTGTGCCGACATAAGAAACGTAATCATTGAATTTACCCGGGCGTCTGAGGGTAGAGCGATCTCTTAAGTGCATACCTTGCCTTGCTAACTGCTCGATGACCTCGCCTTCATTATCATTATTCTCAATGACACGCTCTTCATTGCAGTTCTCTTCATTCTCCCCCTCTAATTCAATAGATTCGTCTTGTTCTGGCAATTCTGGCAACGCATCCTCGAACTCTACCTCTTCCTCATCCACTTCGGCAGCAGGAGTAAGTGTCTCCTTTCTGCCATATAAAGGAACTTCCATCTCAGTCACTTCTTTCCTGACTTCAGAATCCTCGACATCAATCCTTGATTCTATAGGTCTTTCGTCGAATGTGACGTCCCGAGATCTTACTAAAGAGTTCGATTGCTTGTTCCAAAGCCTGTACCCATCGTCATTATCATAGCCTATTAGGATGCACTTCTGTGCCTTCTTCTGCATTTTCCTCCTTTTCTGTTTCGGAATATGCATATAGCATGTAGAGCCGATGATCCTCAAATGTTTTATTTGCGGTTTCTTTCCAAACCACAACTCGAATGGAGACGTTCCATCCACAGAGGTTGGCCCTGTTCTGTTTAATATGTAAGCTGCAGTCTTCACCAACTCTGCCCATAAAACTTGAGGAAGCTCTTCGTGTGCATACATCATAGCTCTGACCATTTCAACGATTGTACGGTTTTCCCTTTCGCTAGTGCCATTTTGCTCTGGCGCATAGGGCATAACTAGGCGTTGGTTTATCCCATGTTTGTCCAATTCTTTGCGAACTCTGTCGTTGTCGAATTCACCGCCGTTATCGCTTAGAAATTCCTTAATTCGGTGCCCAGCTACCTTCGCTTCTTCCAACATGAAACGCAACAGCTCAGGTACCTCCGATTTATTTTTCATAATGTAGACGTAACGATACTTGGAGAATTCGTCTTTGAATAGGACGAAATACCGAGCCTTCGAGCAACTAGGTGGGAACGGACCACAGACATCCGAATGTATGCGTTCTCCTGGACTGACAGCTTTTTCTCGAACACCAAAATTCTTTCTATGTGTCTTTCCAAAAATGCATCCTTCGCATAGACTTCCACTGTCCTTCGATTTCACATCAAGTTCTCGTTCTATGACTCGCTTCACGTGGCGTTTGTCTTGATGACCCATGCGTTCATGGTAAAGCTGTAAGGAGTCAACTGCATTTACCATCACGCTTTCCTTGGGTTGAACCGGTCTACAATTCAGCTTGTACAAACCGCCGTATTCTTGCCTGCTTCCGGTCACGCACAGTTCCCCGTTGATGGTGAATGAACATGTTGTGCCTCGTGACTCAAACAAGCTTTCTGTATTGATATCATGTGCTGAGAGCACAGAAAAGAGATTCTTAGTGACCTTCGGAACATGCCACACATCTTTCAACATGAATGTCCTTTTATTCGTCTTCATCAGAATCGAACCTTTTCCTAACGCTTCAATTGCTTTCCCATCAGCAGTTGTCACCACGTGCGGTTGTTGGAAATTCTCGAAATCCTGGTACCAGTCACTTCTCATTGTAACGTGATGCGTGGCTCCATTATCAACGTACCACTCGTTCCGATCCGTATTACAATCTGTGACATTTACTAACACAGCCATCATGTTGGTCATGCCAGGTTTTCCATTTCGTTCCTTCTTAGGGCAGTCCTTCTTGAAGTGACCCACTTCTCCGCACCCATGGCATTTGAAGGTTTTAGTTCTCTTCTTGATTATCTTTTTATTGCTGTCCACCACCAGTGCTTCGCCCGAAGATCTTGACACGCATCCATTATCTTCCTTGGAGGTTGTCGTCAAGGCCCTTTCGTGAGCACACAGCTGACCAGTCAAATTATTTATCGTTCTGTCCTTCTTTGACATCATAAGCCAACTCGACTTAAAAGAAAAGTATTCCTCTGGCAAAGTATCCAAAATCTTGCATATCAAAAGTAACTCGGGTAATTCTTTCCCTTCGTTCTGTTTAATGAGCTCTTGATTTAATTTATGCCACAAATTCTTTGCTTTTGAAATGTGAGTTGCCATGTCGCCATTGATGTCCATCTTCAGTTGAAACAATTCCATGCATGCATGATATAGGCGGTCGTCGTCCACGCCATCATATAACCGATGCAGTTCATTCCAGACATCACTTGGACTTGTGAACCTGAGTACCTTGTCTAGTGCGTCATCCGTAATATTGTTCGTAATCAGTAAGAGAGCAGTACTTTCCCGCCTTAAGTACTCTCCTAGACTCTTGTCATAGGCAGCCATTTCCGCTGTAGCAGACGCATCTCGAATGCCACCACTCACCGCTGGCTTCTCAGGCTTACTTATTTTTCCTTGAACAATATCCATAAGTCCATCCATCCCGTGTAGCAGTGCAGTCATTCTGTATCGCCACTGCACCCAGTTGGTACCGTCCAACTTGGAGATTTGGATTTTACTTAGTTCCATGGTTAGTTATTACTTCGTACGTGCGGTTACCATAACCTGTTAAAATAGGTAGGATTTACCATTCGAGCAGAGTGGGCAGTGTAGAAGTATGATAACAAACCAATTATTCAACGGAACACTAATAAAATACGTTTTTTAACGAGATAATATTCATTGTATATTTTCTGACATGTTTACAGACAATGACCACTTTAAACCCTACTTTTTAATATGCGCTAGGTTTTTCATCGCTATGAAAGAGGTTTTACCTCAACATTTCCATACAAATGTGTCATTTAGATCTACCCGACGGACGTACAATTCGTTACGTGATCGACTAGCTGGACCCCTAAACAGCCGGGAGACGATCTCTAACCCCCTGGCAACGACTTTGGTCTTAAGCGACCTGCGACCAGCGTTTTATCTGTTCATTGCGCGTAATCCCAACTAACCACAGTGCGTTGCGCGTCTCGACCGCGCAATGAACAGATAAAACGCTGGTCGCAGGTCGCTTAAGACCAAAGTCGTGGCCAAGGCGTTAGGAGTCGGTCTCCCGAGTAATGAAGTCATCAAAATCACAAAAAGTGTCAATTACATCCCAACTATGCAACGTACACGTGTGCGGTATCGAGGCATTTTCCACCAGTGCTGCTGGTTATGTTCTATTAACTTTTACAATTATTACACTGATTTAGGAATGTTTCATTGTGTTGTATAGCCTAAAGGTTCAGTATTACTAGTATTCCAATCAAACAGAACATTTTTGCAAAATGTCTTATCTAACCGGAAAATGTAATGTCTCTTTGCAGTTTTGAAAGAAAGAGAGAAAGAAAGAAAACATTTATTCGTGACAAAATAAAACACATAAAACAAACTGCAGACACATACGCACATACACATTTGCCACAAAATGGTCACAACTCAGCGTAAATGCTGGCGGCGCCAGCGCTGGTCTTCCGTTGTGACCATTTGGTGAAATACACGGACCAAAGACGCCACGATCGCACAAAAGCACAAACATTACAAAAAATCATATAAATAAGAACACAGAGCAATAAAACCATTAATAACGAATAAAATAAAAACTTAAAGGACACCTTATAAATATTAACACTGATCCAACACAACAAGTTTGATCGTGTGGTATCCACTTAAATAAAAAAATAAAAAAAGATGTGGTACTATAACTTATCTATGGTACTATGGTAAAATTGACAGACAATAAATAACATTACGCATTACAAAAATTACATAACCAAATGTGTGGGACGGGACTATTTAAAACTAAAATAGTATTTTTCACAATCGTGTTATAATAGAGAGCTTTTTAGTCGAGTACCGTGTTTAGGCCACGAAGCTTGCTGAGTGGCCTAAGTAAGGTAGGAGATTAAAAAGCTTGATTATAACACTATTGTGAACAATACTTTTTGTACGAGTTCATTAAAATTAATTTTCTACGAGTCAACTGAACTAATTAAACAAACTCGATACTGTTGAAACGAAGTGCAGCTCATCGCTCGTACGCTTGTTGATATCTTAAAAGACATTAACGAGCGTACGACATCAAAGCGATTCTATTGGTCCAATTCATTACAGTTCAGTAAAGCAGCCACGTGATTGGTCGAATTTATTTTAGTTGTCTAGAGCGTATCGAAAAGTAGTTATTTCGATTGTTTCGACAGTAACATGGACTACAACTATGAAAAGAGTGACGTTGCAGTATTCTCTATGAAATCTTAATACACATATTTTAATAGCCGATTTTGGCTACGGAGACTGTTTTTTATCAAGTACGGGAACTAAGCTGGTCCCACCTTTTCATGTAGTCAATTTCGGTCTGCAATACACATCCGCGCCTAGGGCACGTAAGGACTCATTGAACAAATTTGTATGTAAAGGCTGTGGGTGGTCGAGCCTTTAGAGCATCTCGTCTGTTGCCACGGTCAATTTTCCTTCGCCTCTCGAAATCGTCGAGAAGACTTTGCCTTTGTAACTATTCAAGACTTTATGATGTAAGCTGTGAGGAGGCTGCAGCAGCGAACGGCATACATAATCCCTGTTATTGCCGGTGCTAGCCTGAGCAGGGAAATAGGCGCGGGTGACGCCGCGCCGTTCCACCACGAAGATTTAAACAACAGGAAAAGCAACGAAGTCAAGCGTTTGAAATCGAATAATCGCCCTTGTATGTTCCTGATATTATCTCCACTTATAATAAATCTCTAAATTAAAAAAAGAATCAGCCAGTTTGAAACTAAGCTTTGCGCGGTTCGAATGTTCTCAGCATCCCATGAACGGAAAAATATGAAACATTTTATATAGGTATATTATTATTCTAGCTGCAACTTAGGATAGTTTTTATCCGACTGCGACAGTTAATTAATTTTCCGAAATATACGACTTCATTTAATTTTTCATTTATTTTTATTGAAATCAAACGCTGCTTCAACTGTCAGCTATAAGAACCGTCAAATTTTCGTCAAAATGGCGGAATTGCTTTGCCTTTCACTTATTAATAATTTAAATCCCGTCTACGATAGACCTTTACGAGACAAATGCTAAAATATAAACCATAAAAAAATATTCGATTCTGATATGAGAACTTATATGCGCAAATGTCGTTTTATGTCGTAATTTCAATAAATGAAATCAACAAATTTGAACAATATAATTAACACGAATTTGTTTTTTTTGAATGACAATGGCACGCGCTCGGCGCATTCAGCCAAAGTACCTGCGGCGCTACCACGAAAACCGATACTCAATGTTCATATATTTGCATCCCTGTCGCTCGAGCATGGTTAGTGCGATAGAGATAGAGATACCCGAATATTTTCGAATTCCGAAGTTCGTGGTTATAGCTCAGGAATCGAAAATATGGTAAATAATCATAATGTATTTTCTCGAAAAAGAATTTAAAATAAATATAGTCAAATGGAGAAAAAAACAAAGCAAGAGGTTATATAGGTAATGATTAAGTTATAAGAGTCCAAAGTTTTAAGAGGGGGTATGTTCTGTCCCTTTTCCGCAAAACGCACCTTCATATGAAACGATTGTTTTTTACTATGACGCTCGAGTATATTGACGTCACAGTCCCTCATCGTTTTCTCACTCTAACAAGTGACATTAAAACGGATGTAGCTTCATAATTTTTTTAGATATTTGAATGGGAGTTTCATTATCTTCTATCTATTTATACATAATAAATGCCTATGTCCTGACTGACTTATTCACTCTCTCACTCACTCATCAACGCACAGCCGAAACTACTAATCTTAGAGAGTTGATTTTTGCACAGTATGTTGTTTTTATAACGTGGGCTAGGGATAAAAAGGGATTTTTGAAAATTCTACCCCTAAGGGGGTAAAATGGGGGTGCAAAGTTTGTATGGGAGAACCTTTTTTTTTTGAGCTATAGACTTAAACTTTGTAGAAAAATTTGTTATTAGAATACAAATGAAACACTTTCAGCGTTTTGGAAAATTCCACCCCTACGGGGGTAAAATAGGGGTGCAAGGTTTGTATGGGGGAAACATTTTTTTTTAAATAGAGACTTAAAACTTTGTAGAAAGATCAGTCATTAGAACACAAATAAAGAACTTTCAGGGTTTTAGAAAATTCTACCCCTAAAGGGGTAAAATAGAGTGCAAAGTTTGTATGGGAAAAACTATTTTTTTTTTAAATAGAGACTTAAAACTTTGTAGAGAAATTATTAATTAGAATACAAATAAAGTACCTAGATTCAGTGTTTTAAAAAAATCTACCACTAAGGGGGTAAAATAGGGGTGCAAATTTTGTATGGGGGAAACAATATTTTTTTTAAATAGAGACTTAAAACTTTGTAGAAAGATTAGTCATCAGAATACAAATTAAGTACTTTCAGCGTTTTAGAAAATTCTAATCCTAAAAATAGGGGGCTAAAATAGGGGTGCAAAGTTTGTATGTGGGAAACTATTTTTTTTAGCTAGAGTCCTAAAACTTTGTAGAAAGATTATTTAAATACAAAGAAAGTACTTTCAGCGTTTTGAAAAATTTCACCCCCAAGGGGGTAAAATAGGGTGCAAAGTTTGTATGGGAAAAACATATTTTTTTTTAATAGAGACTTAAAATTTTGACGAAAAATTACTTATTAGAACATGAAAAATACTACATTCGATGTTTGACAAAAATCATTCCCTAAGGGGGTTAAAAAAGGGTGCAAGGTTTGTATGGGGAACACTTTTTCTGAGCTAGACACTTAAAACTTTGTAGAAAGATTACTTATAAAAATACAAAAAAAAAGACTTTCAGCGTTTTGAAAAAATCTATCCCTAAGGGGGATAAAAAGGGGTGCAAAGTTTTTATCAGGGAAAGTTTATGTTTTTGAGTTAGAGACTTGAAACTTTGTAGAAAGATTACTTATTAAAATACAAAAAAAGAACACAAATCGTTTTAGAAAATTCCACCCCTAATAGGGTTAAAAAGGAGAGCAAGCTTTGCATGGGCAACACTTTTTTTTGAGTTAGACTTTGCAAAAAGATTACTTATTAGAATACTAAAAAAGAACTTTCAGCGTTTTAGAAAACTCCATCCCTAAGGGGGTTAAGAAGGGTAGCCAGTGTTGTGTGGGAAAAACTTTTTTTTTTACTAGACTTAAAACTATTCGAAATGTTACTTATTAAAATTAATAATAAAGTACTTTCAGAGTTTTAGAAAATTCCACCCCTAAGGGTGTTAAGAAAGCTTTGTATGGGCAACACTTTTTTTGAGCTAGAGACTTAAAAGTTTACGAAAAAAGTTCTTTCAGCGATTAGAAAAATTCAACCTCTAAGGGGGTTTAAAAGGGGGTTCAAATTTTAAATGGCGAGCAATAAAATTTTAAAGTGTGAGTAAGAGATTTTTAACTTCGGTCTTATTCTGTACGTTAAAAGACTACAAAACTGATTTCAGAGTTTTTCCAAATTCATCCCCTAAGAGTGTTAAAATTGGTTCAAAGTTTGAGTATTTCAAGGCATTTTTAAAGTATGAGATTTTTAACTTTGGTTTTAGACTGTTTGTTCACAAACTAGAAAATGAACATCAACTTTTTTTTTAATTATCCCCTAAAAGAGGGTTCAAATTTTGTATTGAGAGAAATCATTTTCTAAGACGATAAAAAATTCTACGCGGACGAAGTCGCGGGCAACAGCTAGTCCCCAATATAAGAGTAGGTTTAGCCTGCAAAATGTTGTTCATGTAATTAATATTTGAAAAAATTATACATGTTAAATACTTATTAATTGACATCAAACATCTTGCTACAAAAGACTTTTTTTAATTTTTTCCCTGCTTATTTCTTTGGGTACATTGGCATCTACGTGTCATATTATTTTATTAGTAAAGCATTCTCTTTGGTAAGAAAATCCCGGGTCAACGTTCTCGAGCCCTTACAGAAAGCAATAAAGGATATTAAATCTTCAATGTTACACGTATTATGACAGGCCATAATGCACGAGAAGTTTAGGGTTACGTTCAGGAACGTTATTAGACAAGCAAAATTATATTTAATGCGGAGTTGACTTGTAATTTCAATTTTGTTTAGATACGCTAAAGATATGAGTTTAAGGAAAATGTTTAATGGATAGATTTTGACAAAAAGGTTATCTTTAAAAGCGAAATTATCAACAGTAGAATTTGCTTATGTATAATTCAACAAACCGTTGTTTGCTTAGCCATACCACATAGGTACAGTTCACTAGTCGCCAGCAAATCTTGAAAAAAAAAACTGAGTATTTACCGATAGCTATAAGGATAATAATATACTGTTGTTTTTATTCCTTCTCAAGAATTACGCCTTCTCGAAGTGGTTCTTTATTTTATTATATTCGTATCAGTTTCTTGTTCACTGCGGCAAACACATTGAAACCTTAAAAGTAACGACCCGACGCGGAACCTCTCAAATGTGAAGGTACCTACTTCAAAAAGATAATGCACGTTTTTCTCATGCTAAACAACAGGAAAATTCAATCTGGGAGCGCTGGCGTACATCATTTGAAATCGAGAGCATTTACGCCTTGTTTAAGCGTTATCGTTACGCACGAGCAAACCTCCAGCGAATCGATTACCAAGAGGCTCTAGTATAAGTTTTATCGATACAATACGTTTACGAACGCGTTTGCGTTTAGTTTCAATTTGTATGGCAACGCGAACAGCGCCTCTGGTGTTAACTATTAGGAACTACGCGTTGTCATACAAATTGAAACTAAACGCAAACGCGTTCGAAAACGTATATGTATCGATAAAACTTATACTAGAGCTACGGAAAGCGCGGCCACGCGATGCCGCACTATTTGCCATCAACGTCTTCGTTGGCGGCTGGCAGAGCTATGCGGTACTTGGCTCGGATGTTATTGTGACTCTTTGAAAAATATTTATATGTATTACCAGTGTGTAACCGCCATACGATCTATATATCTTTACATAAAATAAAGCTGAAGGAAAGTCTGTACATGGAAAATATTCGAAAAAAAATTAGCTAGAGATACTTAAAATAGATTACTATGGACCCTGGCAGTGGACCAACTCCTAGCAACTATGAAGGACCTAGACTATGACACGCAAGGATATGCCGACGACCTTGTAGTCATAATCAAAGGTCCCTGCCTCCACACAATTTCGAACCTAATGCAAGGAGCGCTCAACACCATAAACAAATGGTGCAAAGAAAATGACCTGTCCATCAATGCGAGCAAAACAGTACTAGTTCCTTTTACTAGGAAAAGGAAACTAGATAAGCTTGCCAAATTAAAACTGAATGGACAGGAAATACCCTACTCAAATGAGGTCAAGTACCTAGGAGTTACCTTTGACCAAAGGCTAACTTGGAACGCTCATTTGAATAACACAATACAAAAGGCAAAAATGGCCATGTGGACTTGCTGTCGAATGGCAGGAGCAAGATGGGGCATAAGACCCAAAATTGCTTTGTGGCTTTACACAGCCGTAGTGAGGCCGATAATCACATACGCCTCTGCAGTCTGGTGTAACAAAGTCCACCAAAAGACAGCCATCACAAAGTTAAGCAGTCTTCAGCGTACAGCTTGCTTAACAGCAACAGGAGCTTTATGCTCAACACCGGGGGCAGCCTTGGATGCACTGCTCGATCTAACGCCACTCCACCTGCAAGTGCAAAAGGAGGCGAAGCAGTGCATCTACAGGATATGCACACTAACAAGGCCAAAATGGCGCTCTCAAGCGCTAAGCAAACTTGAGGCCCTTGTTTTTGATAACAAAAACCTAAGCATGCCCACTGACGACACATACGTGGAATGCAAATTCACTAGACTGTATACAGTGGAAATACCTCCGAGAGACAAATGGACAAATGACCAAATGGACTTCAAGGAGGGAAGCCACATTTGGTATACAGATGGATCAAAAAAAGGTGATGATGTTGGATGTGGTATCTACGGTGAGAGGCCAAAGTTCAAAGCTAGCGTCAGCATGGGCAAGGAGGCCTCAATCTTTCAGGCTGAACTCTTCGCATTAAATAAATGCGTGGAGATCAATCTTGAAAGAAACCTAAGGAACCAACATATCTACATCAACTCGGACAGCCAAGCTGCTCTGCTGGCACTAGAATCACTAGAGTCCTACTCTAAACTAGTCCAGAATTGTAAAAATAATCTAAACACCCTGGCGAACTCCAACAAAGTCATACTTAGATGGGTACCAGGGCACTCCGACATTGTAGGAAACGAAAGAGCAGATGAACTTGCAAGGCAGGGCGCAGACACGGCCCTAGTCGGCCCGGAACCGTTCTGTGGCATCACAAAACGGAAAGCATATTCTCTGCTAAACAACGCGGAAAAATCAGAGGCAATCAAGCTGTGGAAGTTCACCAAAGGACAAAAACAAGCTAAAGCCCTGATCGAAGGGTTCAATAGTAAGCTGTCTAAAGAGTTATTACAATTCAAAAGGCACAAAACCTGCGCAGTGACAAGAATCCTGACAGGACATTGCAAATTGAACAAACACCTGTTTCAAATGGGTATGAAGCAGGACACAACTTGCAGGTTCTGCCAGGAGACAGAGGAGACTGCAATGCACATTCTCTGCTCCTGCGGACCACTCATGCATAAAAGAAGTACCTACCTAGGGCGGCACATAATGCACCCACAAGAAGTACAACATATCACCGCCCAAAGAATCTGGAATTTCCTGGAGGCAACGGGACTTAACGGTGAACTCTAAAACAAGGGCTGCCACAATAGATCACTTGCTGGTCGAAGCGGCATATTAAGGCCCACAAACAAAATAATAATAATAATAATAAAATCGATAACAGAACACGTTCCAACAGCTTTTGGAATTTTTGTCTGTTTGTCTGTTTATTTGTTTATCTGTTTGTCTGTTTATGTGACGGCGCATCACGTGAAAACGGCTTAACCGATTTAGATGAAATTTGGTAAATAAATAGTTTGAGTCCTGGGGAAGGACATAGAGTAGTTTTTATTCCGGAAATCAACCCCTAAGGGGATGATATGGGGGGTGGACGTATGTAAAGAGCTACCATAACCGCTACACCGATCTGGATAAAATTTGGTATATAAACAGTTTGAGTCCCGGGGAAGGTCAAAGAATAGGTTTTATCCCGGAAATTTTCCCCTTAAGGAGTAAAACGGGGGTGAAAATTTGGATGTAGCCCATTTTGATAAAATTTGGTTAATAGGTAGTTTAAGTTCTGACAAAGGACATTGTAAAGTTTTTATCCCGGAAATCTTCCCCTAAGGGGGTGAAATGGGGGGTGAAATTTTGAATGGACTCCGTTTAGATCAAATTTGGTATAGAGATAGTTTAAGTCCCGGTGAATGACAACGGATACATTGAATCCCGAAAATCATCCCCTAAGGGGATGAAATAGGTGTGAAAATGTGGATAATCCCATTAAGTTAAAATTTGGTAAAGAGATAGAAGGAGTCCGGGGAAAGGAAAATGCATAGTTTTTATCCTGAAAAGATATCTCCTGAGGGGGTGAAATGTAAGGGAAAATTTGGATAGAACCCATTTAGATGAAATTTGGCATGGAGATAGTTAGTCCTAGGGAAGGACATAAAATAATGTTTAGTCCAGAAATCATCTCCTAAGGGGTGATTTGGGTGATGTAAATTTGGATAGAACCCATTTAGCCTCACATAGCATAGTTTTATCCTAAAAATCATCCCCTAAGGGGGTGTAATTGGGGGTGAAAATTTGTTTGTGACCTATTTTGATGAAATTTGGTTGAAAGATAGTTTAAGTCTTATGAAAGGACAATTGAAAGTTTTAAATTCCAGAAATCATTCCCTGATGGGGTGAAATTGGGGGTGAAAATTTAGATGTAACCCATTTAGATTAAATTGGGTATAAAGATTATTTGAGTTCTGGAGTATGACAACGAATAGTTTTAATCCCGAAAATCATCTCCTGAGGTGGTGAAATGAGGGTTTAAGATTTAGATAGAACCCATTAAGATGAAATTTGGTATAGAGAGAGGTAGAGTCCTAGGAAAGGACATACAATAATTTTTATTCCGGAACACATGAATAAGAATAAGAATAATTTATTATTAGACAAGCACATGATTACAGATTATACAGACATTATCCGTTGGGCTCCAAACTAGGCTGACCCACTGAGTCGGTTAACAAATCGTCGAGCGTTGGGCATGTGCCGAGTTGACTGAGGGAATGGGGACTCTATATATGCGTCTACTCGTGATGCAGTCTATAAGCGGTGACTTTGCAGTACTTCTGTGGACTCTAAAGACAGTATTCATGATAAACAGTTGCCTTACTCTAAGGAGACCTGTTTTTTGATAAAGACTGTCCGTGGGAAAGCGAAAAGGTTTTCTCATCATTACCTAGATAACTGCTCGTTGCGAGCGTTCAAGGTCAAGAAGTGCTGTCTTACCAGCGCTGCCCCAGACCGCAATACAGTATTGAATAATTGATTGCCCAGAGAATGACGACGGATAGTTTTTATTCCGAAGGAGGTGAAATGGGCGGTGAAAAATTAGATGGAACCCATTTACGGTATAGCGATAGTTGGGAGTCCTGGGGAAGGACATATGATAGTTTTTAGTCCGGAGGTTATCCCCTAAGGGGGTGAAATGGGGGTGAAAATTTGGATGGAACCCATTTACGGTAGAGCGATAGTTGGAGTCCTGTGGAAAGACATAGGATAGTTTTATTTCGAAAATCCTCCCCAAAGGGGTGAAAAATTGGATGTAATGTAACCTATTTAGATGAAATTTTGGTTAATTCAATTTAATTCAAATTATTTATTTTAGACTACCTATGTCCATATCATGTTAGTAACAATATAAACTTAATAAACTTAAGTAACAGATAATGTGAGTGCTGGGAAAGGACATATGATAATTTTTGTCTCGGAAATCATCCCTTAAGGGGGTGAAAATATTGATGGAACCCATTTTGATGGAATTTTGTATAGAGATGGTTTGAGTCCTGGGAAAGGCCATAGGGTAGTTTTTATTCCAGAAATCATCCCCTAAGGTGGTGAAATTGGGGTTAAAATTTGAATGCAACCCATTAGGATGAAATTTTGTACCTATAGGGATAGTTTGAGTCGCGACGAAGAACAACGGATAGCTGGTCAGTCTCGTTGAATGACAACGGATATTTTCAAACCCGATAATCATCCCCTAAGGGGACGAAATAGAGGGTGAAAATTTGGAATAATCCATTTAACTGAAATTTGGTATATAGTTGGAGCCCCAGGGACGGACAATTCATAGTTTTTATCCTGAAAAATTTTCTCCTGAGGGGGTACAATGAGGGGTGAAAATAAGAACAGAACCCATTTAGATGAAATTCGGTATAGAGATAGTTGGAGTTCCGGGAAAGGACATATGATAGTTTTTATTCCGGACATCATCCCCTAAGGGGGTGATATGGGGGTGAACATTTGGATGGAACCCATTTACGGTATAGCGATAGTTGGGAGTCCTGGGGAAGGACATAAGATAGTTTTATCCCGGCAATCCTCCCCTAAGGGGTAAAAATTTGGATGTGAGTGACCCATTTAGATGAAATTTGGCTAACAGAAAGTTTGAGATCCGGGAAAGGACATAGGATATTTTTATCCCGGAAATCATCTCCTAAGGGAGTGAATGGGGGGTGAATATTTGTATGAAGCTACTATACAACCCATTTAGATAAAATTTAGTATAGATGTAGTTAGCAGGCGCGGCGTTGGTAGGCCCCCCACAAGGTGGACTGATGACCTGGTAAAGGACGCGGGAGTCCGCTGAATTGGTCACTTTGAAACTCTTTGGGGGAGGCCTATGTCCAGCAGTGGACGTCTTTCAGCTGATATGATGATGATGATAAAGATAGTTTAAGTCTCGGGGAAGGACATACTATAAATAGGATAGTTTTTATATCGGAAATCTACCCCTAAAATAGAAATGGAGGGTGAAAGTTTGTATCGAGCTAAGATATAATTACAAACATCGGGGTTTTCGGAGCGGGAACGTTTGACATTAGCCAAAGAGTAGGTATTTACTTAAAACCAGATCGTACCCTAGTAGGTTTCTACCGAATGAATAATTGATTGAAAAATAAATAAAGATTAATCATACATATAGGTACATATTTTATATTGGTCATTCATTATCAACCTCTTCAGTTAAGTCTATTCATTTATAAGAAAATGCTTCATAGATATCGAGCGTCAAGATTGACATTGTATTTGACACCTATTGTCAACCGTTACCCTTGCTTGTCTTGTAGATAAACTTATATGCAATTGTATTTTAAAAAACTGTAAATAATCAGTCAACACAAATATGCCTCCGAGAAAAAAAACTCGTTACGAATTTATGCGTTCGTGGATAGAAAATAATCCAGAGATAGAGGTTCGAGATTCTTTATTATTTTGCACCAAGTGCAATGTGAGCTTCGCTCAAACGAAATCTAGTGTAACGCGACATGTCGCATCTAATAAACATACAGGTATGAAATATGATTTCAATAGTGAGCTCTTGAAATTTGTTGTGGGCTGTAATATACCATGGACGCAGGTAAACAATCCGATATTTAAAGATTTTATCGAAAATTGTGTTACCGGTAAGTTTGGAAAAACTGCAAAAGTTCCTTCGGAATGTGAACTGCGACGGGAATATTTAAATAAAGCTTACGATGAAAAAATGAATAAAATACGGAGCGAGCTAAAAAATGAATATATATATGTGAGTGTTGACGAAACCACGGATGATTATGGTCGTCAAATAGCTAACGTAATAGTGGGAGCATTACGTGATGATCACATTGGCACTCAACACTTGATATCCAGTAAACGGTTAGACAGCACGAACAATGTATCAATATCCAATACGGTCACAAGTGCTCTTGATGAATTATGGGGTGCTAACCATAATAATCATAATAAAGTACTTTTACTTTTAACTGACGGTGTGGGCTACATGCTAAAGGCTGGAAGAAATTTAAAATGTATTTTTCCCAATCTTTTGCACGTCACATGTTTGGCTCATGGTTTAAATAGAGTGGCTGAACTAGTAAGAAAACTTTATCCAGATGTGAATGATTTAATCGCAAATGTTAAGAAGACATTTTTGAAATCTCCTAAAAGAATACAAAAGTTTAAAGAAATGCTCCCCGGAGTGCCTTTACCACCTCGACCAACAATTATTCGGTGGGGAACCTGGATAGAAGCTGCAACGTATTACAGCAAACATTACTATGAAGTGAAACGTGTTCTAAATACATTCAGTCCCACCGAAGCCCAGAGTATTAGAAAGGCAAAAAGAGCGTTTGGAAATGCAAATATAAAAAGCAACTTAAATTTCATAGCAAATCATTTGATGACTATCCCAAATGCTATTAAAAAACTACAGGATGCGAAGCTGTCCATCAGCGATAGTTTAAAAATAGTTCATGAAACATATAGAGATGTTTCCAAATTAAACATGAGCGTAAAAGGAAAACAGATTTATGATAAACTGAAGTTGGTGTTAAAGAAGAATTCTGGCTATAGCACACTAAAAATTATAAATGAGTTGGTACAAGGCAAAGAAATAGAACTTCAATCTCAAACTTCTCGTGCATCAATTGATTCCTACAAAAAATTTAAATATGATTACAACTGTCGACGTGGAAAGATCATTTAGCTCCTTGAAATGGATATTTACAGCAAGACGCCGTAGATTAACTGTCCCAAATATAGAAAAAATATTAATAGTTTATTCTGAAAATCGTGTCAACTATTCAATTTACAGCAGGTAATTAATTAAATTTATTTTTATTGTTACCTTATAAGTTATAAGACTTTTACGGAAATTAAAATAAAACTTTGTCACAGATTGTATACAACTCACAGAGAGGTAGTTATTCATTAGGCATAATAAGATATTTTCTTAGACTAACATATCTGTTTATCTCTACTCTTTCTCAAATCGTTCCCGCTCCGAAAACCCCGATGTATGGATATAAACGAGTTCTACGTGGACGAAGTCGCGGGCAAAAGCTAGTAAAACATTTATTATGCTTAAAAAGTGATGAAAAATTAGCAGTTAATACTAATATAATCACAGATAAATGTTACTGTTCCAATGTTGGTAGTCAGGGAAGCATTTCTGGGATGTGATGTCTTTTCAAAGTATGGTCATAGTACGTAATAGATATTCGTTCTCTGCTCAGGCAATAAGTTATCCTTTGGAATCAATAAACATTTGACTTTCATAAAGGCCCCTTAAAAAATTATCACCGCAATGTCTGAGCATTTAAATTATAGAGGTACAGGAAACCTTTTTACCCACCAAAAATATAAATGTAAAAAAGGAGAGCCAAGTTCAATACAAAAATTATGCTTGGCTGTGGGCTTCGCCACAAAAAGAATGGAGATCTAAATGAGTGCCAAGTTGTATGCAAAATCCAAATATGTATTTATAGGAACAAAATAACATTATGAACAACTATTAAACTCTATGTCTTTGCTTTATTGGATACCTATAACAATTGCTGTTATTTAAAAATGTGAGATCTTAAAGTAGGTTAGACTTGACTTGGCCAGTTTTCATTACATCGGTCATTTTATAAAGTTATTCAACATATATATTTTTTAATTCTGATAAAAACAATTATTAAAGCGTAGGGGGTGCAGTACCGGTACTACACTACCGGACTGAGATTTCCGGTACTGAGCCAGAACCGGGAATTCCCGGTTCTTCGGTACTTTTCGGTACTGAGTATTTTTTGTACTTAAATGAGAAATTCGTGAACTATAACGGCAATTATTTAATTCTGAATAAACCCAACCGGGAAAAATAATCAAACAAACAAATTACTACAAAATAATTGTATAAATATCATATTAGGTGTGTTAAATTCGGGATCGGCGGATAAGTGAAACACCTTGCTAGGATGACAGATTTATTCCGACTGAACTGTTAGACAAATTATATGCCTACCTACGTAGTTCATATATAACACCTCCACCTTTAGTTTCTACTTTCCTCAAGTAGGTATGTATGTCTAAAAACAGTAGTATGATATAATCATAACTTCCTATAAATAGTTCGTACAATACATATAGTAGGTACTTACTTGATTAGTAAGTACCTACTACTTATTCACGTTATTATTTATCGGTAGGTTACTTACAGCTACAGATAAAGTGAGAAAAGCCTCCCCGTCTTGGGCTTTTATTGCTTGACTTAAGGCTCAATTTTGCCTTAGCCTGTGTGAAGGGTTTTTTCACTATATCTTTTCTATGCTAACATTATTTATATTTATTTATTCTAAATATATCCTCAAAGCCAAATCTGGTTGGAGGTCTACGAGCCCTAGGCTGTGTAGGCGCCTTGACCGGAGACAAAGGAGTCCCGGCGGATGGATCCGGTGATTTAGCCGGCTGTATACTAGGCCGACGGGTCGCCGTGTGCGCGTCTGGTGATGCGGGCATATCAACTGGTGCCAGCTCAGACTTATGATCTAATTCTACACTATCGTGAGCGCCGGCTCTGCCCTGCCTCGGTTTCTCTGTCTCGGACTGCTCCACTATCCCCGCCATGCCAGGAAATACCAATGAATTTCGCTTGGCTACACTACCTCCCCCTTCATTTAGCGTTACCCGCCGACTCTTTAACTGGTCTATATGTCTATGGACCCCGGTTCCGTTGATAGTGCTTACGTTATAATCAGTATCGCCGCGCCTGTCTTGTACTGTGCCCGGTACCCACTTATCGCCGCCGCGGTACTGGCGGACCCACACCGGGTCGCCGACGTGCAGCTCGCGCTCGCGGCCGCCCGCGGCGCGCAGCTGCCGCTCCTGTGCCGCTCGGACGCGATCTCCCCTATCCGGTTTTAAACAATCTAGCCTAGTTCGTAGCGATCGTCCTTGTAATAACTTAGATGGACTCTCCCCGGTAGTACTATGTTCGGTGTTCCGATACTGCAAAAGGTATCTCCAGAGAGCGGTTTCCGCGTCTAAGTTATCTTTAAATGCTTTTAAAATTACTGCCTTACATATTTTGACCGCGCTTTCGGCCGCTCCGTTAGAAGCCGGATGGTACGGCGCTGTCAGTACTTGATCTACGCCATTGGATGTTAGAAATTCTTTAAATTCAGCGCTAGAGTAGGGAGGCCCATTATCACTGACCACTTGTTTCGGAATACCAAACCTAGACCATAATTCCCTAAGCACCCGTATTACTGACGTCGCTGTGGTACTCTTCATCTTTATGGCTTCGATCCATTTAGAATATGCATCTACCACGATAAAATACGTCTGTCCTTGGATCGGGCCAAGAAAATCGATATGTATCCGAGCCCAGGGTCTGTCCGGCCACGCCCACAGGCGGGGCGCGTGCGCCGGCGGCGCGCTGGAAGCGGCGGCGCACACGCCACACGAGCGGCACTGCGCCTCGATAGCTTCGTCGAGCCCGGGCCACCAAACGTAACCTCGAGCTAAACTCTTGGTCTTCACGATACCCATGTGTGCTTCATGAAGTTCCCTTAGTACCTTTTCCCTACATGCGGCCGGAATGACCACCCTGTGACCCCATAATATGCACCCTAATTCGGTATACAATTCATTTTTCCTATTAAAGTAAGGACCCAACTCTTTAATTTCGCACTCCCTCGGCCAGCCGTCATTAATATAACTTAAAACTCTGCTTAAAATGGCATCCGAGGTCGTTGAAGTCCTTAATTTATTATAATCTAATAATAAAGCGTCTGCGGCAAAGTGTAAATACGTCTGTTCCGGTATTTGACCCGCCTCTTCTACCGCCTCGTCCTTGTGTGATTTGATTAATCTGGACAGTGCATCTGCTGTATTTTTGTCAGTTGATACGTATTCGATGTCAAAATCATACGCGGAAAGCACTATGGCCCAGCGCTGGAGTCGGCTCGCGGCGGTAATCGGCACCCCGCTATTCGGCCCAAATATACTTACCAGTGGCTTGTGGTCCGTGCGCAGTGTAAACCTACGTCCGTATAGGTACTGGTGGAATTTACTGACGGCAAACACTATCGCTAGCGCCTCCTTATGAATTTGGCTGTAGTGCAACTCGTGAGCGGTGAGCGAGCGTGAGGCATAGGCCACGACGCGCTCGCTGCCATCGGACGTGCGCTGGGCCAGCACGGCCCCAAGGCCGTGCGAGCTTGCGTCGCACGTCACGACCGATTGCTGTGAAAGGTCGAAATGCACTAACACGTCCGTGCCTACCAGCAATCTCTTCACCTGCTTGAAAGCCGCCTCGCGCTGTTTGTCCCAACTCCAACGAACCCCTTTTTTGACTAACTGGTACAACGGCTGTAAATATGAACTCAAATTGCGCACGAATTTTCCATAAAAATTCACCATGCCCAAAAAAGAACGCAGTTCGGCAACGTTCTTTGGAGCGCTTAGTTCTACTACCGGCCTGACCTTCTCTGGATCTACGCTCACGCCCTCCTTACTGACCTTGAAACCCAGGAACGTGACCTCGTCAGCTAGGAATGTGCATTTAATTTTTTTTTAATTTTAGACCGCTACTTTGTAATCTACTAAATACCTCAGCAATTGTCTTTAAATGCGACTCCAAGTCCGCCCCTGTGATTAATATATCATCCAAGAAATTAACGACATTTGGAATCCCTACTAGCAAGGTTTGCATCATCTTCTGGAAAATTCCAGGGCTTGATGAAAGGCCATATACTAACCGATTATATTTAAATAATCCTCGGTGTGTATTAATCACAGTATAAGACTTTGACGCCTCGTCCAATTCGTACTGATTATACGCATGCGAAAGATCTAACTTCGTAAAGTAAGTATTGTTACTTAAATTTGTAAACAAATCCTCTATTTTCGGAACCGGGTACCTATCGACCAGTAACGCTTTATTCAACGTGATTTTATAATCTGCGCATACCCTTATACCCCCGTCGGCTTTCCTGGCGATGACAAGAGGAGTGGCCCAGTCGGAGTGGTCGACGGGCTCGACGACGCCGGCCGCCAGCATGGCGTCCAGCTCGGTGTCCACGCGCGCGCGCAGGGCGTAAGGCAGAGGCCGCGCTCGACAAAAAATCGGCTGAGCCCCCTCGCGCACACACAGCGACGCCTTGCCACCCGTGTACCGGCCCAACGCATCCTCGAATAACGGCTTATGCCTGGAAAGTAAATCCGAAATTAAGGTCTCCTTATTTAAAGACTCAACTTTGGACCCGTCACACAACTTATAGTTGTTTACATTCATGGGAGGTATTGTGATATCTAGCTCGGCGAGCCATTGACGGCCCATCAAATTAGTACAACCATTATCAATTACATATAAATCTAACCGTTTGTTTTTATTACCGTAAGCAACGTCTACTTCTAGATACCCTAGTGGCCGAATACTTGATCCATCATAAAATTTCAGTAAAAGTTGACAAGGGTTCAAAGTACAGTTGTTGAAATTCTGAGAGTACATAACGCTACTTATACATGACAATGCTGACCCCGTGTCCACTTCCATAGACAAAACCTGGTTATTTACAACAACAGGAATACACACCGGCTTGTATTGACTCAACGACATCAAATTCATCACGGCTTCCCCGTCCTCTTCTTGACCGCTCTCCGCGAAATCGTTCTGGTCTTCCTCAGCGTCCCGATCCTGCATCCAATGCAGGCCGGACCTGGCACCTCGGGTGCCACCGCGCCATGGTCGCGCGCGGTTGGCGGAGCGGCGGCCCCAGTCGCCGCGACGAACTCCACTGCCATAACTAGTGACCCCCATCATCACTTGTGGGCACATCCTGCGTAAATGCCCCCTAATCTTGCACACGTCACACACGTACTGGCTAAATTTGCACTCCATCTTCTGATGCCGGGAATCGCCGCACGACTCGCATACACCACGGCCCGCACCCACCGGTTGAATTTTATGCACTGTCTTTGTATAATCACTGCGCGCGTTACTACTGGCCTTATCTCCGATTGCATGCGAATCCCGCTCGGCTGCCTCCAGCGTAGTAGCAATCATAACCGCCTTATTATAAGATAGACTTTCCTCTGCAAACAACCTTTGCCTAACCAAGTCACTATTTACGCCACAAACAAATTGGTCCCTCATATTGTCGTCTAAAGTAGTACCAAAATCACAATATTTAGATGTTTTCTTTAACTCCGCCATAAAATTTGCCACTGATTGCCCGTCACTTTGACGACAATGACGGAATTTGAATCTTTCGGCGACTACCGACGGTTTGGGCTGTAAATAATTACCCATGATTTTTATCACTTCCTTGTAGTCGCAATCACAGGGTTTCTTTGGGCTGCACAAGTTCACCATCAGCTCGTACGCTGCATCTCCTATTCCACTAATCAACGTCGGCAATTTCAAATTGTCATCCACCTTGTTCACCAAAAAGTACATATCTAGCCGATCACAATATGTTTGCCAATTTCCGGCTTCCACATCGAAACACGCAATATTTCCTACGTTCTTCGCCATCATCGTGGAACCAATAATATCCCATCCTCGTCGCCAATGTTAAATTCGGGATCGGCGGATAAGTGAAACACCTTGCTAGGATGACAGATTTATTCCGACTGAACTGTTAGACAAATTATATGCCTACCTACGTAGTTCATATATAACAAGGTGCAAAATTTAGCTGAATAAGATAACCTATTATTGTTTAGTTATTATAAAATCGTGTAGTAAAAGGTGTGGAGTGTAATGTTCCTACTATAATTCTCATCAATTGGTATATACTGTAAAATGCTTATATTGTAAAAAGGAAGTCTCTGACATTGAAGCTTTGTATGTTGTTAGTAAGTTTCTACGTAGGGGGTTAGGAGGTAATTTACGGTTCCGCAAACCGCTTATCTGATAAACTGACTTTCTAGATGGACAGAGGCAATTTTTAACCAACGTGTCAACAAATTGCACAATGATACAATCATAAGGAAAAAACAGTATTTCTTATACAAGGCATAAGAAATACTGTTTTTTTTATATATCATCATTATTGATCGGATTTTCCGGTGCAACACGGAGTGAATGACCCCAAACATTATGTTAATAGGGATATTCTCCGGGATTCCGGGACTTACATTTGTTTTTGGAAGGCAATGATTCTTATAATATTACATGAAATAAAGTTTAAGAATAAGAATAAACAAATTAGAATCGTTCCTAGTGCTATTTTCTGGGATGATAGAGACCACTTGCTCATCGTACGATTCCGAATTCAAAAACCTGGAATTGTTTTTGACCACGCCAAAACCTATCAAGTCTCAGACATTTTACGAGTATATGTTTTGAAATGCTTTACGTGAGTTACTATGTTTTAAACTGGTAAAGTGATAGTTCTAATGGCACTTGCTAGGATTCGATGTATTAAAATCTCGGTAATTACTTCGATTTTTAAGGTGGTTATTTTGTAAATTGGTGAGGACTTACTAGGTAAGAATATGTTATAAAACTATTTAAAAAAAAATGTACTTTACTAAATTTTTATATGGGGCAGCCGAAGCGGCCTAATTACAAATATTATAATTCTCACGAGCATTTTTCGTAAACAAGATGCCGGGATTTTGGTCATGTCCATATTAATATTTCTACTCGATATCCCGCTGTGTTGCACCGTAAAATCCGATCACTAATTCATCATCATTTGCTTGCCCTCATCCCATTTACTGGCGCAGCATATTTTTTACTTCCATACGTTTCTATCGCCCGCCAACACATCACACACTTCGTTCCTATTTATATCGTCTCTCACACATTTTTCTTGGTCTACCTCATCTCTAACAATCTCTTACAATTACATCTCAATTACTACTAAATCATCACAATTACTACTAAATGCACTTCTAGTAACATGAATGTCATCCCTCCGCATAACATGTTCATACCACCGTAGGCGATTTGCTCTTAGCTTTTCAGTTATGGGTGCTACTCAGGCTTCCTGTTAAATACTCATTCCTTATTCGATCCTTTCTGGTCACGCCACACATCCATCTCAACAACTTCTCATCTCAGTAACATGCAATCTCGTTTCATCCTTCATTTTTGCGGCCCAACATTCCGATCCATGCATGAGAACAGGCCGTCGCAGATTGTTCCCGTTACTTGTCGACATTTCATCCATCCTGCGCTGATTCAGTTTGTAACGTCACGGTCAAAATTGCCATCACATTGTATGAGTGACCCAAGGTATCGGAAATTGAAGCAGACCGGCAGCGTTACGCCATCGAGCTCTATGGGTGTAAAATTGGAGAGACAGCCGAAATCACAGAACATGTGTTTAGTTTTTTATCTGCTGATTTTCAAGCCCACATTCTCCAATTTTTGCCGCCACTGCTCTAGTCTGCTCTCAACCCCGAGTCCAATTTCACCGACAAGGACAACATCATCGGTGAAGACTATCAGCGGCCAAGGCCTCCTGAATGCCCGACGACAGAACGTCCAAAATAAGCAGGAAGATGTTAGGCTTAAAGCCGAGCTCTGGTGTAAGCCCACCGTGACGTGACACTGAACTTGTCGGTTGTACCAGCCCTCGACCAGACGCGTGTTCAACGTCTGTCATACATAGATCGAATCAGCATTACATACTTCTCTGGCACACTTTTCTCTTACAATGCCCGGGCCAATCTCCGAGCGTTTGAACCACTCGGTTCTAACGTCATTGTCGGCTCAAGATTATTTCAGCAGAGGTAAAACATACCGCGGAAACTTAAACCAAAAACAATTCAGTACCGGTATTGGCTTACGTCTTTATTAAAAGTAAACTCTGATATTCGTCTCTTTTAATAGTATTTGCTGGCGACGACAATGACGAAAAAAACGCCTTAAAAACGCTGAATATTCGCCCACCCACCACAAAACCTCGCGAGGAACTCGGTCCTAAGCCTTCTCGAGATCAACAAACACCATATGCAGGCTTTTTATGCGTATGTCTACATTTTTCGCATAGTTGATGATGCAGTGCGAATGTGGCGTCTGTTGTACCCCTGCCCGGCATAAATCCGAATTGGTTTTGCGGTTTTTCACTCTCATCTCTCATTCGTCTCTCTATCACTTTCTCCCACAATTTCATACTATGTGACATGATCTTTATTCCTCTATAGTTATTACACTGGTGTGAAACATGTAGTTAAATCAAGCGAAAGAAGAACCTATCAATCTTATTAAGTACGCATAAACTTAATAAAATAAAATAATTATTTCAATATCAATTAAACCCAAAATAGTAGTGAAATAGCAGTACCTACGTAATATTATTTTACTAGTTTAGATGATTATATTATAACATTACAAGTTATCATATTCAGCTAAATTTTGCACCTATGATTTTTATAGGTCTTAAACAAGTTATCTTGCGATATTTTGTTAATTCGATTATATAAGTAATGGAAATAAAATGGGCGTTTTATTTCAAGAATTTGTCATTTAAATACAAAATATACTCAGTACCGAAAAATACCGAAGAACCGGGACTTTCACCCGCCAGTACCGGTACTGGGTTATTTGAAAAATCCCGGGAATTCCCGGTACTTCTAGAACTGGGAAATCCCGGGAGCATGCCCTACACAAGCGGGCTACTAAGATACTGCAACAGGTGGCAGAAAGCCGGCAAAATACAAAGGATTATAGTTTTCTGCTGGCACACTATTTCATAATCAATAATTTCTAGAGACATTCGTGCTTCGTTTTTATATTTCTCGTAACTTTGCACTTATGCAATATATTTTACAGTTTTATTTGCAGTACGGATATTTCATGATGCAACACTTGTTTACTAAGTACGCCCCATACAATGATGCCTAGCTATAAAAATACTAAACTCATAAAAGTGTACGCGTGGCTTAAGTTTATTAACAACACCGGTATCGGTATGGATGTATTCTGTCAGAGAAATGATTTGAGACTAATCTCCACTTATAATAAATCTCTAAATTAAAAAAAGAATCAGCCAGTTTGAAACTAAGCTTTGCGCGGTTCGAATGTTCTCAGCATCCCATGAACGGAAAAATATGAAACATTTTATATAGGTACATTATTATTCTAGCTGCAACTTAGGATAGTTTTTATCCGACTGCGCCACTTAATTAATTTTCCGAAATATACGACTTCATTTAATTTTTCATTTATTTTTATTGAAATCAAACGATGCTCCAACTGTCAGCTATAAGAACCGTCAAATTTTCGTCAAAATGGCGGAATTGCTTTGCCTTTCACTTATTAATAATTTAAATCCCGTCTACGATAGACCTTTACGAGACAAATGCTAAAATATAAACCATAAAAAAATATTCGATTCTGATATGAGAACTTATATGCGCAAATGTCGTTTTATGTCGTAATTTCAATAAATGAAATCAACAAATTTGAACAATATAATTAACACGAATTTGTTTTTTTTGAATGACAATGGCACGCGCTCGGCGCATTCAGCCAAAGTACCTGCGGCGCTACCACGAAAACCTCAATGTTCATATATTTGCATCCCTGTCACTCGAGTATGGTTAATGCGATAGAGATAGAGATACCCGAATATTTTCGAATTCCGAAGTTCGTGGTTATAGCTCAGGAATCTAAAATATGGTAAATAATCATAATGTATTTTCTCGAAAAAGAATTTAAAATAAATATAGTCAAATGGAGAAAAAAACAAAGCAAGAGGTTATATAGGTAATGATTAAGTTATAAGAGTCCAAAGTTTTAAGAGGGGGTATGTTCTGTCCCTTTTCCGCAAAACGCACCTTCATATGAAACGATTGTTTTTTACTATGACGCTCGAGTATATTGACGTCACAGTCCCTCATCGTTTTCTCACTCTAACAAGCGACATTAAAACGGATGTAGCTTCATAATTTTTTGAGATATTTGAATGGGAGTTTCATTATCTTCTATCTATTTATACATAATAAATGCCTATGTCCTAACTGCACTCACTCACTCATCAACGCACAGCCGAAACTACTAATCTTAGAGAGTTGATTTTTGCACAGTATGTTGCTTTTATAACGTGGGCTAGGGATAAAAAGGGATTTTTGAAAATTCTACCCCTAAGGGGGTAAAATGGGGGTGCAAAGTTTGTATGGGAGAACCTTTTTTTTTGAGCTATAGACTTAAACTTTGTAGAAAAATTAGTTATTAAAATACAAATGAAACACTTTCAGCGCTTTGGAAAATTCCACCCCTACGGGGGTAAAATAGGGGTGCAAGGTTTGTATGGGGGAAACATTTTTTTTTAAATAGAGACTTAAAACTTTGTAGAAAGATCAGTCATTAGAATACAAATAAAGAACTTTCAGGGTTTTAGAAAATTCTACCCCTAAAGGGGTAAAATAGAGTGCAAAGTTTGTATGGGAAAAACTACTTTTTTTTAAATAGAGACTTAAAACTTTGTAGAGAAATTATTCATTAGAATACAAATAAAGTACCTAGATTCAGTGTTTTAAAAAAATCTACCCCTAAGGGGGTACAATAGGGGTGCAAATTTTGTATGGGGGAAACAATATTTTTTTTAAATAGAGACTTAAAACTGTGTAGAAAGATTAGTCATCAGAATACAAATTAAGTACTTTCAGCGTTTTGGAAAATTTCACCCCTAAGGGGGTAAAATAGGGTGCAAAGTTTGTATGGGAAAAACATATATTTTTTAATAGAGACTTAACATTTTGACGAAAAATTACTTATTAGAACATGAAAAATACTGCATTCGGCGTTTTACAAAAATCATTCCCTAAGGGGGTTAAAAAAGGGTGCAAGGTTTGTATGGGGAACACTTTTTCTGAGCTAGACACTTAAAACTTTGTAGAAAGATTACTTATAAAAATTCAAAAAAAAAGACTTTCAGCGTTTTGAAAAAATCTATCCCTAAGGGGGATAAAAAGGGGTGCAAAGTTTTTATCAGGGAAAGTTTATGTTTTTGAGTTAGAGACTTGAAACTTTGTAGAAAGATTACTTATTAAAATACAAAAAAAGAACACAAATCGTTTTAGAAAATTCCACCCCTAATAGGGTTAAAAAGGAGAGCAAGCTTTGCATGGGCAACACTTTTTTTTGAGTTAGACTTAAAACTTTGCAAAAAGATTACTTATTAGAATACTAAAAAAGAACTTTCAGCGTTTTAGAAAACTCCATCCCTAAGGGGATCCTTAAGATCCTTAAGAAGGGTAGCCAGTGTTGTGTGGGAAAAACTTTTTTTTTTACTAGACTTAAAACTATTCAAAATGTTACTTATTAAAATTAATAATAAAGTACTTTCAGAGTTTTAGAAAATTCCACCCCTAAGGGGGTTAAGAAAGCTTTGTATGGGCAACACTTTTTTTGAGCTAGAGACTTAAAAGTTTACGAAAAAAGTTCTTTCAGCGATTAGAAAAATTCAACCTCTAAGGGGGTTTAAAAGGGGGTTCAAATTTTAAATGGCGAGCAATAAAATTTTAAAGTGTGAGTAAGAGATTTTTAACTTCGGTCTTATTCTGTACGTTAAAAGACTACAAAACTGATTTCAGAGTTTTTCCAAATTCATCCCCTAAGAGTGTTAAAATTGGTTCAAAGTTTGAGTATTTCAAGGCATTTTTAAAGTATGAGATTTTTAACTTTGGTTTTAGACTGTTTGTTCACAAACTAGAAAATGAACATCAACTTTTTTTTTAATTATCCCCTAAAAGAGGGTTCAAATTTTGTATTGAGAGAAATCATTTTCTAAGACGATAAAAAGTTCTACGCGGACGAAGTCGCGGGCAACAGCTAGTTATAAAATAAATTTCGTCGACCTATTTTAACCCGGCGAGCATGACCCAGGGTATGTCATACCCTGACAGTATTAAAAACTTTTGGTATTTTTTTAATCTTCGTCTGGCAACACTAGCTCGCTCAGTAACTGGAGGCAGGGGAGTGCGGGAGGGGATAGTGGCGTGATCGCAGTGTGACGTGAGGCGTCAGCTGGAAAATTCGTGCACAAACCTGTTTCGGGTATGTCACACCCTGCGTCGTCGTTTTAGACGTATTTTTTTTATGTAGGATTTATAATTTTTTTTTATAATACTTTGTGTTTTTTAAGATTTAAATGTATATAGGTAGGTTTGAGATTACTTTATTTATATTAGTTGTTTTTTGGGTTCCGTACTCAAAGAGTAAAACGGGACCCTATTACTAAGACTCCGCTGTCTGTCTTCAGGCTGTATCTCACTGATACCGTGATAGTTCCAGTTTAAATTTTCACAGATGATGTATTTCTCTTGCCGCTATAACAACAAATACTAAAAACAGAATGAAACAAAGAAATATATAGTTTATGTAACGGAACCCTTCGTGCGCGAGTCCGACTCGCGCTTGGCCGGTTTTATTTTTATTTTATTTTTAGTTTCCACATCAAAATGTTTGGAGCATGCTAAGTTCATTAAATTTGCGGAAATTGTTCTGATCTCGATGGCAGTGATTAACCATATTTTCAAAACAAAAAATATTGTTATGTTTTTTTGAGAAGAGAACTCATTATCTTTTAGTTAAAAGTTGATTTACTTATAGTCCAAAGATGGTTTTTTTTGTTTAATTGTTCATTTCTGTAAACCTCGAAACTTTTGTTCCTATAATTACATAGTATAAGGTAAACACGAATAATTAAAAATAATGTCATAACTAAAACTTGTCTTTGATTAAAATTCATGAAATACTTAATTATTAAACACTATAACATCACACATTACAACACTATTTATTTATTTAATAAATAAAATAAATAAATAAATATTTGCGGACAATCTTACACAAATCAACCTAGTCCCAAACTAAGCAAAGCTTGTACAATGGGTACCTACTAGACGACGATATAGATACTTATATAGAGAAATAAATACTTAAAAACATAGGAAACATCCATGACTCAGGAACAAATATTCTTGCTCATCACATCACACAAATAAATGCCCTTACCGGGATTCGAACCCAGGACCTCTTGCTTCGTAGGCAGGGTCACTACCAACTAGGCTAAAGCGGTCGTCCAAACCAAACAATATACATACAATACATGAAATAAAATAAAATTAATAAATACTAGATTACGGTAGGTACATTAAATTTCGGGTTGGTAATTACCACAAATGTATGAATATAAGGAGATCGGACATGGCGGCCGATTTGTATAGAGTGAGCCTGTCGCAAGTACATTAACCCACACAACGCCCAAGTAATTGACAAGACAAAGCACGCACACATCTAAAACACACACACTTGTATACCTACACGCTTATTTGACAATAAACGCGCATCATATCAGGCATTTTGGGAAAAAACGTAATATTATCTGCGATCAGCACGCGTGCACAGTATGGCAGTGTATGCCCATTGAGCATACAGCTGCGACACGGCCGCCGGCGGCTTGTCCTCTCTCTAGTATTCTATGCTCTGAGGTAATTACAATATACACTATAATATAAATGTGTTCACGAATCTATCACAAATCTAACTAGGCATATTAAGCTCAATAAGATACTAAATATACAACGATATATTTGATATATATAAATACTTAAGACGGTCACTTTAGCACTCTTTGGGGGAGGCCTATGTCCACCAGTGGACGTTTTTCGGCTGATATGATGATGATGAAATAGTTAAGTACACTCAAGACTCAGAAATCAATATCTAGTCATGTTCGCAAATATTCGCCCTTACCGGGATAATAATCCAGGACCCTGCGTAGTACCCACTAGGCTAAACAAAACCGATCGTCAATCCGTCGTCCGGTATATCAACAAAATATTACAACGACTTGGATTCGATACTAAATTAGGTACTTAAACTTGTTTTAAAACGGAAATACTTTAAACACTCTCGTATTTATCCCTGCCCCCTCATATTTAAGGTGTACAATGTTTAATGACGCTCAAACTTTGTATCACGTTGTGATAGATAAAACGTCAATAGCGAATCTTGTCATAAACAGTTTATGTCGGAGTGAGTCGTAAAATAATAAAAAGGTGAAACTGTCAATGGAAATACTGTTTCAGATGAAAAATACCTACAAAAACAATATGTTTGGTTAAATAGTTATTTACGTAATCTACCTAAGCACTTATTTATTATCTTGCTCGAAATGTTTATCAGACAGCGCAAAGCCGGAAAACTCGTCGACATCAGTATGAGATTAATAGGCTCAACACACACACACACACACACACACACACACACACACACACACACACACACAAATTATATGAAAATAAAATCGCTTGCACCGCGATATATTTGAGGAGTACGTAGAAAATAATTTACATTAAAAACAAAGTATAAACCGACTTCAATTCAGTACTTCGCCAAAGCCACATGGATGAAAATTTCCTTTCCAATTTACCACATGAACTGCTTTCCGAGCAGTCGAGCAGCCGACTAATTACAGAAAAAACCCAAGTCGCTATATGTGGGCTGATAATATTTGAGGAGTTCCGTCGATTTCTCAAGGATCTCAGAATTAACACTTAGTACTTCAACGGAATCATGTCAGAATATTTGACGTACTTTGCATCTTTGAGGAGTTCCATAAGTCATCTGTGGTCTTCATCATCGGTTCCACTAAACCAAAATTACGATTTCCAAGGGTAAATACACGAGTTATAATAGAAAATACCAAAATCCCTACACGTGTGCCTATAAAATTTGAGGGTTGCCCTCAATTTCCCTGGGATCCCATCATCAGATCAGATTCGTGACAATGGGACCACCTCGGGAGTATACCCTTTCGAATAAAAAAAGTATTTTGGAAATCCACCATTGAAGGTCCACAATTGACGGAAAAATCGGCGAACATACATAAAAAAAAAAAAAATACAGTGGAACATATAACCTCCTCCTTTTTTGAAGTCGGTTAACAAGTACTTCATCGTTTGTTGACTTCGACTTTCATCTCGTCGTAATTCCTTAACTCGCTACGGCTGCCACTACATATTTCCAAGACTCCTGGCTCGCATTCAACTACTTTATACTATAGCTGTTTACTTTATTTCTGTCCCTTTTTACTTAAAGTAGGCAGGTACAAAAAGTTACACCTAAATCAGCCTTACCTTATTCAGCGCAAAACGAAGAGATCTTAACACGTTCATGGAAATATATTCTTATTCACAATCCGGCGAGCGAAGGATAAAAGTAATGCTTAAAATACTCCTACTTGATGGCACGATATCTATCAAGGAATTCAGGTAATGGAAGGGGATTTGCCGCAGCCCTTGGGTATATCTTTTTTGTATACTCGAAGGGACCAGCTGTCGGGTTATCAAGCGGATAAAATTTGTTTTACTGCTATAGAAACTACTAAGAAATAATAATTTAATTCGTACACATTTTATGTAGTATAGTGTAGTAAAGAAAAAACATATGCGCACACCGTAAAAGCCAATAATAATTATATTAGCACGAAATTCAATGCCAATGTGTCAGGCATGACTAGAATAGATGGATCAGGAATACGGTTGCATAGCAGTGTTAAGGCGACGTGAGAAAACAGATTTTTAAAAAGTCGTAGCTCTTGAATTGGATTATAATACGGCTGCTCTAAATTTAATTAGCAATCATGAGGCCTTTCTCGAGGGACAACAGCTATTCGAATCCTGAGTTTTTGACTTTCGCTCGATAGAAAAAAATCAGGAACATAGGTCTAAAATACACTTAAAACATTCGTAACAAATTATGCACAACAGCTAAACATATTAAAATTAGTTCTAAAAATCGGCAATATAATGTTAGAGGGAACTTAACTATTACTTTTTATTTACTAAAACGCACAAAAAAATTAAATTAAAAACCGCGCTTCCAAACACGCACATCCATCTCGCTCACGCTTATGCTCAGTGAGAGGGAGCCTACGTCGCCTTAAAGCGTGTCCATATCTGCCATAAAAGCTAATAGAATGGTATAGACTAGGAAAATCTGATCATTTACAATCATCAATCCGCCGTAGATGGTCCTGCGTGGCGGACTTCAACCCTCGTAACCGAATAAGAAATGAGTGACCTTGGAATATATATCACTGTCTCACTCTTTCGTATAGCTGTGCAGTGGACTCCCTCCTGACGGTTCTTTATGGCGATGCAGAACCGTTAGGTGCGCCTTTACGTTAGGCTCTTCTCACTTGCCGCTTAGGGTGTAGTTTGCTCTCGCGCTGCTCACAGCAGATGAGTAATTTATTTTTCATCACACTTGCTCATAAATGGTGTTATTCTATGCCTGTATACGGAAGGACAATGGCCTAAATTGTTCCCGCGGGAAATAATGGTCCGAAGGGAAGTAATGAGCTTGTGTGTGATCTAATTGGTTAAGCAAATCTTGACGGCCGCGTACGACAAGAATGCTGGCTCTGTGATTGGTAATCGAGCAGGCCATGCCCTGCAAGAACCACATGCTCCATTGCTCCATGCTCTGTGATTGGTTGAAATATTGAAACTACGCCCCCCACTCGCACTGATCTGGAAGTGAAGTTGTCAATTTCATCAACATTTGATTGGTGCGCTTGTATAAAACATAGATTCGAATCCCGGTAAGGGCATTTATTTGTGTGATGAGCACGAATATTTGTTCCTGAGTCATGGATGTTTTCTATGTATTTAACTATTTATTTATCTATATATGTATTTTTATCTTCGTCTAGTACCCATAGTACAAGCTTTGCTTAGTTTGGGACTAGGTCGATTTGTGTAAGATTGTCCTCAAATATTTATTTATTTTATTCATTTATTTTTCTGTCTTTTGTAGTTATTGATTTCCTCGCAAATGTGATGAAAAACATTGTGTATAACACGGGGGTATAAGAATATTGCAAACTCGAGTCATCAAAAGCCCTCCGCCTCACGGCGTCGGGCTTCTGATAGACTCTCGTTTGCAATATTCCTCATACGCCCCTTGTTAAACAATGTACTATACTCGAAACCAGTTAATCGCTCGCGCCCCGCCTCCCGCTTTGTTGGATGACGCGTTTAACTCACGTACTTGATAACTCTAGCGATTCAAGTAACGTCGTCGCGACAATGATAAAAGGCATGATTTAGGCGGTTAAACATCGGGTTTGTTATAGTGGAAAACGTAATTAGAGACCAACGTGGGTTGCCACTAAAATAAAATATGTTTACGGTGGTATATTTTCACTTTTTAAAAGGCCGCACTAAGAAAATTTACTTATTGGTAATTTTAAACCAACGATTTAAATAATCAAGTTAATTCAACTTATTTACAAAAATACTCGATGCCCTTTTAAATATTTAACCATAGAAGATTTTTGGTAGAAAAACTGTTATTGCACTTGTAATACTTCAGGTATTCATAACATTTGGTACGATTTATAAACAATAGTCGTGAACAACGTTAGATGTAATTTAAATATTATGCCATGCGTTTAGCTATTCGACAAAATAACAGGCCAAAAGTGTGTAGCTCACTTTAAGCCTGCATCACACTGGCGCAGCCTGCGGTGGCGGACCATAGTAAATTTGACAGCTAATGCCAAGTTTACTATTGACCGCCGCGGCCAGGCCACGCCAGTCTGTGAGAGGCCTTATAATCACAATCATCCGCCATCTCTCTGACCTCCGCCATTTTAACACACTCTTAAAAAGTAATTTTTGTTTTGGGCTATTGTTACGTCTTTGAACGATATCAGGTAGAAAAACAATTACTTTTAAATAATGCGTATTGTTGAATGTAACTTTTTTGATATTAAAAATGTTGGCCACATCTTATTGTTAGAATATTTACTATGATTTGATGATCAATGCAAAAAGGTTGGCGACATCTGACATGTTCGATTGACAATGACATGAGTGACTTTGACAGTTAATGACAGTGACATATCTGTCGTAGTTTTTTTGGTCTCGAATTACGTTTTCCACTTGTAGATAGTGGACCTTCCGACTAGTATACATATATTCTGTGATGAACAAAGCCTGCGCGGCGGCGGAGATCGTCGAGGCAATCAAAAGGCGTAAATGCAGAGCCTTGGTACGTGGGGCCCAGCAGCACATGTAATTTTGTAGGTACCTTAACTTTACATGAGAAATGTTGTCCGCCAGCAGCGTATTAAAAATCCACCCTGTTTAGCAATTATAATACAAATTTTGAAAATACTTGGAAATTACAGGCAGCGCAATTATACCTACCAATACCTAATTAATTTATTGGTAAATTGCACACAATAATTTACATATTAATTATTGGTGCGCAATAGCACTGGCTGTTATTAAGTGAATATTCTTGGATTTCGGGACTAATATCTTTTTTTTTTTTTGTTGGAATCAAAAAAAAACAATTTTAGTAACTTAACCTAAAGATTCGCCAAACTGCAAAGCAGTTTGTTGGCGATTCGCTCACTTAAATAAAAAAGATAATATTATCGCGGTACACCGAAACACTACACTACCGCCCAAGCCAAAAGGCCGTAAGTCCCCACGAAGTTCATACGAAATTACGACCTGTTGGCGGCACGGATGTGCAGTGCTTTATTTTTACCCTGCTTATTGTAAACGGTTTTTTTTTTTTTTTTCTTGTTCTGGTTTGGTGCTTATGTGCAATGCATATGTTGTAATGAGTAGGTAATGAACATACCTGCGGCATAAATCGTTTTTAATTTTATAATTATGTGTCGTTTTTAATTTTATAATTATGTCTTTAAGGTATTTGTAACTATGGGCCTAAGATGCCTGAAATAAATGGTTGATTATTATAATCTAGTTTCGAATATCATTTTATAGTTCTGTTTATCTTTTAATAGTTGGAACAGTAACAAATACATTAACTAAATAGGTACCTATATATAAAAAAAAAAACCCTAGTCAAATAAACCACCCCTGGTCGCCTCTGGTGCAAAGGTGCCCATTATGCTTGCCACATTACCTTGTTGAATGGCTAAAGACAACCTTTGCACCAGAAACGACTCGGAGCGGGCATCCTCACCCTTTTGCCTGAGCCTACGGCCTATGTCCCGGACAAATTTCTTTGCGTCCGACCCCCAGCAACCCGCTGTTTCTACTGCCACGGGTACAAAAATATAGCCTGATGTAAGGGGAGCGTACTTTTGTCGCTTTAATGCGGCCTGAAATTCGGCTGCTGCCCCGGCCGCGCGCGTAGTCCGGTTAATATGGGATGCCGCGAAGGTGCTGACGCACGTTGCGTCCCACACTAAGCACCGCCCTCTTTCCCATGGCAACAACGTCAGGCCATCGGGTCGTTTGCCATCAGTGCGACTAAGGCCCGGCGGCTCAAGAATAGACGGAACACCTGCCGACCTTAGGGCCCTCTGGACTATGTTGTTGAGGGCATGGTGTCGGGGGTGCCTACCGGAGCACCGGCGGCAACTCAGAGCGTGATGACCGTCAGCACCCACCATGTTACCACAGATGCAAACATGTGGTTGGCACACATTGCAGCCCAGGCGGAGAGCAACGGCCACACGCAATGAGTCACCGTCCATTAGGGTTCCCAATTGTGGTGACGGCAGCGCGTGCAACCATGCCCCTGACTAATTTTAATAGTTGTTATTTGTAATATATACATATGCAATTCTCGTAAAAAAATGTATGAATATAACGAATGCTATTCAAAGTTGCGAAAACTCTCTCGTGACTCAATATCAACACCGCAACATTGTTTGCAGCAACGTGGCAATTTCTTTCAATCGATTGCCCTGGCTTTATTACTTCGCTACCCGGCCATTTTTCAACCGTTTAGCCGGCAACCCTCTCGCAAATATCTTATACAAATTTATTCAAGTTCAGATATTTTGTTTGTGCACTGTAAATATGCTTGTATTTAACACTTCTACTCATTTAACTTGTTTGTAACTAATGTGGCATACATGATAAAGGTTTGCGACGAGAATTATTAATTTATTAAAATACATTTAAAAGTTAAATAATACAAATAATTAGAAAAAAATATGATTAATTGGATCATAAACGCACACTACATTACACACACAATAAAAAAATCAAGCCTGACGAATTAAGTGGTCGCTGGGCGGGTTAGCACTCGTAGATATATAAAATTAATGCGCCACGGACTGCCAGAAAAAAAGAAAAGTGGTTTAATCCGTGTAAAGAATGGATGAACAAAAAGTCCGGGCCAGTTGTAATTTAAAGGTTTCCTCATAGGCAATCTGAATCTGAATCTGTTGGGTCCTTGCCCTATCTGATGGTTGGCATAAGATCAGATATTCCGTAAGCAGTTGGAACAGTGTCACGAAACCTAAAAAAAAACCTACTACGTACATACTAGTGACTCTGTGACCTGTGGAATTCATGAGATTGTCTTTTTTAGGGTTCCGTACTCAAAGAGTAAAACGGGACTCTATTACTAAGACTCCGCTGTCCATATGTCTGTCTGTCTGTCCGTCTGTCACCAGGCTGTATCTCAATAACCGTGATAGTAAGACATTTGAAATTTTCACAGATGATGTATTTCTGTTGCCGCTATAACAACAAATACTAAAAAATTGCATAAATAAATATTTTTTTATATATATTTTCTTTATTTTTTTCTCTTTTACAATCTAACACGAATTGGCTTAGTCCCAAACTAAGCAAAGCTTGTACTATGGGTACTAGACGACGATAAACATACTTATATAGATAAATAAATACTTAAATACATAGAAAACATCCATGACTCAGGAACAAATATTTGAGCTCATCACACAAATAAATGCCCTTACCAGGATTCGGACCCGGGACCTCCGGCTTCGTAGGCAGGGTCACTACCAACTAGGCTATAGGAGGCTACCATACAACAAACGTGATGTTTTTGCCGTTTTTCGCTTCGTGCGCGAGTCCGACTCGCACTTGACCGGTTTTTTTTATTTTTTAAAACTGAATCAAAAAAAGAAACTAGGTACCTATATTAATTATTATACCTGCTCACATAATTTCACGAGAATTAGTGGAGAAATGCAACCTGTAGAGGAGAACAGCCGGACAGCGGGACAGCGGGATATCGGACCGGGCATACGAACGATTTCGGCCCAAGCTGAAGCATAGCACTTCGTTTTGCTCGCTCGTTCAAAAAGTACACAGCACAGATGAAAACTTAAGTAACTGAGCGGAACATTCGATAAAAAACTCGAGTTCAATTCAAGTAAGATGAAAAATAAAACACTTTTCATCTTACTTGAACTCTGATCTGCTATGACCAAGACGTACTTGTATAATATAAAAAAGATATACCGTAACCTCGGGGTACATTAACCCAATGGAAGGTTACTTTGGCCCGTATAAAAACCACACATAGCAATGTCAAATAATAAAAGTACCAACGTGAGCAATTAGCTGAAACTAAAAATAAGGTGATCAGACCATTCTTAAACTCATAAAAAAGCTGAGGACCAAGTAATTCGCGAAAGCCAAAGTTACCCCCCAAGGCTAAAGTACCCCGAGATTACGGTGTCTACATATCCATATAGGGATACGCGGCCGGCAACCCCGTTTCTCGCCGAGATTTGTATACATAGTGCTTTTCTCAAACTTGCAATGAAATAAAAAGTAGTCAATTTGTTTATTTATATATATAATAGGCGGATTACAGTGAGGCCAAATCGTATAGGCCGATAAGTCTATCGTCATTTTTCCTCAAAACATTGGAGAAGTTGGTAGATAGACACATAAGGGATGGCCCACTAAGGAGACATCCGCTGCACGAACTACAATGTGCATATCAGCCAGGGAAGTCAACGGAAACGGCACTTCATCTGGTAACAACCAAGGCTGAACAGGCTATAGAGAATAAAGAACTATGCCTGGCGGCTTTCTTAGACGTGGAGGGAGCGTTTGATCGTACCACGTATAATGCTATTAGCGAAGCAGCTGCAAAACATGGTATAGAGCCGACCATATGTAAATGGATAGGCAACATGCTAAATGGCAGACTGATAAAGTCATCTCTTTTAGGGGATGAGATAATGGCCACGGCCACAAAGGGATGTCCACAAGGTGGGGTACTTTCACCAACTCTATGGAGTTTGGTGGTGAACTCACTCTTGATAGAACTCAATAAAGGTCCCATCCACACGGTAGGATATGCTGATGATTTAGTGATACTGGTTAATGGGAAATTCCCAAGTACGGTATCAGAAATCATGAACAAGGCACTAAGGGAAGTGGAGAGATGGTGCGACTGTCACCAATTATCCATTAATCCAGGCAAAACTGTAGTAATACCCTTTACTAGGAAAAGGACCCTTCGCGGAATACAGCAGTTAAAGCTGTACGGAAGGGTACTAGAACTGTCCAATGACGTGAAATATCTAGGTGTCACACTGGATAAGGAACTGAACTGGAAGAAGCATACAGATCTCACCATTACAAAGGCCCTGAGGGTATTTGGAATGTGTAGATCAGCGTATGGCAAAACATGGGGACTGAACCCCAAGGTACTGAAGTGGATCTACACCATGATGGTGAGACCCATAATACTGTACGGTAGCCTGGTATGGTGGCCAAGGACTTAAATGAGCACATGCAGAGAGGCCCTGAGAAAGGTGCAGAGAACGGCATGCATGGCTATAACAGGGGCGTTTCGTACCACGCCTACAGCGGCGCTAGAAGTCCTACTGGACCTACCGCCACTTCACATGGTGATTAAGTCAGAGGCGCGCAAATCGCTCTACAGATTAAGAACTCTTGGACTGTGGAGCGATAGCAAGCCGAAGACTAAGCACACAAACATGGAGACTGATGGTTTCTTAGACAGAATAACAAACATGGGAAGCGACAAAATGCTACCCAAGTATGTATTCCACAGGAACTACACAACAAAAGTTCCAACCAGGGCTGAGTGGGCCGAAGGTCTAGAACCACCAAAGTCTGGTATCGAAGACAGTATATGGTACACGGACGGATCAAAAATGGGATCCGGTACGGGAGCAGGCATTTATGCAAATGACTATAGTAGTAGTGTAAGCATGGGTAGTTTGGCAACTGTCTTCCAAGCGGAGACATACGCCATAATTGCTTGTGTACAGGAGAATATAGACAGGCGAACCAAAGGGCGGACTATCTATATACTCAGTGACAGTCAAGCGGCCCTTAAAGCGCTTACGGCGCCGAAAGTGGACTCTAGACTAATTTATAATGGCGTCCAAGCACTAAACAGACTTGGAAGGCACAATAAGGTGCAACTAGTTTGGATACCAGGGCACAAGGGCTTCATCGGCAACGAAAGAGCAGATGAGCTTGCAAGAGGGGGCTCTACAAATCACTTTGTAGGTCCAGAACCATTTGTGGGACTCTCGCAGGGGACCATAATATCGGCCTTTAAAGCCTACGCCAAAACCAAACACCAACACGAGTGGAGGAATGAGGCTGGCTTAAGGCACTCTAAGCTCTTCATAGAAGGAGTGGACTCGGGCTGGACCAGAAAACTCTGGAAATCCAGTAGGAAGCAACTCAGAATTATATCTGGGGTGTTCACTGGTCACTTCGGGGTCAAGGATCTCTTGGCCAAGATGGGACTATCTGATAGTTTAGACTGTAGAATGTGTGGCGAGGAGGATGAGACTATGGAACACTTATTGTGTGAATGTCATGCCCTTGCCAGACAAAGAATGAACTACTTTGGTAACGGTTACCCGCAACCAAAGGAATTCAAGGTGCTCCCGGCGAACTGCATCATCCGCTTTGTGGAAATGATGGAGCAAGCCTAGGAGCAGGTATAAAGGAGAGGGCAAATGCACAAAAGATCCCACTGGGTCGAAGTGCATCCGAAAGGGCCCTCACCTAGATAAGATAAGATAAGATAAGTCAATTTGTTTTATTCGTACAACTAAATAAAACGTTTCTGATAGCTGTCAGTGCTGTCACATCATAACCTATAATTGTGTCCCACATTTCTTACTAACAAATATTCCGCTTATTCCCTAAATTAAGTATTAGTTTATAGTTACATGAACTTATATCTAACTATATAGACGAGGCACTACAACAAAGAAAACACTTATAATTTTTATGAAATTTTCATACGCCGTCATGTACCTAACTTTTGATTTCGGGGGCAGTAAATTATTCATGGCTACTTCTGCTCGCAATTCCGGAGGCGTACAGTTCAATTTCATATCATTTTCGTCCGAACTCATTTCGAAATCGATGGCTTTTATTAGAAAGTTTCAAAATAATTACGAACTATTGACAAATCCGGCCAACAAGAAAAGAAAACTTTTTTCAATTTACGTGCCAAATTTTTTTTAACCTGTTTGAAGCAACGTTTTACCCGGAGAGTCCGTATCGGCCCGGAAAAAAATCGATTTTAGGTATCATTACCCGTCTCCGAGCGCGCCAGCGCAGGTGTTGTAGTGGGGGTCGAGCGAGGCGGCTAGGTCGGCGTAGAGTAGTATTGATACTTTAACCGTTTTATCAGACTTTTTCGTTTCTTAATATTTGTATGTCTTCAAATATTGTATTCAAATAAAATAGAGTGGACATATTGACAAGTATTGTTTCATAGTTAGTGTCTAAGTAGGTAAGTTACGTCTATTTAATTATCTGAAGAGGTTCAGATAATAGGTATCAACAATTTTATGGTGCAATCGTTATTACGCCTTATTTATATGTAACCTGCCGATTATTTTAAAGATGCTACGTGTGAATTTCATACTTGTCTTCAGAACAAAATTAAAGTTACAATTAAGTTTCTGTCAAAAATTTCATTTCTGGTACAAGCTTTTACTGCCGACTGTACTTTTCTGCATACCATCATCAAGTACTCATTGAGACGATTCTAACGAGCCCAAACTCGATGGGGTTGTGTCGTTTTATTGCGGAATTCCTATGGCCACCTTCCAGCTCCAGCATCAGATCAGCTCCAAGTCATCATAATATTGCATTGTCATGCAATATACATATGCTTGCAAAATTTCAGCTCAATTGGATAACAGGAAGTGACTGAAAAATGGATTGCAAATTTTGACGGACAACTTACATACTTACATATTTACATACTTACATACGAACAGTGCAAGTTAATATAAAGCTTGTAAAAACACATAATGTTGGGGGCGGTCACTAGTATTTAGAACTAGTATCGATAAATGAGTTTATCGATATAGGAAGTCCCTAGCTGTCAAGACGATTTGCCCCAGGGAATCCTAGGTCTGTTAATGACTGTTACAGTTTTCAGTTTCCAGGTTATCAAATTCTAGGTGAATAGTTTTTACCTGACTTATTCGTTTCTTGGTTTTAGTCAAAGATTATTGAGAATAATCTTTGGTTTTAGTGTAGATGTTGAAATAAAATACCAGGTAATTCAGAAATGTAAGTACAGTTTATTTTTAGTTGAGTTAGGTTATTGCCTATTGGTTCGTAATTCCATAGACCTACATTTACGCGGGTCAACAATCTCGGGCAATATGGCATGTTTACTTGGTGTGTCTTGGACTCTTGGTCTTTATCGAGTTCGACATTTTCATTATACTGCACATCCTAGAAAAATAATCATTTTAATTTGCCTCAAGTATAATAAGCTTCATCACCAGATAAATAAGAATAATTAGTTAACCTTTCCAGATTCCAGCGTTGTGCTGATTTCGTTATAGTGTGGTTTTAATCTTTTAGGGCCACAATTTTTTTATTCTCTTTACTTTACCTAACGAACGGTTTGTCTTCCTAGTCGCCATACTTGAATCTTAAATAATAAAACCAATCAATTTATAAATATTGTTTTATAGTATACTACTTTAGCGACATGATTAATAAGAATCTGAGCAAGTAAAATATGGGCGATAAAAAGATATGGAGTTAAAGCATGTTGCACAGTCAGTCCACAACTAAAGTGAAAGATGAAACAACTTCAGCAAATATATTTACTATTAGGTCATAAATTACTTACAAGGTGCAAAACGATATGCTCTTTAAAAGCGTGAGTTCAATACAAGTGGTGGAATGACACTGCAGACATTACTATCAAAGGTGCAGAAGAAGAAACAGAAATAGCGTAATTTTTTTTGTGTGGAAAGCCGATGATACCCCTGCCGATTTTAGCTTTAGCCTTTAAAAAGAAGCTGATACCCATAAAATCAGACTCCCATTGGAGTAATTTTTAAAATATTCCAATTATTACTGACAGATGTGTCTTGAAGGACCTGTCATCGAAGCAGATGTTAGGTAAAACTGCATAAATATGGTTAATAAACCAGAAATTATTAAAAAGGCCCCAAAAGTAGTACCAGGACAGCAGGAAGCAGTCTATATCACACAGATAAAGGCAATAGGAATAAGATTCTGTAAATCAGAAATATTACAAACGGCTGTCAACATTAGGAACTGCAAAATAACAACCTGAACAGTCCAACTAATTCATGAGAGGATGTCTGTGCCCAGCAGTGGGACGTATATATAGGCTGATGATGATGAAAATCCGATGACGTACTTTTAGAATTATCGCTTAATGTATATACAGCGTGTATTTTTTATACTCTCTCAAATTGTAACCAGAAGTAGGTGTTAGGGCTATGCTATGAACCGATATTGCAAGATTTTTTTTTAACTACTTACTTTTTTTTTCCTTATAAAATAATTTAGCACGCAATATATCACTACATTGTCTTACTGATGTGACGTCACAACTGTCACATGTTACCCGCTCCTTCCATTACATTGCTCAACAATAAATTTTCAAAAATGTATTACTCTTTGGTAGGTACTTAGTTAAGATTAACTTACAATTTTCTTACAATATCGGTTCATAGTACTAAAAGCTATGTATGGTTACAATTTGAGGTAATATTAAACATACAGGCTGTATAGATAAAACATGAAGACTAATTAAGAACCTCCTTCTATGGAACATAGGTCAAAATGTTAGTAGTACAATGAAAATATTTCCATTAGTAGTACAAATGCATAATCGAATTTCATATAAAAAGACAAAAGTAACAAAAAGCATTAGGTGCTCGATTGATCAAGACTGCCTCGTCGCGCTATAATAGGCATGATGACAATAATTGAAAAATGGACCTATAATGTCCAGAAATATATACTATTTACAATGAATAAGATATTTCTGCAGAAATTAAAAGTTTAGTAGGAAAAAAATGCAATTTTAAAATAATAATTTAAATTTCCCCCTAAAACGCTTGTTAGTGTCATGGCGTCGCTTGTGACGTCACGTTTGAGTAATCAAAACGTAAACGCGCTGCGCTCGTGCAAGAATTGAGTTATTTTGTGTTATTAAATATGAATTCGAAAGTGTATAGGTGGTGTGGGGTCCCCCAGTGTGAGAATACATCCATAAAAACTCCTAATAAGCTATTTGTGTTCGTTCCTCAAAATAAAACAATACGAAACAAGTGCCTTAAACTTGCAAGGCGAGATTCAAAAGGGATATTGCCCAGTACTCACCTTTATTTTTGTGAAGATCACTTTGACGTAAGTTTTTACATACTTTTGTAGATTCTAGTATATAGTATTTGGTAATAATATTTTGTACGAGGACTAAATGTAAAAAATATAAACAATCTATTTCGAGGTTAGGTTTCATCTCTCATTGCTTTGATATGTATTACGTATTTTATTCATAACCTAACATAAATAAATATTTTAAACATAACCTTAAAAATAACTTGATAAGAAATACATCGTCACAAGTATATTTTAGGGAATTATTTTATAACTCAAATTATAAAGTTTTTAATTATTATTAATATACTTACATAGAAGTTTTAACATTTCTAAATTCTGCTGAACAAAAGTCTTTATTTGATGACAAAAACTCTCCCAGCATTATTATGTCGATTCTAGGCCAATTAGCGCTGTTTGCCTTAGTAAATCCTTGATCCATGATTCGTGTTATTTTATATTCGAATTAATAATATTCACACTCAAATAGTACTCGGTATTTAAACAAAAATAATAAAAACACAAGATGTTCGTGCGTGTTGCGTATGCGTTTACTCAAGCGTGACGCCATGCGCTCTGATTGGTGTTCAAGATATCATGGCGGATTGCCTTATTTTGTAGTTTTATTTTATAAAAATAAATATTAATCACACTTATAATAAAAAAAACAATGCGTATTTTATATTCCAAGCTTCAAGTTTTATTCAATAAATATAGTATTTTAGTAGTTTTTAATTACTGTCATCATGCCTATTCCCGCTAGCCCAAGCGCCCGAAGCGACGTGACCGTTCCCTGGAACCACTTGGCGGCGACTGCCGAATCGAGCGCCGTGCACGGTGTTTTATTACGAATTTTAAGGTGATTTGAAATATTTTTTATGCCAAAATTTACTTCTACACATAAATATATTTTTAAATTTACGATTAGCCCTTGAACTGGAGTTTCTTATTAGGAATTCATATTTTTGAAATAATGTGCTAAATGGCCTAAATACTGGCGATTCTTCGTGAGTTTTTACTAAAAAGTTGTTGGATAGAAATACGGTTTTACTCAACAATTTAATATGTAACTTATAAAATGTTTTCCACTTATTTCTAAGAAAACTATCAACCCGATATAGATTTGTTTGTTTCATGTCGATTTGAAATCAAATAGTTCCTCAAATCTAAGTCTTTTTACACGTCTCCGAGCGAAAATTGAGAAAACAGCTGTTGGGCTGAGCCAAAATATGATAAATTGAGACCTATATGTAAACAACTTTTTCATTTATTCAACTTGAATTGAAATTATCTATTATATTACGCAATAAAATCTGTAGGAAAACGAATATTTATTAAGATACTAGCTGTTGCCCGCGACTTCGTCCGCGTAGAACTTAATACTTAGAAAATATAATGCAAACAAACTTCTACCATCTTAAGGGATGATTTCCGAGGCAAAAACTATTCTATATCCTTTGAAGGGTCTCAAATTATCTCTATACCAAATTTCATCTAGGTACATGGATTTTATCTAAACTTTCACCCCCTATTTCATACCCTTAGGGAAAGATTTTCGGGATAAAAACTATCTAATGTCATCCTTCGGGACTCAAACGACCTTTATACCAAATTTCATCTAAACGGGATACATCCAAATTTTCACCCCCCATTTCACCCCCTTAGGGAGTGATTTCCGGAATTACAACTATCCTATGTCCTTTCCCAGGACTCAAGCTATCTTTATACCAAATTGTATTAAAATGGGTTCCATCCGAATTTTCACCCCTAATTTCATCCCCTTAGGGGATGATTTCTGAGGTAAAAACTATCCTATGTCCTTTCCCAGGACTTAACCAATATCTACACCAAATTTCATCAAAATAGATTACAACCAAATTTTCACCCCCCCCCCCTTTTTTCACCCCTTTAGGGGATGATTTCCGGGATAAAACCTATTATATGTCCTTCCCCGGGACTCAAACTATTTATATACCAAATTTCATCTAAATCGGTGCAGCGGTTTAAGTAGCTCCATACAAATTTCCACCCCCAATTTCAGCCCCTCAGATATAAAAACTACCCTTTGTCCTTCCCCGGGGCTCATTTCATCTAAATCGGTTCAGCGGTTTAGGCGTGAAGAGGTAACAGACAGACACACTTTAGCATTTATAATATTAGTATGAAAGTATGGATTATTAGTATGGATAGTATGGATTATTTCCGCTTGTCTTCAAATAGAGGTGTAGCTGTAGACTCACTTCAAAAGAAAGAAGAAACGAAAAACTCATTCAAATATCTCAAAAAATTACGAAGCTACAACCGTTTTAATGTCGCTTGTTAGAGTGAGAGAACGATCAGGGACCGTGACGTCACGATCCTCGAGCGTCATAGTAAAAAACAATCGTTTCATTATAAAGGTGCGTTTTGCGGAAAAGAGACGCAACAAACCCCCTCTTAAAACTTTATACACTTATAACTTAGTGATTACCTATATAGCCTCTTGCGTTGTTTTTTTTTCGAGATAATACAACATTATGATTATTTTGTTTAGTGTCTACATCCCTATTTTCGATAAGATAAGATAAAATAAGATTTCTTTATTGTCAGAACTGTGTACATTTAGTTGTTTTGGGTAAAATAAAGTCCAACAGCTTGCCCATTTCGGACGTACAATATTAAACTTGAAGCTAGTCAAATATACTAAAACAATAACAACAATAGTATTTCCAAATAATTTTAACCATATTCACACATAAAATATCAATTTAGATCTATCCGACATCCGTATTTTCTTTTAAACCTCGAACTTCGGAATTCGAAAATATTCGGATATCTCTATCTCTATCGCACTAACAAATGACAGGAATTTCCCTCTCTGTCATACTTACAAGTTCGTACATAAGTGCGACAGAGAGGGAAAACTTCGAATGCCGTTCGCGGTAGGCCCTCAGATATACGAACTTCGAGTTTCGGTTTTCGTGGGTTGGCTGAATACGCAAAGAGCGCGCGCGCGTGCCATTCAAAAAAACCAAGTTTATATTGTTCGAATTTGTTGTAACATTTGTACAAATTACGCCTTAATTCGACATTTGCGCATATAAGTTCGCATATCAAAATCGATTAATTTTATATTTGCTTTTGGTACCTATGTGTCTCGTCAATGTATATCGTAGACGGGATTAAAATTATTAATAGGCGAAAGAAAGGCAAAGCAATTCCGCTATTTTGTCCGTAGTATTTCTTATTACTGTGATTTTGACGTTTCTTTTAGCTGACAGATGTGGCGGCGATATACTTTAAGAATAATAAATGAATAATTAAATGAAGTCTTATATTACGGAAAATAAATTAATCGTCGCAGTCGGATAAAAACTATCCTAAGTTGCAGCTGGAATAATAATGTACCTATATAAAATGTTTCATATTTTTCCGTCCATGGGATGCTGAGAACATTCGTACCACAGAAAGCTTAGTTTCAAACTGGCTGATTCTTTTTTTAGTTTAGAGATTTATTATAAGTGGAGATGACCCCATAAAGTTTAGCGAATTCAGCAAACGGCTGTGTACGGACTCTTAACATTAGTCCTAATCTTTTTTTTTTTGGTGATTGAATGCCAAGACGTTCTGTCACAATTTGACGTTTATAAACAAAAGACGGTTGCTTGCAGGCCTAGGTGTGTAAGGTTGTATGAAATTCCTTTACATATCATCTTTACTAGAAGTGGCACCGGATACGTAGTATTTCCGGACCTAATTTGAAGTAAGTCATGTCAACATTTCATTGCAAGTTTGAGAAAATTATATTTCACGAAACAACGAACACTAAAATACCAACTGACTAGAAATTGAAACTAGCTTATAAAGTGCATTGCGGTTTCTTTAACTCTGTCAAAGGTAAGGCAAGGCACCGATGATCTTACTTATTACCAACCAATAGTCAGGGCTACGACGTTGATAGAGTCTGTCTAATGAAAGTTGAGACTGCGATTTATTATAAACTTTTTAAATGGCAACTACAATTCAAATGTCAATTACGTCAAATGTCACTTTACTGTCGTGTCACTAGTGTCATTTGGAAAAAATATTGCGTTTTTCTTTAACGTTTTTGGTGTTAATTATGAACAAAAGTATTAAAAGTAATACGCGTCAGTTACTTTTTACCATGATTGGTAAATACAAAGAAAAACGAGACGAGCGGGAAGAGATTTTCGATAAGAAAGCAGCGTACTTACGTACGATATCGGATTTCGTAGGTTAGTATCCCATGATAAGTTTTGATACTTTATTTGCAACATATCTAAGAAAGCAACTGTTTCCTAAATACTTACGTATTGTCATTGTTTTTCTTTCAGCGGGTAATATGGAGCTTGTCGAAGGTGTGGAGGAAATTCAGAATGCCGTTCAGAGCTTGAAAGACCTGGAGCAAGATTCGTGTATAAGGAATCAAAATCAATACCTTGAAGAATTGTCGTCTCTTACCGGTAATTATTTCCATGAACAATCTTGGACAATTCGACTTAATCTTAATCTAAGCAAAGTGTTTACTGTGAATATTAAACAAAGTTATACCTACACAAGTTAATTACATAGAGAACATTTAACACTTACGAACAAATGTGTGTGCTCATCGCATAAATAAATGCCCTTATGGGAATTCAAACCTGGTACTTTCAGGTTTTTATAATGAGTGGCACAACCTGCTAGTCTAAAAAAGTCATCTATGTAACCACATACTTTCATTTTGTTTGTTGCAGAAGTTAGTGTCTCTACCCTCAAGAGAATAAAATATGAAGGTGGAATCAATAATAATGTTTGGAATACCCCAGGCAAAAAGAGGCCCCATAAGCCTACGGTGTCAAATTTAGATAGCTTCGACATAAACGCTATTAAAAATAAAATTACTGAATTTTATACTGTCAAAAAGGAAGTACCAACACTGCGGAGCCTCCTGGTAAAGTTGCGGACTAGCATAAATTTCCTTGGCTGCATTGAAACACTAAGGCGGATTTTGAAAGCAAACGGGTATGAGTTTCAAAAAAACAAGAATGAACGATATGTTCTAATGGAACGCTACGACATTGCTGCATGGAGGCATAGATTTCTTCGGGAGATTGCAGAGAAACGTGCAGCAGGAAAACAAATTGTGTATTTGGATGAAACCTATGTCCACAAAAACTACAAACCTAAAAAATCCTGGCGAGGGCCGGGAACAAGTGGTGCAGTTGAAAGCATTTCGTCTGGAAAAAGACACATTGTTGTGCACGCTGGGCATGAAAATGGTTTTGTCCCAAATGCTCTTCTAGTTTTCAGCACAAAATCTAAACTGGCTGATTACCACCATGACATGAACGCCGGCAACTTCAATAAATGGTTAGAAGAAAAACTCATACCAAATTTAGACAAACCTAGTGTGGTTATTATGGATAATGCCAGTTACCACAGTGTTGTAAAGAATAAAGCCCCAACAACTCAAACAAATAAGCCCAAAATCAAAGAGTGGCTTACAGCTAATAATATTCACTATGAAGAATATCACAAGAAAGATGAATTGTTAGTACTTGTTGACAAATACAAGCCAGAGCCAGTGTATGAAGCCAATCACATACTTCAGCAACATGGCCATGAAGTTTTACGGCTGCCTCCATACCACTGCGATTTGAATCCTATCGAGCTAATATGGAGTCTAGCAAAAAGGAAAATTGCCAAGAAGAACATAGGGTTATCTGCACAAGACACAGAAAAACTGATCCATGAGTCTTTTGCAAGCATAACAGCAGATGATTGGAATAAAATGATCAATCACGTCATTAACGTTGAAAACCAATATAAAGACAGGGACAACATCAAAGAAGACATGATAGATAAATTTATTATTAGTGTGGGAAGTAGCAGCTCGACCACTTCGGAGGATTCAATGGAAGTTGAGATTTTAGAGAGTGAATTTAATTATTCTTCTTAAATATACAATAAGACAGTGAATCCTATGTAATTTAAGAAATTATGTACACTTGTACCTAAGGTGTACACCTTTTGAACTTGATAATAAACTTATCTTGTAAAACGAAGTTAAAGTTTTATTTCATATAACCTGTACTTTTTCCGCTATAACCTCACAAAAATGTGCAAATGGAATTACATAAAGCGAGACCCATGAAGTTAGCCTCACTTTCTAAAAAAACACCTTTTCTTAGACACATTATAGATTATAAGCATCTAATTACTTAATTTGTAATCTGTCTAAAGGTCTTTTATTTTACTGTTAGATGGTTGCAACAACTTGAATGGGATCAAGTTTTTAGGTCATATACACTATACTGGGATTTGGGATATTATCTTACCAACAATTTGGGCAATTTTGAAACTAATCTGTATAGACGTGGCTACACTAAGTAGTAAAACAATTATAATTTTTGTTCAAGTATCATTATCGTTCTTTCGCACTATACTCGGTGTTGCAATACGTCGATTTTTTAAATTTGCCGCTACTTTCTAGTCTCTACTTTCATTAGACAGACTCTAAGCTGTGGGGATTTAAGTCTAACTGACTTTGTTGGTTGTTGTAGTTCAACATTGAAATAATATTCAGGAATAAGGCTTAAATTAATGGAGCTTGTAAGCAGTCAGTGTAGTTACCTGTGCATCCATCTGGTAACCACATTGCTGAAGGTCTATAGTCTATACAACGATATGAAGCGCTTTTTTATTATTACTTATAGGTACGCATTTGACCACTTACAAAAACAAATAAATGGATATTACTATTAGACATTAATCAGTCATAAGAGAAATTATCATTCTATAGAGCGATTGCTGATCCAGAACAGAGTAGGTCTCGAGGGCGTTCTAAACAAAGATGCCTAACACCTCGTGAAGCCAGTGACAGTGCCCTAGAATTTTCTAGAACACAATTTTCCTGAAATGCGACCAACAGAGACATGTTAAGTAACAAGCGATTTATTGGCACCGTTTATAACAAGACTGAACAATTTATAACCTCTCTGAGAAAGAGTGTTCGACTAAGAACAAAAGATTACACCCCAAACAATACTGAAGGTTGAGATTTATTCTTATTCTCAGGTAATGGATCAGAGATGTCATGTATCTTCTTTGTTCGAATTCAACCTATATTAATTTGACATAGAGTGCCTATGCCATATACTAGTACAGCGTTGAGCACTCGGACGTTTACCGTACTTATCTGTTACTTTCTTAACAAGCATTAAGAGCCATTAAGAGCAGTAAAAACTATTATGATGTATTCAAAATATACTTCAATACAAAATAGAGTGTGTAGGTAGCCTAATTTTGTAATATTGATCGTTAAATTTTAAAAATCACAATTATTTACCAGTAGCTCGTCAACGGCCTCTCAAAACATATCGACTATCATTTTCAGCTTTATATTTTTTATTAAGGATATTGTTTCTGGATTTAAATGTTTTGCAGTATACGGTGTGTAATTTTCATATAAAAATATATTTTAGCTGCATATAGAGACAATTAATTACAACGAATTTCGAAATTTTCTGTTGAAATAAATACTTTTAAAATTATTATTTTTTCTATTTTCCAAATATTCAATAATTTTTATATATAGACACAACTAAATAATAAATGAATAAAAAATACATTTTTTTTTTATTTTTTTTTATTAATATTAAAAGAAAAACGATACAGTACAAAATTAATAGACGCGTACAGAAACCGGTTTAAGGTTTATGCGTGACGCGAATGTATCGCAACGCTCACAACAGTAATATCATGATCCTAATATAGGTAATTACAATATATTATTATTATGTAGGTCTTGTATTTAAACTCCAGCAACTACACCTCGCTGTCTGTTCTCGTTAGATAGAATCTTTTTAATGCGATCTTGCACGACTTTTTGTCTGCAAGGACACTTGTGTGTATATCTTCTGGCATATTATTTAAAAAGTTAGGTAGCATGTACTCCCACGTCCTCTTACCATATACATTTATGTAGTTAGGCATAATATATCTAGTTTGGTAGTCTAAGTTACGTAATTGTTTATGCCTACATCGGGTTTTTAACAATTTTATTTTATCATAGTTTTCTAGAACTATTGACATATCAAGCTTATTAAAAATTGACATTACTTTGCAGTATTTAAATACACTGGACTTGATTTGGATTTGATTTCTTATTACCCCGCTTTTTTCAGCCAGTGGTTTGCACAGCTTATATCCTTAACCCTTATTAGTAAGGGTATAAACTGTGCAAACCACTGTACAAACTGCAAGAAATTTAAATCCAAATTGTACTAATACAAGGGGATATTACTTCCTACTTCGTCTGTTCGTATAAAAATCGTACGTATTTTTAAATGGCAATACATAATGAAACCTGCTTTACAGTTTAACACTCAAACTTCACTCAAACTTCATCAGTCACCACACGTCAATGTCAAAGTCAAAGGTTTCGCAAACGGCGTTTTTAAACGATGCGTGTCCGGATTCATCACTAAAAAAACTGCTAAGAGGTTTTTAATGGCAGTTATGTAAAATAGCCATCAGTCGTACTAATTATAATCAAAATTGCCAAAAATATACGGTAATACCAAGGTGACTGATATTTAACTACCCTGACAATAATCGAATATATCGGAATAAAATAAATGAATTAAAATGAGTATTCAAGAAAACAGCCCTAAAATCCTTAAGCCCTTCATGCAAAACCCATCAAACTTGGGAGGCATTAGTGAAATGAATTTGCATAACATGAATTTTCAGTTACGGACAAAATCGAAGTCTACTTATCGAGCCGGAAATGTAATGCATTATGAATAAGAAAATTAAAAGGACATTATTTTGCATCGCAAATGGATGAGCTCAAATACCTAATATGATTTTATATTTCAATCATTTATTTTTGTTTCGATCTGGCCTCTGATCTCTCTATTTCGATCTGGGTCACTTAAATTATTTAAAGTGGTGAAGACGGAACAAAATTCTTGGCGAATCTGAGCAAATTATACTTCGATAGCCAATATCTTATTTCAATAAGTTATCCACCCAGCGTTTTCCCGGTTGTACCCTAAAGTAGCCCGGAGACTTGAAGTAGGTAGGTACTAGTTTTAGGTACGTAAGTGACTGCCATCCGACCTTCAAACCCAGGGGAAAACCTAGACTGTTGGGATAAGACCGGTTTCGATAAGTTACTCGTATGTTACGGAAAAATAGACTTACAGTTGGCAGCTACAATATAACCTATTAATTCTTTCTTCAGCATTTGACATTGCGGTGTTAGTGCGGTATAACTTTTTTTTATGTCAAGGTCAGTACAGATTCTTTTCTGTGAGCTTAAATTTCAATTAGTGCTTCCAGACTAGCGCGGGATGCGCGGAAGCGGGATAGTAAAAACACATTGATATGCTTCCGCGCAATATAATATTACTTACTACGCAAATATAATAATACCCATGGTACTCTCGGTAAAGCACCGCATACAGATTCCACCCGGAAAAATTTGGAAGTGTCCTTGCCATGTTCTACCACAATGTTTCTTTGTAACGCTGCAACCGCTTAACATCCGATGAAGTTATGCAGATGATTTGGTTCCCGGACTAAATACGTTTCATCCTCGAACGAGGTGAGGGGGTGAAGTAGAGGAGGAAATGAGCTTCGTACGAGATTGGCATTTACATTTAACGAGCTTTAAAAGCTTCTATAATTAACTACGCATCATGCTGTAAATATCACAGGATCGAAACACGTCATTTATTTTTCGCATGAGGTTGCAATTTCCACTTAAAAACGCAAAACTTCCGGGCTCAACTGGCATTAAATTGCCAGTCAGTGGAAACAATTGTTAATTTGAATATAAAAACATTTCGTTACCGTTCGTTTTTTATTCAATATAATATGTCGGAAACGTCCCCAAAAGTGCCATTGTTTTTTGATAGGAAAATTTCATTAAATGAATGTTCTGCGGGCGTAGCATGGTTCCCATTTTATTACTTATCTCTTTGGATGTCATCCGTCACTCTCGCACTCGCATACTTGCCAGAATACAAAGGCAAAGATCGTGACGGATGTGTTATCTATTTATAGCGATAAGTGATATAATGGCACCATGCTACGCCCACTGAAGACCGGCATGATATGGGATAACATTAACCACACAAAATTGTCCTTCTAAGCAATTGTTTCATAAAATTATATCCTGAAAATCCTTTGATTACGAGCCTCATTGCCACTCTTAAGGAATTAAGCTTCGAAACAGGCAACAGCATTCTGAAGTCACATAATAAAGGATTATTAAGTTGACGGTCGTCTTTGCGAAGCGCAGTTACTAATCTTTCTTAACCTTAAGATGTATTTATTATAATTCGAAACGGAGTGTACGGTGCCGATTAGGAAGAATCAACATCCGTTCCTTCCAAAGCCAATCAACAGAGTAGGTTATAGAGTTGAGCACGGAAAACGTATTTTTAACGTCTGAAAATACTAGTAAGGTAGATTTAATGAAGATAATACTAAAGTAAGTATTTTTCACGCCACTGTTCGGAAATAGACCAGCTGTCTAAAACCAAGCTGGAAAGTAGGCAATTAAATAGCTGTAGCACCTGAACCACCACTACTACAATGTTTCATTGTAGTAGTGGTTATTCAGGTGCTACTACAGCAATGAGTATCATTTAAGGCCGGCTCCACACGTTGGCCCCAACGCTACTCGTCCAACGTGTAGATCTAGAAAATAGCATTGGTCCCAACGTTGGGGCGAGCGTTGGTAGTTGGCCGGCTCGTGTCGGTTTCATCAAAGGAATTTCCAAGGCTCCACACGTTGGTACGAGCGTTGGGACCAACGTGTGGAGCCGGCGTTAAACATAAAAATCAATAAAGGTCTTTTTTTAGCGCTTCTTTACCCTTAAAAAATTATAGTGGGTTATTTATAGGACCAATTACTTGTTTAAAAAAAAGAAACGTCAACACCATTCAGTTCACGCTTAAGGCGTTTTTACTTATGTAGGTGATTGTAGTTTTTTAGGAAAAACGCTTTAAAGTTTAGAGTTGGTTTGAAGCAAACAACAGAGAAACGCCTCTTAAAAGTGATAAAAAAAGTAAAAAAGGCGGGATCGGCAAATACTTACTGAATTGGATAGTGTAAATTGTGTTTGACTAAAAAAATACACGAAACTAGTATATACGCTATAATGTACTATAAAGTTATGCAAATGTTTTCTTGTTTCCTCTTATTTTCTTTCACCAACGTGTCGGCCCTCAAACTCACTCGTCCATCATTGAGCGGTTTTCCGGCCTCTCCTACAATGTACTAGTTATTGCACGTCTACTATATTTTCTATTAACATTCGTACGAATACGGTGCTCTCGTCATATATGTATATCAGGATTTCAGCTACATCCACATTGATTGCAGCCACGTTGGTATGATGTTTGTGTGTGTGTGAATAATTTAACGCAATCTATACTAATATTACAAAGAGGAAAGATTATTATTATATGTCTTTCCCGCTCACGGGACAATGATGTCCCGGATCTTCGGGAGGCGTGCGTGGGGCTAGGTACCAACAAAGTACCAACTGAGTCAACACGTAGAGGCTCTTTTGACAATTTGATGAAATGCAAGGAGGACACCGAGCGGATGCTGTCCCTGCCCTTGTCATGGAACGCACACAGAGACAGCACCCGCTGGGGTATGTGCGTGCCTATTGAGGGTCCACGTTGGAATTTCGAGCTTTTGAATGTGTCAGTCTATATTAAAAGTTCTCAAACGATTGTAAATTCAACCTCTAATTTGTAGTAATAATTACACAACATTTATTGCCGCGAGCACACGAGTAGAAAAATGTCGTAAGGTATGGGTACTAAAGCCGTCTGATTAAGCTCCCGGTACAAAAGGGGTTTTTGCCGCTACCACGCTAGTACTCCCCTGGTTCTGGAAGAAGCCGCTGCAGGAGGATGAGCTGAGGGACGTCAGCTAGGGATTGGTGGACGTGGCCTTCATCCGGTGCCCTGGAATGTAACGTCTCCGATGACTGTGACGGCACGGCAGCATTAAGCAGAAGCACAGAAAGCAGTACTGCGTGATGGTGAAGATGATGGCTTGGTGATGTGCGGGTGTCACAATCAGAGCGGAGTTTACATAATGAAGTGGTATTTAGATACTAAATTATGAGATTGTTTCTAAATCACAAATAATGAAATAAATTGCACTACGAAATGGCTGTGAAGCTGTGATGCATACTTAGGCGTGTTTCTAAGCGGCAAAGCAACAACAGAACAATGAAAATCTTAACCTAGAAAAAACCGTTACACACACCATTTGAATTTACCTGCCTTTAAAAGCATAATACACGTTTACCACTTACCCAATGGGGTTTAAATCACTTGCACAATACTTAAGTGTAGAAACTGATGGTTCCTCGGGCAAACAGAAGCCCGACCTAAAATAACTGTGTATTACTTCTCGCCGGCTACGTGCGAAGACGCTGCTCTGATGTCTGGCGAGAGCCGGCTGCGCTAAGACGAACGCGGCCTGCGGGGTGCGCGGCACAAGGGTGCCGCTCGTCAGCCGACCGTTAGGGTAGAGTGGGGGAAACGTGAACGGCGGGTAATCCCGACCGCGATAGTTCTACTATTTTAAAAAGAGATGACAATATATTTTCCACCGCCATCTTGAAGTTTACGTCGCCGGCAGTGCCGGTCAACAAGACGAGTGAGGCGGACGCGCGCACGTGTCAAGGTATGAACATTTCAATATTTTGTGTGTTTTTGATGTAGTTTTTGCGTAATTGTAACTTCATGTAGCTTTATTTCCATCGAATATCGTAATTTAATATTTACTTGGTGAACAACTCGTGTATTAACAATTTTATTGACAATGACGCCAACCACCACAGTAAAAATAACCTTGAATATTTTTGGCCACTTTTATTGTTCTGGTCCTGCGAACAATGGCGAACAGATCACGTCGGGTAATCTAGAACGAACAAACGAAAATCTCGAAGAGAAATAATAAAAATTATGACTACTATCGTAATTGCTTGTAATAATTGTTAATTCTAGTTCTTCTATTTATTACAGATAATAATATGTAATGGTTGTCGCCGAGGGCGAGCCATACAAATCCTTTCGCGTGAAGGGCGTTGCGAAGGTTTCCTAGCTAGCTCAGGGGTAAAAGGGATTTCCACTAAATATAAACAACAATCGAGTCAGAAGTAGGTCGGTGGGACTGTGATGCCCTTGATTTATAAATAATTTTAATATTACGGAATCTAAAGTAGGGGTTGCAACCCCGTTACAAAACGAAGTCGGTAATCGGCGGCGCGGGAGCGCTGAGGCAAACGCGGGGGACCCTTCGGGAAGAACCTCGGGTGACAGCCTGGTAAGGGTGCCGGCGCAAACGAGGATTATTCCTTCGCGAACGGCAGCGCGGGAGCACTGAGGTAAACGCGGGGGACCCTTCGGGAAGAGCCTCGGGCGACAGCCAGTCGCGAAGGTAAACACGTCGACGCAAAAGAGGACTAATCCCTTAGGAATGGCAGCGCGGGAGCGCTGAGGCAAACGCGAGGGAGCCTTTCGGGAAGGGTCTCGGGTGACAGCCAGACGCGAAGGTAAACACGTCGGCGCAAGCGAGGGCCTTTCCCTTCGGGAACCCTAACCTGTGCAGCCGACGCGAAGAAACACACCGGCAACATCACGCGCTCTCTCTTTTATACGGTCGGTCGCCTGCGGTGTGTGCGCGCGGTGTGAAGTAGCCGGACCCTCATCTTGTTCTCGGTGGTGTAGCCGGACGCCGCCTGGTGTGCGCCGTGGCTTGCTATGCGCGGTTGGACCGTCGCATTGCCTAACCCCACCAGTAGATTTTTGACTAGGGGGAAAAATCACCGTTGAAAATTATCATCATATGACGTATACATATATGTCTGGGTTCTGACATTGCCGGTATAACGTGCCTTGTCCCTAGCTTTACGGGTGTCTGGTTCATGTTTTTGTCTTGGTGCCTATCTGGCTTAAATGTATTCCTATTATGCATACTTGCTTGTACTCCTATACTAGGTATTACCGGTTATAATATGTAATTTGCCATCCAAGTAGCATCCAGTTGTCGTCACTATTGTCACTAACATCGTTCATAACTTCATAAGTCCCCGCTGTTACAAACATCATATGGATCGACCCAATGATCTGAGAATCAGATATCTATATTTTTTTTGTTACCTTGGTCTTGGTTGTACTTTGCTAGGCTCGGGTATGATTATAACCATCAATTTATTTCTAGGTTATGGCAAATGTACTTGGTTCCCTTCTATTTAATGAAAACGCTATTATTTATCATTTATGTTGATTTGTCCTTAAATCATCGAGTAACAATTATCAACATAACTAAATGTAACGCTCGACCTGCGCGTTCGGCCTCCTCTCCAGCGAAATAAAAGTAATGTGTGTGAAAGGAAGATAAAAAAAAACAAGTAGCAATAATTAGTGAATTAACAAAATCTTAATTTCCGTCTCTTTTGCTCTCTCATGGCCTCTGTCTTTTCCGTGGCAGGCGTAAGACTCCTTTTTTTAGCCCGCCGTTTCGTTTTCGTCCGCCCCGCTTCCCCCGGCGTCGTTTTTATGGCTGAGGTATGTCGGCGTATGGTTTCGGTATGGTTGGGTCCGCCTGTGGTTCCTTGTCGCTGCTGTCTTCCTCGTCTCTGCAGTCTTTCTCCCCCAAGTGCTCCTGGATGAACGTCAGGTATTCCGTTCGGGGCTTGCTGACGTTAAGGACGTCCTGCTGCTGTTCCGGGGCTCCGTCTGTGTCTGCCCGAGGAGATGTGTCCGAGCGGCTCGGTTCTGGTGGTGGTGGTGGTGGTTGTGGGGTACCTCTGCCTCGTGGTAAATTATGCCCTCGCCTGATATATGGGGTGCGGGGCTCGCGCCGTGTACGATGGTCCCGTTCCCTCCGTACCACCTCCTCCTTGGTAGGTCTTGGGGTCCCATGGTGACCGTCCGGTTTGTTGTGACTAGTCTCAGTCTGGTCGCCTTCCTTTCCCACGGGTTCATGGTTAGCTTATGCTTCCGATTTGCTCCCCGGTGCATTATATAGGCTGGTTTTTATTTACTTACTGTAATCTTGTTAACGGCTGGCGGTCAGGGGGGATCAATCTTAATATTACGGAATCTAAAGTAGGGGTTGCAACCCCATTGCAAAACGTAGTCGGTAATTGGCGGTGCGGGAGCGCTGAGGCAAACGCGGGGGACCCTTCGGGAAAAACCTCAGGTGACATCCTGGACGCCTGGTAAGGGTGCCGGCGCAAACGAGGACTATTCCTTCGGGAACGGCAGCGCGAGAGCGCTGAGGTAAACGCAGGAGCGCTGAGGTAAACGCGGGGGACCCTTCGGGAAGAGCCTCGGGTGACAGCCAGACGCGAAGGTAAACACGTCGGCGCAAACGAGGACTATTTCCTTAGGAACGGCAGCGCGGAAGCGCTGAGGCAAACGCGAGGGAGCCTTTTGGGGAGGGTCTCGGGTGACAGCCAGACGCGAAGGTAAACACGTCGGCACCAGCGAGGGCCTTTCCCTTCGGAAAGCCTAACCTGTGCAGCCGACGCAAAGAAACACACCGGCGCACGAGGTGCAGTCAACCCTTGCGACCGTATCGGAGCGGCGGCAAAGACTGACTGGCATGGCCGGGCCGGGGCGCGCTCTCTCTTTTATACGGTCAGTCGCCTGCGGTGTGTGTGCGCAGCGTGAAGTAGCCGGATCCTCATCTTGTTCTCGGTGGTTTAGCCGGACGCCGCCTGCTATGCGCCGTGGCTTGCTATGCGCGTTTGGACCGTCGCAAATAAAATTAAACTGAACTAAAACTAAATTACGTCTCCCAGATTGGGCCCCTCTGGCAGGGTCCCCATTAGGCTGGCTGCGTTTCCCCTCTGGATCGCTATGCTGACCCGTTGAGTGAGGAACAAGCCAGCTCTGTGGTCTCCAGTGGTCTGGACGAGCTTACGACTCAGCGTCCTGACCAGTTGGTGGGCATCTGGACTCCACGGCCCGAGAGTCTCGACTGCAAAGGCAGCAAACACATGCTGGTCTGTGAGATCCATGTATTTACGTAGCTATGCTGCCTCAGCCGCTGTAGCCGGCCGCCTGCTCTCAGCGAGATTGCGGCAAGATGCGACGACGCGAGGGTATCCATGCAAGTTGCGTCCCAGATAAGTGGCCGTCCAAATCGCCAAGGCACGAGGGTCATGCTAGCCAACTTGCCACTTAGGTGTCCACATCTACCCTCGAGCAACAGCTCTTACGACTCTACTCTGGACAGCCAGTTAAGGCAAGCCAGAGGTGGGGGGCCTGTCCAACCATCCACCCGTTCTTCTCAACCTGACCACAGGACACCCCCGAGAACTCAGGTAAGTAGGGTCGTTGCTCCCTCACAGTCCGCCAGAAGCTGCCGCCACGTTGACTGATTGCAACAGAAATCTGATGGGGGATGGGGCGGTCACATCCTTTCGCCTTATTATCTTTGAAAATAATTTCAAGGTGCATTAACAAATATTTCTATTAAATTTAGATATTTTGTAAAATTAATGCTCCGAAAGTTGTAAAAATTGTTTTTTCTTCTCGTTATTACTGTAAGTATTTTCTTTTTCATATTTTAAGTTGTGAACAATAATTTGTTCCTTTAACTAATTACCTAATTTTATAAATATATCGATTATCTTTATTTTCTCAAAGCAATTATTGTTGTGGCAATTTTATTTTCATTAACATTACTATGTGGTGTACCATAGAGATGACTGTAAACAGCTAAACACTGAACCAAACTAGCCCGGGGAACCGGCACAACAAAACTCATAATGCGTGAGGCAAATACAAATCTACCAGCCCTCGCAGGGGACTTATTAATGAACAGTGTATGAAGTTGCAAGGAAAGCGCTCTTTGACGTTCACATAATAAAAGTCGACGCTTCTTCCTACAGCAACAGCGAGAGAAACATTTAAAAAACGACCGAGCAGCTGAAGACTTAAGAGCCTCCTTTATTCCACTAGTCATCTCTTGCGATGGAGCCCTAGGGGAATATACCAGTTTCTGTTAAAAAACCGCATCAAAATTGAACGATAAACGAGAAAAGCGTGGTTGTAAATAGTCTACTGGCTGGCAGCAATTTCAGTAATAAAAGCTGTACCAATAAGAGTAAGAGGCACGAGAAAACATTATCAGAGCATTTGATTGCGAAGACGGAGCGGGAATCTTCTGAAGATCAGTCTGCTATAGTCACCTGTCAATCAAACAAACCACTTTCGTAACTATAAAGTCATATTCAAAACTTTTAAATTAAAAAAAATATGGGTATGAACTCATTTCATACTGATGTGTACCTACTTATGTCTATTTAGATTCAATAAAGTGATATGTAGGTACATAAATAAACACAGAGGCTACATGTTTTTGACGATTCATTTTAAAGAAGTGGAACTAAAAAGAATCTTACTTTTAATAAAAAAGAAAATGTGGCACCTACCAAAAAAAATAAAAAATAGACCAAACTGCACACGACCTGTTCTGATTGGTCGACTTTATTTATGACCAATGCAGTGCAAATCGTGTTCTGATTGGTCGAATCACTGATAAGCCGGCCGAAGTGATTAGTCTTCTTTGCTCTTTGAACAGGTCTTCAATGTTTTGTTATCCTGGTTAAATTCATAGACTGCCTGCTCATTCAACTACAACTATTCATTGTTTTGGGCCCCTTTACCATCATCCGCCACATTTCTGAGCAGTGGCGTGAAAATAATAATTTACCGCATGTTAAAAAACAAAATAAATCAATTTTGAACAAAAATATAGTTCAACGTGTTTCTGAAAATATAAATATTAAATAAGTAACCTGAATATATACGCAATCTACAATCTTTTATCCACCTGAATAAAGGCAAAACTATTAAATTGATTAACTTTGTAAGTAACGTCAAGCCTATAATTATAAGAATAACGCAAACATTCTGATAGTCAAAATGTCTAGTTCGCGTGTTGTTACGAATCAATAGCTGATACTGAAATTGGTGCAACTCACATTAAAAAAACTATAAAACTGCTTTTACGACTGGCTAATTTAAAAACGTATAATTCGTAAGATATGCGATTGTGACAATGTGAGAAAAATAATACATTATTATTACCCTTCGGCCGCGTACGTAACAAACCTGTCGTAACTGGTTACGTAGGAAGAAAAACTATCTGTAGCCCTAGTATAGGTTTTATCGTTACAATACGTTTTCGAACGCGTTAGCGTTTAGTTTCAATTTGTATGACAACGCGTAGTTCCTAATAGTTACCACCAGAGGCGCTGTTCGCGTTGCCATAGATATTGAAACTAAACGCAAACGCGTTCGAAAACGTATTGTATCGTTAAAACTCATACTAGAGCCTCTGTACGGTTTCGGAGAAGCCGTTTTTTTTTCTTCGGTTTTGGGAAAAGACATTGTTAATTTTCAATTACCTATTAAAACTTCCTAAATTACTCATACGTACGAGTAATTGCGTAAATATGAATAATAGGTAGTAATCATCATCATAAACCATCATAATCATCGGCGTAAATACGCATTATTTGAAACGCCCCGCCGTTCTGGCCAAATTAGGAAACATTAAGAGCTGATTTTCATATGGGGATATGATTTTAGACTAAGAGTTAATCATTATATTGTTTATCTGATTCAACCGAAACATAAAATGGGTTTGGGTAAGTGTTGTCTTTATTTTAGGTGAGCGGCCACTCCTAAAAGTGATAGATTATGATAAATCTAATCAAAAGAAACATATTTTGTAAAGAAATGTAATACTCTAAAATGGATCGGAGCCGAGATATTTGCAATATATAGTTATTTGTTATACAAGGGTGCAAAGTTGTATTTTAACCGCGTGTGGAATTGAAACACGAGCTAGCGAATGGATTCTAGGGTTGAACCACGAGCTAGCGACTGGATTCTATGGTTGAACCACGAGCGAAGCGAGTGGTTCAAAAATAGAATCCTGAGCGAAGCGAGTGGTTCAAAAATAGAATCCTGAGCGTAGCGAGTGTTGCAACACACGAGACGTCAAAATAACTTGCACCCGTGTGTAACACAAATCTTTTCACCTCACTAAAGCGAGGAAAAAAAACAAAAAAAAACAAAAAAGTAAAGTAAGGAAAAATTATAAAAAAATATTAAAAAGGGGGAAAAAAACATTAAAAAACATGAAAAAAGAAACAATATATAACAAAATTAAAAAAAAACATTTAATAAAGAGGAAAAGAGAAAAAACATTGAGAAACAAAAAAAATAACATTAAAATAAAGAAAAACTTTTAAAAAAGGCAAAAATAATTTCAAAAATCATTAAAAAAGACTGATAAAAGAAGAACGAAGCAATAAAATAGAGACAAAAACATATAAAAAAGAAAAAAGTTACAAAAAACATAACATTAAGAAAAAAAACGTAAAAAAAGACAAAAAAAGACAAAAAAACATAAAAAAACATGTAAAAAGAAAATAGTTACAGAAAACATTATATTAAGAGAAAAAACGTAAAAAAAGACAAAAAAAGACAAAAAAACAAAAAAAAACGTAAAAAGAGTGGAAGAAAAATTTAAAATAATGGAAAAAGAAAAAAACCTTGAAAAACACATATAAATCAATAAAAAATAAAAAAAAACATTAAAATATGGCAAAAACATCAAAAAAATATAAGAGAATTTCAAAAAACCTTGAAATAATAAAAAAATAACATTTAAAAAAAGGAAAAAACGTATAAAAAAGAGAAAAAAGACCAAAAAACAAAAAAAGAAAAAAAACATTCAAAAAGAAACAAAACATTAATAAAAAGGAGAAAAAAGCAAAAACCATTGAAAAAAGAAAAACAAAGCAATAAAATAGAGACAAAAACATAATAAAAGAAAAAAGGTACAAAAAACATTAAAATAAGAGAAAAAACGTAAAAAATAGATAAAAAAAGACAAAAAACTTAAAAAAAAACATTTAAAAAGAAAAAAAAAGTGGAAAAACCACAAAAATAAATCAAAAAGAAAAAAAACATTTTTTTTTTTTAGTAGAAAAAATAAAAAAAAACCTTGAATAAACACATTTAAATTAATAAAATATAAAAAAAAAAAACATTAAAATGTAGACGAAAACATCAAAAAAATAAATGGAATTTCAAAAACATTAAAAAAAGAAGAAAAGAATTAAAAAAAAAGAAAAAAACGTATAAAAAGACCAAAAAAACATTAAAAAGAGAAAAAAAATACAGAAAAACATTCAAAAAGAAACAAAACATTTAAAAAGAGAAACAACATTTTTAAAAAGGAGAAAAAGAAAAAAGATTTATAATACAAAAAAACATTTAAAAAAGAAAAAAAGAATTAAAAACATTAAAAAAAAGAATAAAACATTCAAAAAAAGGTACCTTAATAAAATAAATCTGATGGGCGAAAAATGTCCTGTCTGGACTGGCCTTTACATGTTATTATGTTTAAGAAAGTAACTAATAACACGTTCGGATTTCAAATATTCTTTGCACTCTTGTGGATAAAATGCAGTTTTGCTATCTGTTTTTAAAGAATAAAAATAGGCTTTCCGAGCTAGTGAGGTGAAAAATATATTGTAACGGCCTCCGTCGTAGCCCAGTTGGTAGTGACTCTGCCTACGAAGCTGGAGGTCCCGGGTTCGAATCCCGGTCAGGGAATTTATTTGTGTGTTTATCACGAATATTTGTTCCTGAGTTATGGATGTTATATATGTATATAAGTATCTTTATGTATTTATCTATTATATATATCGTCGCCTAGTACCCACAACACAAGCCTTATTGAGCTTACCGTGGGCCTAGGTTGATTTGTGTAAGATTGTCCGGTAATATTTATTATTATATTTATTTATTTATTGCCACATGTCATACTGAAATGTAATAAACAAAACTTAAAACTTAAATATATTCTCTACTCCTATATTGTTTAACGTATTTTATTTTATATATCTATGCGTTTTAAGAGGGCATCTAAATGATTATTATAAAAACCGGTCAAGTGCGAGTCTGACCCGTACACCGAGGGTTCCGTGCTAACGTTCATACACCATGCCCTTCACGTCACGACCCCATTCATTCTTGAACAATCTTAACAGCTCATAGTAAGTATTACCGTTGTACAGCACCATTTATATATTACCTATGCATTTTGGTACTAATAACTTGCAACCAGTATGTTTGTTTATCAGCAATGTAGCGTATTTTTAGGGTTTCGTACTCAAAGAGTAAAACGGGACCCTATTACTAACACTCCGCTGTCCGTCCGACCGTCTGTCTGTCACTAGGCTGTATCTCACTGATACCGTGATAGTTCCAGCTGAAATTTTCACAGATAATGTATTTCTGTTGCCGCTATAAAATCAAATACTAAAAACACAGAATAAAATAGTTTCTTTATAGATAATGGTACGGTTCCCTTCGTGCGCGACTCCGACTTGCACTTGGCTCGTTTTTATTTATTTATCAAAAATCATTTCTTAATAATGTTCGTAATTTTATTACTTTTGTATGAAATTTTATGTATTCAAATTCCTATGAGATTATGATATAAATTCAAATAAAATAATATAAATTGAAATCGGTACGCGTGATAAAAAAATATTGCTACTAGGTAACAAAATGCAGATGGCGCTGTACAACGGTAACTTCTACTATGAGCTGTTATGATTGTTCTAGAATAAATTGGGTCGTGACGTGACGGGTATGGTGTATGAACGTTTGTACGGAACCCACGGTGCGCGAGTCAGACTCGCACTTGACCGGTGTTTTGTCGAAAAATTGAATGGACCCGGAACTAATAAAATGACTACCGTCATCCAATGGTCAGACCCCTTCCCCGATTTTGAAATGACGTTAGACATAGACATAGACATCCTTTATTGGTAATAAGGTATTACAAGTCATTGTTTACAATAAAAACAGAACATTCATTTGAAAATAAATTAACAAGATTATTAGTTTATTATATTATATATTATTATTACATTTTTTATATTCTAAAAATTCCTTAATAGTATAGAAACATTTCTTAATAAGCCATTTTTTTAATTTAGCTTTAAAGGTCGGAAGACTGTTAGCTTCCGTGATGCTGTCTGGTAAATTGTTATAAAATATAGGTCCCGCGACGTGGATTGTCTTAGCTGTCTTAGTGAGCTTGTGGGGAATTGTTAATAGTTTGTGCGCATTTCGAGTGACCCAAGCAGATCTATCACCTCGCCTTTCATATAGTGATAAATTCACCCGTGTATACACGGCTATTTGGAAAATTAGCAGTGACGATAGCGTCAGGATACCGAGTGCGACAAAATGCGGTCTGGCGCTATCGTCATGCCTGGCGCGGGCCAGCGTGCGCACGGCGCGCTTTTGCAGGCGGAAAACGCGTTGCCATTCGGCGGCTTGGCCCCAGAGCTCCAGTCCGTATTGCATAATTGCCTGAATGCTTGCAAAGTAACAAGTGCGCACTGCCTGACGCTCTAGGGTTTGGTTCAGCCTTGAAAGTGCAAAACATGCCTTGCTGAGTTTTCCGCATACTGCACTGATTTGCGCCTCCCATGTAAGGCCCTGGTCAAGCCGGAAGCCCAGAAATGTGGTTGTCGCAACTTGACTGATAGTGGTACCTTGATGGTGTACGATCAATGGGCGTCGACTTCTACCCGATAAGTCAAACTGCATAAATTGCGTTTTTGTCAGGTTCAGTAGTAGTCCGTTAAATCGACACCAATCAAGTATCTGTCGGGCTGTTATATTTAATTGAGATTCCAGTTTATCCAGGTCCTCAGGAGTAACAACAGCTGCCACGTCGTCTGCGTACATAAAGATAGCTGCGTACATAAAGAGTTATATATGGACAAGCCTAATAAATGAAAATTCCGCAGTTCAAGACAAGTCTAGACATTAAAAGTCAAAGAGAAATGGATTTTGTAACCACACGGAGTTCGGTTCTGTCCAAACTGTAAACGTCTTGACTAATAAATTATTGTTGTCTTATACATTCGTGAAAGTCAAAGTGGATTTGAAATTCTCCCGAGCTTCAAATTCGGAGAATCATCCCAGGAAGAACACTGAGGGATAATCTCACATATCATGTCCTGTAAAGGGAAGCATAAATCCCAGAAATATAACATGCTGAACGAAATAACCAAAAATAGAAGAGTTTATACCATTTTTAACCGACTTCATAAAAAGGAGGAGGTTCTCAATTCGAATGTATTTTATTTTTTTATTTTTAATGTTTGTTACCTCAGAACTCCGTCATTTATGAACCGAATCGTACAATTCTTTTTTTAACTGAAAGTATATGCTTCCAGATTGGTCCCATTGTTTCCAAAACCCCAGTTGGATGATGAGAACCATGAGGCATTGAGGGAACTCCTCAAATATATTAGGCACGCGTGTAGTAATTTCGGTATTTTCTATTATAACTCGTGTATTTACACCCGAAAATCATACATTTGGTGAAGTGGAAGTGATGATGAAGATCACAGATGGGTTGTGGAACTTCTTAATGATGTACTTCAAACTATATAGGTACGTCACAGATTCTGATATTATTCCGTTGAAATAGCAAACAATGAAGTGCCAAAGGTAATTCTGAGATCCTTGAGGAATCGAGGGAAGTCCTCAAATATTATCGGCCCACATACAGCGATTTGGTTTATTGGTCTAAAAATCAACGCTTTTGTTCTCGGAAATCAGTTCATGTGGTAAATTGGAAAAAAAATGTGGAAATGTTAACGTGGCTTAGCGGAGTACTGAATTGAAGTCGGTTAAAACTTTGTTTTGAAAGTAAATTATTTTACTGACGATTGAGTAGATTTTTACATGGAAGTTTAATTTATATTTTTTGTAATTAAACGGACAAAACTGGAATTTTTTGTTACTCAAATTAAGAACATTCGTTAGTTGTGATAATATTCTACAGTGGACATTTATAAACGACTTTATACATGACAATATGTAAACATTCATTGCAGGTTTTATAGTTTTTTTAGTAGTTTTTATTCTAATCTGAAACAAAAAACTATATTAATAAATAATTTGCTGAGAAATTTACCCCAAGAAAAACGCGTGTAAAATTTCTACGCGAAAATCGCTCGTTTAAAAATCGTGGCACTAAAACTCTTTGAAATGGGGTGAATTAAATAATAATGGTCCTTAAATCAATGCATTACTTGCAATCTGAGTTCCGAACGCACGCCCATTCCGTGTCGTGGCTGTAACGACCAGCTCACCCGATAATAAAGACGGACCGCAAGATTAGAGAGCTGCTTTAGGTAGGTAAGCGACCAGGGGGATTAGAGGCTAAGGTTTCGCATTTAAATTTGATATTAATGTGTATTGCATGCTCGATCTAACCTACATTCTTGATCGAAACACAGTTTATCCTTAAAATAAATACGTCTAGTTTTTAATAAAAAACTAATATTTAATCTGCTTAAAAAATAATAACATATATTTCAATCAATATTTATTAGTAGATTAAAGACTACAAATCAACGAAACTAAGTCAATAAATGATTTTAACGGCCTCCTTAGCCCAGTTGGTAGTGACTCTGCCTACGAAGCTGGAGGTCCCGGGTTCGAATCCCGGTCAGGGCATTTATTTGTGTGTTTATCACGAATATTTGTTCCTGTGTTATGGATGTTATATATGTATATAAGTATCTATATGTATTTATCTATTATATATATCGTCGCCTAGTACCCACAACACAAGCCTTATTGAGCTTACCGTGGGCCTAGGTTGATTTGTGTAAGATTGTCCAGTAATATTTATTTATTTATTTATTTAAATGAAACAAAATTACTAAACATTCATTAATTTTAAATAAAATATATAATGAGGTGCTTTGAGGTATTTTCGACGTATGTTTGGGCGAGTGGAGAGTATGGTTCGTGTATGTACTTGAAAGTCATAATTTATGAAAGAATACCCTACGAGATTACGAGTGATGCCATTTTTGTGAACTTAGATGTACCTAAGTATTGATCTACGCTTGGTGAAATACATTTATGTAATTCAAAAAATTAAATATTCTGAATGTTATCGAATAAAGATACGCGCATGTGATTCTTCTGGAGTCACAAGATAAGCTTGTTTGCCACCGTCGTTGTATATTAAAAAAAACCGGCCAAGTGCGAGTTGGACTCGCGCACGAAGGGTTCCGTACCACTATCTATACAAAAACTATTTTATTCTGTGTTTTTAGTAATTGTTGTTATAGCGGCAACAGAAATACATCATCTGTGAAAATTTCAGCTGGAACTATCACGGTATCAGTGAGCTACAGCCTGGTGACATACAGACGGACGGACGGACGGACGGACGGACGGACAGCGGAGTCTTAGTAATAGGGTCCCGTTTTACTCTTTAAGTACGGAACCTAAAAAAGATAGACGGAGCATGAAGAACAACCTAGCGGGGCCCATTTTCAACCAAGCCAAATAAGTTTAGCGCGCGCTCACGAAAACATATGCAAAAAAAATCTTCTTTTTACTCGAAATAGGTGATATTCATAGCTTTGTTACGCGAACTGAAGAGTTTTGTGCAATTTAGTCTGTAACTATAATGTGTGCGTGATGGGCTTCAGTAGCTTATTCGTAATGCTCTTCCTGTTTTTTTCTTGGTCTGAGATGATATTATCATGTTGCATTGACGTCATTATGTAAAACTTTACTTCTGCCAGGAAATGTATTCTATCGCAGCTCATATCTACCCACTGCTAAATATCCTCTTCTTTATTTGCCAGTTGCCTCGGTCCTGTGCCAATCGTATCCACTACTTATTCCCTATCCAGCAGGAAATGAATTAGTATTTAAACAAAAATTAATTAACGTCAAAAATCTAATATTCATTAAAGCACTTAATTAACATAATTATGTTTATTTCATTATTTCTAATTATCTAACATTTACGATAAATAATTCAACAATACCCTAAAATTTCCAAGCCAAAAGACGAATCAACGGGAAAAAGCTAAAGTAAATAAAAAAGACATTAAAAACCAACTACGAGGCTTGATTATACCGTCTCTTGAATTCGTTAAATTAAGTCGCTTTGTCACAGGTGTTGAATATTTAAGAGGTACCAGGGGAAAAGAATCAGGCAGCTTTACTTTCTTAACTTCCTCTACTATTATATATTAATTATTGGTAAGGGAAATATTTATGGTCAAAAATATAAAGTAAGATAAAATAGGAATTAAAAAATATGTACCTACACTAAAACTAAAACAATATTAATGCTAATCTAATAGATTACCGGGACAGCAGGTACTTGGCGCAAATGTGCCTAATATCACAGAATAAGTTATAGTACAAGTACAGAAGTTGCACTCCCTAGCAAAAACGTATTTACGTATTGTTGTTGTACATTGTAGGTATCTTGCAACTTCATAATATTAAGTACCTAAGTTATCTCCACTTATAATAAATCTCTAAAAGAAAAAAAAATCAGCCAGTTTGAAACTAAGCTTTGTGTGATACGAATGTTCTCAGCATCCCATGAACGGAAAAATATGAAACATTTTATATAGGTACATTATTATTCTAGCTGCAACTAAGGATAGTTTTTATGCGACTGCGACGATTAATAATTTTCCGTAATATACAACTTCATTTAATATTTAATTTATTATTCTTAAAGTATATCGCCGCCACATCTGTCAGCTAAAAGAAACGTCAAAATCACAGACTAATAAGAAATACTACGGACAAAATGGCGGAATTGCTTTGCCTTTCTTTCGCCTATTAATAATTTTAATCCCGCTACGATATACCTTGACGAGACACATAGGTACCAAAAGCAAATATAAAATTAATCGATTTTGATATGCGAACTTATATGCGCAAATGTCGAATTAAGGCGTGATTTCAACAAATGTAACAACAAATTCGAACAATATAAACTTGGTTTTTTTGAATGGCACGCGCGCGCGCTCTTTGCGTTTTCAGCCAAACCACGAAAACCGAAACTCGAAGTTCGTATAATCGGCATTCCTGTCATTTGTTAGTGCGATAGAGATAGAGATACCCGAATATTTTCGAATTCCGAAGTTCGTGGTTTAAATGAAAATACGGATGTCGGATAGATCTAAATTAATATTTTATGTGTTAATATGGTTAAATTATTTGGAAATACTATTGTTGTTATTGTTTTAGTATATTTGACTAGCTTTAAGTTTAATATTGTACGTCCGAAATGGGCAAGCTGTTGGACTTTATTTTACCCAAAACAACTAAATGTACACAGTGCTGATAATAAAGAAATCTTATTTTATCTTATCTTATCGAAAAAAGGGATGTAGACACTAAACAAAATAATCATAATGTTGTATTATATCTCGAAAAAAAACAACGCAAGAGGCTAATATAGGTAATTACTAAGTTATAAGTGTCTAAAGTTTGAAGAGGGGGTTTGTTGCGTCTGTTTTCCGCAAAACGCACCTTTATAATGAAACGATTGTTTTTTTACTAAGACGCTCGAGGATCGTGACGTCACGGTCCCTGATCGTTTTCTCACTCTAACAAGCGACATTAAAACGGTTGTAGCTTCGTAATTTTTTGAGATATTTGAATGAGTTTTTTGTTTCTTCATTCTTTTGAAGTGAGTCTACAGCTACAGTCTATTTGGAAGACAAGCGGAAAGAATCCATACTATCCATACTAATAACCCATACTTCCATACTAATATTATAAATGCGAAAGTTTTTCTGTCTGTCTGTCTGTTACCTCTTCACGCCTAAACCGCTGAACCGATTTTGATGAAATTTGGTATACAGATAGTTTGAGCCCCGGGGAAGGACAAAGGGTAGTTTTTATATCTGAGGGGCTGAAATTGGGGGTGGAAATTTGTATGGAGCTACTTAAACCGCTGCACCGATTTAGATGAAATTTGGTATATAAATAGTTTGAGTCCCGGGGAAGGACAAATAATAGGTTTTATCCCGGAAATCATCCCCTTAGGGGGTGAAAAGGGGGGGGGGGGGTGAACATTTGGATGTAATCTATTTTGATTAAATTTGGTGTAGATACAGTTTTACTCCTGGGAAAGGACATGGGATAGTTTTTACCCCAGAAATCATCCCCTAAGGGGGTGAAATTAGGGGTGAAAATTCGGATGGAACCCATTTTAATAAAATTTGGTATAGAGATAGCTTGAGTCCTGGGAAAGGACATAGGATAGTTTTAATTCCGGAAATCACTCCCTAAGGGGGTGAAATGGGGGGTTAAACATTTGGATGAATCCCGTTTAGATGAAATTTGGTATAAAGGTCGTTTGAGTCCCGAAGAATGACATAATGTAGATAGTTTTTATCCCAAAAATCATTCCCTAAGGGTATGAAATAGGGGGTGAAAGTTTGGATAAAATCCATTTACCTAGATGAAATTTGGTATAGAGATAATTTGAGACCCTGCGAAGGATATAGAATAGTTTTTGCCTCGGAAATCATCCCTTAAGATGGTGGAAGTTTGTTTGCATTATATTTTCTAAGTAAAAGTTCTACGCGGACGAAGTCGCGAGCAACAGCTAGTACTAAATAAGTACTTACTTATTAAATAAATAACTAAAAAAAATTACCGTTCATAATTTTTCGGCAGGTAAAAAAAAGCGCGGTTCGTCGCGTTCAAGTCGGCGGTGGCGGCGGATCACGGCACGACGCACATGTGCTCGCTCGAGCGGCGCCGGCCTACGACTGACTGAGGTTTCGCGAGCGCTATTAGGTATCTAACGCGACGCGCTCCACCCACTGCAAGCCCCTTGCTAATATGCTCGCCGCGTTACCCCGCTGCACCGCCAATTATTTAGAGAATCTGAACAAACATTTGAAAATCTTTAAAATTAGGCAGCTAACTCAATCTATTGATGCTAACAGAAGTCTTATTTGTGGAAATGAACGCAAAATGTATTGACCTAGTCTGTTTGTATTAAATTTTATACAAATAACTACATTCTTTCTGCGACTTTGTCCGCACCAACACCTGTACCATTTCTCGTCATTAGAGACAGATTTTCGTGAAAAGAGACATATAATATGTATTACATATTATATTCATTGACTAACAACACTGGAACATCTAAACGTGCATAATTTCACTGTCACTTATAAAGTTAGAGCACTTTTTAAATTATCGCAGTAAAAGTTTAATGTACAATTTATTTCATAGCCACTCATTACAATTTCAAAGCGTGTATGTGTATTATATTATTTCTTTTGTATGTGTAAATTGTGTGTCACGAATAAATATTTGAAAAAAAATTTTGAAAGCGGTATACTTATTACAAAACGTCAAATGTTAAATATTTTAAAAAACTAAGTAAGGGTAAAGTAATAAGCTGTTTCCTAACAAAATCGTTTGCATTTTTAATCACATTTCAGGGATATAAATAGGCATAGACAAGCTAATCGTGTTCTTACCTGGGTAAATTTTACGTCTTGAAGATTCTGTTGTGATAGATTTCAGATGAACGTTTAAAATTTAATAAATTATTGGTTTTAGAGAAAGTGTATGCGCTTATTAATTTCGTTGCTTAATGACACAGACGTGTTGTTCTATACTAATACAGCACGCTTTTTCTATTAGTGTGTGCCGTGAGTGTTGTCCATGCTAAAGTTAAAGATTATTACAACTACAATTAATAATTAATCCTACAGTTACTAAAAGTATCACTGAAAATTAACAGGTTTAATAGGGTTATGACAGAAATTAGGCCCCTGTGAAGAATATTCTTACTTTGCCTTGAACCAGTAGCCAAATCAACCGACATATTATGTTGATTGGCTACCGGTCTAAGGCGTGAGTTTTTAATAAATTATGCTGATAATTAACCGGCATAGGCATATTCGAATATTCGTCACAGAAGCCTTACCTCCTTCCTTGTCCTGCTGGACCCTTCCATGGGCTCAGACCGTTTTTTTTATAAATGACTGTCCAGTGATTGACCCTACACTCACCAACCTTCGACCTTCAACCTTGTTTTGACCTTCTAATAGACTCTTGTCCACTAAATTCCTTTACCGTCCGTCTTGCACAATGATCTATTTAGTTTGAAGACAGATTTTCATACGGAAAAATAACTAAATAAGTTGAACAAGTAACAGCTTCTGCAATAATCATTAATCCAACTGAAAAAAACATCTAACAAATTGCCGAGCTAACTCGCAAACCTAGCCCGTTTAATTAAGAAAGTTCACTTCATAACACAAATACAAATGACTCGGTGTGAAGCGGTGAGTAGAATACGTTTTAGTTATTAAATGATAATCAAGCCATTAAGAAAGTTCTGTAAATATTCATTTTTTAACTCCCGACGGAAAAAGATGGGTGTTAACTATAAGTTTGCCGTGTCTGTGTGTCTCTGAGTGTGTCTCTGTCTGTGGTATCGTAGTTACTAAACGAATGGACCGATTTGAATGCAGTTTTTTCTATCCGAAAGCTGACGTGATCGAGATGGTTCTCAGCTACGTTTTAACAAAATAGTTCAGCCGTTTTTAAGATGTTAAACCTTTAAATGAAAATGTCGGGGGCTTTTCAACTTTTGTGTGTGGCCTGTAATAGGAGGAAAAAATTAAACCGTAGATTATTAAGCTTGTGAAAACTTATTTCTTAGTGGTTTTACTCAAAAAAAAACTTTAAAATAAGTATATCTACTTGTATTTTTTACATCTTTAGGAGTGGTATCAGTAACTTAAAAAAATAAAAAAAATAATCAAAAATCACAAAAATATCGTTTAAAAACTAAAATGCAAAAACTATTAAGACTCATTACATGGTGCCAAGATTACTTGGAGATCTTAACATTAGACCAAAATTTCTCCGAATATTTTTTTTTTTTAACAAGGGGTGCTCTGCAAATGCTCTAAGGAAGCGTCCTTTTGAATATTTGCTCCTATTACAGGCCACAGCCTGTATAATAATTATTTGGAATTCAACGGTTATTTCAAAATAAATACTTCGAAATCTAAATTCTCTTTACGATTGAACGACGCGACCCGTGAATGTCGAGGAAAATGGCTCTGTGAGCTATAGAACTCGCGTGCCTGTCTTTCCTAATTATTTTTGTAATTCTGAAATACACAAAGAAAACTATTATAATTACTGAACACAAAGTTTCACGAAAATCGGTTTAGAAATGCGACCAGTAGAGGAGAACAGCCGGACAGACAATATGATTTGTTGTAAGCTGAAACGATGAACTCCGTTCGCTTCGCTAGGGCTTTCAATAATTCTTATTTGGAATCCTTAGTTAATACGCCAGAAGATGCATATCACTAGACCTCGTTATCTTGTCGCACTGTCATTGCTTTTTCCGTAGAGCGTGATTTTTTTTTATCGACTATCTAAATATCGATAGTGTACTTAGAGTTATATGTCACTGATAATTAGTCAACTCATTATCAGTGACATATCTCAACTCAATCAACTGCTGGTACTGGTAATTCAAAAACGGCCAAGTGCGAGTCGGACTCGCACATGAAGGGATCCGTTAAATAAATTGCTTTTTACGATTTAAGACTTATTAAAAAAAAAACTACTTACTAGATCTCGTTCAAACCAATTTTCGGTGGAAGTATGCATGGTAATGTACATCATATATTTTTTTTTAGTTTTATCATTCTCTTATTTTAGAAGTTACAGGGAGGGGGGGACCCATTTTACCACTTTGGAAGTGTCTGTCGCGCAAACTATTCAGATTAGAAAAAAATGATATTAGAAACCTTAGTAAAACGGGACCCTATTTCTAAGACTCCGCTGTCCGTCTGTCTGTCACCCAGGCTGTATCTCACTGATACCGTGATAGTTCCAGCTGAAATTTTCACAGATGATGTATATTTCTGTTGCCGCTATAACAACAAATACTAAAAACACAGAATAAAATAGTTTTTTTATAGATAATTGTACGGAACCCTTCGCGCGCGAGTCTGACTCTCACTTGGCTGGTTTTTTACATTATATTTCAATATATAAGCTAGTTTAAGTTCTATTATCAAAAGTATAGAACAATCAAGAAAAAATCTAAGGACGCTCAGACTTTGCGGCAAACATATAAGATTGTACTTAAGTATTTGAGCATTTTTGTGTTAGGTCGTATGAGTCAACAAAAATTTAATACCCAAAATAACATGGTCGTATACGCCTTTTTTGATGGTCCTCGGTCACAAATGACTTATACTGCCTTTAAATTTTGTAATCATTGAAATATACTACCCAGCAATTTAACACCTTAAATTATAAAACAATTACGACAAAAAAAATAATAAAATCAAAGATGAAAAAACTCGGGTCGTATAAGCCATTTTTTTGTTAATTTCGCAACTTCAACTACATATATCGATAGAGAAAAAAAATTGAGTCACCCTTTGAGTCTGCAGGTATTGATATAATGGCTTTTACCACCTATATTTTTTTATAATTAGGCCTGTTTATGAATAAAGTGGTCTTGCGATTAGACTGGTTACCTCCGAAATTATGTTGAGCAGAATAACTTAAAAATCAATATTGTCAATCAGGACTAATCATTTAGGTCAAATGGAAAAATTGAACTTTAACTTGTCTTAAAAAATATCAAATGCAGTAATTTTGCCTCTGAAAAGTTCAAATTTCGTTCAACTTTTCTCGTTAAAAGTTTGCGAGTGAATAACATAATAGACTTTCAATGATGACGCGATGAATTTGACGTTTGGTTATTATGAAAAAAATGTTAAACATGGCTTATTGAATTCGTGTCGATGAAACAAAAAGAGTTTATAAAAAATATATTCCTGAAGATATTTTTTAATTAGAGGGAGTCTAATTAAGCTTAATAAGGTGATTTTTCCATCGCCCTGTACATATATGCTTCTTTTATAATAAGCTTATTGTGATTGATAATAATAAACGAAATACTCGAAACTGAACCATCGCAGCGTTGATTCTTTGTTTATCTTTTAAGTATGTATCCTTAATCATGTATTAAAAACGTGAAAATTTCATCGTTTTATTAAACGCCATGTTCAGACCAAAGAATAAAATTGCTGCAAAACTTCACTGGCGTTTAGACCGGTGAAACATTAATAACGCTGAAGACATATCAATGTACTTATAACATTTTACTGCTTACCTACATATTATAATAAAAATTTTGCGTACCTACTTAAACCACAGGTACAATAACGGCCTCCGTAGCCCAGTGAGTAGTGACTCTGCCTACGAAGCTGGAGGTCCCGGGTTCGAATCCCGGTCAGGGCATTTATTTGTGTGTTTATCACGAATATTTATTCCTGAGTTATGGATGTTATATATGTATATAAGTATCTATATGTATTTATCTATTTTATCTATCATCGCCTAGTACTCACAACAAAAGCCTTACTGAGCTTACCGTGGGCCTAGGTTGATTTGTGTATGATTGTCCCATAATATTTGTATAACAAAAAAAAAAATAGTTCACATTTTATGAACAGTATGCATGAGCAACGATTAGAAAAGACACAAACTTAAATCAAACTAGGTGATTATCTTCTGAACAACGATGTTATAATATACGCCTGCTGCTCAGACCAGGTAAAAATATATATAGATACAATCAAAATTGCACAAAATAACTGCACTTTGAATTTTAGCTTCCCATCATATTTCAGGCAAACGTGATTGTCAACCGTACTTTCCTTAGTCTCAATTGCTCATCTAGACAGTTTTAGCGATGCTTCGATTGCTTTTCGTCTCGATTGGAAATTGATTAGTCGACACTTCATTCCATGCGGTATGTGCGGATCTCGTCGCAACTGTCCTTAGATACAAGGTTATCCTATTGTGGTGACCCTAACGAAATGAAATTCTGACCCCAATAATTATAAATATATCTAGATGTGTTCGATTGAAATGTTTTACAAGAACTGGGGACACTAGGTGGGCTCACAGCCCCCCTCGTCCCGCGCCGTGGGAAAGGAACGTGCAGCGTTGTGAGAACGAATTGCAACTGTGTTAAGGTAATTCATTACAAAGTTTCTATGACCATCTTCCGGACCCGTCATGAAATCATCCGATTTTCATTTGTATGATCATATTCATGCTCGCCTGATCTATAATTCAAATGAATTAGTAACGTCGCAGACAAAGACTAATTCTTGGACGCGGGTGGAGAACGTAATTATTGCATATTGTACAATTTGCGAATGTACGTTTTAATAGATTGTAAATTCTGCGTACTCCATGTAGATTTGCGTATGTATATACATTTTGATTGTTTATACATTTTGCGTGGTGTACATTTTCAGCCAAAGCCGTTATTTGTAATTCGCGGGTAGTCCCGCGCGAGCAGCTAAGTAAGTAGTAACAAATACGATTAAAACATTATCCTCCTCGTCGTTGGGCAGTCGTGTAAAAATGGTACATTCCTGCCGAGCGAGGCGTGAAAGTAAGGGGTTGCCTGATGTGGTTGTCGCCTGCCAGTAGACGTTGCCCCAGTTTCCGCCAAAGTATTTAAAAATAAATAGGTATATATTATTAGTTTTTTTGTGTTTTTTATTATTTATAGCACTCCAGAAGAGTAAAAAACACGTATACTTATTTTGAAGAAAAGAATACGTTTTTTTTTCAATTCATCTCATCATCATCATCTGGAATCTTTCATGCATCTGGAATGGATTGTTCACAAGCTTAAATATTCTACAGTTTAATTTTTTGCTTCAGTTACACAGGGCCCACCCTGGACAGACATACACCCAAAACCTAGTGCTTTTGTCAAATGTGAGGAAATAATATAAAGATATTGCATAAAACATTTGGAGACATACCTTACGAGTATAACGCGGTGATATTTTCACTTTGATTTAGCTAAAAGAATTTAAGACTGCTTTCAAAGATGGTATTTACTTTCACACTATCATCTTCTACACTCAAACATGTAGGTAAAATAAATTTTAACAGATTTAGTTAATTTAGAGTTTGAATTTTTTTCAAATAAATGAAATTAAATACCTACGTTCTTAATGTTTTCATTTATTTTCCTTCTAATCCTATACAAATAAAAATATATCACCCCTTGAAACGTAATTAATATTTTTTCGTAGGATAATAAGAGGCCGGGAAATTGCAATTCGTGTATAAGTTATTTTTCACCTCACTAGCTCGGAAAGCCCATTTTTATTCTTTAAAAACAGATAGCAAAACTGCATTTTATCCACAAGAGTGCAAAGATCATTTGAAATCCGAACGTGTTATTAGTTACTTTTTTAAACATAATAACATGTAAAGGCCAGTTCAGACAGGACATTTTTCGCCCATCAGATTTATTTTATTTAGGTACCTTTTTTTGAATGTTTTATTCTTTTTTAAATGTTTTTAATTCTTTTTTTCTTTTTTAAATGTTTTTTTGTTTTATAAATCTTTTTTCTTTTTCTCCTTTTTATAAACGTTGTTTCTCTTTTTAATGGTTTTTTGGTCTTTTTCTTTTTTTTAATACTTTTCTTCTTTTTTAATGTTTTTTGAAATTCTATTTATTTTTTGATGTTTTCGTCTACATTTTAATATATTTTTTTATATATTTTATTGATTTAAATGTGTTTATTTAAAGTTTTTTTTTATTTTTTCCACTTTAAAAAAAAAAAAAAATTTTTTTATGTTGTTTTCTTTTTTAATTTATTCTTGTGGTTTTTCCACTATTTTCTCTTTTTAAATGTTTTTTGAAGTTTTTTGTCTTTTTTTATCTATTTTTTACCTTTTTTCTCTTATTTTAATGTTTTTTGTAACTTTTTTTCTTTTATTATGTTTTTGTCTCTATTTTATTGCTTTGTTTTTCTTTTTTCAATGATTTTTGCTTTTTTCTCCTTTTTATTAATGTTTTGTTTCTTTTTGAATGTTTTTTTTTTCTTTTTTTATGTTTTTTTGGTCTTTTTTCTCTTTTTTATACGTTTTTTAATTTTTTTTAATATTCTTTATTATTTCAAGGTTTTTTTAAATTCTCTTATATTTTTTTGATGTTTTTGCCATATTTTAATGTTTTTTTTTATTGATTTATAATATGTGTTTTTCAAGTTTTTTTCTTTTTCCATTATTTTAATTTTTTTTTGCACTCTTTTTACATGTTTTTTGTTGTTTTTTTGTCTTTTTTTGTCTTTTTTTACGTTTTTTCTCTTAATATAATGTTTTTGTAACTTTTTTCTTTTTACAAGTTTTTTTTTGTTTATTGTCTTTTTTTACGTTTTTTTTCTTAATGTTATGTTTTTTGTAACTGTTATCTTTTTTATATGTTTTTGTCTCTATTTTATTGCTTCGTTTTTCTTTTATCAGTTTTTTTTAGTGTTTTTTGAAATTATTTTTGCCTTTTTTAAAAGTTTTTCTTTATTTTAATGTTATTTCTTTTGTTTCTCAATGTTTTTTCTCTTTTCTACTTTATTAAATGTTTTTTTTTTAATTTTGTAATATTTTGTTTTTTTTTTCATGTTTATTTATTTTTTTTCTCATTTTTAATGTTTTTTCCCCCTCTTTAATATTTTTTTAAAAAAATTCCTTACTTTACTTTTTTGTTTTTTTTTGTTTTTTTTCCTCGCTTTAGTGAGGTGAAAAGAGTTGTGTTACACACGGGTGCAAGTTATTTTGACGTCTCGTGTGTTGCAACACTCGCTACGCTCAGGATTCTATTTTTGAACCACTCGCTTCGCTCAGGATTCTATTTTTGAACCACTTACTTCGCTCGTGGTTCAACCATAGAATCCATTCGCTAGCTCGTGGTTCAACCCTAGAATCCATTCGCTAGCTCGTGTTTCAATTCCGCACTCGCGGTTAAAATACAACTTTGCACCCTTGTATAACAAATAACTATATATCACTACTTGCTTGCTGAAAATATACGCCCAGTGCAGATGATATGCTCAGCAGTGGGATATACATATTAGGCTGGTTTATTAGGTTAACGGGAAGTATCCCTAAGATTTCTTGGGTCCCTTGCGAATGTATGAATTATGCGGCATTAACAGCCGTATCTTTTGATTGCGTTCACTTTTTTGAAAGTTCCAAGGGACCGCAGATTTGAGTGGTTTTTATTTCAACTAGATACCCTCCATGCGTTCCTCAGAAAAAAGGTCTTGATAAACGGACAGACAGACACACAAAAAAGTGATCCTAGAAGGGTTCCTTTTTTCCTTTAAATATACTGAACCCTAAAAATTATACTATACGCGAACTTCTGTTTTTTATGCCGATTCCAAGAACTTATTGAAAATCTTTCGTAACTACATTATTTTACCACATCTATAGCGATAATATTGATTACTTTCTTGTCGCTATTATCCGATTTCAAGATTTATTTGACAGCTTTTATTCATAGTAATAAGGGTTGAAAAGAAAATATTAAATTGCATCAGAACCCATATTGTTGGTCTGACAAAGCAAACAGTTTAGGTACTCGTACACAATAGGACATATGTAGGTACAGTATATTACAATATTATGATATTGGTAACTATAATCATTTCGCTGGCATTAGCTCTATTGAACGGTATGATAAAACCAGGATTATGTTTTCAATAGAAGGAAAACCTTTCCCTTTCATAATTCACGACAAAGAAGATGTTCGATGAATCATCGGGTATAATTAACGAGAATGATGATTACATTGGATTAAGTCACTTTATATGGTGCTAAATATCAATGTGAAAGAACCGATGCTAGGCGAGATTAGGCTGAATAATACGGTCTCGGACCTTGCCTGGACACGGTAGACCACAACCGCTTAGCACTCAAGCCAAGCCAGGAGCTGTTAAGAGATCAGAAGCTAACTTTCGCTAGAGCTTTGGATGTCGCGCACCAAATAGTGGTCTCGGAGAAGGTGTGCGCGACTACTTGGGTACCTAGTGCTTTGTTTTGGACGAGCTGGCGTGCCTGGGAAGGGGCGCAACGCATAACAAGCAAAACTAATGGTATGCGTTCTGCAGTACGATGAGCCATGCGGCCCAGACATGCCGCTACAAATAATATCACAGCCACAGGTGCAAGCAGAAATGCCATCTCATGAGGTTCATGAACCTGATGGAGAAATAAACAATGTATATAGTATCCAGACAAATAAGGCAGTGTATCAGTTATATACGAATATTTGTTTAGGTTGGAGTTATCTTGAAATAAAGACGTATGAAAATGGAAGAGGGGTGTAGGAGAAGGTAGTGGCATTCAGTGTCCAGCCGGTCGACTGGGTAACGCATTGTACCTACGTCAGGTATATCTAAATGTCATTTTTTGTATTAAAAAATGACAGGTGAGTTGTCATAACGTACGTTTGAAAAGTAACATAATCAACTCTCTGAGGGGTAATCACGTACTGTTGCGAACGCGCGTTAGGACAATTTAACTGTCATATTTTACCATAAAAAAAGTAGCATTATTTAGATCTACCTGACGCGCGTCCAATGCGTTACGTGATTGACCTGCGAGAGTTGTTATCAAAAATATTAAATAAACGTGGGCTCTCAGAAAGAATCGATTTAATTAATAAAACATCATTCCCTGGTATCGCCCTCTCTTTGACCCACCATCGATTACCGTCACGCTACTCGTACTTGTCGCTTGTCGCCTTGTTAACTCCTTTCACATCCTAGTCACTGCGATACGGCCACATCTCAATGTATTTTACTTTCGAAATGTGACCATATTGCAATTTGCAATACGGCCACATGTCAAATGTGTTTTTAATTACAAGCTTTTATTTTACTTTTACCTGTCCCGTTGTCTGTCTGTCTGTCTGTAATCAAATCTTGCAAGTTAAATTTGACCCACTTCCCGGTTTTCGATTGAGCTGAAATTTTGCATGCATATGTATATCGCATGACAATGCAATATTATGACGGCATGGAACTGATCTAATGCTGGAGCTGAAAGGTGGCCATAGGAACTCCGCAGTGAAAAGAAACAACTCAACCGAGTTTGGGCTCTTTAGAATCGTCTCAATGAGTAGTTGATGATGGTGTGCAGAAAAGTACAGTCGGCAATAAAAGCTTGCACCAAAAATGAAATTTATGACAGAAACTTGTTTTGGGATGTGCCCGTATTGCAGTCACTAAGCGAATATTGTCTTTCCCATTATGGCATGCCTGCCAGAAAATTAAAATTAAATTAACACATAAATGTCGTTTTCGGAAACTAATTGGAGTCACTACCAATAAATAATTAAAAATAAACTCAAACGCCACGGAGGTGATATTTTTGGTGCACACTAAGACGAGCACAGCAATCAGTATCCCTTCATGAATTTCGCTAGTAGCGGCCGCTTCCATTAAGGCTTCCATTAAGTTCCCTTTTCACAGCGTCCCTTTCGGCCTATGATCTTCTGCCACACGGTCCTTCGTTCCTATTTCTCCCCGCGCAACCTACAGCTCGGTTGCCCCATACAGAAAACCAGTAATTCACTTTTTTATATTTTCGTTTATTTAGATACTTGGAAAAAGGGCATGAAAAAAAATAATCCTTCATCAAAAAAAATTTTCTAAACCTTATATTTTCCAATTTATTAACAATTTTAAAATCCAAGTATCTTTTCTTGAGCCCTAATTTTACGCTGAAATCAAATAACTTGACGATTCTACGCTAATTACAAGTAACTCAAGATGAGATACTATGTAAAAAACAAGTAAGTTTCTTTAAAAATTCGACGTCCGTTCTTCGCAGAACACAATTTTCTCCAATTCTGATTAAACTGAACATAATATTTTAAAAAAATTGGCAAAGATCTAGTTTTAATTACATTTTTATGTTGCAGCTTATTACAGAAGCGAGCGTTGGTGAAAAAAAAGAAACGGCGAAACCTTTAATAAAAAAAAGCATTTTTATTAAATTTTTTGTATGGCAATAAAAAAATTAGCATTTTTATTTTATTTTTTGTATGGCAATAGTCCGGATAGTTCATGTCATTTAATTGTGCATTTATTAAAGACATTTAGTATATGCACAATGTCGAAATCGGCTGGCTAGAAAAAAAATTACGAATGATCATATTATTATTTCGTTTTATATATTTTACAAGAACCTATAAAGTTTGGACGGCTGAAATTTTGCATATTTGTTACTAATGTGTAGTTTATATTCTTCAAAACTACAAGCGAGTTTGGGCGCTGGGGAAAGAAACCTACACTTAGCTTATCCTGGCATGGCCTTTAGGAACAAACGTCTTTGCAGTAAACTATTTGTAGTGGGTATGGTCGGGCCGGACAATAAGAAATAAAATAATTACTAAGCTACAATAGGTACTCTGTTTTTTTATTTTGTTTTAAAGTACTACGCTAGACTATTTCTATGCAGGAAACCAATGAGTGTGCCTCACTCTATTCTACAAACTATACTACATACACACACACATTATAACTAAAAAAATTAGTACAGTTACAGAATAGTTTCCAAGAGATAGGAAAAGGAAGATAATGGTAGACATTTGCGTAACGACGAGATGATATAAAGGCAATTGGAATACCTACTTGTCGACGGTGATAGACTGCAATAAATAGAAAGGAATAGAAGAAGGTTGGGGATGCGATCCAGGTACCCAGCTCTCGGGGGAGGTCTGGGTTATGTGGTATTTCTACCCACTAAAAACTCCTAGGCCTACGCCGAGAGGCAAATTGTCCACATCATCGATTTCAGTGTTCATAATTAATGTCAGTTGTATTTTGGGTAAGCGTATCTGGCAACATTTTTACTTCAAGAGGGTAAAATGTAGAAAAATAGTGATTTTAAAACCATTTAAACAATCATTGCTTTCAATCAAACAGCTTTTGACTGGTCAATTATAATCATGACTACATTACATTTTATTCAATCATCTCTGGAAAGTGTCTTTTGAACAAGAGACACACTTTCCAGAGATATTTGAATAATGATTGGTGTTGTGTACCTATCTTTTTATCCAATTAATGTAAATGTGTGAGTATTATCTCCTAGCTTTTGCCCGTGATTTGGTCCGCGTGAAACTCGTTTATACTCTACCTACCTCAACTTGAACTTTCACCCCTTTTTCACACTTAAGGTGTACCCTATGACTTTCCCAGGGTGCCAAAACTATCGCCATACCAAATCTTATCTAAATCGTTTATGTATGGAAAGGTAACAGACAGATAGACAGACAGTGTTTGTACGTTATTGGAAAGTGTATCTTGATCAATGGAGAGACTTTCCAGAGATAACTGAATAATGAGCGGACGACACAGCGATTTGTTGTTGTTACTGGTGTTATCAAAGTAAGGTACTCGCCTAGTATTTTTTTTATTTTATATTTATTTATTTATCTCAAAAAAACTTAAACGCTAGTTTAACAAAATATGTTCCGCCAAACTGAGGACAGTTTGTTTATAATAAAACGTTCGTTAACACTGTTTAATTGTATTCGAACTTTTTTTTTTTTGTTTTCCCAGGGGACATCCTTTATAGATCCCACTCGGCTCGGGAGAAACCAAGTGGGTATGTCCGACTCTCACGGACTAAAACCCCTGGGGTGTTCCACTGCTCGCTTGTAGACAGAGCCCCGGGAACGCTATTGCACACATCCGGAACTCTGTCAGCGTTGCCCTTGCGGGCCCATGTAGGTGGCAGGGTATAGTGCCCTACCCACTCCGCTATTGGCACCCCAGAACACCATGGGGGCCTTCCATCTCGGGACCTTTTCTAGGCGGGACCTTAACCCTAATAAACTAATTAACCAAACCTGGAAAAAGGGTTTCTACAAATAACTACATACTTAAGTAAGTATACCTCGGTTAACACTTTTATCAAATAAATCTAAGAGTTCTAGTTTTAATCTTTTCTTTATGTATTACCTTATTACTCCACTTCTCTAAGGATGTACTTATCTTATTATGTACCTTAGGAACAATATACTTACGCGTTCTTTTACGGTAATAGTTGTTGGCACTATAGTCAAGTTATCTTTTTTGCGTGCTTGGCCTGAGGTTACGTAAGTGCACTCTGCAGCGTATAATCTACGTACCTGGTCTACTACATAGTAATAAAATAAAATAATGTTGCATTCGCGCCTAATATAAACCAAAAACAGGTTTCTATAACTAGTCTAAATTAGTGGAATATAAATAAATGAAAAAAACCTGTTTGGTGTAAGTTTAATCCAATTGATGTGCCTACTTAAATGTGTAAATTGTATTATGTATTGCTGTGTCTTTTTGAATAATAGATTCACTTTCCAGACGTCCCTTGGCTGCGAAAACCGCTTAACTGCATGGCATGTAGTTTCGAGAAATACGCATTTAAAGATTTGCATGCAGGCATGTTAATATTTCTATGAAGGGCCAATTACAGCTGGAGGTCGTTGTTGTTCTACGTCCGTAGGAATAACCCTAGAAGCCCTACACGTGACCTGTACTACTGTACCTTCTGAACCTCGCAGCGCACACTGGAACTCTATCAGCGACATTGATTCGAATACATATATGTACCAGTGTGTAACCGCCATACGATAAATAAATAAACAGCTTACTCGTGAGCATTTTCGTGTTTTTATAAGTATGAACTGTTAATCGTGTATTAAGACTTCTTGACTGAATTTACTTTTTGTTTAGGATAAGAGGATAAAATTTAGGGTTTACCGTAAAAAGTGCTGCAGTTAAGCGGTTTTTCCTGAAGACACTTTTTTTTGTATCTCCTAAAATAATAGTCTTAGGTCAGAATTTTCGATTTATAATACTTTTTGATGTACATTTATAACCGTTTGACCTGAATTAAGTCTTCTTACGATTTCAGATTCTAAAGTATTTGAGTTTATTTAAAAACCACGATGCAGTTAGTAGCATTTGCTTGGAAGAATTTTGAAATTTTGGAATTCAAAGCACTTATAATTAGAAAATACGTGTACAATGTTTTGGCACGTGAGGTTTTCTCACTAATTTTTAATTTTGCGTGGCTTAATTACATTATCTTTTGTAATAGTAACCTACATCAAAACTTAATTTTACCTGATTTTTATCAAATTTGTAACATTAGAAACACTGGTACTGGTACAACACTGGAACAATGCTGCTGACCGGGGCCAGAGTTTATTGAAAACAATGTAAAATGCCGTCTCCATTCCTTAAACGAACGAAGTTCTATGCTTCAGCTTGGGCCAAAAATCGTTCGTAGTTCATTGGACAGGTTCTTTAATTAAATAGAACAAATTTTTTGAGTTACTTTTACAAATTAAAAAATATTTTTTTTACATGACATGCTTGCGAGTTGTACATCTCACTGAGCCACATTACGCGTGCGCGAGAGCGACAACATTGTTTTTTATGCTATTTATATTTGCACAGTAAAAGCAGACTTTATAACATAGGACAATTCAGACTACTTATAAGTATACTACCAAATGCAGGTAAAATAATTATTTTTGATGAGAATTGAGTACTTCAAATTACATATTTATATTCCAGTGCGGGAATCAAGCCCCAGTCTTTCAGCGAGTATGAACGTAATAAAATACATTTCAGGTCCAGTCCACTTTACAAGTACAGCAAAGTGGTAACGTATTTCTTGTGTCTAGTCCAGTTTAACCAAAATACCTACGGGAGGCAAGTTCAGCAAAGCGGCTCCTCTCTTCTCAGGTCTAGTCCATTTAATCTAACTACCATACAAGTTTAGCAAAGCGACTGTTCATGTAAAAACACGAAATTACATTAGTAAGTATGGCCCTTTACCTTCATTTGCATACTTAATACTAGGTTTCATGCAGTTAGGCGGTTTTTGCTGCAATGGGAGTATGTATATGCATATTTGCACAGTAGTACCATTATGCTTGCAAGGAGCATCAAAGCTCACTTAGGCGGTTTTGGTTGAATGAATTATGTGTGATTTCGAGAGTGAAACATAACAAGCAAAACCGCTTATATTACACTTAGTTTGTTTTTGCTTTTGAACAATTTTAACTATGGTTTTTTTTGGTTGTCTGGCAAAACATTTTATATTGTGGTTAGAATATTTTGTCAGATTATAAAACACACATTTTTGTGTTATGACTGACTGCAAAAATCTAGTATATCCGGTTAGCACAATTTTACTGTTATTAAATTGCAAATTTTATTCAATCTAGCTATTATAACAGAGACTCAGTAGGTTTTGACTTGTAGATTATCTTAAAAGTCGTTGATATCTAACCTTATCTTTAAAGTAAAACAGGAATGGAGCCACGTATCGAAAAATGGGCTTTTGTAGCATGTAGATCTGGGAAAGCATAATCTAACAGTATTAATATCTCAGTTTTGTCCAAAACGGAGCTTAAGCGGTTTTCGCAATCAAGGGACGAGATATAACTGAATTATAGTATAAGTTTTATTCAATTAATGTAAATGTGTAAATTTTTATTCTTTATAGTTAGTTTTAGTTCAAGAGACACTTTCCAGAGATAATTGAAGAGTACGTATGTGCACTACTCATAGTAAAAGCCTAATAGTATAATAAAACTGCGTCTTTAACCTACTTTAAAGAAGGCTTGTGTCGGTCAGGAACTAGGAACTATTAGGAATGAATTTCCATCACTGAACGAAACGAACTAGTTCCTCAATCACCATCTAAATCGGTCTTTAGTTCAGCAGCAGAGCGAGAGTGGTACGGAACGAGATGCGGGTGACCGGGTTACATCGCGTAGGAGCGCACCGTCGCCGTCGCGTACTGAACGTGAACGAAACGAACGAATGCGAACTATGCGAAGCCCGACAGTGGCGCGCGCACAGGTGCGAGTGAGATAAACGGCTGCACGTTGCTCCGTCGTCGGTTCAGTTTGGTTCGTAATACGTAAAACTCAAAACTACTGCGCTATTTGACAGTTAAAGGCCATGAACCAATCTTAACTAACGGCCGCTCCCACACTGACCTAAAAGACCGAAGGAACTAAAAGACCGAACTAGTTCCTCAAACCGATTGAACGAGATCGGAGCGCTCCCGTAAAAGAACGAGCAGGCGCAAGCCTACTTTAAAGCTATGTCGTCGTTCACATACGAAAGCGAGCCCGATAGCTAGCTTCGGAGCGAAAAATGTCGGAAATCTTAAAAGCTTTTGCAAAGCGATTGTTACAACGCCTTCAATCTCGGTAAGTGCTCTTTTGCTGGCAATGAGAGAACGTGAATTAAAATTCAACTGAAACCTTTAGACACTCCTGTGGTTGTTTTTAGGGTTCCGTAACGGAACCCTTATGGATTCGTCATGTCTATCTGTCTGTCTGTCCGTCCGTATGTCACAGCCGCTTTGAATTTTTCCGAAACTATAAGAACCATACTGTCGAAACTTGGTAAGTAGATGTATTCTGTGAACCGCATTAAGATTTTGTGATGGGGGGGGGGGGAGGTGTCCTATCCATAGAAAAAAAAATATATTGAGGTTTATAATTTTTTTTTTTCTAAGCTGAATAGTTTTTCATTTACATTAAAGAGGCTAGAACTAACCACACTACCTAATCCTATTTTGGAGCAATAAACATGGATAACATAGATAGGTACGAGTACTCTTCAGTTTATGATGTTGAGCACGACTTTTGCAAAGAAGTCTATTATGGCCGTCGTAATAAAAATCAATAATTTAGAAATCAACGTACTTGCAAATTTTTGAAAGGAGAAAGCCGTAACAATGTCGATGCTGTTATAACATGAACATTATTTTTTCTCTTTAATTACACTAAATTACCACATTTTACAATTACGGACTGACGGACTGATGGTCAGTCTCCTGTCAGTTTTCTGTCATTCGCAACGGTTACACGATAATTCTCTAGTCAGTCAGATCAGAATGATGGACTGAACTAAAGCCAGAATAAGCGTGTAACCGATGTCATCGAGTTGGAACATTTCATTCAACCTACCTTTGTATATTACTATATCGAAACGTTAGCCTAATATAACTATCTGTAACTATATTTAGAATTCGTTTTAAAAAAAAATATGACAAAAAAATACATATTATGAAAAAAAAAAGATATTTACGGTACATAAAAATATGAAGTTTGATTGAAACCAAATATATTTTTCTAAAAAATAATTTAAACTAAATTGTTTGATTTGTTGAACTTGCTATCGTTAAATAAGAAAAAAACACTATTTTCGGAATCCCGCTGTCCGTACATGACAAACATATTTTTGTGTGCGTGACCTCAACTCTATTGCCGATACCTATACAATAAATAATCGCAATTCAACGCGGGAACGCTGTCTGCGTAATGGGAACCCTACCAAAGGGTCCAAATTTAGATAGTAATTTATAGTTTTTGGAAGATTATTTTTATGTGAGTTTTTGTTTTAATTTTAAATCTAGTTTTAATTGTATATTCTATTGTGTTTTTGTACTTAATGTATTTATTTTTATTATTACCTATTAAATTACCCTTTGTTTCATTATATATTACATTGAAGAAATCAGCTATTATAAATGATTTCCAAAATAAATAACACGCTTGGCATGTAAAATAGCGTTCCTAGCATATCAATACAGAATGCCATTTTACGTTCTGTTGATCCAAAATAATTTGATTTTATAGGATTCATAAATCACAGCGCAGAAAATAGGATTAACTGGTGGTTCGCGGCTTTAGAGGCAACACTATTTCACATGCAGTAATTTTTTATGTGCCCCGGTTGCCAAAATCAAAATGTAGATGAAAAAAATTGGTTGTCTATAAAGTCGGTTTACGGACGATAATTTTACGTGATATCGTCATAAAGCCAAACGCTCGGCTCAGCCGGAATTGGACAATGAGTCATACTTTTTCGTGCGTGTGTTAATCGATTTTTAAGACGTTATCACGTCAAAAGATTGGAAGGTCTACCTAAGCAATTTTGTATTGGTGTTGACTTCAAAAAGAGATTAAAATATCAAAGAATAACTTCGATACAATATTTACACAAAAGGCTTATTAAGTTATTTTCTAATGATTATCATCATTGGATGGGAATTATGGCGTTACAAATTGTTATTTCTTAATAATTAACAATAGGTAGGTACAAAGTCATTGAAGACAAACTAATAAAAATAGAGAGGTTCGTAACAAGATCCAATAAACGGGTGTTTATTGGATTTTGTTACGTTTAAATCAATATATGTGTCGCTTAAATTCGAAATCGGATAAATCCATTCGACCCTATCAGCAAATATCTACCTTATCACCTTTTCTTAATAGCAAAATCGCATGATTTGACAGATGGATTTACCCGGGTTTGAAATTAAGCGACTCATATTAGATCCAATTAATATGTCACCTGTCAGAACCGTCTACTACGGCTCCCATAAAATTAATTCATTTTAAATACTTTTAGCGGAATACCAACGCTCTTGCCGACAAAAGTCGGTTTCTTAGCTGTTCCTGCGTTAACAGTGCTGTTTTTGTCTGTGTATGGGGCCTATCTTGTTCGCCGTCAGAAATCATAATTATGTTTCTGTCAATAGTGAAATTTGTTTTCAATCAACGACATTTTTGTTGCTGTAGAGGTTGCCAAAGCAACTTGCGTCAGAGAGACCCCTTGAGCCAATCCGAGGCTCGTCACCATGGCGCGGAGTCCACCCGCGCCTGCGTGCGACCACTGTGACCAGTCGCCAAATGTCAACTTGTGACATGATGACAAAAATAACAAAGTTTGTTATACGTGATCATTATTTTATTAATAGTCTATAAACTGTGTGAAATCTGTATTAGTGAAGTTCACGCGGTGATTATTATTTGTGATTTTTTATGTGCTTCTTTACCTTAGCTTTAATTTTGTTATCTTTCTGTCTGTTAACTGTTTTAAGTTTTTATTTTCGCATGTCACTTCCAATTTTAGGATCTCAACAGTCCCAATCTCAACAATCACCTTCAGGGTCACTGGAAAACCTTATAAAATGCCCGCACTGCCCCCAGGCTCGATTCTTCAAGGGTCAAAGAGGCCTAAATATCCACAACAGCCGCATTCATTCTCACCGAAGCTTAACTACCAACCCAGATACTTCCCCAGCATCCGCGCCAAACCTCAATACCACACCTAGGCCATCACTTCCAGAAACCTTATCAAACCTGAAACAATCTACTTCTATTATTAAAAGAATCCCTAGAGGAGCTCGGGAACAAGTTGCTCAAAAACTGAATGACGGAATAAAAAACGCCAGTTCCCAAAATACGTATGAAGCCTGGGAGCAGCTCTTAACGTTCCCCTACAGGGTCCTTCACGTAAAAGACTCACTGCCGAAAGGAACTTCGCTCACAACGCGCATAAAACAGAATTGCATTCATCCTCACGACATCCAAAATCTATCGATATCCAAGCCTAGATCCTCCTTAACTCGTTTAATAGAGTCCAAAATTGGCGAAGGCAACATAAAAAGTGCAGCCCGACTTTTGTTCTCCAGTTACACTGTTGCCCCAAATTCACCCGAAACACTAACCGCGCTACGGAGTAAGCATCCACCTGCCCCAGCTAACCACATACTCTCTGATCCACCAGACCCGTCGTTACCTTGTCTGCAAGTATCTTCCGAAGTAGCTCTAAGATTGCGGTCATTCCCAAGTGGCTCCGCAGGCGGCCTAGATGGCCTGACGCCGCAACACTTAAAGGACCTAATCGGAAACTGCTCCACGGATACTTGTGAGTCCCTCCTAAGTTCTTTAATTTCCTTGATAAATTTCATGCTTGTCCTGTAAAAGGTTGATGTGAAAAATGCCCTTAACTCTGTAGATAGGGGTGCTCTGCTGACCCAAGTGAAGGAAAAAATACCTCAAATTTACTCTTTTATCTGGCAATGCTATAGTACCCACTCAAAACTACTTTTTAAAGACAATATTTTATCCTCTGAAGTAGGTTGTCAGCAAGAGGCGACCCCTTAGGCCCAGCCCTTTTCAGCCTCGCCATACACCCCACTATTAATAAACTAAATTCTTAATTTAATGTTTGGTATCTAGACGACGGTACTCTCGGAGGTGATGTGAATGAAGTTTTAGAAGATCTGCGTCAACTAACCTTAGAATTTCACGCTATAGGCCTAAAGCTTATTTTTACAAATGTGAAATTTTTTTTTGGACACCTACCAGCAAAAAGATACTAAAAAAAATAAAAATTGATTTAATTCAGGCAAAAACCCATAATTATTAAGAATAATAATTGACAAATTTATGATTAGGAAATAATAATAATAATAAAGCTACATAAATAATTCATATTACATACTTATTTGCGACACTGGGCAAAAATACTGCACTCTTGCAATTCCGAACCTTAGCACCCAACATAAATTACTGGATAAAAGCTCACTCCACCTCCTTGGGTCACCGATTTTGGATGAATCATTCCCTGATTTAGTCGAACAAAAAATGCAAAAATTTCATTCTGTATCGGATCGCCTGCTGAAAATTAACACGCATATGGCTTATACCATTATAAAATTTTGCTTATTTGTTCCACAGTTCACCTATATGCTTCGATGTAGTCATTTTTGGAAATTTCCTCACCTTCTGGCACTTCTTGACGATATCATTAAAAAAACCATTCTAACATCGATCTGAATGAAATCCAATGGACCCAAGCTTCTTTGCCAATTCGGCACGGCGGCATTGGGATTCGTAAAATTTCAAGCGTTTCTCTCCCAGCTTTCCTCTCGTCAGCACACGGCACCCAAAAATTAATTAGTCAAATTCTAAAACCTCCTCACAATAATTTTGAAATTTCTTTTGTCGCTGAAGCCGAGTGCCGTTGGAAAGATCTATGTCCAACTGCAGACCTACTAAAGAAACCCCATTCACAGAGGCAATGAGACGGACCGCTGTGTGAGCTGGTACGGGATAACCTTTATGAAACGTCGTCCAGCTCCGCAGATCGCGCCCGTCTCCTTGCCTCTGCTAGATGGGAATCCGGCGGTTGGCTCCAGGCACTCCCTTCACACAACTTAGGCACAATTTTAGATAATAAAACTTTTAGGGTTGCCGTGTCACTGCGTCTTGGTGTCGTTCCACATCGGTGTCACTGCGGCTGCACCGTCGACACATTTGGGCACCATTGCCTCTCCTGCCACAGGAGCGCAGGCCGCATCCCGTGACACGCCAGCCTGAACGACCTCATCCACCGGGCTCTCGCTAATGCCGGAGCTCCGGCCGTTTTAGAGCCTACTGGTCTTGCCCGGGACGACGGCAAGAGGCCCGACGGCATGACGCTCGTGCCCTGGAGCTTGGGACGGCCACTGGTATGGGACGCTGACTGCGTCGATACCCTTGCGCCGTCCCACCTTGCTGGTACCTCTACTAAGGCTGGTGCTGCTGCTGACTCAGCTGAGTCACACAAAGGGCTCAAATATGCTGGCATTGATAGTGGCTTCATGTTTGAGCCTTTCGGGGTCGAGACGTTAGGGCCATGGGGCACCAGCGCTTTAAAAATCTACAAAACACTTTCGCAGCGCCTTGTCAACGCTTCTGGTGACCTTGGCCCAGATCGGCGCCAGGCGGCAGGGTGCCCAGAAGGCTGGCGCATACCTAGCCCAGCGTATAAGTATTGCCATACAACGTGGCAATGCCGCCAGCCTTCTGGGCACCCTGCCGCCTGGCGCCGATCTGGGCCAAGTTTTCTATTTGTGATGTTATCTTTATTTGTGTTATTTTATTTTACTTTTGTGTAGGTATTCTGTTTGTAGTTAATTTTTTACTCACTACTATTGTAGGCAGCTTAATTTTATTTATTTAGATTTAATTTTCAATGTTTACTTGTACAGAACAGAATGATTACTTATCACTAAATTAAAGAAAGTTAATATTTTAGATATATATTTGTGACGAGGATGGAATAAGAAATATGTATGTAAGGGGAAGCCTGAAAGTAGCACCCATCGTGGATAAATTGAGAGCCAATGGCCTTGCGTGGTATGGACACGTAATGCGGAGAGATGAAAGTCATGTGACTAAAAGAGTATTAGGTATGAATGTGGATGGATGTAAAAGACGAGGTAGGCCTAGAAAAAGGTGGATGGATTGTGTGAGAAACGATATGAAGAGAAAAGAAGTGAGTGATGAGATGACGGCTGACAGAGAAGTAGGAAGAAAAAGACATGCTGCGCCGACCCCAAGTAAATGGGATAAGGGCAAGGAAATGATGATGATGAATTGACATACATCTTATTTAAATAACGAGTAATTAAGTTTTTGTATAAGTTATCACCTACCAGTATAACATTTTAAAGGTATGTACGTATGTCTGTAGCTCACAAAGTGCTTTCGGACTGTTGTTGTGTAGTAGACTACGATCTTTTTGTTCATTTGAATAGAAGGCTCGTACTTACCCAGAAGTGGGATCAAATTTGAATAAACTAATTGAAAATCTTAGCAGTTAATAAATAATAATAAATAAATACTGGGGGACAATCTAACACAAATCGACCTAGTCCCAAATTGAGCAAAACTAGTGACTCAACCAGTGCTACTGAGGTCATTCAAGTTACTAGAAAAAGTTCGTCTTCTCACAACGGTTTTTTTGCATGCCAATTAAAATACCAGCTCTTTGACATCTTTATTACATGAACATTTAATTTAATAGTGCCCGATATGATAAAACATTACCATGAAGGGTATGCAAATGAACGCGACGCAATACTCCCTGAGAAGGCCGGTTTAATTTAGTCGGCTTAATAGACTTCAAAGTTATTAAATTAGGTCAGAGGCGGACTCTATTAATCCGTCCAACCATATGAATAGCTCGAATAGTTTCCCCGTTCGTTTGGAATCTCTGGGCTCTTTGATTATTTTTTAAAGGATTTAGTGATATAATTTAAGTTCCAGGCATTTTTTTATTCTAAATATTTAACTTAAATTAATTCAAGTCTGATCATGGTTTAGGCTTAACAATACTACCTGTTGAAGTTACACACCGCTTGGTTGTGTTAATAATAAATACTTTTATTTACGACCAACATGGGGTCATGGTGTTAGTAACAAATGTATTAAATACTTTACTTTACTTAGTACATTATATTATCACTATAATTTATTTCTGCGTGCATGTATCATGCAGCAGTTGTTCAAATACGATCGATCCTGTCCGCTTTCATGCTCAAAATGCTGTTAGAGCTAGCCCGCACTGCACCAGGGATGTGGCTCGCTTGCGCATAGTGGCGTAGAAGCAGTCTACCCGCGCTTCTGCAAACATCCCTGATGCGCTACAGAATCTGGGCAGCCCCATCAGTACCCTGAACGCATTATTATACTGCACGCGCAGAGCGCTATACCGTTTATATGTGTAATCTGCGCACAGGCTGCCTGTATAGAAGGTAGTACAGTAAGCTTTAAAAAGAGAAAGTTTTACTTCTTTTGAGCAGTTAACAAACCTGCGGGCTATCATATTCACTCGAACGGACAGCTCTCTGCGCTCGTGCTCAATATCTGCGTCGTCTTTAAGGTCTGTGGTCACCAGATGCCCCAAATATTTAAACTGCTCAACTATACGCAGTGGTTGACTATTTAATTTAACAGGTGGAAACATTGGTGTGCATTTGCCCTTGACCCCAAAGATGACGCATTCGCTCTTGTTCACATTGTAAATTAGACCATGGCTCGCGGCATACCGCTCGCAGATGGAAATAAGCTTGGCAAGTTCACACGCAGAGGCACTCAGCAACACCATGTCGTCAGCGTAGCTTAAGTTGTTAACGCACACTTCGTCTATGTGACAACCGACACGGGTGTTGCTGAGCTCCTCTTTAAGCGCATTCACATAGAGGTTGAATAGCTTGGGTGACGTCAACCCCCCCTGCCTCACGCCACACTCAAGCCCATAAGGTTGCGAGCATGCACCCGACCATCTCACGACATTGACTTGATTATGGTACCAGTACTTAAATATGCCACTCATATCAGCTGGCATCTTCAGAACATCCAGCTTCTGCCACAAGATATCATAGTGAACCAGGTCAAATGCCTTGGATAGATCTACACCGTGTCCAATAACTTCGATTACACTTTTTCTAGCACTGGTTTGAAAAAAATAGAAAACTTTCAGACAGTTTTGTCATTATAATTTGAAGTTTATATTTTCATGAACAAATTACAATATTTAAAAATATTTATCCAGCGTCATTAACTTTAAATCCATGATGAAGCAATTCCGGGAAACTATTATCTCAAAATTTCTTAAGGGCGCTAGTGGTTTTCAACGGAAGCGGAAAGGTTTCAACGCCGCAAAAATTGAGTGCAATTTTTGCGGCGTTGAAACCTTTTGGAATTAGGCGTAACCTAGTTTTTACTACAATTAGAAGATACAAGGAGACCTCCACATTATAAGACCGAAAGAAATCTGGTCGCCCGCGTTCAGCAAGAACGGATAGGGTCGTGAAACTCGTGAGAGAGCGTCTCCGCCGGAAAAAACACCGTTCGATCCGAAAATTAGCTGCAAAATTAAATATTTTAAGAAGATCAGTACACCGTATTTTGAGAGCAGACCTCGGGTGTCGCGCTTACAAGAAAATAAAAGTACATGGCATTTCCGAAGCTGTAACGAAAAAAAGATTAGGTCGATCAAACACTATAAATACTTTCCTGGCACGCGGGGTATGAATTCGTGTTCTCGGACGAAAAACTCTTCGTATTAGAGCAACCTCTCAATGTTCAAAATGGTCGTTTGTGGGCAGCTAACATCCAAGATATTCCAGATAATCAGAGGAATGTGCCAAAATTCCAGAGTGCACCATCAGTGATGGTTTGGGGAGCAGTTTGTAAGCGGGGTAAACTTCCTTTGGTATTTATCGACAAAGGGGTAAAGATCAATGCTGATTACTATAAAACAGAAGTTTTGGAAAAAAATTTTGCTCCAAACCAATCCAAACTTAAAAATGTTGTATGGAAACGATTTCTATTGTTTCAAACAAGACGGAGCTCCACCCCACACGGCAAACGCAGTTCAAGCGTGGTGTCAGGCCAATTTAACGGATTTCTTTCCAAAAAATTAATGTCCCCCGAGTTCTCCAGATTTAAATGTACTGGAATTTTTTATATAGTCATATATGCTCTCGAAACTTAATTACTACAAAATAAAGAATTTGGAGCATTTCAAAAAAGTTATCGTACAAATTTGGGATGAAATGCCGATTGAGGCAGTGCGTACCGCGTGCGGATTCGAAAAACGTTTGAAGCTGGTGATGAAGGTTAAAGGCGGAGTTATCCCATAACATTTTTTGTGAATATTGTATATAAGAATATCTTTTATGAAATATAGTTTTTATTGCAATTGTTATTAACACTTTGTTTTAATGAGAGTTTGAAACTGTATGCGAACTTATTGGACACGGTGTAGGAAACATATAGCTGTTCGCCTGTCAGTGTAGTACCTGACGGTCTGCTTCAATGCCAAAATGGCACTCTCAGTGGATAGCCCTGGTTTTAAACCAAACTGATTATTATGCACTGTTAGATATTTATCTATTTCAGCAGACCATCAAGCACATTAGCGACAATGGTGGTGTGAACGATGCCCCGTCTTCAGGTACCGGCGCGCGACCCTGCGCGCTGGACACGTCGCCTGACGCACCGCACCTTCGCTGCGCTGAGACGGGCGAATCGCCAGTCACCTCACAATGGGCATTTTTAAAAACGCGGCGGGAAAACCGCGCGGGTAAACCGCGGTGTTTGAACCGCTCGCTGACTCTCCTAACGTCCAGAACACTTTTGGGGAGTGTTAATCCCGGCAGCCTCGCTATGCTGATTGTGGGTGGGGTGATGGTGAAAAGATAACACTTGATTTTAATAAACTGATATAATATACTCAAACACAAATTCTCATTTACAACTTCCCTATCACTTTCTACTGATTTTACTTTACTACTAGGAGCTCTTACTTGTTGGAGCTTGCGGAACACAAATTCGAATGGCGATTGTCACTTCTTTTATACCCTCAGGACATCCAAGCTAGTGGGGATACAATTTCCTAGGCCTCGCCCACTTTGCCTATTAAAATGTCATATTTTACTTTCTCCTGCTTTTCAGGAGAAGCCTGAGAACTATTACATATTTTTCTTAAAAAAGGTGTAGTTCTAGGCTATACAAATCAATATAGTCTGCTTTTCAGACTTTTGCTGTTGAAACTGGGAAAATTGATATTTACGTAAAATTACAAAGTTTTCCGACTTTAAAAAGCTTCGCCAGGCCCTACTGGCTTCAGGTCATATTGTCCTGAAAAGGAAATAAACATGAGTAAGGGTATTTTCCTTATCTTTCTAATGATGCCTAAAACATTGTCGTACCTCATTGGGTTCCGACGCTACAGCAAGAAGAGACTGCCTATTTACACAATTCTAGGCCTACACTGACTCAATTCTGAGATTTGCTCCAATCTTTTCAACCAATCAGAGAAATCAACTCGAACCTTGCAACTTTTGCGCAATATTACATCAGAAAACTAAAGATAGATAGATTTTTACTTCACTTTTTTTGTAACTCTAGTCACCGACGTCCTTTGTTCGTGGACTAGCTCGGGATATAGTCTCAAGTTGCCGGTTTTTATAATCATTTGTGCACGTCTCTTCCTCAGTTACTCGTATGGGCAGCTCTCCTCATAGATTAATATTTATCAATTAACTACAGTAGGTACTTCGTACCTTTAGCATTCCTATAAGCTATTCATTATAAATGTATCTTCAGTACATGACTCTAGATAAATTATGCGCTATATAAAAATGGGATGCTCTGTCCCTTTCACTCGCAGGTGACTATCTCTTTCGCACGCCTGCCACTCGCAGGTGGTATAGGAGGTGTGTTCTGTCGCGCACAGGTGGCGAGCGAGATAGGTCTATAGTAACTCTTATTACTGACGTCACCAGTTTTGTTTTTCACTATTGGAACCACCACGGTCCTCATCATGTCGGCAGGCAAGTAAGTGTGGTTTATACAAAACGTCTATAACATCGCCAGTACTCTAGCCAGATGTGGACCGGCATGATGATGATGCTTCACACTTTGGCCATCATGGCCAGGAGACTTGCCTCGTGAAATGGCACTTAATGCGGTCTCCTGCCCACGTGACCCCGCGCTGTTAAGAACGGCGCCACCTATGTTAATGTTAATTTAGACACTATCAATTGATGTTTATTAATTAAAACGTCATGAAATTGTAGGTCAGGCATTGAAAAGGTATAGAAGGAAATGCTTGGAACACAATTTTTGACGTCGTAACTTTGTTTGGAATAGTTAAGAGATGAACATATCAAATCCTTCCGGGTCGTCCGGCCATCGTCGACGCAGACGGGGCCGACCTAGCCATCTAGGTCGGCCGTAGGTGCCCGTCATGCGGCACCCACTTGTTAACTACGAGTATACTAACTACCCCACCTATGTGGATGCATGCGACATACGTTGCCGGCCCAGTCCCACTTGAGCTTGGCAGTTTTTACACCCACATTAGCTATGCGTGTTTTCGATCCGTCCTTTTGACACCTAGAATACTGCGCTCCATAGCGCATTGGCAAACCTTAAATTCGGAGTCAAAAATAAAAAGTCTAATGCACTTTGCTAACATGTTAACACTATAGTTTCACACTACTCCATACACGACGATTTAAGATTTAAGCAAAACTAACTAATATAACCATTTTTAGGGTTCCGGAGCAAAAATGGCAATAACGGAATAGGCCTTTCACAATAAATATAAGGTTCTTTTTGATTAAGGGAATAAAGTCGGAGATAATCGCCCCAAAAGTCACAATAATTGTGCCCCCCCCTAACTAAATTTCAAACGGTGTGATAAATACATGGAAAAAAACATGGACATATTAAATGCTTACCTATTCAATCCTTTCACTAAAAAAATATTTTAAACAAGATCGGTTCAAAGGTTTGCGACATATTGATGAAAAACTGCCTTCCCTATAGAAAAGGAAGTAAATGCCATAAGATTTTTGTGACGATACCTACAATCTCTTTTATTTTTTATTAAAAACATATATATGTTTACGAAGCGTGAAAGGCGTAGCGGTAAGGCACGAGAATTTTAATGTGGAGATCGTGGCTTCGAACCCTGGCTTGTACCACTGGGGTTTTCAAAAATGTATGTACGAAATAACATCAATTTAACAGTACCTAGCTTTTCGACGAAGAAAACCTGAGGGGTAATCACCTGCAGGCCCTGCAGCAGGTCGATCACGTAACGCATTGTACGAACGCCGGGTAGGTCTAAATATCACTTTTTATATGGAAAATTGACGGTAAAATGGTACCGACGCGCGTTTAGAAAGTTACGTGATTACCCCTCCGGTCTAATCCCATAGAGGTCTAGTTTTTCCTCTAAGTTGGAAGGTCAAGATGGCAATCACTTTCGTAAAACTAGTGCCTACGCCTAATCTTGGAGTTTGGGAGCGGACTCCGGGCTTATTTAGCGCCAGCGTTTAGTTGTACAACCGGGAAAACGCTGGAAGAATGATAATGAGATAAAATAGATTTTCATTTCGAAATCCTTAAAAAAATCTTACGGATTTAATACAGTTTATTTCCATCTACGCATGGTGTCTATTATCACTTTATTGCAATGCATTCCCTTAACTGAAAACCGGTTGCAACGATTCGATATTAAATAAAATGGCACATTGCATCGCATTTGTGTGCATAATACCAGGAATATCGTCAGTTTTGTCACGGCCGCCATTACGGATTCCATCGAAGTGCCAAGTTAAGCACCCTCAAAGACTTTAACACTTGATCCACCAAAGTTTCACCGCACGGTGGAATCAAAATGTTAAACGTTGTTTGTTGGATGCGGATAGAATCATTCGAGAATCCTTCTGTATCCTTTTTGGCACGAGGTCGAGACTCCGGGTGAGTAATTCGAAATGTTGCAAAAGTACACTAATATGCAGAAGCATTAAGAGTTAAAAACACAGTCATTTACAATTTCATAAATCATGGACAATCTCCGTTAATCTAGTTATTGTAACCGACTAGCTTTTATCCGCAACTTCTTTCGCGTTGACTTCCTTTTATTGGACTTGTACTGGGATAAAAAGTATTACATACGTTAATCCAGGCTATACTCTATATATATTCTTCCCCCGGCCATGGAATACAGGGAAACTAGTACTGCTAAAAAAGGAAGGGCGCCCAGCTGACTCGCCATCGGCATACCGCCCTATAGTCCTGATTGATGAGGTGAGCAAGCTGTTCGAGCGCATAATCGCTGCCCGCCTCAACAAGCACCTGACTCGGGTCGGGCAAGATGTGGCTGACTGCCAGTAGGTACGGATTCCGCAGTGGCCGCTCGACCGTTGAGTTGACCGTAAGAGATCTTGCCGAAGATGCGGTGTCCAAGAACGAGGTCGTATTGGCGGTATCCTTGGACATCGCCAATGCTTTCAATACCCTGCCGTGGGGATGCGTGATGGAGGCCTTGCGGTTCCACGAAGTGCCCGCCTACCTGAGGCGAATGGTCAGCGCGTACCTATCAGAGAGGTACGTAGTTTACCCAGGCCAGGAAGAAGGGGGGAGACACCAAATGACTTGCGGTGTTCCACAGAGGTTGGTCCTGGGCCCACTCCTGTGGAACATTGGCTACGACTGGGTCTTGCGTGGTGCTTACCTGCCAGGCGTAAACCTCATATGCTACGCTGACGACACGCTGGTCACAGCCCAGGGCAAAACAAGCCGACACACGTGGTCCGACGGATACGGTTACAGGGCCTGGAGGTGGCTCTCCAAAAGTCAGAGGCCCTGGTATTTCATGGGCCCCGAAAGGCGCCTCCGCCGGACGCGCATATTGTGGTGGGTGGAACCCGGATAGAGATCGCGTCTTCTATGAGGTACCTGGGACTCACATTAGACTGCCGATGGACCTTCAACGCCCATTTCAAGCGCCTGATGCCAAAGCTGCTGGGAGCTGCCGGTGCTCTAGGGCGTATACTCCCGAACACAAGGGGGCCTAAGGCGTCGTGCAGGCAGCTGTACATGGGGGTCGTCCGATCCATGGCCCTTCATGGTGCCCCTGTATGGGCGGACATCCTGCATGACCGGGAAATCGCCCTGCTGCGAAGGCCACAGAGGGTGATGGCAAACAGGATGATACGGGGGTATCGGACGATCTCCAACGAAGCAGCATGCGTGCTGGCCGGGTCGCTCCCCTGGGACCTGAACGCGAAGGCCCTTGCAGCGGTTTATAGCTGGCGCAAGGAGGTGCAGGGTCAGGGCAACTCACCAGCACCAAGGGAGGTGGAGGCACGGCGCGACGGTGCGCGCATGGAAATGGTGAAATGGTGGCCATATGGAAGGAGAGCCAAAGGGCGTCGCTAAGGTTACTGACATAATATTATTGCAAGTGGAAATCGACCTTGTTGTTTGATGACGTTCAAATGAACCTTGGCCGTAGGGTGGTAGACCACATTTTTGGCCGATTGTCCATATAAGTAGAATGTAGGATAGGTTAATCCTGGAATGAGCAAAACGTGTTTTACATACCGATCCCATTTTTTATTATTCATTCTTTTTTATGACTCAATGCTGCTATTAGTATCACGGCATGCCTCCAATCCAAAAAATTATACGCTTGAAACCATGCGTGGCTAAAAGGAATTTGGAACGGTGAACATAGTAAAATTTACAAGTTACTTTCTTCCATCCTAAATTTAATATCTCATAAACGGTCACCAAACGGTAAATGACAATAAAAAACATGTGAGACCTTTACGGCTCCAGTCAAGTAAAACTTTTAAATTAAGGTTACAGTTCAACAGTGTTAAACAGTTTTTTTAACCCTACTACGGAGCGCCCGTGAGTTCAGGTAAACAAGCTTGTTCAGTTTCTACGCTTTTTTATTTGCACCCCAGTTAATTTTTAATGGAACGCCTAGTTTGCACGGGAAACACTGACTGCCTTATTAAGTTTTAATTTTAACTGGGTTTAACAGTACAATAAAATTTTGTTTACTTGGAATTGCGGGAAAACTCTATGATATGTATATTAGTCCCGTTACTTTATACATCCAAAGCTTGCGTCAAATCCGGTACCTAAATCTGATTTTTTGCAGACTTGTTTAAGTTTGCGACCTCGAGCGCCGATCGCAACTTTGTCAAAAATCGAAAACACCGCGAAATCCCTAAAGGACTCGTTTTATATAGTAAAATAATATCATGACGGATCGGATCTTAAACACTACGCTGCGTTATCTGCACAACAAAACACAGCTGATGTCGGTGTAAAAACTGACAGGTTCAAGTCGGACTGGACCCGTCACGTTTGTCGCATGCATCCGACAACAATGGCAACATAGGTACCAAGTGGGAGCCGCATGACGGAAAAAGCACTTTTTAGGGACCCGTTGAGATCTCGGGGAGAGCCCTTGCACTAAAACACACATATAGGCTCAGAATAAAAGTATGTTTTTATTAATTCAAGATAAGTAGGTTCCCACATTAATTAATGATACGAAAGTTAAAAAGGCGTCTTTATGTTGCAATTAAGTAAACAACAAATAATAGTGAATAATTTTTGGAAAGACGTTCGATGTAGGTTTTTTTTTATAGTGACCTAGTCTAAGGGATTTCGGTAATTTCTTTAGATCCCCATAAGTTTATTTACATTTATAGTTGCAATGTTTCATATCATATTGGTTCTCGCGCAGGAAATTAATGCATCATTTGCCACGCAAATTTCACGTTCCGGTGCAAAATATCCACTGTCTTCCGCAAGAGATAAAAAACTTTTGCAAAATATTAAAATTATAAATAAGTTAGCTTACCGAACTCGACAAAAGTTTAAGATTTATTACTGCTATTAATTATTTGCTTGCCCGAAGACAGAACGTAATTATTTTGTAGAGGCAAAGTGAAATCCTACGCCTGACGAGACCGCCCTGTTGTGAATTAAATTTATTTCGCCTTCTGCCTTTATTTATGAGGAACGGATTAAATTTTAAAGACTTTGGATAATAACATGGACTTTGAACGAGAATTATGTTAGTTCCGTAAGGATTTACCGCCTCCAACCAAGAAGAATGTTGTATTGTTTCTACTTGAAACAAGATAAAATACGAGTTCAAGAAAAAAACTATTTACCCAATAAAATGAAGAATTAAATAGAATAATAATACCATATAATCGTGTAGAAAAGAAGTGTTTAACACCAATATGTTATACTTTTTTAACAAGGCAACGTCTATTATTAGGGTTTTCTACTCCTGTACCGTTATCTGCTATTTATATGCATTAGCTGCCAAGATTACTATTGGCCGCCACCGCAAGCCATACTGCATGCTAAAAAATGCACTCCTAGGCGGAATCAGAAGGGTTCACTCGGATGAATGTTTCCTCGGGTGATTGATTCCTTTTTATTTCACTCAATGTTCACACAACTCAGGTAAAATGACATATAAATGAACATTCACTATTCTTATTCGTTAATATGTCATCGAATGAAGTCGTGCGTCTTGGAATAAGCGTAATTTGTGATCATTTAATCAAGATTTTGACAGAAAAAAAACGAAAAAATCGTCGACGATGGTAGGTGCGACCATGGATTGCGAGAAGAAATTATAAGGGACTTCATAGAATTTGCCCGTATAGTTCTATCTTTATATTCGTCTAATTTGTGGTTCCATAGGCACTGATAGTTCTTGAAATTTTTCAATTAAATAGCAGCGTAGTTTGGTCATTCCATTTAAAAACCATTTTGAGGAGCGCTCCACGTGACATCCGTCCACTACACAACTGTCAAACAAAATGGCCGACTCCGAGGGAACGTTCTTTCCGTGTTTAGACTGTTCATTTTTCGGTCATACGGAGTGACAGTGAAAGATGCCGAATGAAAATATCTAACACTGTTGGATCGGTTCACTAGTGAATTCATTCGGCACTTTTGGTTCACTTCATGATCAGACGTGTCACTTCGGGTGAAAGGTGACGAATGAAACACAAAAATGAACGAAAAATGAACCGTCTGATTCCGCCTTTATGAATTTAGGTAGGTACCTGCTGCTTAAAAAGTCTAAACAATGATGTTTACTTAAAATTTGTCGTAGAAAAAGTATTGTATGCAACGGTGTTAACTACGGTGTTAACGTTCACCGCTAAGGAAACCCCCTTTTCTGTAGCCCCACGGTTCGAAGATACTCCTCTTTCGATTTCAAAGAGTATTGGAATCCTGGGTATTGAAATTTCCAGCGACGTCCAGTTTTGAAGCCACTTAGAGGGCAAAGCCAAGCTGGCATCCAAAAAGCTCGGTGTGCTTAACATACCAAAGCGGTACTTCTCCCCGGGACAAAGACTTTTATAATATAAGTCTCTAGTCCGTCCCCACATGGAGTATTGCTGTCATCTCTGGGCACCTGGATACCAGCTTGGGCCTTTCGACTCGCTTCAATGACGTGCTATGCGAATCGTGGACGATCCCAAATTTACAAGCGGTATCGAACCGTTGAGGAGAGACTTCGCCTCCTTGTGCGTGTTCTATCGCTAGGGTTGTGCTCCGAAGAACTGGTCGACATGATGCCTACGGCTGCTTTTTACCACCGCACCGCTCGCCATCGGCAGGGCAATAATCCTCACACCCTGGAACCTAAATGGTCGCGTACCGTACGGTTTCAGAGAAATTCCCTCCCTCGGACGCTCCGGTTATGGAATGAGCTCCCTGCCGAGGTTTTCCCAAGGGACTACAGTATGGGGTTATTCAAAAAAAGGAATGTAAAAATTTTTAACGGATCGGCAACGCGCATGTAACACTCCTGCAGTTGCAAGCGTCCATAGGCTACGGTAACCACTTACCATCAGGTTGGCCGTAAGCTTGTTTGCCACCGACGTGGCATAAAAAAAATATGGAATTTAATCCGGTCCAGTATGAAAAGGTGCATAATTAAATACGTGCAAAGTATGTACCGACGAGGCCTTATTTTGAATAATGTAAAAATAACATAATGAAATAGTATTTTTCACAATCGTGTTGTAATAGAGAGCTTTTTAGTCGAGTACCGTGTTTAGGCCACGAAGCTGGCTGAGTGGCCTAAGTAAGGTACGAGATTAAAAAGCTTGATTATAACACTATTGTGAACAATACTTTTTGTACGAGTTCATTAAAATTAATTTTCTACGAGTCAACTGAACTAATTAAACAAACTCGATACTGTTGAAACGAAGTGCAGCTCGTACGCTCGTTGATATCTTAAAAGACATCAACGAGCGTACGACATCAACGAGTAAACTCAATAATCGAAGCGATTCTATTGATCCAATTCATTAGAGTTCGGTAAAGCAGCCACGTGATTGGTCGAATTTATTTTAGTTCTATTTTCATTTTTTTTCGGTTGTCTAGAGCGTATCGAAATTAGTTATTTCGGTTGTTTCGGAAGTAACAGACTATTCATCGATGAAAAGAGTGACGTTGCAGTATTCTCTATGAAATCTTAATACACGTCGAGTACAAAAATGATTTTACGATAGAATTACAACATATAAAAAAAAAACTGTTAAGAACTTTATTACTTACTGAAATTCAACCCGTTCTACTACGTCAGGAATATATACTATGCAATATAATTATATGGGCTACTTTTAATGACGAGGTTTTTTTTTTTTTTTCAGAACCAAACGATAATAACGAACTGTCAATTTTCCATTCGACCAAATTATCAGTAAATCGGCGTAATAAGAGAGATGCACTACCTATCAAAATATAGTATTCTGTAGATATATCATATCGTCATCATCATCATCATATAAGCCGTAAGACGTCCACTGCTGGACATAGGACTCCCCCACCCAGTGTGCCACAATGGCCGGTCCTGCGCCACCCGCATCCAGCGGACTCCCGCAACATTTACCAGGTAATCAGTCCACCTTGTGGGGGTCAACCCACGCCGCGCCTTCCGGTACGTGGTCGCCACTCGAGAACCTTTCCGCCCCAACGGCCATCGGTTCTACGTGCAATGTGACCCGCCCACTGCCACTTAAGTTTAGCGATTCGGGGGATTTAACATAATATAATAGTTTGTTATACCTACTAATTTGAAATTAAGAAATATTTGGGGACATACTTACATCAATCTTAAATCATGAAATTAAACAAGGGTCATTGATAAATTAACCACCTTCAGAATACATTTTACAGCACCTTTATTTTAAAACAAAAAGCAATGATTCCCTTTTACTGTTCAATTTCAAACAAAGGGCTAATGTTACACAATATGACATAAATGTTTATTCCAAAACACACCTCGTGGTAATAAATTATTACTGCTTACATTAGTACCCTCGTAATATTAGCCCCAGTTCTAGGTGACGCCTTGGCCGCAGGGTCATAGCATATTAATCTGGTTCATCACCTAGGGTCAGCGGGGGGTCGGGCTTATCATTAATTCATGTTCTGACCCTGGTACAGACAAGCACGTGCGTTAGTAGTTCATTATTGTGGTGGCTTTTAAAAATGCACGCACATTATGTGGGATGCAAAATTAAATACCGACAAAATACAACACTTTAAACTCTCGCCCATTGTACACATATTTGAAAGATTACTTTAAACGGGAAATAATTAAATGACAGAAATAAAGGTAAACTAGTATCACTTATTGATTTTTGCAACCGAAAAATAAAGTCTAGGTACACTGTTTGAACTTTCTTATAGCGCATATAGCAAACAAATAATTAAATATTTTGGTTTTTGTTCTACGTACGTGACAAGACTCAATACTCGTAGAAATGTCTAATTTCCAAATTTCAGTTATTCTGGGAGGGTATCACTTCTCCTTAAAGATATCTAGAAATTTGTGAAACCTATTAGTATTGTTTGGTTTGTTAAATTAGAATGTAAGTGGTATTCATTACCTGCATTTTCTTCCTTACATTACAATGTTATTTCAATAATTAGTTCCCTTCCAAAGGTTGGCATCATGAAGTTATAAAATGCAAGCAAAGCTCCTGTTTGCAAGTAAAAAGGTATTGCCTTATTTCCATGACATATTTTTTGCCGAATCTCATTTCACAGAAAAGTGTTCACAGATAACTCAACTCTCATAATTTTTTTTCATATAATTTGATTTCTTGGAATAGAATAGAATAGAAATAGAAATATTTATTCGACAAAAACATGATACACTAGGATACAAAGTCATTGGGTCCCGAGCTAGGATTCCCTGTGCTACGGGACCCAGTAGAACAGCAAGCATATGATATTAAATAAGAGACAAGTATAGAATAGATGTTTAACATATAATATTTTTCGTCGTTGTGTAGTCGAACTTTTTATACAAAAAAAGACAAATGGCAGAATTATTAACTACAGAAAATTGCTTCTTCGACATAACAATTCACAGAACCAGACCTACTTGTCATAATATTTTTCTAATTAATTAGGATTCATAAACAATTCAGTTTAACAAAACATACCTACCTACTCTGTGGAAAACTGTTAAAAAACGACTTTAATTTTTCTATGAAAAAGTAATTTTTTCCATGTACCTATTTACCTATGGTTCAATTGCATAATCTAACTATATTATTTAATTGTCATTAAAAAAACCCAAATAAGGCATAATGCCGAGTACCCTAACATACCTACAGTATATTTTGTGCACAATATCATTACCTTCAAAAATGTATTATGATATCAAAAACCGAATCAGAGCATCCCACTTCCACGTGGTCTTGTCTGCCGTACCCCTAGAGTGTATAGAAGAGCTCGCGGAGCCAGGATCTTATGAAGGACGTCCTGAGTTGTAGAGGCGGATGAGGCGAAGGCGACGCGAGAAGAGGCCAGAGGGAGGTGGCGAGTGAAGCGTGCCGGCGACCTCCCGAGCGGAGCATTGGTCGAATACGCGTGTGAAACGAAAGGCGGACGAAGCGAGTTTCTGGCGGGATTCCGGGCGGAGGGCGGGATAGAGACCTGCACTTATCACAAAGATACTTATATAAGCAAACTGTCTCTAGAAGCGATGGGCTAATTTAACCGGATGAACAATTATAACTGATTTCAACAAAGCTACCAAGACAACAGCAAATGAAAAATAATACGTATTTTGCGTTTTTTTATCATACTCCGACGATATTCTACGATTTAACGAGTTTCCTAATCATAATAGAACACTACGACGAACAAAATTTTAACTTACGTACGACCTACAACATGATTATTCGATTAAATCACATTTCTGTGTCTTAAAATGTAGGTAAATTAAACGCTTACATAAAACGAAAAAATATATATAAAACGATTGAAAATCTGTTCAAAATTTTATGAAATTAATTTCCTGTATGTTTCCGTGAAATATAATTATGGGAAACATTTATTTTTGGGTCAAATAAAATTCAAAATATGTCGGAAAAACAATGGTAAACCAAGTAAAGGATTATTAGGTATCTAATTTTTTATACTTAATACCATTTATTAGTTTTGTAATAATCATTTAATTAGTTAACTTTTCTGTTCTCAGCAGTATGTTCGTGACATTTCTACTGAATAATGTTGATATTGGTACAAAATTGAAAATTAATAGGACACAACACAAAACAATGATGATTTAGGAAGTGTTTTACGTTTATTATTATTATTATTGTGAACCTGTAGTGTCCCTGCTGGGCAAAGGCCTACCCCCACTTTTTCCAGTGCTCCCGATTCTGAGCACTCTCTGGCCATTCTTTTAAAAAGGAGTCTAGCTCGCCTCTCCATCGCCGAGGAGGTCTGCCACGTCTCCGTTTCGAGCTGTCGGGCTGCCATTCAGTGGCGATCTTGGCCCACATTCACTCGGCATGCAGACATGACCAGCCCAGTCCCACTTCAACTTGGCCGACTTCCAATCTAAATCGACTATTTGAGTTTTAGAGTTTTACGTTTAATCACCTTAAAAATTGGTGATACCTATATGATGAATTGATGATAATAATATTTTGGGAACTTGTCTGTTCGCAACGGTAGGTATCTCACATTACTACAGAACGAACAAAATATTAGTTAGTATCTACTGATGATTTAAGTGGTGTTCGCTTTTCATTCATAGCCTCTTTTATATATTTGCAAAATATTAGTAGGTATACTTGTATTGTATAAATGAGGAAGGAAATCAGGTTATTCTTGTAGAGGTTAGGTATAACATTATAGATCATGTTTAAGTAGGTACATATTATTTCGGATGTCAATTTTCATAAATTTTATAACATTATTATAATGTTTATACAGGGTGTGGCCTGTTATAGGACCAAAAAATTAAACAGTAGATTATTATGCTTGTGAACAATTACTTCCACGTGGTTTTATTAAAAAAAAAAGTTTTTTTTTCTTCAAAATAAGTTTACTTGTACTGTTTTACTCTTCTGGAGTGATATAAGAAACTTTTTATTTTAAAAACACAATTTTTTTTTAATAAAAATTTAAAAAATCACAAAAATATCTTTTGAAAACAAAAATTAAAAAACTATTATGACATGATGTTCAAGGTTCTCGAGTGGCGACCACGTCCCGGAAAGCGCGGCCTGGGTAGGCCCCCCACAAGGTGGACTGATGAACTGGTAAAGGTCGCGGGAGTCCGCTGGATGCGGGTGGTGCAGGACCGGCCATTGTGGCACTCTTTGGGGGAGGCCTATGTCCAGCAGTGGACGTCTTTCGGCTGATATGATGATGATGATGACATGATGTTACCTCAAAATCTGCATTGACAGCTGTGCTATGATGTCGTGGTGCCAAGATACATAACTTGGAGGTCATAAGTTATTATTAACTTAAGATTAAAAAAAAAACGAATCCAAAAAAAAAAAAAATGGACACAAATCCTCTTAGGAAGCGTCCTTTTGAATATTTGCCGTTATAACAGGCCACACCCCGTAAATCGTTATATTATCCACATATTACAAAACTTATATTCTTAAAAATCACCATATTGATACTTATCAATATGGTGACACTTCAATATAAAAGTGTCAATCAAAACGTCGCCATGATGATGATATGTGACCACCTATGCATCATACCTAGGACATCACCGTCAATTAACCGCGAAATCCAATATCCTATATAGGTCAGATCCACGCCTGTTGTTCTTGAGTAGGTATGCCCTAATTGCCTTTGGAGACACGCGTTACGTGTGTCTTGGTAGTCAGGGCTCAGGGCTGTTATTCGCTACGCGTTAATGCGGCTCACCCCGCCGGCCACCCGTTACGAAACTAGCTAACCTACGCTTAATTACTACGCATCGCGGTGTCAAGGTATAATTATGGGTGAGCGTTGAGGTGAACTTAAAACAAGTTACAGATTAGGGGGGCTAGAGTTTTAAGTGTTTGTGACTTGACTGCGGCATTTGACTGCGTAATGAATGACATGAAGCGCACGAAGGGTTCCGTACCATTATCTATAAAAACGGCAAAAAAAACACGTTTGTTGTATGGGAGCCCCCCTTGAAAAAATATTTTATTTTGTTTTAGTACTTGTTGTTATAGCGGCAACAGAAGTACATAATCTGTGAAAATTTCAACTCTCTAGCTATCACGGTTCTTGACATACAGCCTGGTGACAGACAGACGGGCGGACGGACGGACTGACGGACAGCGAAGTCTTAGTAATAGGGTCCCGTCTTACTCTTTGAGTACGGAACCCTAATAAAAATCAGGCCAAGTGCGAGTCGGACTCGCGCACGAAGGGTTCCGTACCACTATCAATAAAAATATTTATTCTATTTTGTTTTTAGTATTTGTTGTTATAGCGGTAATTTCAACTCTCTAGCTATCACGGTTCTTGAGATACAGCCTGGTGACAGACAGTGTGACGGACGGACGCACAGCGAAGTCTTAGTGATAGTGTCCCGTTTTAAGGCCTCCACACACCGGTCGCGTGCGCGGGCCTGCGGTTGTAAAACATTGAAACTACACTTCAAACACACACCGAACGCGGGCCCGCCGCGGGCCCGCGGCGGGCCCGCGAGCTCGCGTCCGATGTGTGTTTGAAGTTTATCTTCAATGTTTTACAACTCGCGCGGGCCCGCCGCGGGCCCGCGCACGCGACCGGTATGTGGAGGCCTTTACTCTTTGAGTACGGAACCTTAAATGGTCATCGAATGTCACCAATGTAAACAATGAGCGAAGACAAAGCTGATATTACACGATTTTAAAACGTTTTAGTTCAAAAATCCCGATAATAATACACAATAATAGGAAACAATATATTCCAATATGGTTAGATATATAATTTGTTTCAAAAGAAGAAGAAGAAATGGTTGTTGACATAACAACCATTTAAACAACAACGATAAAAAATGCCTTATGGCATTTGTATTTTGTAACTTGCTACTGTGCAGCAATACAGTTTAAATAAATATTAACTTGTACGTTAAAAGTCGCGGTTTTGTTGGCTTGGTTACTTTATTGGGGCTTAACTTATACTTAAATTGTGGTTAATAATGACACACTTTGCTGCCACTAAAACGTTTTTCAATTCAGGTCGGTAGTTTCTGCTCGACACGTCGACTGATGGAAGGCAAGATCGGAAAATATTGTTTTTATTTTTACATTTATTGAATACTAGCTTTTGCCCGCGACTTCGTCCGCGTAGAACTCGTTTATATCATAGCTCGATACAAACTTTCACCCTCCATTTCCCTTTTAGGGGTAGTTTTCCGATATAAAAACTATCATATGTCCTTACCCGAGACTCAAACTATCTTTATTATTATTATCATTTATCATCATCATCATATCAGTCAAAGACGTCCACTGCTGGACATAGGCCTCCCCCAAAGAGTTCCAAAGTGACCAATCCTGCGCCACCCGCATCCAGCGGACTCCCGCGACCTTTACCAGGTCATCAGTCTACCTTGTGCCTACCAACGCCGCGCCTACTAACTACCTCTATACAAAGTTTTATCTAAATGGGTTGTATAGTAGCTTCATACAAATATTCAACCTCCATTTCACCCCCTTAAGAGATCATTTCCGGGATAAAAACATTAAAAACTATCCTATGTCCTTTTCCGGAACTCAAACTATCTGTAAACCAAATTTCATCTAAATGGGTCACTCACATCCAAATTTTCACCCCTTAGGGGAGGATTTTCGGGATAAAACTATCCTTTGTCCTTCCCCAGGACTCCCAACTATCGCTATACTAAATTTTCACCCCCAATTCACCCCCTTAGGGAATGATATCCGGAATAAAACTAACAGATGTCCTTTCCCAGGACTCAAATTATCTCCTAACCAGATTTCAACTAAATGAGTTCCATAAACTATGCATTATCCTTTTTCGGAACCCCAAACTATCTCTATACCAAATTTCATCCAAATAGGGTAGCTACATCCAAATTTTCACCCCCCTATTTTATGCCCGTGGAGGATTTTTGTCGGGACAAAAGCTATTTGTTGTTCTTCTACGCGAGTAAAACTATCTCTATAGGCACCAAATTTCATCCTAATGGGTTCCATCCAAATTTAAACCACCATTTCACCCCCTTAGAGGATGATTTCCGGAATTAAAACTACGCTATGTCCTTGCCCAGGACTCAAACTATCTCTACAACAAATTCCATCGAAATGGTTTCCATCCAAATTTTCACCCCCCATTTCACCCCCTTAAGGGATGAATTCAAAAACAAAAATTATCATATGTCATTTCCCAGCACTCAAACTATCTCTTAACTTTTAACTTAAGTTTTATAAGTTTTTATTGTTACTAACATCAGTCTGAAATAAATAATTTGAATTAAATTAAATTAACCAAATTTCATCTAAAAAGGTCACGTCACATCCAAATTTTCATCCCTTTAGGGGGTGATTTTCGGGATAAAACTATCCTATGTGCTTCCCCAGAACTCCAACTCGCTACACCGTAAATGGGTTCCATCCAAATTTTCATCCCCCCTTTCACCCCCTTAGGAGATGATTTCTGGACTAAAAAATATTTTAGGTCCTTCCCCAGGACTAACTATCTCCATACCAAATTTCATCTAAATGGGTTCTATCCAAATTTTCACTCCTCATGTCACCCCCTCAGGAGATGATTTTTCAGGATAAAAACTATGCATTGTCCTTCCCTGGGACTCCTTCTATCTCTTTACTAATTTTTTACTTAATGGGATTTATCCACATTTTCACGCCTATTTCATCCCCTTAGGGGACGATTTTCGGGATTCAAAGTATCCGTTGTCATTCTCCGGGACTCAAACTATCTCTATACCAAATTTGATCTAAACGGACTCCATCCAAAATTCCACCCCCCCCCCCCCTACACCCCCTTATGGGCAGATTTCCGGGATAAAAACTATCCAATGTCCTTTCCCAGAACTTAAACTAACTCTTAACCAAATTTTATCAAAATGGGTTACATCCAAATTTTCACTCCCACGTTTTACCCCCTAAGGGGAAGATTTTCGGGATAAAACCTAGCCTTTGACCTTCCCCGAGACTCGAACTGTTTATATACCAAATTTCATCCAAATCGGTGCAGCGGTTTAAGTAGCTCCATACAAACTTCCACCCCCCATTTCATCCCCTTAGGGGTTTATTTCCGGGATAAAAACTACCCTATGTCCTTCCCCAGGACTTAAACTATCTCTATACCAAATTTCACCTAAATCGGTTAAGCCGTTTTCACGTGATGCGCGGTCACATAAACAGACAAACAGATAAACAGATAAACAGATAAACAGACAAACAGACAAAAATTCTAAAAACTGTTGGAACGTGTTCTGTTATCGATTTTAAGTATCCCTAGCCAATTTTTTTTCGAATATCTTCCATGTACAGACTTTCGACCCTCTTCAGCTTTATTATATGTATAGATTTGAAATAAAATTTTGGTGATTAGGTAAGTATTTGTTAAACTTCTTAACACGGTAGCCTCAATATGTACTGTTATACATGCTCTTTAGTAGCACGAAAGCATGCAAGTTTCGAGCAAATAGCATGTGTATCTGGAAAGCTGCTAGTAAGTAGCATACTATTTGCATACAAAATAATTGAGCACAATCAAACAAGCATGCTACCAAAGAGCATAGCAGAGGTACTGGTAACCTTAATTCTATGAATTATCGTTAACCCTTACAGGACAGAATGATCCCATAAAAACATTACATGTAAATAAAAAATAGGCCTAATCTCGAAACTCTTCCACCGTAAAAATTTGTGAGATATTTCGTAGAGCCAAGTCAGGAATTCTTATTAATCTTTATTGGCTTGCTAAATATAATTCTGCGACTAGGGAATCACACAACTTTACTGCATTTATTTATTTTTGCATAGGTACCTAAAACTATGAAGTATTGTGTGATTGCCAAGTCACAAAATTTTATTTAGCAAGCAAATAAATATTAATAAGAAATGCCTGACTTGGCTCTACGAAATATTTAAAAAAATTACGTTGGAAGAGTTTCGCGACTAGGCTTAAGTAATGCCCCTTTAATGCTGCCGGGAATAATATTTTTGCTAAGATTTTGTATGTAAATGTTATTTTACCAACCGCAAATAACGATAGTATAGTTTTCTAGTGCATTGTACACCTAACTAACCGCATCCAAATACATCGTATAGTTCACTGTATGTGTTCTACCTTGTTATTACCAACTATTTGCAGGAACTACAAAAGTAACTTTGTAATCGCATGTATTTGTATAGGATTACGTATGCAGTTTGGTATATATCTGAAACTGGACTGAAATAGCAATGTTTTTAGGAGTTGTGTGAATTGATAGGCTAAAAACTATTTATGTTTTAAATTTGGAGCTTATGGGTCTCCTAGAAGTAACTTATTAGAATAATGATGATCAGTCAGTAGGTACCTAAGTCCTAAACTTAGGAACTTTGACGAGCAATAGTTCTTAAACTAAAAATTCAAATTGAATGTTATTAAGAATATATATAAGCAATCCCCTATATGTTATTTTATTTAACTTGCACTGTTTGTATGTAAGTATGTAAGTTGTCCGTCATTTGCAATCTATTTATCAGTCACTTGCTGTTATCTGATTGAGCTGAAATTAAGAATATATATATAATTATGTTTGGTGACAATGCAATACTTTGTCAGCATTTAGCTTATCTGATACTGGAGTCGGAAGATAGCCACTGGAACTCTGTGATGAAAAGTGCTATGATAGTCGACTTAAGGCTCGTTTGTTTTGTTATCTCAGCACTTATAATTGCACATAATAGCGAGTCAGACTCGCGAACGAAGGGTTCCGTACCATTGTCTAGAAAAAAACTATTTTATTCTGTGTTTTTAGTATTTATTGTGAAAATTTCAGCTGGAACTATCACGGTATCAGTGAGATACAGCCTGGTGACAGACAGACGGACGGACGGACGGACGGACGGACAGCGGAGTCTTAGTAATTGGGTCCCGTTTTACTCTTTGAGTACGGAACCCTAAAAACGGCAAAAAAATCACGTTTAATGTTTAGGAGCCCCTTAAATATTTTTTTAGTCTGTTTTACTATTTTATTTATTTATCAGGCAGGCAGTTGAAACCACTGATGATGCCTCTATGCAATTAAGTTTGAGTATATAAAGGTTGAGCTTTTATTTTCTTTTTTGTCTAAATGTGCTTATTTGTTATTATAGCGGCAACAGAAATACATCATCTGTGAAAATTTTAACTGTCTAACTATCAGGGTTCATGAGATACAGCCTGGTGATAGACAGACATACAAACAGACTGACGGACAGCGGAGTCTTAGTAAGCGGGTCCCATTTTACCCTTTGTGTACGGAACCGTTAAAAGGAACCAATACTACATTACCGGCAATATTTGACAGTTTGGAAAATATCTCCAAACAAAGTACAAATATCTGACTGGTTAAGTCACCACTTCAGGATAGGATTCTACAATATTCGTCAAATGATAATCCTTAACGTCATAAATAGTTTGGGTATTAAGTCTCTCGTACGAGAACTAACGCTATCACACCTCTCACAAAGCCGAGGTTCAAACATCTAATTACCGTGCAAAAGTTAGGTGTGAGCTCTCTCAAAAGTTGCTCCAAATTACTGTGGAAATATAATGAAAATTACACAATTACACAGGCCCCGGGCGACCGCCTTTCGGATGTCGTTCAGCGAGTAGTTTGAGTACATTTCGCGAGTTTTCAGGCCGAGTGCTTTTGCATGTTGCACGTGAGTAGGTTTCAACAAAATGGATGCTACCGCTGGTCGTAAATCTCGAAATATGGCGACGCGGGATGTCCCTGGACACTTGCTTTTCGGAACTCGGGCAGCTGTGTGAAGGGGTGACAAGTTTTTTTAACTAGGGAGCAGTACTTAATTTGACGGGTAAAAAACAATGCATTGTGATTTATATTTGACGTAGTAGTTTAGTTTTACTGCCGGGTTGAAATGTAGGTTTTTGCAATTTAAATACCAAATTAGCGAGCTGAAAATTACTCTTGGCTTAACTAGAGCTGGTCACCTCTGCACAGATGAATAATAAATGATATAAATTACGTAGCTAGAAGCAAACCCCGAGTGCAACCAAAGTATCACTTACTTAACAAAATTGACGGATTTCCCGTCAATAAAAAAAAAAAAGTTGAAATTCAATTAATAAAAAGCTGCTCAAATGGCGCTTTAACGGGCCCCGGCCACAACATTGCGCGAAATGCGGCGCGGCAAGCGTTTTATCTGTTCATTGCGCGGTCGAGACGCGCAACGCACTTTAGTTAGTAGGGATCACACGCAATGAATTAGAAAAACCGCTGCCGCTGCCGCCGCCGCGCGTGTCCGTGGCCAGGCCGTGAGAGCGTTGCAAGATTGTGTAGGCAGAACTTTTTCAATTTATTTTTTAGGCGGCGCTTTTAATATAAGTTTCAGTTAAGATGAATATAAAATATAATTTTTGGTACAAGCTTTTATTACCGACTGTACATTTTCAACTACTCATTGAGACGATTCTAACGAGCCCAAACTCTATGGGGTTATGTCGTTTAATTGCGGAGTTCCTTTGGCCACCTTCCAGCTCTATCATCAGATCAGCTATATGTCATCATAATATTGCATTGTCATGTGATTTACATACGCATGCAAAATTTCAGCTTGATTGGAAACCGAAAAATGGGTCAACTTTAACTTGCAAGTTTCTAATTTTTTTTTATTCTCAAAAACAATTTAATGGTAAGTACATATGTTCTTGCTTCGCCAAACTGAGGCCAGTTTGTCGGCGAATGTGCGACAACAGACAACGCAACGGGACAGGTGTGAAAGTAAATAAAAGCTTGTAATAAAGGGTCGGCAACGCGGCAGTGATTCTTCTAGAATTGCAAGCGTCCACAGGCTTCTGTGTCTGCTTACCATCAGGGACACCATAATGTTTGTTTATCTACGCACATATCATTAGTGCTCTAAAATGCGTTCAGAAACCGTCGGTAATGACCAGCATTATTACAACCAATTTTACTATGACAACTTTCTTGTCTGTGGTAGTAGGTAAAATCTGTACTGTAATGTTATTACAGTACAGATTATCGGTATCGTTATGAGTTTAAATTTGGAACAGCTGTCAAAACTCAAGTGGGTCTCTAGTCTAGTATCTATAGATATTAAAACAGTTATCGATAGGAAACGTCAATTTATTATGTTTTTTCATTTTACTTTTTTAACATTTTTTTCTTTTTTACTTTTTTAACTTTATTAACTTTTTTTTAACTTTTTTTCACTTTTTTTCACTTTTTTTTTACCTTTTTTACTTTTTTTACTTTTCGAACTTTTTTGCCGCTTTTTAACTTTTTTGCATTTTTTTATTTTTTTTTTCCTTTTTTTTTACTCTTTTTCAATTTTGTTTCACTTTTTTTTCATTTTTTTTGCTGATTTTTACTTTTTTCACTTTTTTTTTACTCCTTATAACTTTTTTTTTCTAATTTTTGTCACTTTTATTCCTGTTTTACCTTTTTTTTTACTTTTTTTAACTTTTTTTCACTTTTATACACTTTTTTTTAATTTTTTTTGCTGTTTATTACTTTTTTTTTACTTTTTCTAACTTTTTTTTACTTTTTTTCAATAAAAAAAAAAACTTTTTTTATTTTTTTTTTCAAAGATATAACTTACAGGTAGTACTCGTAGCAATGCAGGTCATTTTACGAGTACATATGTGTTTAGATAAAGTAGTGTATGCAACTGTACATAATTAGGCCTTAAAACACTCGTGTGATCCTATTATGAAACTCGCTGACGCTCGTTTCATAAAACCACACTCGTATTTTAAGGCCTCTCATTATGTATCAGTAGCATAAACTACTATTGCCACCGCAGTAGTATAAAAATAGTTTTTTGTGATTGGAAAATAATTAAATATAATCATAAATAAAGTACGTCCATAAGTATAAAGTATATGTATATATTCTCTATGGTATAATCTATGTACGCGACAGCGAATCTACGAGTACATATTTTTGCTTTGAGCTTTGATTAAGGTTTCTTTTCTTGTGATTTCAACTCCTCTACTGACATGTTTTAGGATGATTTCTTATATTGTGGTATTTTGTGGTCACAAAAATATTTACTCAAAATAATATTTTAGCACAGTTACAAGTAAAAAAAATACTAGTCAAAAAATACTATGGGTACTGCGGCAGAAGCTATAATAAAAGCAAAACACTGCTTCGAAAAAATCGTTTGGCACGATCTATAACGTTTTTAGGTCTTTTAAATTCAACAGTAAATTATATTCAAGGAGCGCGTGAGCAGAACAGAACGGATGAGTGATCATGAGAATCAGGAACACAAAGCAATGCGGAGCGCGACGGAAAACGACACAAATTGCACTGAACTAAGGGGCATAAAATACCAAACTAGTATTTTATGTAGGGGCGCTGTACCGCGTAGGATACTGCAATTATGTATATTTAGGTTTGTTTAACTCTTTTGGTCCTGATTCTGAAACAAAACGCCTACATCTCACACCTTGTGGACGCGTCAGTTTTTACTGGGCCTGCTGAACTGACTTTTTTCCAGAAAGTGAAGAAAGAAAAAGAAACGAATGGAATAAAAACAAATAAATAACTTCACGACTTCACGGGTGTTTATGTCTGTAGGTACTAGGAACCCAAAACAGCAAAAAGTTTGAGGAACTTTAGAACTAATATACAATTGACGAATTCCTGACTAATAAAGAGTTGACATAATTTAATATATATTGTTATTATAATTAATAAAATTTTAGTAAAATTGTAACTTGTAACCACCTAATAAATAAATTAAACTATATTATTGTGATATTGTAAATAGGACATTCCCATGTAATAATGTTCTAACTATTAAATGGTTTGAGTTGAGATTCTATTTAAGACTAACGCAATATTTAAGGACCTACACTGGATTCTAATAATGTAAATGTGAATCCCATAAAAAACATTCCATGTAAAAAATAGGCCAAGTCTCGAAACTCTTCCACGGTAAAAAGTGGTGAGATATTTCGTAGAGCCAAGTCAGGCATTCTTATTAATCATTATTTGCTTGCTAAATAAAATTCTGCAACTTGGGAATCACACAACTTTACTGCATTTACTAATTTTTGCATAGGTACCTAAAACAATGTAAGTGTGATTGCCTAGGTACCTATGCAAAAATTAGTAAAAGCAGTAAAGTTGTGTGATTCCCAAGTTGCAGAATTTTATTTAGCAAGCAAATAATGATTAATAAGAATGCCTGACTTGGCTCTACGAAATATCTCACCACTTTTTACTGTGGAAGAGTTTCGAGACTTGGCCTATTTTTTACATGGAATGTTTTGTATGGGATCTTATTTCTTTTTGTACACTTTGTATGGAAATGTTATTTTACCAACCGCAAATAACGTTTGTATTGTTTTGCAGGAAGGAACTGCAAAAGTAACTTTGTAAGTAAATGCATGTATTTGTATAGGATTACAAACTTACAGTAGTTTGTACAGCTCTGAAACGTGACTGAAATTGCAATATTTTTAGGTTTTTATGAATGAATAGGCTAAAAAAGAATTACGTTTGAAATTTGGAATTTGTGGGTCTGCTAGAAATGCCTTAGAATGATGTTGATCATTCATCAGTATATAAGTGAGTATGTCAGTGACAAAATTAACGAACTTTGACGGACAAAATAGTTCTTAAACTAAAAGTTCAAATTGAATGATATTGACACTATATTTGTAAGCCATAGTATGCCCTACATGTTTCTGTAAATTCAGGGTTCTAGATTCAGCCAGCACAAAATAACAGGATGTTGAAAATAGCCTGAATGGCTTTGAGAAAAGGATGGTACGGCCGTGCCTCTTTGTTTTGCTCGACTTGGCGGGAGCACTGCCGTGCCCCCAGATATAAATTTAAATTAAGTAGAGGACTATGGAATTAAATTGATATGCCCTACCAGGGTCCATATGAGTCCAAATGTACCTAATTATTAGGACCTGTACAAACTATGGTTGCAATAAATGCTATGACTATGACTATAAACTATTAAAATGTACGAGTTAGTTCGTTTAATAAAAAAACCGGTCAAGTACGAGTCTGACTCGCGCACCGAGGGTTCCGTACAAACTTTCATACACCATACCCGTTATGTCAAGACCCCATTCTTTCTTGAACAATCTTAAACAGCTCATAGTAGAAGTTACCGTTGCACAGCGCCATCTGCATTTTGGTACTAACAACTTACAACCTAGTATGTTTGTTTATTCAGTAATAGATTTTTATCACGCAAAGAAGGGACTTTAAAGATAATCTAATAGGAATTTGAAGACATAAATTACATACCAAAGTAAGTAAATTACAAATTTAATTAAGAAATTATTTTTGATAAATAAAAAAAATACGCTAGATAGAGATATCGTTTTATTTTGTCTGTATTATGTATGTTACTCTTAATCATATGTAATTATTTCAGAATTTTCGCTTGGTAAACTTCGGAGATAAGGAGGGGGGAATGGTATTTTTTTCTACATTTTCCTTAATAAATCTAAATTTATACAGTACCGAAAAAAAAAGATTTAAGAAAGTGCAACTCAAGCCCTTTCATATGATACCCCACTTGATATATTAACTATACTTTGATTTTTTAACCCCCCTCATATTCGTAATTTACACAGAAAATAAAAATGTATATAATTTTTTTCATTTTCCATATACGTGTCTTAACCCTCTTAACAGTTATTCCAAATTTCGAATTGATAGCTTGAGTAGTTCCTGAGATATTTAACATTGTGACAGACGGACGGACGGACAGACGGACATAGTCGCACCATTAGGGTTCCTTTTTTACCTTTTTGGTACGGAACCCTAAAAAGGAAATATTTTAACAAAATAACAGTAAACATCCCATGCAAAATATTTCATGTAAAGTAATTGCCAAGCTCCGTAGCTCATGTTACGTTCAACTACCGAGACTTCGACTCCACACGATCTAACTCTTCGAGCTCTGTTTTATATTCTTAATTGGTCTTTGGTTTGTGCTAATCCTAGCTAGCATAAACATTTCAGTTTCTCTCTTATCTGAAGCACTAATTAATGTTTAAGTACAAGCCTGCACACCGTTTTAGAGGGGATTGAGCATTCTTTAAATATTATGTCTATGCCAATTTTAGTCAGTGTACCAAATTTAAGCTATCAAGGAAGTCTGATATAGGTATCTAAAGGGTATTAATACCGTAATTAATCTATTTTAGCTTTCTTTTATTGAAGTTAGCTAAAACACACTTTTTTATTAACTTGTCAGGATCTCATAAATCTAAAAAAACGTTCATAAGAAAAAATGTCCGGGTTGAATAAAAAGATAGCTTTATTCTTTGGGTGTCGTATTGATATTGAAAAGGAAACAAAATAGACTCACAAAGCGTAAAATTGGAGCATACCTAGATTCATTTCAAATATCGCACGACCAAATATCACGGTTGAGTGGTCCGACGCTGTTTCTAACAATACATCATGCAGTTATTCTGGCAGCTCTGTGTGTTTCTGTCATATAAATTAAAAAGTTTATTGTGCAAGAAAATTGTGGCAACATGAAATGTCGCTAAAAGGAACAAGTGAATTGTTTTTAAAATAACATTGGACACGATAGCTGTATGGTTAATTTAGCAAAATCAACTGCAGTGCTTTAAATTTGTCCCTCGTCAATTTACATTTTTACGACAAATGTACTTACAAATGTACTACAGCGGCGCGATGGTTTGTGCTCAATTATTATCACTCGACTGTCCTTCTAATTTATAATATTTACCCGTAATTTATTAAAGAATTTCCCAAGAAATTGTAAGTACCTATAACATTGTAATGAGTCCATCGATCATTGTCACGACGCTGAATGCCTATTGTCCGGTCTTTCAGCGTCCACTGAGAGAATTATCGGACAAGCATATGGTTAAAGGTAGATGTGTATTTATCAGTTGACATATCCGGGATATGAGGTCCACATTGAATTACAAAAAAGGGGTCTTTCAGTTATGGTTAGTTCATTATGTTGTTTGCCATAACGTTAGTCAGCTCTTACTGGACATTATTTGAAGACTTTTATTTTAAATAGATGTCATATATTATAATATCACACACGTATGTTAAAATGGCTATTCTAGTTTAAAATTTCGTTTAAAATATATTTATATTACATTTTGTATTTGACACGTTTTAAAACGCGGCAGCGGGAATTTTGACGGCGTTATTACTCGAGAGACGCACTCTCGAATACTGTTTTCCGGCAGTTGCGGAGTCCAGGATCCCTAGCACAGATCGGGTTCAAGGATGGTGCTGGTTTCCCAAAGTTCAGTATTTACAACTATTTACAGTATTTACAGCCTCAAAGGAACCGACCAAGAGGCTGTTTTGATGAAACATCAATGTTAAATCAAAACAGCCTCTTAGTCTGTTCAGAATTCAATAATTGGAATGGCTTTGGTGTACCTCGCTTCCCAGTAATCGAGTACACACGTGACATAATAACACTGACTTTATATATGAAAATTCAAATCAGATTACATTGCAGAGAGAGAGCAAGATAGGTAGCACAAGAAATGACCACAAAAGACGCGAATCAAGCGTACATAATTCTAAAAATGCCTTTGTTAACAACTTAATTGAAACATTTTTCTTTCAATTTTGATTATGCCATTCTCTTTCAACCATTCATCAAAAAACCTTTCTTCTAGCTGCGTAGTCTCTACGAGGCATCGCTTTCCATTTACCGTTAGGTCCTTCATTCCGTACCCTTTTAACCAGATCACAAGCGAAAAGCTCGCAACTTCATCTCGTTGCTTTGACAAGTTCTTTGATGTGTGCCTAAACGCCAGGCAAAAAGCCGAGGCTGGCTTAAAGCAGATTAGCACCAGTAATTAAAACGTAGGTACAATGGACTGGAACAGTTAGTGTTGGAACAGACATGATTCCTAGTCATAAATGTCATACACTAAGGAGATATAATTATCATAGTAGCTTGAGCCTGACTCGTGAAATGGAGTTTGTAATAAATACACATGACAATTAGTAATTTATTATAAACATACTTAACCTCATTGTTGCAGTAGATTTGTTTTTGCAAAAGCTTATATTTTATGTAGTACGTATAGGTGAAATTAGATAGCTTTAACATAATAGTAGTGTTCTAAGATATTTTTATGTAAGTATCTTAAAAATATGACGCATTTCAGTTAATAATGACTAACGATCCTTATAAATTCTTTACTTTTAATTAAGCACTCCTCTCAACATGTAAATGAAATAATTAATGATATACCTTTATCTAAACAACTGCTTGCATGTATACGTTTCCAATAAATCAAAATTAGAAATGTTATCCTGGAGCTTACGTAACCTTTAAATTTATCAAATTTCGTTTATTAATTTATAGGAAAATTAATTTTTGCTTGTTTTCACGCACAAAAAAGCAAAAGTCTTATGTCAAATAAAGACTTTTTGTGAACGTATCCGTTTTACACCAACTTTGAAATGATGCTTGTACTAAAAAGTAATCGATGAGCCTTGTGTGTGCATAATTTTACATTAATCAGGTACCTACTTAACTGAACCCAGCCGATGTATTTGCAGTTTCAATCATATTTCATTTCATTTATTCAGTCACATAGCTTACAGTGAGGTCAACAAGTCGTTTGCATGATATTTAAAAAATACTACAAATCAAGCAACATTTACAAGAAAATTAATTACAAAATATCACACGAACAAGGTAAATTTACAAAAATGTCAAACATTGTACAAAGCACAAAAGTAAAATCAAAAAAATATATATATTCATCAAATCAACAAAAAGGGAAAAAATTACAAGTTCATCACATATAAGGTACATATAAATGTCAGTGTCCAAAGTAAAAAATCATTAAATTAAAAACCTAAAATTCAAAAAATATAATACTAAGCATGTAAATGAGTTCTGTTGACATATATCTATATGTCAACAGAACTCATTTACTTCAACAATAATATATATCAAAATATGACTGCACTTTCTGCGGATATAACTTTAATACTGTTTTTAATAGAGATACATAGTTAAAGTATGTAAAAGCAAACATAATCAATAGAAAATGACAAATAATACCAAAATAATCAATTCCGGTTATTTAAAGTTAACTTCATTTGCGACGAACGCAAGCATAGACGACTTGTCCTTAGTCGCAATGTCAGTGTAAGCAAGATATCAGAAAATGACGCTTGTGAATTATTAAAGGCATCCCTGTGGACCCTGCGGTGTAACCTCTTATACAGCCTGATTCTCCGTCTAGGTCGTTATGTAGCTCTTACTAATGCAAAATCTGAAAGTCTTCGGCTACTATTCAATAGGTAACATTTGGTGCCTTGCGAATTTTTAGTGTTAGTTTTTGGTGAATCATTTATTTTTGTGCTACAACCCTTTAGCCAGGCGGTGATTACATAACAACCACATAGCAATATTTTTTTTCTAGACGAGCCGATGTAAGAACGTTTTGATGACGATTTAGTTATCAAATTTAAACTGAAGGATTTGGTGTTTTTTTGAGTTTCTTAAGTTTGTAAATCGAATAATTCCAAAAATAAATACGGTAAGCGCTATGTATTATCATTTTTGGGTAGTGTATAAGTTATTAAGTTATTATGCGTGTAGTATGTGATGATTTATATACAGTTTTTGTTTATTTTTATTCATTCGCGTTATACATACGTATGCGGTCCCTATATTTCTAAAATAATAGAAAAACTGATTAATGTTCGGCTTATTAACTATCTAAATAAATTCAAATTTATTTTTAACTCTCAGTACGGGTTTAGACAGGGGAAAAGTACTAATCTAATTACTCATCAAGTTGACAAAGGTCGTAAATGTTAAGCAGTCTTTCTTGATTTACAAAAAGCTTTTGACACCGTTTCTCTCTCCATTCTTGTGCACAAGCTAGATACCATAGTAATTAGAGGGAAACCTCTAAATCTCTTTAATGATTATCTTCGGGATCGCTGTCAAATTGTTAAAATTGGTAAATACGTTAGTGATGAGAAAATAATACCATTTGGCGTACCTCAGGGCCGCGTGCTTGGACCTACCCTCTTCCTAACGTATATTAATGATTTGACAAATCTTGCTATTGATAGTGGAACGGTTTTCTCCTATGCAGACGACACAGTAATCGTTTTCAATGACAATACGTGGGAATCCGTCTTTAATAGGGCTGAGCGTGGTCTTCAAATAATATCCTCATGGTTGAAGACAAATCTCCTTAAATTGAATATTGCCAAGACAAACTACATATGTTTTACTAAATATAAAAGTACGCAACCACCAAATACACTTCAGTTAAAAATGCATGATTGTAACCCAAAAGATGCAGCAACTTATAATTGTAAGGAAATTGATAAAGTTACTTTTAGGAATATCCTAGACCAACGGCTTTCCTGGCATGCACATATTGAGTTCATTAGCAATAGAATCCGAAAGTTAGTATGGATATTTAAGATATTAAGACATGTCACATCCAGAGATTTACTTAAAAAGCTTTACACAACGTTAGCACAGTCCGTTATGTCTTATGTATACCAATATGGGGCGGAGCAAACAAAACTACATTTATTGATGCTGAAAGGGCTCAAAAGTGTCTTCGTAAAGTCATGTTTTCGAAACCTTATACCCCACAAATGAATTATACAAGGGTTGTGAACTACATACTATGAGGACTTTACATCTTAAACACACTTTTAAAACTACAGAAGACTCTACCCTTTAAACATGCAATATCAACACGAACTAAGTCACTACACTAACACACACTAAGACAGTCTTTGCTAAAAGGCAATTTGCCAATCAATCTGCCTACCTATACAAAAACATAAATAAAAATTATTTCTTTATACCCTCTGCATTTGTTTAAATGTAAGAAAGTTGTGATGGAATGGATAAAATAATTAAACTATGATGAAACAGAAGCACTCCTCAATCAGACAGTGTAATACTTGTTATAAATAAAAACATACATACATACACACACATGCATACACATGCACACACACACATTAGATTGATTGATTTAAATTAATAGTGTATATTTATGTACTTTCCTTTAAAATTTATTTTACTTTTATGTAACGGTTACATTGTTGCTATTATAGGAAGAGCGAGATCTTCTGCCACAAGTATTTATAATACTTACTAGAAGATTCCAACCCTAAACTATTGTACATATTTTTGTTACCAAATAAAGATTTTTTATTTATAATTTTTTTTTTTCATATGTGATCTCCGCCTGTTTGAACCACGTATCTGGTCTGTAGGTATATGGCCACGGCTCTGCAGCGTGTTCATACGACTTTTAAGGGTAAGGCTATTGTCGTAAATGAACCGCTAAAGAGCCCGTATATGATATTTCGCCAATTTTGCCGATTTTGCTGAATTTTGTTACTTGTGTTATAGTTTAAAATATTAGCATCCATATCAGTTTTTTGTGCAATATCGATTTTGAATTATTTGCCTTAATCCACCGACTGTTTTTAAATTATTGCTTTTAGAGGGGGTATCTTTGGTTCACTTTTTTTTATTTTTCTATTGACTGTGTTGAAAAAGTTACTATGTGGGTATTTTATAGCGTTTTGTGGAGTTTTCGATTGCAAACATAATTAGTCATGAATAAATATACCTACTTATATATGTTGGTTTTATTATGCCAAAAATTTATTGTAAAAAGTGGCAAAGCAGGGCAGTTGATTTTTTGAAAATAGTAATAATAATAAAAAAAAACATGAAACAATATTTTTTTCCACACTGTTATCTACCATAATCAGTATTCAAAAGTAGATACATCGCTAGGCATGGCTAAGCGTTAAACACAAATGGCCAGAGACTGCTCAGAATCGGGAGCACTGGAAAAACTGGGGTGACCCCTTTGCCCAGCAGTGGGATACTACAGGCTCACAAAAATAATTAAAAAAGCGATCATAGCTCTGCGGCGCCTGCGAATCGGAAACGATAACGCAGGTAAAGCAAAGATGGCAGCGGTCAGTCATTGGATGGGTGACCGCCTGTTTGAGTGGTTACTATAAATGAGCGCTTCCGTGCTTTGGAAGGCACGCTAAGCAGTTGATCCCGGATGCTGTCTATGACAGTAGTCATTAAGCCGAGTTAGAGGCCTTCGGGCGGCTTAAGAACCTCTAACAGTCCAGTTGCCCACTCACTTGACAAAGGGGGGACAACTGTCACTTGCGTCCGCAGGAGCTACCTACCACAACCCTGCACGTGTCCCCTGGGTGGTACAAAAAAGTGACAAACTCAATGTATGCCATACGATTAAACAATAAATCAATTAAAAAAAACATTATGCGACTTCGTGTCGTCTAGTACCCATAACACAAGCCGCATTGAGCTTAAGCCTTTTCCAGGCCGGCAATTGAAACATGACAATCAAATGTCAGTCTTATTCATTAACATTCAGATACATGTTTGACAGTCTGTAGGTGGTCAATATAACGCCACAGCCTGGAAAAGGGTTAAATATGGGTAGTTTGATATGTGTGAGACTGTCGCTAATATTAAAATTAGAATTCTTAGAATAGCACCACCCCTTTCCTCCTGTGGGTAACGTAAGAGTCGACTAAAGTAACAGAGTTGAATTGTGTTGTGGGCGATGGGCTAGCAACCTATTACTGCAATATCACACTTTGTCGATCTATCATACCCACATTTATGCTAAAAGTGGTACTCAACACAAGTGGAACACAAGTTTCATGTGCTCTGCCTACCCCTTTTAGGGATAAAGGCGTGAATGTATGTATGACAGTATTGTATTTTTTTAGATATGATTTGTAAGTGAAAATTAGTCTTTTAATTCTTTTTCATGAGTATGTTGCATTATTTAATGTTGTATCACGCTTGTACTGGTACCCACCTAAGCAAGTTAGACTTAAATAATTATATTGAAGGTTTTCAAGGTGATATTAGAAAACGCAACAGTTTTATTTTCGAAAACACGGACTAGCAGGATTAAGAGAAGTCCATACAGTGCACGTTTATTCTACAGGGAAATAATGTTTTCTTTTCTCTTCTAAACGTTTGTATTTCAGCAGGACCAATGGATATGTCACCGTTAGATTGTGAACACCGTCAGTTTATAATCTTACCCGTTATATTGTAAACTGACGGAATATTGTGAACTGCCAAAACCGTTCACAATTTAACGCAATATTTTTCGTTAGTTTATAAACTTTCAATGTCGAATCGTCAAATTGTGAACTGAGATCAAATCGGCTTGCTACGAAACGTACACAAAGACTAGGTAGGTTAGGTTAGTTAGGTATCTTCAGTTGCCCGAAGGACAAAGCGCCCAGAAATAGGAGCCCCGCGCAGCGGGGCTCCGTCGACACTGCTGGGTGCCGAAATAAATGGAAGAAAATGTCTGAATAACAAAAAAAAAACAATCATGTTCTGACGTAAGTGGAAACTGATGCAAGTGGAATAGTTCGCTCAACCAAACAGCGCTCATGTTGCGTTCCAAATCAGGCAAATTTGATTCAGTTTACAATTTGACGATATGACATTGTTAGTTTATAAACTAACGAAAATAAATGCGTAAAATTATGAATTATTTTAGCAGTTCACAATATTCCGTCAGTTTACAATGTAACGGGTTAGATTATAAACTGACAGTTTTCACAATCTAACGGTGACAGATATAACGAGAAAAACGTTTGCTTCTGTGAACCGTACACCCGGAATCAGTTTATCGATTCCCAGCCGCATAAATCCGAGGGAAAGGTGTACAATGTCACAGTAATCTCGTTAACTACCGCGATACAGATTGAGTGGGGGATCACTGTGTGCCACTGAATTATGGATGAGGGTGCACTGTGTACGGGAAAGATAGTGTCGCTCGCTGCTTAGGAAATGTTGATAAAATCAGATCAAGGCACTAATTTCATTGGGAGTATTGCTTTTACTGGTTTCAATTTCAGGTACCTATGGCAGCTGGGGTAGGTGGGTCATTCTTCTTTTTAACCTACAACTTCCTGTCCTCATTTTACTATACGTTATTAGTTAAAGTATTGATTATTAATGTTTTAGTGTTTGAATACGCGTCCATACATTTATTCATCTACTAATATTAAATCGTCTGTCACTTTCTCTATCTAGTGCTTTTTTTTTATAAGTTTGTTTTTCATAGAATCGCATGACTGAGTGGTAATCCAAAATGTGCTCTCCGCTGAAAACGGCCACTCGTCACAGTATTTTCTTAAAAACCACCATAAAGAAAAAAACATTATCGTCAGGGAAAGAATCATTAATAAGTCCTAATAAAAAATACATGCAACTTTCATTAAAATCAAACATTAAAACCATAATTATCAAAAGTTGAAAAAGGCAAAAACAGAAAAATTACGATTTATTGTAAGTAAAAAAGAAGAACGGCCCAGGTAACCTTTTTATGATATGGTAACAACAGTACCCACCTGACTCGATATTTTACGAGTAAGAAAATTATCGTCTCTCACTTACACACATCATATGTATACATACATACTCGTAAGATAGTCATTGCACATAAATGAGTTTTTATCACGAATAGAGCAGGTTTGACCCGCCCGGCCTCCCTTCTCTGTGCGTTTCATTTTGACGTGCGATTGACGGTTGTTTGTCTATTGGATTTGATGTAGGCAGCTTTACTGGAATAAATACAGGGAATCGGCAACATATATACCTAACCTTGCCAGAGTCAATAAAGATAAAATTACAAAAAGGTATGCATTAAACGATTACAATAAAATGTGTCTCTGCTTAAACCGACAACATAAATTGCGTAAATTGAATTCCTGATTTTGCAGCAAATTTGCATATTTTAAGCCCACCAGTATGCATTCTTGCTGAAAGATGACCACTAAAGGATTATTTGTTATGTAAACGACAAAATATTTAAGGGTAGGTAAATTTTTGTCAATAATCATCAAGCTATTCTGGAGACTTAATTTATTCTCAACACCCCTCGTTAAAATGAAGTAAACAAAAAAGTTCTATAGCTATATGTTTATATTGATGGCCATTATAGTTTATCTGCGGCTATAAAAGCTCTGACACCAGCTTATTTAGTATTCGATTGGTCTCATACGCTTTGAATTCGTGATTCATGTATTCCATCTGAAATCAGTACGAATGGAATAGCCGCTATTTGAATTATTGAACGCAATTTGTCGCACCAACGCCATTGTGACCGGTCGCTTCATTCATTTAAAATAGTCTAATTTTGTTAAGCTCGTAACTCTTTCCGGTACGAGATTCAAATTAAAACCCTTTTAACCGTTCCCCATGAGTTGAAGTTTGCACAAAACTTGAATATACGAGCTTAAATAATTGTCGTGTCACTTCGATCTCTATTCATACATTAATTATTTTAGTAAATAGCTAGCTGGTTTGAACTCTATTAAATGTTTGTTCACCTAGTGAATCAAATCCACATTGTTTACCATTATTTTATTTATCGTATTGCATTTTGGTCACTAGATTACCATGTTGAAGTGTTTTGCATTTAACATTTCAGCCGCAGGTCGATCACGTAACGCATTGTACGAACGTAGGGTAGGTCTAAATGTCACTTTTTATATGGAAAACTGACAGTTAAATTGTACCGACGATTGTATGAACGTTACGTGATTGAACGTTAGGTAGTGGATTAAATCTTAAATCTCAAATCATTTGAATAATTTGTAGCAGATTAATTAGTTTTAGATAGGTATGAAAAAAAATAGTTAACCTTCTCTTATAAATTAATTTGAAGTTAAATTAAATCATCGACTTTTTATGACACTCAATTCAATAGGTACCTGCAGTTTTTGTTCAAAAAATGTATGTATATTGTTAAAGTAATGCCACCATACAGCAAAATATCATATTATATTATGTACTTGTCGCATAGCCGTGGAAAACCTTGAACATAAATTACAATTGAATTATCTGTAACAAATAAAATGCTTTCTATTTATAGTGAGCAAGTTCAAAGTGAACATCATCACACCAGCAGATTTTTTATCTGTCCAATAAAATTAATATTTAGTACGGCCTTTTTTCTGCATTTTTCTTTTGCCAACAACATTAAGCCTTAAAAAACAATGAGAATATTCAAATTTACTTCATATATCGACGAGTGTTCGAAAGAGCTGTAAAAAGACTGGCGCACCAAATCTGTTTCGAAAATAAAATAGAAAAAAAGCAGCAGATTGGCCGTTCCGACTCAATAACAATCATGGGTACGGATAGGCTGAACGGGATGGGGTAGAATTCGATTTGGAAGCAAGCAGTTTTACGCTACTCTTCGAGTTTCAGGAAACGAAAATGTTTTTGTCCTTTCTGAAAATGTGAATTTGTAAGTTTTGCTTAGTTGTTTACTCCATTTAGTGTGTATAACGCACATCCTCTCACTTCCTCTTTGTTCCTTTTTCATCAATTGGAGCACAAAAGACAAGAAATTTAGGAATTGCTTTTATTTTTATATGGATATTATATTCGGTTCGCCCTCTTTATTTTTTTCACTAAGGACTTCATATTATACCTTACCTACGTTAAAAATCCCTTAAATCTAAATAACGTAGGTTATTGTACGTTCGTTTTTTTTTAATTTTAGACATTGCTATACGTACCCGCTATGGACAGATGCTCCAATTTTATTTATTTATTAAAAATGGAATTTAGTTTGCTCCCCGTCTGATGGAAAATTAAGACAAGCACTAAAATGGATGACGCTCACCCAGAAAATGCCTGTTCACTCTTGCCTTGAAGACATCAAAGTTGTATTATTCCGGAAATACAGACGCCGGAAGAGAATTCCAAATTGAGGCAGTGCAAATCAAATGGGCAATATTTCTTAAACGGCACGTCGGGAATCCAACTAAATTAAATCCACCGTACTAGTTAAAGTTTAAGTTTAAAGGAAATAAATATGTATGTATAGTTTCCACACGAGTCAAGCCACAGGGACAAAAAATACACAACCTAAGGAATAACAATTCTAAGAAGCGATGCAAACTGGAGCGTAGTCGCAAGACAATGACCACCACCACTTCCAGAATATCTACTGAAGAACATTGCGTCCTAGCAAATTTGCCTCATTTTATATCACTTCAGTCATTAACACGTATGCTTTGGATAGTTACATAACTATTTAAAATATCCCACACTAACCTTGTTATACGTCAAACGACGACAGCATAATAATGGGTTCCACATGATAAATATAGACGAATTTCACCCGCCCACTCGACACGAGTAAAAGGCCAATTTTTCACCACTTTTGCTAATTACTAGCATGAAAGCCATTGCTATTATACGGCGAGGATATGGCCACGTGTGAGTGCTTTCTCTCATTCATAATATGAAAAGGGTTCTGTGATGTAGAAGTAGTTAATATCCAAACGACTAAATAGGTTTTTAATCTTGAAGACTGCTAATAAGTTTGTCAAAGTTAGAAGGTAGGGCTTAAGCCTCAGCGTGACATTTCTCAAGCTAAAGCAATGTGAACCTACAATTCATACTTTTGTTTAGCGTCTGTCTATCGTTGAAGAGGGCCAGATTATGAGCCACGATATTGCCACCTGGTCCAAGGCCGTATATTAGAAAACCCTTCCCACTATTCAGGTTTATACTGCAGTAAATATTTGACTTCCATTATTAAAAGCATTAAACATTTTGAAGTTTAGCAACTAAATTAAATAAAAAAAAATGGACTATACCATGTGGCTAATGGAAATGCATTTGAATGCTGGAATGCAATCAATCAATAATATTATACATCACACTGCTGCATGGGAATGATGTTGTAAGTAGTTTGTTGAAGATCAACTAGTAGGTAACATCTCCATAAACATCCCACGACATATTACTGAAAACTACGGTGCACTTGAGATGGGTATGTGTGGTGTGGGGCGAATTGGGATTCGAGATTGAAAACGTATGAGTAACACATTTCGGCAGATCATAGGCGGCAGCGGTCCTCCAGTCGTCCCATAAACTTGCTCAGAACATGATTCAATACATGTGTTTGCAGCAACCGACAACATCAGACACCGTAGCGTACCAATGAACGTTAGCAAATCCAGCGGGGTCACAAGCCCTTTCCCGACTCATTATTGATTTGTTGTGTCGACAGCTAGAAACAAATGCAGGTTTTAATCTTGTCACAGCGCGTCCTCGCGAGCTCTGGCGAACTCACACACCAGCTGAAGAAGGACTACAGCACCATACACGTCTTACGCAGTCACAATAATACTACTTATAGTGGTATAAGTATTAGTATTATTGTGACTGCTGTCTGCCGTAAAGTGGAGCTACTTCCCTAGTTGGTAGTGACCCTGCCTACGAAGCCGGAGGTCCCGGGTTCGAATCCCGGTAAGGGCATTTATTTGTGTGATGAGCACGAATATTTGTTCCTGAGTCATGGATGTTTTCTATGTATTTAAGTATTTATTTATCTATATAAGTATGCATATCATCGTCTAGTACCCATAGTACAAGCTTTGCTTAGTTTGGGACTAGGTCGATTTGTGTAAGATTGTCCCCAAATATTTATTTATTTAGTTAGTCTGCATCACCGTAATGTGCATCTCATCTTTAAATCCACATGACTATAATATGGAATGGACCGCAATTCAAGTAGGTACTTTGATATGTCCGTGATTTGTGTTACCTACATTGCGGTGCTAAAATCATTTTTTAAAGCCAATTGCGATGAATACAGTTTTATTAGAATCTTACCAAACTTACACAAGTTATATTCAACATTTACCTACACGGAACGGTTTCCTAAAACGAGATATGGTGCGATGGTATCACACTAGTCTAATATGCGAACAAATTGAGTCTACCTGCAATTAGCGGTAGAGTTAATAGTCGAAATCGTCAAGTGGATTACTCCGGCAATTTAGACCAATTATGCTACACGCTTGCTGCGGTATCGTTCGTTTTATTAAGTTGCTGCCAAGTTTCGAGTTGAGAGGTGGGTATATTTAGCTTTTAAATGAGCGTACCTTTTTACTTTTTACAAACTCACTCCACCATTACCAGGTCCAAAAGGTAACTGAGAATTAGGGGACTTTATAGATAAGAGGGTTTAAAGGGCTCGTGCTATAACTATTTTGTGAAATAGCAATTCGTCATACTAATCCATCGGAGCATTAAATCATACACAGTAACACATGAGTATTTTAAATTGTAAAAATTCCACTGTCATTAATGGTCGCCAATAAGTTGCTGGGCATACACTAAAGGTACTTAAAAGGTCCTACAGCACTTTATATCTAATATAACTTCCCGCTTGCTAAAGCACTCGCTACTACATATAAGCATCATTTCACTTCAAACGTAACCTCAACTACCTGCCATTCTAAAACGTAGTCTAAATCAACTAGATAAGTATAGGAATAAGCTACCATTCTGTGGTACAGTCATAAGCTTTAATTTAGGACTAATTTCCTTCAAATGTTATTAGTACATTCACAATGCAATAAGATTGGTAATCACGTAACGTTCCGAACGCTCGTCGGTACAATTTAACCCTCAATTTTCCATATAAAAAGTGACATTTAGACCTACCCGACGTTCGTACAATGCGTTCCGTGATCAACTCGCAGGTCGATCATGTAACGCATCGTACGCGCGTCAGGTGGGTCGAAAATTTCAGTTCAATAATACCGGTGAAGTGTCAAGATAAGACAATTAAATGTCTTATCGAATGGGCCCTTGAATTGATAACCAATTTGCAAAAAGCTATCATTACGGTTTTCTTATTACGAACATGTATTGTGTCAGTGTCAGACAAGAAAATTAAGAAAACTGAAATTTTCACGAAATATAATTTGCAAATAACAATTAATATGGCCGCAGAGGACAGGGCCAAAAAGACGAGTGACAATTAGTCGGAAAAAATCGGAAACGATCGCTTGACTCGTTGCGCCCGTTTGACGTCACTGAGCGGTTGCCCCTAGGCACGTGTAAACGTAAGTGGTCTATGGCAAACTATATGACACTACATTAAAATATTAGCTTTAACTGTCTTCAGTTTGCTACACGATATTCCACCTTAGGTGGGTCCCAAATTAAAGCTCGTGGCTGTACATGCAACGTTCGCATGTTCTTACGGCGTTCGATAACATAGGTCATATCACATTAGCATAGAGTCGAGAATAGTGAAAGTTTTATGTGAATGCGGTAAATTTCCCACTCATATCTAACGCCTACTGATAAAATCTTCCCATTCAGTTAATGCTGCTGCCGTATCATCATTCTAAGTTTAATTAAGAACTTCCTCCCATGCAACTGTGGCGAATAAAGTTTTCTGTTTCATGAGGTTTCGTGTCAATTTGAAAGCTAGAGCGATAAAGGTTTGTGTTCACGACAAGGAGAAATTAAGTTAAAAGGTAATTTGAAGGTTTCTTTTGTTTATCTTTACTTATAATTGGTACTTTTTGAATGTTAACTAGTACTATAAAGGTTAGGTATCAAATAAAGGAACGAGAAATCGGTTTGGCTTATTACGCTTCACTACACTTCTTGCGCTAGGTACGAGGTTCTTTTTAGGGTTTCGTACCAAAAAGGTAATAATAATTTACTTTAAAAACAAAGTTTTAACCGACTTCAATTCAGTACTACTCCACCAAGCCACATGAACATTTCCACATTTACTTTCCATTTTAGCACATGAACTGTTTTCTGACGGTAAATACGTTGATTATTACAGACGAAAATCATATAACTGTATGTGGGCCGATAATATTTGAGGAGTTCCGTCGATTTGGTACACTTGACATTTGGCACTTCATTAGTTGCTATTTCAATGGAATCATGTCGTAAACCTGTGACGTACTTTTACAGTTTCAAGTACGAGTTCCATTAGTCATCACTGTCATCAGATGACTTGTGGAACTCCTCAAAGATGTAATGTATGTTCGCCGATTTCTCCGTCAATTGTAGTCCGATTTCCAAAATTCTTTTTTTATTCGAAAGAGTATACTCCTGAGATGGTTTCATTGTCACCAAGTCAGGATGAGTTGATGGGATCCCAGGGAAATTGAGGGCAACCCTCAAATGTTATAGGAACGCGTGTAGTGATTTCGGTATTTTCTATTATAACCCGTGTATTTACCCTCGGAAATCGTAATTTTGGTGAAGTGGAACTGATGATGAAGACCACAGATGACTTATGGAACTCCTCAAAGATGTAAAGTACGTCAATGATTCTGACATGATTCCGTTGATGTGGCAATTAATGAATTGTTAATTCTGAGATCCGTGAGAAATCGACGGAACTCCTCAAATATTATCAGCACACATAAAGCGACTTGGGGTTTTTCTGTAGAAATCAACGCATTTGCTCTCGGAAAGCAGTTGATTTGGTAAATTGGAAAGGAAATGTGGAAATTTTCATGTACCATGTGGCTTGGCGAAGTACTTAATTGAAGTCGGTTTAAACTTTGTTTTTAAAGTAATTATTTTATTAATCTTAGTTCATTTCTTGAGTTTGTTTGTAAATTAATTAGGTACTTAGGTATGTAATTTCATGTCTTTCAATTGCTATGAGATTATTGTTAAAGGTACTTTACAGTTTTAAAGCGCGCTTACGTCCCTGCGACCTTTTTGTGGAAGTCCACCACACGGCTGCCTCGGCGCTCCAGAGCTATTACACCAGCTCCACTGTCCGCTGCTCCAATACCCCGAGACCTAGCAGCCGCCATTGTCCAAGGGGAGTACCGACCTACGGCGTAAAACCAGACGGGCCTTTACGACCACAACCTGATCGTTTTTATAAAAAAAACCGGCCAAGTGCGAGTTGGACTCGCGCACGAAGGGTTCCGTACCATTATCAATAAAAATATTTATATTATTTTGTTTTTAGTATATGTTGTTATAGCGGCAATATAAATACATAATTTGTAAAAATGTCAACTGTCTAGCTATCACGGTTCTTGAGATACAGCCTGGTGACAGACAGGCGGACGGACGGACGGACGGACGGACAGCGAAGTCTTAGTAATAGGGTCCCGTTTTACTCTTTGAGTACGGAACCCTAAAAAAGGACGCCACGTGCGTCAGTACCTTTGCAGCATCCCATATTAACCGGACTACCCGCGCGGCCGGGGCAGCAGCCAAATTTCAGGCCGCATTAAAGCGACAAAACTACGATTCCCGTACATTAGGCCATATTTTTGTACCCCTGGCGGTAGAAACTGCGGGGTGCTGGGGATCGGACGCAAATAAATTTGTCTGGGACATATGCCGTCGGCTCAGGCAAAAGAGTGAGGATCCCCGCTCCGAGTCGTTTCTGGTGCAAAGGTTGTCTTTGGCCATTCAACGGGGTAATGTGGCAACCATTATGGGCACCTTTGCACTGGAGGCGACCAGGGGTGGTTTATTTGACTAGTTTTTTTATAAAATAAATATTTTGTATTTCTCGCTGACGATCAGTGTTTCTTTTACTCCAATCACCACATCCTGGGGACTAAACGCCACACTGACGCCGCTATTTTTATAAAAAAATATCTATGGAAATCGGTACACGTGATAAAAAAATATCGCCGAAAAACAAACATACTTGGTAGCAAGTTATTAGAACCAAATGCAAATGGCGCTGTACAACGGTAACTTCCACCATGAGCTGTTAAGGGGACGTAGGTTCGTGGTCCTCTCTCCCTCTCACTGAGCATAAGCGTGAGCGAGATGGAAGTGCGTGTTTGGAAGCGCGGATATCATGTTATTTAATTTAATTTTGTGCGTTTTAATAAATAAAAAAGCATTAGCTGATTTCCCTCAAACATGACATTGCCAATTTTTAGAACCAATTGTTATATGTTTAGCTGTTGTGCATAATTTGTTACGATTTTTTTAAGTGTATTTTAGACCTATATTCGTGATTTTTTTCTATCGAGCGAAAGTCAAAAACTCAGGATTCGAATAGCTGATTTCCCTCGAGAAAAGCCTCAAGATTGCTAATTAAATTTAAGGCAGCCGTATTATAATCCAAACAAGAGCTAAGATTTTTTAAAAATCCGTTTTCAGAGCTCACGTCACCTTAAGAAAGTTCAAGAATGAATGGGGCCGTGTGACGGGTATGGTGTATGAACGTTTGTACGGAACCCTCGGTGCGCGAGTCAGACTCACACTAGACCGTTTTTTTTTTTATATTTCAATTCACGGTAATGGTCTTATCTGAAGTTTCAGTTCGGTATTCCTGGTTTACCACTTAGAAAACAAACATGCAAACATATTAAAAACCTACGTAATGTCATTTGTAAAAAAAAGAAGAGTCGGAAAGAAAACGAAAGAACGACTACTACTCATATAACACAATTATTATCAGGTACTTCAATAACTACCTACGTTCTATGTTCTCGTAAAAATTGCTGATACAGATGTTATAAAAATAAATGTTTCAGATGAAAGCTTCATCAGAAATAAATAAACGAGCAAATAGTTCGTTAACGAATAATGATGAATATCACACCGTCATCTGTTAAAAATCGCCACAGACTTAATTAAGGCGACTTGCAGACGGATCAATTAGAAAAGCAGTACAGCGAAACGAAACGGGATTAAGACTTAAATAAATTGAGTTATAAATTGGTTGCGATTAACTGTAGACTTAGAGGCAATTAGGTAAAGTTTCTCGTTAAATTGATTGCAGTTTGAGAGTAATTAATTAATTATTAATTGGTAACTGCTGAGCGGAGTTATTTGATCTTAGAGGATATGTTAGCGGATATATCAATCATACTAAATTATTGGGTATTGATGTGTTATTAACATTTTGAATGTAATTGGATTACAAAGAATGAGTTTCGTTACTAATAAAAATTAACATGAATCGGTTTCGACCGACCACTCCCACTGGCTATGGTTTGCGACTTCGGTTTTGTCAAACCATCATTGCAGACTATGTATAATGACAAATAAAGTTAAATGGGGCAAAATAGATGATTCTCAAATCGAGAAATATCATGTCTTCTGCAATATGGAACTAAAGAATATAGATTTTCCACAAGAATGAAATAGTTGCGCTCATACTTTTTGTAATAGTCAAAAGCATCAACAGACTTTGACTAAGTATTATGTATAAGAATATTGTAAGACTACTCTTACTTAAATAGTGTAGGTACCGAATTAAGCCGTGTGGAACCTAGACATAGGAAGCATAAGTATGTGACGGGTTGAAACCGGCATGTGGGAGACGTTCACGGGATTGCTCGGGCTTGTTTTTTGGACTGGTTCTCCAGTGGGAAACCTCCTGCTGGATCACTCTATTTATGATAGTATGTGTGAATCGAGGCGAATCTTTAAATCGAAACTAAAATTATGTCAAGACAATGAACATCAAATTAAACTAGGTATAAGTTTATTGCTAATCATCACTCTAAGAAGGATTTTGGAAAATTTTGGAAGCAGACTAATAAGTTAAGTGACTGTTCTGTGAGCGTGGATGGTCGGGCACGACGCCTGTGATATAGCTAACGCCTTCAAGGATCATTTTAAAGTGGAGTCGCCTCTTGGCTCCACAATGCCGTTGCTGGGTCCGGGGGGTCATAACGACGGGATTTCAGTATTCTTTACTGCCAAAGAGGTGGCTTATGTCATCAGAAACATGGTAAAAGGTTATGACAATTGACAACCTTAGTATCGAGCACCTGAAATATGCTGGGACTCACTTGCCAAGGGTGTTGGCTATGTTTTACAGTATCTGTATTAGTCACAGCTTTTTACCGGATGAACTTATGTATACTGTGGTTGTTACGATAGTTAAGAATAGGACTGGAGATGCATCCGATATCAACAATTACAGACACATCTCCCTGGCTAACACCGTAGCCAAAGTACTGGACGCTCTGCTTGATCGTCAGCAGGAGAATCACTTGAAACTGCATGATGCCCAATTTGGTTTTAGGTCAGGCCTTTCAACTGAGAGTGTTTTTTTCTGCCTTAAGCAGACCGTCCAGTATTACACTTCTAGGAAAACGCTAGTCTTTGCTTGCTTCCTGGATCTGTCTAACAAGGCCTTCGATTTAGTTTCCTATGAGGTTCTGTGTCAAAAGGTGGAGAGTGAGGCCGGGCTTCCTTCTGAGGTGACTTTCCTCCTTAAATTCTGGTACCACAGGCAGAGGAACTGTGTGCGATAGGCAAGAATTAATTCGGGTGAGTACAGGTTGGAGTGCGGGGTGAAACAGGGCGGGCTGACTTCTCCCCGGTTGTTCAACCTGTATATCAACGGATTAATTAAGGAGTTGAGCAACACCAACGTCGGTTGCTCGGTTGATGGGGTTTGTATGAACAACATCAGCTATGCAGACGATATGGTGTTGCTCGCGTCATCTATAGGAGCCTTGCAAAGTCTGCTTGGTATCTGTGAGAGGTATGCGGAGGCCCATGGGCTCAGATACAACGCCAAGAAAAGTGAATTCTTACTCTTTAAGGCTGGCGCGAAGACTAATGAGGAGGTGCCACCTATTTAAGCATGTGGCACATACTTAAATAGAGTGAAGCAGTTCAAGTATATGGGTCAGTGGGTCACCGACGACCTCTGTGATAATATGGACTTGGATAGGGAACGCAGGGCGCTGACCGTTCGCTGTAATATGTTGACCCGTATGTTTGCAGGGCGCTCGAAAGAGGCTAAGGTTACTCTATTTAGGGCATAATGCCAGTGCTTTTACACATGCGACCTATGGGTCAACTATACGCACAGCGCGTATAGCGCTCTGCGAGTACAATACAACAATGCCTTTCGGGTGCTGCTCGGAATTCGCCGGAGATGCAGTGCGTCAGGCATGTTCGCAGTGGCAGGAGTTAACGGGTTTCACGCCATCTTGAGAAAGCGTTGTGCCTTTCTGCTCCACAGGTTGAAGAGGAGTCCGAACAGTATGTTTGCTGGGAGGTGGAACTCGCCGATGTTCCGAAGATGGGTCTGTATGCACTCCAGTTTTGTAAATTTTGATGGCTAGCAATTCTTTTATTTAATATTGATGATTTATGATTTGACATAATGAATACCAACTATTTTATTTTATTATTATGTATGTCTTTTCCGCTGACGGGACAATGATGTCCCGGACCTTTGGGAGGCATGCGTGGGGCTAGGTACCTACAAAGTACCAACTGAGCCAACACGTAGTGGCCCTTTTGACAATTTAATGAAATGCAAGGAGTACACCGAGCGGATGCTGTCCCTGCCCGTATCATGGGACGCACACAGAGACAGCACCCGATGGGGTGTATAGGGACTATTGCTGGTTGATGGAATCTAAAGAAAACTGGTTATTGGGTGAAAATGATGGACTCGTGGCTGGGCTATTGGGTGAAACATCGGACGCCTGCCTTATAAACTGTCTCATTTTTTATCTCTGGCAGGCGGTGACTCGCCAACTGCTAGATGGGCCCCTATTAATAGCGACATAAAAAAATGGCCTAATGGCAACACCAGTCAGAGAGGCTGGGGGGGTAGAGAGGTGGCACTGGACTTTAAACATATAGCCAACTCGCCACTTAGGTGTCCACATCTACCCTCGAGCAACAGCTCTTGCGACTCCACTCTGGACAGCCAATTAAGGCAAGCCAGAGGTGGAGGGCCTGTCCATGTCCAACCATCCACCCGATCGGCTCAGCCTGACCTCAGGACACCCACAGGAGCACTCAGGTACGTAGGGTCGCTACTCCCTAACAGCCCGCCACAAGCTGCCTTACGTTGACTGATTGCACCAGAAATCTTATTGTTACTAATTTATTAAAATTTAATTTTACTGGCCACTATGTACCTACTAACAATAGTTTTAATGTTTTTGTAACTAACTTACTAACACTTGTATGGGCTAAGCCTGAAATAAATATTTGAATTGAAAAAATATATTTATATATCCAGTGCTTTTTTAATAATATTATTTTTCATAGAATCGCGTGACAGAGTGGTAATCCAAAAGGTGGTCTCCGCTGAAAACGCCCACTCTGTTACAGTATTTTCTTAAAAACCACCATAAGGAAAAAAACATTATCGCCACGGAAAGAATAATTAATAAGCAACGTTTATTAAAATCAAACATTAATACCATAATAAAATTATCAAAAGTTGAAAAACGCAAAAAACAGAAAAAATATGATTTATTGTAGGTAAAAAAGAAGAATGACCCACCTATCATTTACTCAGGAATTAAAAGCTGCATTTCACAAAAGATTATTTAACTGAGTAGCAGTGCTCTTGTTCCAACAAACCTTCTACGTGAAAATCATGTAACTATTCATATTAAAGCTGACTCGAACATGTTTTAAATTTTCAACGCGCTGCAATAAAACTTCCAGTAACCTGTGTTTCAAAACCCGGTCTGCCCCGCGCGCGTTCAACAAAAATTGCACACTTTAAACTAGGAGATAAAAAGTTGAACCATGGTCAATCATAATGGTATTTTTTTTTACAAATAATACACGCTCCGAGTCCTTTCTGGTGCAAAGGCTATCTGATGGGGAAATGTCGTAAGCATTAGATTCTCCTTTAGAATGTCTGTTTCCCTTGCATTAATCGAAAGCTCTGAACATTCATACCTCGACGGGATCAGAGATGTCCTGTCTCGTAGTAGAATTCGACTGGACTCATTTCAACGTATAAGTAGGTATAGATTTTTAACGGAATTGATTAAAGATTTTACTAAAAAAACTATGGATCTGTATGGTCTGAAATAAATGTTTTTTTTTTTTTTTTATCATAGAGTTTGTCATGGCCCTTTTCCCACAGTTAAATAATACTAAATAAATATTTGCGGACAATCTTACACAAATCGACCTAGTCCCAAACTACGCAAAGCTTGTACTATGGGTACTAGACGAAGATAATAGTACATTGTTTAACAAGGGGCGTATGAGAAATATTGCAAAAGAGAGTCTATCAGGAGTCCGACGCCGTAAGGCGGAGGGCTTTTGATGACTCGAGTTTGCAATATTCATACGCCCGTGTTATACACAATGTTTTTCATCACATTTGCGAGGAAATAAATAACCAAAAAAGACAGAAAACCTATGTTTTATACAAGCGCACCAATCAAATGTTGACAAGATTGACAACTTCACTTCCAGGCCCCGTAGCATGGATGGCGTATCACGCGATAAGTGATAGGATAAGCGCGTCGTCTCATTCTATCGAACGGTGTCAGCCAGGGACGGCAGCTCTATCCTATCACTTATCGCGTGATAAGGCCATCCATGCTACGGGGCCTGATCAGTGCGAGTGGAGGGCGTAGCTTCAATATTTCAACCAATCACAGAGCCTGCTTGATTATATTTTCAACCAATCACAGAGCAAAATTCTTGTCGCTAGCGGCCGTCCAGATTTGCTTAACCAATCAGATCACACACAAGCTCATAACTCCCATGTGTCATTATTTCCCGCGGGGACAATTTAGGCCATTGTCCTTCTGTATACAGGCAAGGAATAACACCATTTATGAGCAAGTGTGATGAAAACATACTTATATAGATAGATACATACTTAAATACATAGAAAACATCCATGACTCAGGAACAAATATTCGTACTCATCACACAAATAAATGCCCTTACCGGGATTCGAACCCAGGACTTCTAGCTTTGTAGGCAGCGGCACTACCAACTAGGCTAAAGCGGACGTCAGTTTTAACGGAATGTCATTGAATTTTCATAAGAAGATTCCACATTGCATCCCAAATTTATTACAGGCTTATGTTTAACGGATCACCAGATATACCAAAATAGAACGCCAAAAAAACACTTTTTACTGCCGAAAATAGTAGATGATCACCAAAATTTAGTCTCCATTTTAATGTGAAATAATAACCCAAATTAATAATTTTAAGTCATGTGTTTTTAATGGTATCCTATTAAAAACACATGACTTAAAATTCTTAACCCAAAAATATTTTATGACCACCTAGGTCAGTCCGTAGAGTAATTCTTTGTTGCAAAAGGTGGTGTAGAAGTTTTATTTTTTTTATATTGTTTACATCGATACAACCGAGCAAATATCAAAAATGGTTACACCAATGCTTGGTTGGTTAATGGGACAACTTTTGGCAGCTACAAATCTTCGAAATATTGGGACATTTTTTGGTTTCTCACCCGTAGTTTCTATACGGTGCATCCTAGCGAAAAGTTACTCGCTTAGAAATTAAAGAACATTAAATTATGCGTCTAATGAGTACCAAAACATAACAATTCGGTTCAGCGACTTAGTAGAAAACCATGGTCAAAAACGAGGTTTTCCTCAACTTTATAAGTTATTTCAAGATAGTGGTTTTTAAGCTTCTGCGTTTCAATTTTGAATTTAACTATAGGTCCTCAATTGTAGGAATTTACAAAATCGAGAGTTATTTCAGCATTAGTATCATCATAACTGGTAATCGAAGATTCAGTCGCGCGTATCCTTCGCGGGGACTGTTTTCTAAAAAGAAAATGACCACGTGCAATTGGGGTGCGCTGATTCGGGTTTTGGTAGCACTTGTAAATTTGGCATCATTATACTTTAATTGGTAAATATCATAGTGGGTTATTTAGGTAGAAATATTGTATTAATGTGGTCGCTAAGATTTGGTGATCATTTACTAAATTTGGTCTTTGAATACAATTTAATGTGCAGTCGTTTCTAAAACAGCAAGTACTATGGTGATGGAAGATTATTTTTTACGTCATACCTGGCCATAAAGTAGGAATTACCGCACGCTATGCGTGCGGAAAACCCCACTTCCTGGCCAGATAGAGACGTAAAATGTTGTACTCACCACGGGCGGTAATAAAGAAAGCCTCAGAGTGCATATTTATCGCCCTTGCCTTCGGCTCGGGCGTCAAATACCTGCGATCTGAGACATTCTTTGTTTAACCGCCCTAGGTAAGTAATGTACTATTATGGTGTTCAGTTAATTTTTTTGGTAAGTGAGCTTAGGTATCGAAATATTTTTGGTGGTCATTATATTTAACCCCTTTATGAGCCTGTTACATGTTCATTTTATGAAAAGGATTTTTTCCTCGCAAATGTGTTGAAAAACGTCGTATTACACGCGGGAGCTTTGATAATTACATCCTCGGCTCTATTATCACGCTCACCTGCGGTTTGCGTGACAATTCCGCCTCTGATGTAATGATCAACATACCTCACTTGTATCATAATGTACTAATAACTATATCTAAAACTAAACTACTTATAAAATAAAATAACTTACAAATAACTAAAACTGAAGGTAAAAAATTTGCCCCAGATCGCTGCCAGGCGGCAGTGTGCCCAGAAGGCTGGCAGCATTGCCACGTTGTATGGCAATGCTGATCCTCTGGGCGAGGTAAAATCCAGCCTTCTGGTCACGTGAAGCCCTTTATTAAATATTATTCTGTTTCTTATATATTACGTATGTGTCAACCCTGACCCACACGGGGTCTCGTTATTCAGTATTTTCATTCAGTGATTAATTGCGTCTAGATATCCGTTCACTAAACTGCATTGCGCCAAATAACTAGAGGTTTGTAAAGGCAATTACTTTAGCGAAGCTCACCTTATTTCAATGGATCATGCAGGTCTTGCGCATAATGCCCCACGGGGTGATTCAGTGCATCTTTTCACTGATTTACTGCTCACTACTGCTACGCGGCGTACCAAATCTTTGCCAGGTATTTTACAGTTTGAACATTTCAGTAACGTTTTTAATAAATAAAAGATTGATACTCGTAACTTGTTGTAGCGTGTACATTTCATTTCTTCTGCCGTAATTGCATTATGTATGTTGCCAATGTCTGCCTGCATTTATGTATGCTTCAGAAGAATAATAATTTTGATAAATTCATTTTGATATCAGAAGTGAAATATTCCTTGAACGGAAATGATAACATTGTATATTCAGTTTAAGATTTGAAGTAAGAAGTCAAAGTGAACGCGTGAACGTCACGTTTTAATCTTACTCATCAGAAAACAAGAAGATATCTGACGATTATATCAAAGTTACGAATCTGCTTTGATTGAAACCATATGTTGTCATTAGTTTGTGACCATGATTTTATATATTAAAGGATGAATTGTATAACTTTATTCTAATATTGTCAGTGCATCGCGCTCTCGCCGCAGGTTTGACAGTATGGAAGAACAAGTAAGAGAGAGAAATTAACATTTGTGACAACGTTAATTCTACATTGCATTTCAATAAAGCTACCTAGTAACCTAACCCAAAGAACCTCTTGATCAAACGTTCTCAAAATGAATTCGCTGGTCTGACTTTAACCTACGAATCTGATGCAAGATCCCGGATTTCAATGCGGCAGTGCAAATACGCACTTTTTAGGGTTGCGGTTTTTAATTTCAACTTTTTGAAAATTTTCAAGACGTGGGACCGATGACATATCTGAGATCGCCGGACCTAGCAAAATGAAAAAAGACCGAGAAAAATGGCATGACATGGAGGAGGCTTTTACCCGAACGGGGTCCATATAAATTCAAAAAAAACAAATAAGACAGAAATTATTGTATAAAACATAAAATAACACAACTTTTAAATTTCGTAAATATGTACTTACACTAACAATACGGAATAAATAAAGCTTAAATAAATAAATTTCAACTTTATGCAGTGATGCAATGAGAATATTTATTTTTAGATTAAAGTTTGTTTTGTAGAATTTCCTCTACGCCATTCACACGTGCTGCCACCCACACATTGCCTACATTTGCCACTTCGCAGTCCGATAAAAAATAAGCCTTCAATTTACTAGATTAAAAATCGTTCATGTGTAAGTGATCAATTCCCGGTCGATGTCGCGACTCGACTTTAAGTAATTGAGAAATCTTTTTTTGTGACCTAATTTTATTGTACTTATAAAATTAAAGGGTTGTTTTATTAGCATATTATTAAACTGGTTTAGGTTGTTGTTCTTTTTTAATTTTGTATATGGTACGGTCATATAATGAACACCGTCAGTTTAAAATCTCACTCGCGATATTATAAACTGTCGAAAAATTGTGAACGTTCAAAACCGTTCACAATTTAACGCATAATTGTTCGTTACATTTTAATCTATCAATATGAAATCGTCAAATTGTAAACTGAATCAAATTGACACGACGCGGAACGCACCCTGTGCGCTGATTGGTTAAACGAAGTATTCCACTTGCATCAGCTTCCACTTACGTACGTCAGAACATGATAGTTTTTTTTATCCAGCCATTTTAATTTTATTCCATTCATTTTGACATCCAGCAGCATATTACTGGGCGGTTTGCCCTTCGGGCAACTGAAGATACCTAATTAACTGAACCTACCGTCTTTGTGTACGTTCCGTAGCAATCCAATTTGATCTAAGTTCACAATTTGACGATTCGACATATATGTATAGTTTATAAACTAACAAAAAATATTGCGTTAAATTGTGAATGGTTTTGACAGTTCACAATTTTTCTATCCTATACTATTAAACAAGCAATATTTGTGTATATATATGTATGTAACTATATATGTATATATTTGCAATCACGTTCTCGGAAACGGCTCTAACGATTTCGATGAAACTTGGAATATAGGTTATGGGGACGAGAAAGCGATCTTGATAGGTCTCATGTCCGGGAAAATTCGTTTTCTCCGCATTTTCTCCATTTTCATCCGAGCGGAGCTCGGTCGCCCAGGGACTAGTTTATAATATCGCGAGTAAGATTTTAAACTGATTGTGTTCACAAGCTAACTGTGACATATATAAATAGTACCCACCCTGTAGAATAAAGAGTTTGTCTGTGAGATTGCATTTAACACATGCAATAAATTGCATGCAAGTTTGACTACATTGCGGGTTACCGAGGTATACTGAGTTCAATTGATCTATCAAACCTAGTAACATTACTAGGTTTGATAGATCAATTGACTACATAATCAAACTTGCATGCAATTTCTAGTATGTGTAAATTCCGCTTTAGTTTCGAAAAATCGTATGTAGGGTTTATCTCCGATTCTACCCAAACACTTATCCAATTTCAAAAATTAATTCACCTGTGATTAAAATGGACTATATTTTATCCCACAGTTTTACCTGTGTGTGTAATATGCAGACAGAGCCGTGCAAGCAGGTACTATGTTTATAAAGAGGTCTGTGTCCACCCCAAAGGCCCATTCCATAAGTTGGAAAAACATTTTTTTTTAATTTTGATGAGTAGTTTCGGAGATTATCCCTTCGTACAAATGTACTAGGCTACGCCCCAACAAATCTACACACTCGCAAACTATACCTGGGTGTCCCCTGGGTGGTACTAAAGAGTGACAAACCCAAAAGGCCAAATAATGTATGCCATACGATTAAATACAATAACAATAGTCTAAGTAAACATCTTAGACATAGCAATATTCTTTAACAATTCTTTAAAAATGTTAGTATAGTCAGGAATCGAATACATTATACCAACTTTATTTGGATAAAATAAAATATTTTTCAATAAATCGTAATGGCGAAAAATATCATAAAAATATAAAATTTGAGTATATCGCAAGCTTTTTTAAATATAAAAATAATATTGGTACATTTCATCTCAGAATCGTGGTAGGGCGAAATTATTGCGGAAATTTAGAAAATGCTGACAAGATTCGGGTGTGTCTTATGTCCTTCACAAAGGGCAAATGGCATGCTGCAAGACATGCTGCAAGAAGCTAGGTAAAAAATTGGTTATTACTCAAAAATCGTTAAAAATACTGCTTCCTTTATTAGGAGAACATGCTTATTGCCGATTAGGTACCTACTTTACGCAGGAAAAGCCGTTAAACGGACTGTGTAAGATAACCAAAACGACATAATTCTGCAATCCTGTTGACATCATGCATCACTGACGTTAACAGAGCTCAACACAAGTTGAGCCGGTAAACTTGTGGCACCGAGCTGGATCGTCCGTGCAAACTTGCATCCGTTGCTGTCCAGACGACTCATTTAATTACCAACTCTGACATGTAGTCGGCCCACGGAGATAAGGCTAATGGAATGGACAAAACCCGCGACAGTTTTGGTCGGCACTTTGTTTAGAGTTTCGTAACAAACATAAGAAGTAAAATTTATAACTTCGCACAAGCAGGTAAAAGTAACCAAAAGAATTTAAGGCGTAAACAAATTTACATTGCGTTTTGACTGATTACGTTGGGATTTGCATATAGACATGGCCACCGCCATATCTCGCTGATAAAAGGTAAACCAATAGTAGATTGTTAACCGAGGGTTGAAAGCCGCCCATTTCCGACGAGATATTTGATGAAATGGGTAGCTTTCCCCGAGTTAAACACGCTGCATTTCGAAAACGAGGAAATTAAATTGTATTTATGAAATAAATGTAATTATGAAATAGAAAATTATTATTTTATAAAAAATAAAATTGCCGTATAACAATAATAAATAAATAATAAATAAATATTTGCGGACAATCTTACACAAATCAACCTAGTCCCAAACTAAGCAAAGCTTGTACTATGGGTACTAGACGACGATATAGATACTTATATAGAGAAATAAATACTTAAATACATAGAAAACATCCATGACTCAGGAACATATATTCGTGCTCATCACACAAATAAATGCCCTTACCGGGATTCGAACCCAGGACCTCTTGCTTCGTAGGCAGGGTCACTACCAACTAGGCTAAAGCGGTCGTCAAAACACTGGATCCTTTCTGTGAAACGCGTTAAACATTACTATAAATAAAAGATCATTATAACAATGTACCAATGCCCGTGTATTTATAAATTGGGTTTTGTAATGTTTACTTCAATAAACCTTCAATGTGCTCAGCAGTAAAATAATAGGTGGGTGGAATCGAAGACAATAGAATGGTGGAGGCAAAAATTGTTTTTGTGTAGAAATAATATTTTACGTCGAAGCAAGCTGAAGGCGAGTAATTTGACATGAGATAGATATCTAGTATTCCCGATTCGGATATTTTCTGAATTAAAATTGATTTGCCCATTAATACCATCAATAGAAAATTTGGAGTATTCTTAAAAAGTGTCAATAGCAACCAAGTAATACATATACCTATTCAATTCAATTCAATTCAAATTATTTATTTCAGACTATATCCATATCATGTTAGTACCCATATATACTGTTAATGAGTTGAGAATGAGCCAAGTTTGAGAATCAGACTTTCTTTATGTTGTTTATTTGAGACATGCTTATAGCTAAAAGTACATCATTGCCGAGGCGCGGATAGTAAGATGGTGACTTTAGAAGCACCCTAAATATAGATGCAATTTGAAGGCACTAGTGGAGAAGCGGCGTACTACCTAAGTACTGGCGTACTAAGGGCGGGCATATGTCCAGCAGTGGAGATATGATGAAGGTGCGCGGCTGGCGTCGGCGTCCACGCAGAGAACTTGATCGCTACATTTAATATGGAAACTAGGTTTGCTTGTCCACTCAATATTATAATAATTATTATAAATCAGCCTATATAAGTCCCACTACAGGGCACAGGCCTCCTCTCATTGATGATTGGAAGCTTCACATACACCTTTGAATCTCTTCGCAGATGTATGCAGGCTTCCTCACGGTGTTTTTCCTGCACCGAAAAGCTAACGTTAAATATCAAATTATATTCCTTACATAAGTTCCCTCCTCCCCCCAGAGTTCAAAAATATGTGTAATCTGTAACGATGTTTTGGGAAGATTTATACTTACAGTGTTAATGTTGGGTTTTGAGAATAGCATATTTTTGTTAATATCGTGTTTGGCGCTAATCGTGTTTTGCGAATAAATTATGCGAATAATTCTGATATTCAGCAACGAAAAACTGTGAAGATTCAAGAATACGGATGATCATGCTCTTTATGTCAATGCCTCCAGATCTACACCAAAAACTTTACGACTTATGCGCACTGGACGATCCCTGCAATTGGACTTCAACGACGTTATCAGGTTGAGGAACAACACTGTGGCGTCAAAACTGCAAGTTTTCGTGTAGACGCTTCTTATTGGTAAAAACTTATAATTCCGTTACGATTTCAACTGTCGTAATTTTTAGGACGAAAAGTAACTCAAAACTGCATTACTTGCGGTCAAATTTACAATGCCAAAAAAAAAGTCACGTCAGTCTATTCTTTATCAATTAATTTATAGGAGCCAATTTTGAAAGAGGTTTTCAAATATGGAAATGATATGAGAATAATAGTATTGATACCCTGCTCTCCTTCTTGCATTAGATCATAACTAAACGTGTGTGAGCGTGACGTACTTTTGACGGAAATTGACATTTAGTTTTTGCTTTCAATATTGAGGCCCTGTTCAAATGAAGTTGACGTTTGATTATGTTCAAAACCTATTAGTCCTATTACTATGACACTCTATGGTGATACACCTATTTGTAAATTTAGAATACAAAATAAAGGTGAGACTAAGATCATAATTATAGATAATATTTTATATTCTTGGTATATATCGTTTATATAGTACTAGTTTCCACCTGCGACTTCGGGACCCGAGATAAAAACTATTCTTTATTTTAATCCAGGCTATAAACTATCTTCGTGCAAAACTTCATCAAAATCGGTTCAGGCGTTTAAGCGTGATTGAGTTACAAACATGGACATCCAGACATCCAAACTTTCACATTTATAATAGTATAGGAATAGGATAGGATATGGTTTATACTTATATGTATATATATATATATATATATATAGTTAAATCAATTTTAATGCCCTTATTTCTTAGAGCAAGAGCATTTGCGTAGGGTAGACTGGGTACGATTGAACCAATTGTTCTTATCTTGTCCGTAGTTTTGCTATTTTCAATCTGTGAGGTGAAAAAAAATCAAATGAAAGAGCGTGTTATTATCTACTAAACGGCAATATATTTTTGGGTCCAGGTGTTCTAGTTTTAGCAGTAGATCAAATTGAAAAAAATAACCGATTTGTCCCCATCCCAGGGGTGGTTGAAACAGTGACAAAATATAAACTTTAATGTGTTTTATTCGTATTTTTTTATTAGATTACGTATAATTTAGGAACTGTTTTTAATCAGCTCGCGTTTTTGCACTTACAAGTTAAACTCTACGTATATTATCAGTCATTTGTCACCTTATTTAAGTAAGTTACCTAAACCAAAACAAAAAAAAAACTGTTTGCATTTTAAACGTAACAAAACTAATTAAAAATACATGAAAATAAACTAAAAGAAAACTTAATTTAACTTTCATTAGTCAATGTCAAAAAAATACAAGCAAATTACTCTGTTGCAACCGTCCCGTTTCAACCGTCCCCACCTCCTACTTTCGGAAAAAAGCCGTTGTAGTAATAATGAAAATAATGATACAGTAAAACTAGATACGCTGACATGATCCACAAGCTTCACTTCAAACATAAACACACACTCAATACTCTCACTTAAATATAAACCAGAATAATTGAAAAGCTCTACGAGTGAAAATACTTACTTTCGGGGATCAAAATACAACAGGGTCTTCTACAAACAAAATACGCGCGCGGAAAGCAACGTCACGATGTTTTTCGTGTACAAACTGATCGTCCGCTTCTTTCCCTTCTTGGACCCCTCGCCGTCTCGCCAACGGTTTGCGAGATATTTACGTTGTTTCAACCGACCTCTGTTTTAACCGTACCCAGTCTACCCTACTGCAGCCGATCCGAACCTGATAAATATCAGTCAGAAGTAGCAGTATAGTGCTATTTTTGAGAAATTACATCCGAAGAAATCGGGTAAGTAGTAACGAAATTTTGATCTTGTTCGCAACCTCATACACGCAGTTCGCAAACGCTCTAAATGGAGATGATGCTGAAAGCAACTGTCAGATAAATCGTGTAGCTCACGAAATCATGCTAACACTTTTTAATTAAAATACGTACAATTATTAAAGTAATTTAATATTTACAAGGATACTCACAGAGTAGGTATGACATATCATTATAATAATAAAATTGTTTCATTTGTTTCAATAACAAATATCATTTATTTGACATAAATAAATTCATAACGCGCTTCACGCTAACATCAGAGAAAATATTTTTGACAAATAAATATTTCTTGTCTTTAGTGGGTCTACTAGCTTTTAACATAGAACCAAATAGATGTAATAGCTCAACTGGGTCTACTCGTCGATCTGAGTATTAATATTTTTCATCAGAATATTTAGGGTTTTTCCAGCAAGGTACTATAAATAGGCTTATTTTTAGAAAATTATGACACTCAAGTTTTAAGTATTACTGAACATTGGCTTAGACAAAAACAGAACCACAAATATGTATCAAGAGCAGCACGAACTGCCAACCAACTGTCATGCAATTTGGCAGTAGATTTATTATGTAACCATTTAATGTGTCCTTTTAAGAAATAAACGAGTTAAGGTGGTTCGATTGCCATACAAAACGTTATTTGACATTCGCAGGCTAGCGGCGTGATATTTTAAGAAACTTATGTAACAAACTTTCATCAACTGGCTTCCCATTTGCGTTAAATTCCCCCTTTCCTAGAATAAACTTGTATAAACTAGATTAATTTGAGAAATTGGTTTGGGACTTGATATTTTGGGAAAACTATTTTTCTCAAATTAATCTAGTTTATACAAGTTTATTCTAGGAAAGGGGGAATTAGGCGCAAATTGGAAGGCAATTGATGAAAGTTTGTTACATAAGGTTCTTAAAATATCACGCCGTTAGCCTCCGAATGTCAAATAACGCTTTATGCCAATCGAACCACCTTAATATTTATATAGAGGTGGCAAAATAAAGTATAGTTTAAATTATTGGATCCCTTTACACGAAGAAGAAGAAGAAGAATATTTATATTATTAGACTAGCTGTTGCCCGCGATTTCGTCCGCGTAGAACTTAATACTTAGAAAATATAATGCAAACAAACTTCTACCATCTTAAGGGATGATTTCCGAGGCAAAAACTATTCTATATCCTTTGAAGGGTCTCAAATTATCTCTATACCAAATTTCATCTAGGTACATGGATTTTATCCAAACTTTCACCCCCTATTTCATACCCTTAGGGAATGATTTTCGGGATAAAAACTATCTAATGTCATTCTTCGGGACTCAAACGACCTTTATACCAAATTTCATCTAAACGGGATTCATCCAAATTTTCACCCCCCATTTCACCCCCTTAGGGAGTGATTTCCGGAATTTCAACTATCCTATGTCCTTTCCCAGGACTCAAGCTATCTCTATACTAAATTGTATTAAAATGGGTTCCATCCGAATTTACACCCCTAATTTCTGGGGTAAAAACTATCCCATGTCCTTTCCCAGGACTCAACCTATATCTACACCAAATTTCATCAAAATAGATTACATCCAAATTTCACCCCCCCCCCCCCTTTTCACCCCCTTAGGGGATGATTTCCGGGATAAAACCTATTATATGTCCTTCCCCGGGACTCAAACTATTTATAAACCAATTTTCATCTAAATCGGTGCAGCGGTTTAAGTAGCTCCATACAAATTTCCACCCCCAATTTCAGCCCCTCAGATATAAAAACTACCCTTTGTCCTTCCCCGGGGCTCATTTCATCTAAATCGGTTCAGCGGTTTAGGCGTGAAGAGGTAACAGACAGACACACTTTCGCATTTATAATATTAGTATGGAAGTATGGATTATTAGTATGGATAGTATGGATTATTTCCGCTTGTCTTCCAAATAGAGGTGTAGCTGTAGAATCACTTCAAAAGAAAGAAGAAACGAAAAACTCATTCAAATATCTCAAAAAATTACGAAGCTACAACCGTTTTAATGTCGCTTGTTAGAGTGAGAAAACGATCAGGGACCAACGTCACGATCCTCGAGCGTCATAGTAAAAAACAATCGTTTCATTATAAAGGTGCGTTTTGCGGAAAAGAGACGCAACAAACCCCCTCTTAAAACTTTATACACTTATAACTTAGTGATTACCTATATAGCCTATTGCGTTGTTTTTTTTTCGAGATAATACAACATTATGATTATTTTGTTTAGTGTCTACATCCCTATTTTCGATAAGATAAGATAAAATAAGATTTCTTTATTGTCAGAACTGTGAACATTTAGTTGTTTTGGGTAAAATAAAGTCCAACAGCTTGCCCATTTCGGACGTACAATATTAAACTTAAAGCTAGTCAAATATACTAAAACAATAACAACAATAGTATTTCCAAATAATTTTAACCATATTCACACATAAAATATTAATTTAGATCTATCCGACATCCTTATTTTCTTTTAAACCACGAACTTCGGAATTCGAAAATATTCGGGTATCTCTATCTCTATCGCACTAACAAATGACAGGAATGCAGAGGGCCTACCGCGAAAGGCATTCGAAGTTTCCCCTCTCTGTCATACTTACAAGTTCGTACATAAGTGCGACAGAAAGGGGAAAACTTCGAATGCCGTTCGCGGTAGGCCCTCAGATATACGAACTTCGAGTTTCGGTTTTCGTGGGTTGGCTGAATACGCTAAGAGCGCGCGCGCGTGCCATTCAAAAAAACCAAGTTTATATTGTTCGAATTTGTTGTTACATTTGTACAAATTACGCCTTAATTCGACATTTGCGCATATAAGTTCGCATATCAAAATCGATTAATTTTATATTTGCTTTTGGTACCTATGTGTCTCGTCAATGTATATCGTAGACGGGATTAAAATTATTAATAGGCGAAAGAAAGGCAAAGCAATTTCGCCATTTTGTCCGTAGTATTTATTATTACTGTAATTTTGACGTTTCTTTTAGCTGACAGATGTGGCGGCGATATACTTTAAGGATAATAAATGAAAAATTAAATGAAGTATATTACGGAAAATAAATTAACTGTCGCAGTCGGATAAAAACTATCCTAAGTTGCAGCTGGAATAATAATGTACCTATATAAAATGTTTCATATTTTTCCTTCCATCGGATGCTGAGAACATTTGTTCCACAGAAAGCTTAGCCCTTTACACCCGAGAGATAAAAATCTTTAACAGCTCCTTGCGACATTACGTAACTTTATTATTACTTCATAAGGAGTCTAGGAAAAATAACAAAAAAAAATCCTGACTGAGCTGGTCTTCCACAATCAGACCCTCACGTTCGTGTGGCTCAGGAATAATATGTAACTCGCACGTTCGTGAGGGTCATGATGTGATTGTCTAGAAAAGTTACATTTAAACGGTTATTGAAGAATTTAAATGAATAAAACACAGTTATAGAAATAAAAACTAAGTAACCTTTATTTACTCATAATTTAGGCACTAAATCACAGCGATTTCTCAGGCAGCATTACAAAATAATCAACAAAATTATAGTTTTCATAACAAAAATGCTAATTTCTAGCTTAGTTAAGACAAGTAATATCTAAATTAGTAAAATTACATGAGATCGTAATCAGACATATATATGTTTTTATGTTATTACTTCTTATGATACAATCTAAAGCAGTCTTTATCTCTCGATATGCATAAAATATGAATAAGATAAAAGATATGGAAAAGAGCTTGCAGATTTCAGAGGCGGTCGTTTTTAATTCTACGCCTGTTTTTCGCATGTAATACAAGTTCGTACATCTAGCGATCTCTTCCACGAAGTCGTTGTCAATGTACTCATGAAAGTAATTTACCGGGGAGCGGACAGGTTTCACTGGTAGCGAGGTGTAATTGTGTGGCTTGTCCGTAAACAGAACTTGCTTCCATGTTCGACTTCGAGGTGCGGGTGCTGATATGGATCTTCCACTGCGTTCATTTCCCCGGGCACGGACAGATCTACCTCTACCTCTGCCTATTCGAACATTTCTAGGTATAGATTCCGACCTACCTCGACCTGGTCGTCTTCTAGCTCCGATTTGCAACGGCGAAATAGGGGGCTGTGATAATGTCCCTAGTGGTGGAGTCGCTGGTCGCGGAGAAAGGGGTGGAGAAGATGCTCGCGTTGAACTTAGGGGAGAACGTGACCGGGGCCTTACTTCACGCAGAGTAGAAATTTCTTCATCCGCGAGCAAGTCATCATCACTGGGCAGGTTATCGAAAAAGTTAGGCACATCTTCCAAATCATCATTATCTAAACCTTCAATTTCTGACAAGTTTCCATCTGCGAGCAGATCTTCTATTATTTTATCGGTCAACGGAGCTCCTAAAATAAGCAAAACATCCCGATTAGTAAGCCAAGCGTGTACATTAATAAGTAATACCTACTAAACCAACATCACAGTACACAACCGAAACCACACGATCGTGAGAGTTCAATTATACGCAAAGCAACCGAAATCGCACGATCGTGATAGTTAAAATTCAAAAACAACTTGCATATATGCCTTTCATTCGAATTAATGCAGAGTATTTAAAATATATCACACACACAAGTACTCTTTGCAATCCAATAGTAAATTACAAAGATATATAATGGTAACTAGTAAAAAAAATGCACTTACGATAGTTAGTCCCACGTTCAAAGAACACAGCCATCTCCCACGCCACGTCAATGAGACTGACGAGTCGCGACGCGTACGCATGACCTTTCTGTATTTTTTGTCTTATTCTAGCATAGCCGCACGATCAATCGACATCGGTTGGGTTCGCAAAAGCGGTTCGCGATACGCGGCATATTTTTTCAAAATCAACACTCACGATCGTTTCGAGTCGGGTGTAAAGGGTTAGTTTCAAACTGGCTGATTCTTTTTTTAATTTAGAAATTTATTATAAGTGGAGATAATTTTAGTCTTTGTAAATTTTAAATTAGTGAGTTTATCGATAAGTACATACACTAAGCATGGTACCACTCTAGTCATACTGATAATCGCCCCGTTAAAATGTCAAACGCGAATAACGCGATACATTGCTGTGAAATTACGGTAGTCCCTAATCTGCGGCTTTGGCTAGCAAGCAATGCAAAGCAATGGCGAATTTCATAATCGATTGCGTATTTATTCAAAAAACTATTATTTTAGTACTTACCGGTGATAGAAAATCGCTCCCGGAGGAACCTTTGGGTCCTGGCTTGCCTGTTGAAACGACTAAATTGCAGAACGCAGCATGTTTTTATTTTTAATACGGCAAACATCGTCACCCACGGTCAACAGACAACTTTTGCCATGTAATAGAACGGGCGAGCGCAGTGAACGTAGCTGTATGCCTCAGCCTGGGCCAAAAACTTTTTTTGAATTTCGAATAAGTGACTTGACAAAAAGTTCCATATAATTAACGAACCTGCTCACAAAATTTCAAGAGAGGTAGAGAAATACAACCTGTAGAGGAGAACAGCCGGGTATCTGGACATCTGGATATACGAATGATTTTGTTATGAATTACACTACAGTAAACAATATAATAAAATCAGTTTGTGTTCTACATAATTTTATTATGAGACGGGGAAAGGCTTGAATTATTTTGCCATGTTCTGCAAAATAATTCAAGCCAAGGCAGAATCGTTCTTTGCATTTTAAACGAGAAATGATTGCTATCAACGAAACATCGGCTGGGGTAACTGTACGAAATAATAAATAAATACAAAAAAAATAAAAAATTAAACTGTTTATTTCTTTAAAAAAATATTAATTTACATTTTGACATTATATTAAATTACTACAAAAACACAATAGAATATACAATTAAAACTAGATTTAAAATTAAAACTAACATAAAAATAACCTACCAAAAACTATAAATTACTATCTAAATTTGGAAACTATAAATTATTAATTTACATTAATTATAGCTTTAATCTTTTAATTATTTTGTAGACAATCATACACAAATCAACCTTGTCGCAAACTAAGCAAAGCTTGTAAATATTTTACTACTTTGTTTTACCCCGAGCATTGCTTCCATGGCAGTACAATCATTGAAGTTAATAGAAAACATATACATGAAATATTTAACCAAATAAACAATACTTACCCAATAGTTCCGTTTTATTAGCAACTTCCAACCACTTTTTTCGTATTTTGGTGATCAAATTAATGCATGTGGCTAGGCCACGCATGCACGAAATCATACGCAGTGTCGTCGCAGATGATGCACTTATATTGACTGTCCGTTTCAAAAATGTGCGAGACGGGTGTGTTTAAATGTCAGTAAAATTTTCCAATATTTGTTTATATAATTTATTGAAATTTAGACGGCCGGCTAACAGTTTAACTTATGATAATTTTCATTTGACATTGATAGATTTCAATTTCCCTTGCCTATCAAGGAGGTTGTCACATAATTAATCTCCTATTTAAATGTACTGTACTGTACACTGTTGCCCGAGAAAATATCGATTAAACGTACCGATTTTATCGATATTGTCTCAGGCAACGAGGCGCATATTTGCAAACACTTTTACACACTAACATATTATATACATAACTTAATAATGCCTAATGTTTTCCTTGTTAAGTACAGATTACCGTTTCTAAAAGTGTGTTACATATAATATTGATTGATACTAATGACAAAGAGGTTCAAAGGTCCATAATTTAGCTTGATTACAACAGATTACGTCGTTACGAAGAAACACAAAATGGATGGGTATTATTCGGTCAAAAGCTTTTTATTTTCACCTAAGTGGTGTGTTTAACTGAGCCCCATTTCTAGATTAAGATGAAAGTGGCACTGACTAGAGCTGCACTGATTAGTGCTGCTATTACTATAAAGGTTATTTTCAGGGTACCTTACATAGGTATCTAGAATTGGTAAGATTAAGATACGAATGATATTAAGCTGACTTTTCCGTACTAACTAATGACAAAGATGTTAGAAGGGCCGTCCGTAAACTGACCTGAAAGAACTTTTCACGGCTCGTCTCATTTTAAGACCCCAGATACGATCCCGAAGGAGGTTATCTGTGAACTGCAGATGCTCATTTGTATAGAAAACTCCCAGGAGGGATAAAAAGGTCGAGGATTCTGTTAAACTGGCCTTTATTGTTAAGCAGGTGAAAATCTTGTCACCTGTGTATCTACTTGGTTGTGTTTTGTTATTCGCCAGCGTCAAGTTATTGTACTTTAAATAGGCATTCTATGATTAAAAAATGTTCTAGATAATAGTTTGGTTTATAATTAAAAGCACAACAAAGATATTCTTATTCTTGGTATTGGTTGAATGTAACTTTTTCCAGTTAAGTACGTATAGGCTGAATAAGTTGTTGAAGTAAAAAGGTTTTATAAATATACTAGCTGTTGCCCGCGACTTCGTCCGCGTAGAACTTTTTATCGTCTTAGAAAATGATTTCTCTCAATACAAAATTTGAACCCTCTTTTAGGGGATAATTAAAAAAAAAGTTGATGTTCATTTTCTAGTTTGTGAACAAACAGTCTAAAACCAAAGTTAAAAATCTCATACTTTAAAAATGCCTTGAAATACTCAAACTTTGAACCAATTTTAACACTCTTAGGGGATGAATTTGGAAAAACTCTGAAATCAGTTTTGAAGTCTTTTAACGTACAGAATAAGACCGAAGTTAAAAATCTCTTACTGTGAACTTTAAAATTTTATTGCTCGCCATTTAAAATTTGAACCCCCTTTTAAACCCCCTTAGAGGTTGAATTTTTCTAATCGCTGAAAGAACTTTTTTCGTAAACTTTTAAGTCTCTAGCTCAAAAAAAGTGTTGCCCATACAAAGCTTTCTTAACCCCCTTAGGGGTGGAATTTTCTAAAACTCGGAAAGTACTATATTATTAATTTTAATAAGTAACATTTTGAATAGTTTTAAGTCTAGTAAAAAAAAAAGTTTTTCCCACACAACACTGGCTACCCTTCTTAAGGATCTTAAGGATCCCCTTAGGGATGGAGTTTTCTAAAACGCTGAAAGTTCTTTTTTAGTATTCTAATAAGTAATCTTTTTGCAAAGTTTTAAACATACTCAAAAAAAAGTGTTGCCCATGCAAAGCTTGCTCTCCTTTTTAACCCTATTAGGGGTGGAATTTTCTAAAACGATTTGTGTTCTTTTTTTGTATTTTAATAAGTAATCTTTCTACAAAGTTTCAAGTCTCTAACTCAAAAACATAAACTTTCCCTGATAAAAACTTTGCACCCCTTTTTATCCCCCTTAGGGATAGATTTTTTCAAAACGCTGAAAGTCTTTTTTTTTGTATTTTTATAAGTAATCTTTCTACAAAGTTTTAAGTGTCTAGCTCAGAAAAAGTGTTCCCCATACAAACCTTGCACCCTTTTTTAACCCCCTTAGGGTATGATTTTTGTAAAACACCGAATGTAGTATTTTTCATGTTCTAATAAGTAATTTTTCGTCAAAATTTTAAGTCTCTATTAAAAAAAATATGTTTTTCCCATACAAACTTTGCACCCTATTTTACCCCCTTAGGGGTGAAATTTTCCAAAACGCTGAAAGTACTTTCTTAGTATTTAAATAATCTTTCTACAAAGTTTTAGGACTCTAGCTAAAAAAAATAGTTTCCCACATACAAACTTTGCACCCCTATTTTTAGGGGTAGAATTTTCTAAAACGCTGAAAGTACTTAATTTGTATTCTGATGACTAATCTTTCTACAAAGTTTTAAGTCTCTATTTAAAAAAAATATTGTTTCCCCCATACAAAATTTGCACCCCTATTTTACCCCCTTAGGGGTAGATTTTTTTAAAACACTGAATCTAGGTACTTTATTTGTATTCTAATGAATAATTTTTCTACAAAGTTTTAAGTCTCTATTTAAAAAAAAGTGGTTTTTCCCTTACAAACTTTGCACTCTATTTTACCCCTTTAGGGATAGAATTTTCTAAAACCCTGAAAGTTCTTTATTTGTATTCTAATGACTGATCTTTCTACAAAGTTTTAAGTCTCTATTTAAAAAAAAAATGATTCCCCCATACAAACCTTGCACCCCTATTTTACCCCCGTAGGGGTGGAATTTTCCAAAACGCTAAAAGTATTTCATTTGTATTCTAATAACTAATTTTTCTACAAAGTTTAAGTCTATAGCTCAAAAAAAAAAGGTTCTCCCATACAAACTTTGCACCCCCATTTTACCCCCTTAGTGGTAGAATTTTCAAAAATCCCTTTTTATCCCTAGCCCACGTTATAAAAGCAACATACTGTGCAAAAATCAACTCTCTAAGATTAGTAGTTTCGGCTGTGCGTTGATGAGTGAGTGAGTGAGTGAGTGAGTGAATAAGTCAGTCAGGACATAGGCATTTATTATGTATAAATAAATAGAAGATAATGAAACTCCCATTCAAATATCTCAAAAAATTATGAAGCTACATCCGTTTTAATGTCGCTTGTTAGAGTGAGAAAACGATGAGGGACTGTGACGTCAATATACTCGAGCGTCATAGTAAAAAACAATCGTTTCATATGAAGGTGCGTTTTGCGGAAAAGGGACAGAACATACCCCCTCTTAAAATTTTGGACTCTTATAACTTAATCATTACCTATATAACCTCTTGCTTTGTTTTTTTCTCCATTTGACTATATTTATTTTAAATTCTTTTTCGAGAAAATACATTATGATTATTTACCATATTTTCGATTCCTGAGCTATAACCACGAACTTCGGAATTCGAAAATATTCGGGTATCTCTATCTCTATCGCACTAACCATACTCGAGTGACAGGGATGCAAATATATGAACATTGAGTATCGGTTTTCGTGGTAGCGCCGCAGGTACTTTGGCTGAATGCGCCGAGCGCGTGCCATTGTCATTCAAAAAAAACAAATTCGTGTTAATTATATTGTTCAAATTTGTTGATTTCATTTATTGAAATTACGACATAAAACGACATTTGCGCATATAAGTTCTCATATCAGAATCGAATATTTTTTTATGGTTTATATTTTAGCATTTGTCTCGTAAAGGTCTATCGCAGACGGGATTTAAATTATTAATAAGTGAAAGGCAAAGCAATTCCGCCATTTTGACGAAATTTTGACGGTTCTTATAGCTGACAGTTGGAGCAGCGTTTGATTTCAATAAAAATAAATGAAAAATTAAATGAAGTCGTATATTTCGGAAAATTAATTAACTGTCGCAGTCGGATAAAAACTATCCTAAGTTGCAGCTAGAATAATAATGTACCTATATAAAATGTTTCATATTTTTCCGTTCATGGGATGCTGAGAACATTCGAACCGCGCAAAGCTTAGTTTCAAACTGGCTGATTCTTTTTTTAATTTAGAGATTTATTATAAGTGGAGATAATTAATTTTCAAAATCAATTTTCTGAATTCGATTCATAAACGCACATAATACTTATATTAACTTTATTGAAGTAGGGAATATGTGTTGTGGTAAATAAAATAGTGTCTTTGGTATGACGATAAATACAGGAATATAATATTATTAAATGTAATGTGAGTAATGCGTATCACCACAAATAAACGAAATGACATGATACATAATTTGACACACGCATATTTCACTAAAAGATTAAGGTACCTATAAACATTTTATCTTTTCTTGTGTAATCTTATTATTCGAATGAATATATTTTTGAGCACATTTCGACACAATGTTTAGATGTAACTGAGGTATAGATTTTGACAAATAATATTACGCTCCGTCATAACCGACGACGGTTTTAAAACGTGGAAACGCTTTATTACTTTTCTGATGGAAGAAAACATCAATCGTTGGGTAATCTACAGTCTCAAGTTCCATGTGACTGTTAATGTTTTTGAAATTAGGCCAAGAATTAGAGATAAAAATCTGCCAGGCTGCCTTGTGTGTTGGATGAAAAATCTCTATCCTATACCGTAAGGCAATTTCTCAGCAATAACTCGAAAACCTTTAAACCGATCTTGTTCAACAAAATTTTCGTCAAAAGTATGTAAGTCCATATTCTTTTTTCATATTTTTCATTTCCACTCTTCGATAGTTAGAGGGAGGAAGACAATTTTTGTGACTTTCGGAGCGATTATATCCGAATATATTTACCTAGTCAAAAAAAATGATGTATGACTTTTTAGGGTTCCGTAGCCAAATGGCAAAAAACGGAACCCTTATAGATTCCTTATGTCTGTCTGTCTGTCTGTCCGTCCGTATGTCACGGCCACTTTTTTCCGAAACTAAATGAGCAATACTGTTGAAACTTGGTAAGTAGATGTATTCTGTAAACCGCATTAAGATAAATTTTGGGGTTCCCCATACTTAGACTGGAACTCAAAAAAATTGTTTCATCAAACCCTAACGTGTATCTATGGATAGGTCTTCAAAAATGATATTGGGGTTTCTAACATCATTTTTTTCTTAACTGAATAGTTTGCGCAAGAGACACTTCCAAAGTTGTAAAATGTGTGTGTGTGTGTGTGTGTCCCCTGTAACTTCTAAAATAAGAGAATGATAAAACTGAAAAAAATATGTGATGCAATATGCATGCATGCAAACTTCCAACGAAAATTGGTTTGAACGAGATCTAGTAAGCAGTTTTTTTTTTAAAACGTCTTATATCGTAAAAAGCAATTTATGTAACGGACCCCTTCATGTGCGAGTCCGACTCGCACTTGGCCGCTTGTTTTTTTAAAGATCTGTTGATTGATGTGCCACGATTGTGTTGTTGACCTACTGTTTATATATAAAAAATCACTCGAAGGGACTCGAATATTTTGTAATATATTTGTATGATTAATACCTTCCTCTTATTTTTAATATCCGTGATTCACAAGTTTACTAAAACGGAATGCATCTCTCTCGAATACTCGTACATTTCATTTAAATTATGTGAACTGTGAACTTTCCTTGACACTATTCCATTGGCACTTCAGCAAGCTCTGTTTGCAGACTATTTACATTCACAGTGGCAGCCGGCAATGTAATCAAAAGCTTCCTGCTTGTCCCAATGTTGCATTATGATAATGAAGTTTGAGCCACATTAGAGGTATAAAATTAGGTCGCTTAATTAAGACGCGCGGTGATGGTATGCCCAAACAATGCCGTGGGTCGTAGCAATATTATTGTTACATCGTCAGTGCAAAAATACTTAGCCTCTTTTAATAAAAAGCTTCTGAAATGGCTGGAGATTGCAAACGCCACCTAAATCTCCATAAAAAGAAAAAACTTCAACTGTCATGTCACAAAAATGTTCGCTATTATTCGTGTCAACCGCTCTAAACGGCATAATTTTATTGTTTTTAATAATCAACAGCATAGGTTTCTGCTCCTGCACCACGGATATAGGTATTGCTAAATATAATTATGTAATTACAAATACTCTCTCTCTTCCCAGCTATATATCCCACATGGTGGTGTAATGTAATTACAAATACAAAATAATTTTATTCAGTGACTAAAAAAAATAAAAAAAATAATAGATTATGTGTTGATGTTGATGTAAATTAACAAAAACAAAACTTAAACCTATACACTGAAAACTAATAACTAGTATATACATACTCCCCGAGGTCGCTGCCTGTGGGAAGGGTGCCCATAAGGCTGGCCACATTTCCTCGTTGGAAAGTTATTCCTATGCGTTGACCGAGGAAGTAGCCAGCCCTATAGTCTGCCGAGTTCTCCATCATTTTCTTTTTGATAGCTTTATAAAGCCTGTGGGCGTCCAGACTCCAAGGGTCGATAGTTTACACCGCGAAGGCTGCAAATATGTGGTTGTTTGTGAGGCCAGCATATTAACGGCGCTTCGAGGTTTCTGCCGCTACCGCCGCCCCGCCTGCCCTCAAGGACGTGGAGGCTAGATGGGACGATGCCAGGGTATCAACGCAGGTTCATCCCAGATAAGCGGCCGCCCCATCTGCCACGGAATGAGCGTCATGCCATCGGGTCTCTTGCCATCGTTGCGGGCCAGGCCAGGAGGTTCCAAAATGGCCGGCACGATTACGCTGGCAAGAGCCCGACGGATGACGTCATTTAGGCAAGCGTGGCGTGATAATCGGCCGGCACTTCTTGTACAAGACAGGCCATGGTAGCCCAGACGGTCCACCTCGACTCCACAGGAGCAGCGGTGGGGTTCCACAATCTTCGCGCCTAGGTGGAGGCCGACAGCCAACCTAAACGTATTATTGTCCAACAGAGTTGCGCACTGGATGGATGGGTAGGCATGAAGCCAGAATCCAGATTCGGGTTGGGATACGGCTAATAGACGGGCTTTATCCGCTCTCGTAGCGGCTGAGTTCAGAAGCCAGTCTGAAACCTGGCGGCAAAGGGATTCGTCCCAAATTCTTTGCGACTCTTTATTTGTCGGCAGGGTTTTACCAGGGCAGGCTCGTTTCCAGGCATCTTCAGTGTCGTGCAAGTACGTTACCTCAAAATCACGAAGTGAGAGAGAAAGTATTTTGCCTATAAGAGGCAACGTACTGTGGACTGAGGACAGAAAAGCAGGGAGAACAATGCTGGAAATTTGCCTGAGTCCGAGGCCGCCATGACGAATTGGTAGGGTTGCTTGCAAGAATTGTCTGTCATTTATGCGTATGTTAAATTGTTTTTGGATTTGTAAATGTACGATGTTGTCAATTTTTTCGCATAACTGGGGGAATTTCCAGAAGGGGCTAAAGAGTCCTTAATAAAGATAGTTTTTTATCTGGAAATTCATCACCTAAGGGGGTGAAAAGGGGGGAGAAAGTTACGATATAAACGAGATCCGCGTGGACGAAGTCGCGGGCAAAAGCTAGTATATAATAAAAATAATGACAAGAAGTAAAGTTTTGTAGCGTGTGTGTTTTTGTTGTTGTGTGTTGAAATATCACCACAGGTTGTCCATTTTTACAAGCTTTATATTAACTTGCACTGTTCGTATGTATGTAAGTATGTATGTTGTCCGTCAAAATTTGAAATAAAATTTTCAGTCTTTTCCCGTTATCCAAATGAGCTGAAATTTTGCAAGCATATGTGTATCGCATGACAATGCAATATTATGGTGACTTGGAGCTGATCTGATGCTGGAGCTTGCAGGTGGCCATAGGAACTCCGCAATAAAACAACACAACCCCATCGAGTTTGGGCTCGTTAGAATCGTCTTAATGAGTAGGTACTTGATGATGGTATGCAGAAATGTACAGTCAGCAGTAAAAGATTGTACCAAAAATTTAAGTTTTGACAGAAACTTATTATTAATATTTTTATACTTTTATTTTTTTACTTATAAAGATATTATTCAATTCAATTCAATTATTTATATTTCAGGCATAGAACCCATATAGTGTTAGTCGTACAAATGTGTGCTTATGAATCTAAGTGTTAGTAGGTTACAATAATAATAATAATTTAATATATTTTAAACATCAGCGTCGGCCCTCAGTGCTTATTGTGCATGCACACTTATCCAACGGGCCAACATAGGGCTATCCCATCGGCACGCCAATGCGCTCAGAATGAGGTTGGGGCTGCCGCGCATACGCGAGATGAGCGACGCGCACCTCTTCCTGATAACGGCCGCGAAGCCATCCACGCGCGCCTCCGCGAACATCGCGGACGCACTGCACCAGCGCGTCAGCCCCATCATCACCCGGAACGCATTGTTGTACTGCACTCGAATACCATTATACGCCCGCTGCGTGTAGTCGACCCACAGGCCGCAAGTGTACAAGGAAACGCAATATGCTTTAAATAGTGCAAGTTTGACTTCCCCCGTACACCGTACGAACCTGCGGGCTAACATGTTGCTCCGTACGGCTAACGACCTCCGCTCTCGCTCGATGTCAACATTGTCTTTTAAGTCATCGGTGACCCAGTGACCCAAATATTTAAATTGTGTGACTCTCTTTAGAGTGACTCCGGCGAGTGAGACAGGCGGCACGTCAGAGTAGGTCTTATTTCCGGCATTGAAGACCATAATCTCACTTTTACCGTTATATTTGAGTCCATGGGCCACTGCATAACTTTCACAAAGACTCACCAGTTTGAGTAAGGCACCTATTGATGGGCTCAGCAGCACCATATCATCAGCGTTACTTATATTATTCATACATATTAGTACTACTGAGCTCATCAATGAGCCCGTTCAAATAAAGGTTGAAGAGCCGTGGTGAGGTAAGCCCCCCTGCCTCACCCCGCGTTCCAACTTGAATTCATCAGATAAGGTGCTAGGTCGAATGCTTTTGAAAGATCTAGGTAGCAAGCGAAAACTGGCGTTTTTCTAGACGTGTAGTACTGGACTGTCTGCTTTAGGCAATAGATGGCACTCTCAGTCGATAATCCTGGCCTAAAGCCAAATTGTGCATCATTGAGACTGAAGTGAGCCTCCAAATGACCGTCAAGCAGACAATCCAGTACCTTGGCTACAATATTTGCCAAGGAGATCGGCCTGTAATTATTTAGATCGGATGTATCGCCAGTCTTGTTTTTTATAACTGGGACCATAACAGTGAGCATAAGGTCACAAGGCAGGTAAGAGTGTCCTATACAGAGCGTGAAAAACATAGCAATGACCCTGGGAAGATGCAAGCCAGCATGCTGCAGGTGCTCGATACTAAGTCCGTCGCGTCCGGGGGATTTGCCTCGTACCATATTTTTTATAATTATTGCAACTAGCTTGGTGGATACCGTAACAATCCGCTCAGACGCGACCGGCCCAGCATCCAACATCTGCGGCTGAGTTTTCAACGTTGATTGTACCCTAAATTGGTGTTGAAAAAGGTTAGCTATATCCCCAGGGCTATTCGCGCCCGCAACGTTCACAGGAAGGCCCGCCCTAGGGTTCCGTTTAGCCACGGCTTTCCAGAACTGCCCAAAACTTTTGTATTGATGGTGTTGAGCAATCAAGTCGTTCTTAATTTGCTCCTCATTGTTCTGGCACCATTTCAACTTGGCCTTGAACCGTTTTCTGGATTCGCACATTTCATGGTAAATATTCCCTACAGTAGGTCTACCACACTGGATCCAATGATGGAAACATTTCCTAGCCCCTATTTGCGCATCACGGACATGTCTATTCCAACCAGCCACTTGACTATGTTTTTTATTACAATTACGATTAGCATGATTACAACTCCTTTCCGACGCCATCGTCATCTCGTCTAACAGATGACAATGACTAACATTGTCACACATTCCGTCACCACATTGCGTAAATTCGACCGGAAAATCGATATCCTTTAATTTTTGATTACATATATTATTATATACATCTATCTGTGCGGTGTCACGTTCACCCCATATAACTGCGTAATCATTCTCGGAATTTGAGGCCTAATTAGATCTATATTACACTTAATCAGAATAGGATAGTGGTCGGACCAATACGTGTCATATAATATAGTAGCACTGATAACAAGTTTTTTCGCTTATACTTAACTTGTTTTTGATAAATGTTATAACTTGTATCTTGACTTGGGGGTATAACCCTTGACATTGACTTTTAGAACAACCTGTATAAATTGAGAATATTCGTTTTTCATCGTAGCTGGCTGGGAAATCACCAAACGAAACAAACAAAGGGCGTAAACACTGTGTCAGAATGTCAAAACTTCATTACAAAAAAACACATCGACTCTATGCTGGGTTTACGCGTTAAGTTATTAAGTAGATAAGGTATGTTATTTAAGTAGGTGTTTACACGACACCTGGACATAAATTTAGTTAAGTCTTTAGCTAAGTCAAGATGCACGATCAACAACGCTTTGTGTGTCGGTGAGAAACTGGCAAACCAAGAAGAGAAACGAATAGGGTATTTGACAACAGTGAAAATAAATTGTTTTTTCATTCGCGATAGATAAACATTACGAAAATACCCGGAAAGTATCAATCTTTCACTTATTTTTGTTATTTTAATATTTTTAAATTCATAAAAACTAATAATAAGGACGTTGTTTGATTGTGACGTCACAAGCAAGTAATCCTTACAAATTCCATACTAACTGAGTGTTTTTGATGTTTCATAAATAGTACATTACTATAGAGGCCGGGAAACGAAGGGTTGCAGGCCAAGTAAATATAGAGGATAGGATAGGGATACGCGGCCGGCAAACCCGTTTCTCGCCGAGATTTGTATAGTGCTTTTCTCAAACTTGCAATGAAATAAAAAGTAGTCAATATGCTTTATTCGTACAACTAAATAATAAGTTTCTGATAGCTATCAGTGCTGTCACATCATAACCTATAATTGTGTCCCACATTTCTTACTAACAAATATTTCGCTTATTCCCTAAATTAAGTATTAGTTTATAGTTACCTGAACTTATATCTAACTATATAGACGAGGTTCTACAACAAAGAAGACACTTATAATTTTTTTGAAATTTTCATACGCATTCATATACCTAACTTTTGATTTCGGGGGCAGTAAATTATTCATGGCTGCTTCTGCTCGCAATTCCAGAGGCGTACAGTTCAATTTTTTTTTAGAAAGTTTCAAAATAATTACGAACTATTGACAAATCTGGCCAACAAGAAAAGAAAACTTTTTTCAATTTACGCGCCAAACTTTTTTTTAACTGGTTTGAAGCAACGTTTTACCCGGTGACATCTTTTTCTTTTTTTTTTGGTGATTGAATGCCAGGCCGTTCTGTCACAATTTGACGTTTATAAACAAAAGACGGTTGCTTTGCAGGCCTAGGTGTGTAAGGTAGTATGAAATTCCTTTACATATAATCTTCACTAGTCGCACCGGATACGTAGTATTTCCGGACCTAATTTAAGTCTAAAGTAAGTCATGTCAACATTTCATTGCAAGTTTGAGAAAAAGAAGCTGATTTGTCTTTTGTCAAATACCGTATTGGGTGCAAGTGCAACATGATTTCATGAACTATTAGGAGAAGGTAAAGAAGAGTACCTACGTTTTCCTTAATTTTATTGAGTGTTAGTTTTAAGTGAAATTGTATATTGTGAGATAAATAAATCATATCATATTTTTCAAAGAGTTGTATACTGGCTTTTAAAAATTTTAATTTATATTTCTTTTACAACTTATCATACCTACTCTAAATTATGTCTTAGTGTCACTTAGTCAGTGTACAAATATCAGAAAAAAACGACAACACTATTACTGTCACCTAAGTATTAGATGTGTCACTAATCTGCAATATCCTAATTATAATCTCTATTTAATTATATATTAGTCACCATTTTAATCAAAACTTAATTTCTTTAGCCTGAATTTATATTCAGGCTATAGAAAAAGATCTGTCACCTAACAAATAGATCAGTTCCTTAATTTAATGAAAAAATGGCAAATAGGGGAGGAATCTGCTCCTTTTTTTTTCGTCAATGCTATAAATTTCAAAAGATATAAGTTGGTTTCACTATAAATAACTTTAGATATAAATAAATGATTAATGGTAAAAATAACTACCAAAACCCGAATCAGCGCACCCCACTTCCACGTGGTCTTGTCTGTCCTACCCCTAGAGTGTATATGTCACCGTTAGATTGTGAACACCGTCAGTTTATAATCTTACCCGTTATATTGTAAACTGACGGAATATTGTGAACTGCCAAAACCGTTCACAATTTAACGCAATATTTTTCGTTAGTTTATAAACTTTCAATGTCGAATCGTCAAATTGTGAACTGAGATCAAATCGGCTTGCTACGGAACGTACACAAAGACTAGGTAGGTTAGGTCAGTTAGGTATCTTCAGTTGCCCGAAGGGCAAAGCGCCCAGAAATAGGAGCCCCGCGCAGCGGGGCTCCGTCGACACTGCTGGGTGCCGAAATAAATGGAAGAAAATGTCTGAATAACAAAAAAAAAATCATGTTCTGACGTAAGTGGAAACTGATGCAAGTGGAATAATTTGCTCAACCAAACAGCGCATATGTTGCGTTCCAAATCAGGCAAATTTGATTCAGTTTACAATTTGACGATATGACATTGTTAGTTTATAAACTAACGAAAATGAATACGTAAAATTATGAATTATTTTAGCAGTTCACAATATTCCGTCAGTTTACAATATAACGGGTTAGATTATAAACTGACGGTTCTTACAATCTAACGGTGACATATATAAAAGCCCGCGGAGCCAGAAGCTCACGAAGGGCCGACGAAGCGAGTTTCTGGCGGGAGCCTGGGCGGAGGGTGGTAGACTGAGTCCTAGAAACGAAACGCACTGAGAAAAATGTATTTATCATCATATCAGCCGAAAGACGTCCACTGCTGGACATAGGCCTCCCCCAAAGAGTGGCACAATGGCCGATCCAGCGTATTTATATTTTTTATATTGTTTGGTGATTCTGTTTAACATATAGTGACAAGTTCATTATTTTGAAACCAAGTAATTCTTTATTGATTTTAGGTAATCCTTTTATTTATCTTTTTTTATTAGGTGATTCATTTTAGGTGACAGATCTATTATTCTAGGAACTGAAAATGCATTTATTAGAACACTATATTCAATAGCGCAGGTGCTAACAGTCCGACAACTGTACATTGAACGAGTTTGCCTAAAACAACATAAAACTACAAACTCACTTAGTGCATACGCACGTAAACGTCTTGAAGGCCGTAGAAAATTCCAAATTTTCAGCCCAGTCGCACACAACACCGCCTTTTATCAACGACAATTTAATTTCCTTGCACCTTTTCTTTACAATAGAATCAACCAACATTTAAACATCAGACAGTGTAGTAAATATAACTTAACAAAATCTATCCGAAAATGGTCTATGTCCCTTGATTATTTTGAAACTGAAAAAAATCTCGCAACTGTAAAATAATAACCCCTTACACAAATATTAGTAAACAATTGATCCATCAATGCCCATTCTCTTTCATTCTCACACAAACACACACACACACACATACACACACACACACACATATATATATATATATATAAACAACGCACTAACACACAGTTAGATAAATTAATTTAAGCATTAGTACACCACGTAGCAATTACAAAAAAAAAAAAAAAAAAAAACAAAAAAACTGCATGTAAATTTCAATATAAAAGAAATCCTTTATTTCTTTCCCTCAGTACCAATGTAAGTAGTAGCGATCTCATAATGAGCATTAGAACTCCCCTGTTCCCTAATAAGACAGGTTTACCTTGTTTAGGGCACAGGACACCGTTCCTAGGCTTATCTAAAAATAGTGCACTCTATCTTTCATATCATGATGTATTACTTGAATAAGCTGATGTACTGATTCTACAATAAATATATTTTCATTTTTCATTTTTTCATTAGGTGACTGATAAAATCATACCCGAAAAAAACATGTATTATTTGTCGGGTAAAGTTGTATTTGAGAAACATAAATATAATATCCGGATTTAGTAGAATCATTATTATTTCCACATTTTTGAGAGGTCTTTGAACATGATTAAACTTCTTTTTGCCAAAGTTTGGTATCGACATGGCCGAGACAATGCCCACATACCTCTGTTGTTTTACTTCTTTGTTTCTATTCCTCTCCGTGTTTTGAACTCCGTGTGTTTAACGAACAATCATGTTTTACATATTCTTCTATACATTTAACTAAACTGCGTTTCCTGTGTTATGTTTATTTAACGACATGGTCATCAATGATCTATGCATTTATGCGATGTAGCCTTCCCTCCCGTAAGACATATTAAGAGTGCTTTCGTACAATTCGTCAGGAATACCTATTCCTTAAAATTCTGATCGGATTTTTAACGTTGTATTTGTAAGAAACAGAAAAGTTTTTCGATATTCTTGTTACTTATTTTGCATAGGTCAATTCCTTATATTATGCATAGCGGCCAGAAATTGTAGTAGAACTGAATATTTAAGGTTAATATATGTTAAGCTAACAGACTATTAAGTTTTCTATCGCAGCTGGGTGCAAAACACGGTTGCAATAGCGGTCGGAGGTAATTTGCTTAATTTACAAAACGATTGTTTGTAGTTATCGTTTTATTTATTCAAAGGTGTCATCACACTATCGCAAAATTTACTTAATTAAGTCAGATGATTTTTTCAGCAGGAAATATTGCATCGAAACGTTCCACCTAAACGTAAACGTCATTTCTGGGCAAAGTATTGAATACACATTGCAAGGAAATCGCAAGGATACGGCTTGGGTGAAATACAAAATATAACAAACGTATGAAATAAACTAAAAAGCTGATTTTGAACATTAATCTGAAGTGGAGTTTAATTTAAGACACGCGCAATTTAAGCTAAAATGTATTAATAAATAATGAAACTCCTATACCTGTTACGAAGTGCGCAGTCAAAATTGTCCGAGGCACAGTATACATCCCCAAAATCCTTGGACCTGCCAGTTCTTATAAGTACCACGCAATAGGGTTCCAGATTAAACTGGTTTTTAGGAAAACTGCGGCACCGGTAATGCAGCATTATGCTAATGGGCCTTGTCTAAATAAAGCCTGGCGGGAAATATGAGAAGCACTGGACAAATTACACTGCCTAATAAAGATGGTAATACTGTACTTAACAATTTGCCATTCCGTTCCTTTGTGCGTTGTTTAACAGTGAAAAGCATGCATGCTTGAATTAGCATTTAGTTTTGTATGCAATTGATTCACATTACAAATACATTATGGTAGTATATTTCAGTAACAAATTTGAAAATAAAACGTACTTAAGGTGGAACAAATCGTACGAATTCCATACCTATAATTTTCGTTCGGGCTACACGTCTATTCTATCGATGTCAAGAACTTGACAATTTAAAACAACCAAACCTAAATCGTAGGTACATAGTTGCATATAAAATTTGCTACGAGTATTCGAATCGCCACTATCTTTGCCTGAACCTCACATGCAGAGACATGTTGTGCAGACGCGAGTAGCATTCGTCTCCGTCAATATATAAACATGAATTGTGCAATTGAGCAGCCAGTCTCGGTCTGTGCAAAGAAAGTGCCATTTTACGACGATGAACTGTGAAAGTGTGGCGTATTTAATGCTCCTAGAATTGGTTGGTCAAGTGATTTTCAGATTCAGTTATTGCAAAAGCCTATTACAAATAAAATGTTAATCTTAAAATATACAGTGGAACTTTAATTTCACCGGCTTGAATATTATGAGATTTGGAGCACCTTTTTTAGGGTTCCGTAGCCAAATGGCAAAAAACGGAACCCTTATAGATTCGTCATGTCCGTCCGTCTGTCTGTATGTCCGTCCGTATGTCACAGCCACTTTTTTCCGAAACTATAAGAGCTATACTGTTGAAACTTAGTAAGTAGATGTATTATGTGAACCGCATTTTGATTTTTACACAAAAATTGAAAAAAAAACATTAAGTTTTAGGGGTCCCCATACTCAGAACTGAAACTCAAAAAAATTTTTTTCATCAAACCCATACGTTTGGGGCATTTATGGATAGGTCTTCAAAAATGATATTGAAGTTTCTAATATCATTTTTTTCTAAACTGAATAGTTTGCGCGAGAGACTCTCCCAAAGTGGTAAAATATGTGTAACTATACGGGACACATCTACTTACTAAGTTTCAACAGTATAGCTCTTATAGTTTCGGAAAAAAGTGGCTGTGACATACGGACGGACATACAGACAGACGGACGGACATGACGAATCTATAAGGGTTCCGTTTTTTGCCATTTGGCTACGGAACCCTAAAAAAGGTGCTCCAAATCTCATAATATTCAAGCCGGTGAAATTAAAGTTCCACTGTATATTTTAAGATTAACATTTTATTTGTAATAGGCTTTTGCAATAACTGAATCTGAAAATCACTTGACCAACCAATTCTAGGAGCATTAAATACGCCACACTTTCACAGTTCATCGTCGTAAAATGGCACTTTCTTTGCACAGACCGAGACTGGCTGCTCAATTGCACAATTCATGTTTATATATTGACGGAGACGAATGCTACTCGCGTCTGCACAACATGTCTCTGCATGTGAGGTTCAGGCAAAGATAGTGGCGATTCGAATACTCGTAGCAAATTTTATATGCAACTATGTACCTACGATTTAGGTTTGGTTGTTTTAAATTGTCAAGTTCTTGACATCGATAGAATAGACGTGTAGCCCGAACGAAAATTATAGGTATGGAATTCGTACGATTTGTTCCACCTTAAGTACGTTTTATTTTCAAATTTGTTACTGAAATATACTACCATAATGTATTTGTAATGTGAATCAATTGCATACAAAACTAAATGCTAATTCAAGCATGCATGCTTTTCACTGTTAAACAACGCACAAAGGAACGGAATGGCAAATTGTTAAGTACAGTATTACCATCTTTATTAGGCAGTGTAATTTGTCCAGTGCTTCTCATATTTCCCGCCAGGCTTTATTTAGACAAGGCCCATTAGCATAATGCTGCATTACCGGTGCCGCAGTTTTCCTAAAAACCAGTTTAATCTGGAACCCTATTGCGTGGTACTTATAAGAACTGGCAGGTCCAAGGATTTTGGGGATGTATACTGTGCCTCGGACAATTTTGACTGCGCACTTCGTAACAGGTATAGGAGTTTCATTATTTATTAATACATTTTAGCTTAAATTGCGCGTGTCTTAAATTAAACTCCACTTCAGATTAATGTTCAAAATCAGCTTTTTAGTTTATTTCATACGTTTGTTATATTTTGTATTTCACCCAAGCCGTATCCTTGCGATTTCCTTGCAATGTGTATTCAATACTTTGCCCAGAAATGACGTTTACGTTTAGGTGGAACGTTTCGATGCAATATTTCCTGCTGAAAAAATCATCTGACTTAATTAAGTAAATTTTGCGATAGTGTGATGACACCTTTGAATAAATAAAACGATAACTACAAACAATCGTTTTGTAAATTAAGCAAATTACCTCCGACCGCTATTGCAACCGTGTTTTGCACCCAGCTGCGATAGAAAACTTAATAGTCTGTTAGCTTAACATATATTAACCTTAAATATTCAGTTCTACTACAATTTCTGGCCGCTATGCATAATATAAGGAATTGACCTATGCAAAATAAGTAACAAGAATATCGAAAAACTTTTCTGTTTCTTACAAATACAACGTTAAAAATCCGATCAGAATTTTAAGGAATAGGTATTCCTGACGAATTGTACGAAAGCACTCTTAATATGTCTTACGGGAGGGAAGGCTACATCGCATAAATGCATAGATCATTGATGACCATGTCGTTAAATAAACATAACACAGGAAACGCAGTTTAGTTAAATGTATAGAAGAATATGTAAAACATGATTGTTCGTTAAACACACGGAGTTCAAAACACGGAGAGGAATAGAAACAAAGAAGTAAAACAACAGAGGTATGTGGGCATTGTCTCGGCCATGTCGATACCAAACTTTGGCAAAAAGAAGTTTAATCATGTTCAAAGACCTCTCAAAAATGTGGAAATAATAATGATTCTACTAAATCCGGATATTATATTTATGTTTCTCAAATACAACTTTACCCGACAAATAATACATGTTTTTTTCGGGTATGATTTTATCAGTCACCTAATGAAAAAATGAAAAATGAAAATATATTTATTGTAGAATCAGTACATCAGCTTATTCAAGTAATACATCATGATATGAAAGATAGAGTGCACTATTTTTAGATAAGCCTAGGAACGGTGTCCTGTGCCCTAAACAAGGTAAACCTGTCTTATTAGGGAACAGGGGAGTTCTAATGCTCATTATGAGATCGCTACTACTTACATTGGTACTGAGGGAAAGAAATAAAGGATTTCTTTTATATTGAAATTTACATGCAGTTTTTTTGTTTTTTTTTTTTTTTTTTTTTGTAATTGCTACGTGGTGTACTAATGCTTAAATTAATTTATCTAACTGTGTGTTAGTGCGTTGTTTATATATATATATATATATGTGTGTGTGTGTGTGTATGTGTGTGTGTGTGTGTTTGTGTGAGAATGAAAGAGAATGGGCATTGATGGATCAATTGTTTACTAATATTTGTGTAAGGGGTTATTATTTTACAGTTGCGAGATTTTTTTCAGTTTCAAAATAATCAAGGGACATAGACCATTTTCGGATAGATTTTGTTAAAAAAATTGTACAACAACTTTACTATGTACCTAAGTCGCAGTATTTCGCGACCGAAACAGCAATTTACTTGATTTTCCATACAACGATTAGTACAAATAACAGTTGTGACGTGTGTCAATTAGTATGAAACGTTAATGCCGCCAGCTAGGTCAATCTTTGTCGATTTTTTTGGGTGTTCTTTAATTGTAGTTGCTCATGGGAGCGGCAGCCATAAATGCTTCATACTAAGTGACACACGTCACAACTGTTATTTCTACTTATTTTTGTACGGAAAATCAAGTAAATTGCTGTTCTGGTGGCGAAATACTGCGTTTAGGTAAATATTTGTTGCAAAATCTTGTTTCTATAAAAAGGTAAGGATTCTATCGGTAGCTTTAAATTTACTCTTAGACAATAAAAAAAAAAATTTTTTTTTCTAAACTTTCAAGGTCCATATCTTTTTTGGAGAGGAAGAAATATTTGCATGGACAAATATTTGTTCCTCTCCAAAAACTGCTTCCAATGGTATCGTTAAAAATATTAGTCATCATCCCTATTAATATATATGTTGAAATGTCTGCACAAGGCAAACAGAAACGTGCTCATCCGGACAATGTTTGAAATGTACCTCAAGCTGGACAAAATCAGCTGGCTTGGCCTTGGACAATAGGTATATATAGAGATAGCTGAACAAAGACAAGCGTATCTTCAAAGATGAAAGCGGCCAGGTTAAATTAAGCTGTCAGTATCAGAGATGGTAATCTGTATAGACTTTTCATGAAAGTAAGATCAGGCTACGCTTGTATGGTCAAATAAGAAACAAGGAATATTAAATTTTGTTTTAATTAATAACAAAACAAACTACCTTCAACTAAAGGTAAAGAATTTGCTCCAGCTCGCTGCAAGGTCCATAATTAATAAGCAAGTTACATTTTACAATCGTGATATTTTCTTCAAGTCCATGTTTATGTGTGGTTTCTTAGCATGCATGTCATGTGATGTAATTCTAACAATACAATATTTGACACTCACTTGTCGTTACCTCTTAAGACCCTTGTACAATATCCGCGAAAGCTACATTATATTATTTTGTATGAAAATTAAATTAAAATTATTTTTGTACCCAGAATGCTAGCAGCATTGCGACGTTGTAAGGCAACGCTGATCCTCGGGGCGAGGTAAAAGCCAGTATTTTGGTCACGAGATGCCTCAACACTTGCACAAAACATTTAAGATTCGGTGCGCGCCTGGTCCCCACGGTCTGAGGGTATCTACCCCAAATGGCTCAAATATAGAGCCACTGTCAACGGCTCCATACTTGCGCGGTTTGATACCCTCGGCTTATTATTTTGTACAAAATTCATATATGACAATTCCGACTTTACCTACATATTTCCAACTGCGCGTATTTATTTCAACGTATATCAAAATTTGAGAATATTTTTCCAATTACAACATTATTTTTCAGAAGGTTGATTTCCCATTCGAGGTTTTACATCGTGTATTTTTTAAGATTCATCCAGTAATTTAGAGTTGTAATTTTTCCATTTGTGCTGAATGACAGAAAATCTGTAAATCACCACCTAAATCCATGTGGGGCCACATATAATCAATACATAGTATAAAACAAAGTCGCTCCCCGCTGTCTGTCTGTCTGTCTGTCTGTTCCTATGTATGCGTAGATCTTTAAAACTACGCAACGTATTTTGACGCGGGTTTTTTTAATAGATAGAGTGATTCAAGAGAAAGGTTTATATGTATAAAACAAACCATACATGCATGTATTATACACATAAACCCGTGCGAAGCAGGGGTGGGTTGCTAGTATTAGATAAATGAGACAGTAACTCTGTCTGTCAGTATGTTACCTTTCACGCTTAAACTGCTGAACCGATTGAGATGAAAATTAACATAGAGATAGTTTGAAACCCGGGGAAGGACATAAAATAATTTGTATGGAGCTACGATTTAAACGAGTTCGACGCGGACGAAGTCGCGGGCAGCAGCTTGTTCATAATTTATTTATTTAATCGTATGGCGTTTTCTTGAAGTAGGAATATAGATATAATTTGTAGTTCATAAAAATTAGAATCATTTAAATAAAATAAAATTAAATTTGTTTATTTCGGATTAAGAATCATAATTTAGAAATATTGGAAAACCTCTTATGTTTTGCTGTTAATTCACCAAAGTATAGTGTTTAGTTTCAAGATATATTATTTCCCTTTTTACGCCATAACAATAAAAAAGGTAAACACCGTATCGTTATTTTAAACAAAAACAATCGTTTGCCACACAACGCAAATCCCGAACCGTAAACTATTCGATTATCCGTCGAATTGAACAGGGCCCGTCCCATTTTCGCTTCAGTTCGCTGGCCGAAAAAGAGAAACGCTAGGTCACCATGTGTATATATAAAAACAACAGAGGGTGTTGATACTTGTGATTGTGTGTTGAGTGCTCAAATGGCTACATATTCTCATATAAACTGTAGTGTATCTGTCCTATCTAGTGCGCATACGTCACGATGACGGCAGTGGTGGGCCGACTGTTGCCGGGAGTGGTGGTGCGCTGGCTAGCCATGCAACACAGATATACCTATAGAATCAGCAAAATTAAATAAGTGAACACTACATGTGGCAACGAGGATAAAAGTAAGTACTTTTACAAAAAAAAAACAGGGTATGGGGATAATATAGGTTGTTGTTGATTCGACATGCACTCCTATAGCAAAAGGGAAATGAAAATAATCCATTAAAGTCACAAGGTCCTACTTAAAAAGGGACAAGCATAATTATAATTATGCATTACGTCAAGAAATTCCAGACTCGTCATGCAGTTTTGTATACGAGGTTAGTTTATTTTAAAAACAACGTACATCGATTTACAGAACTGATAATGAATATTTAAACCGGTACTTAATCTTAACGGTCATACATTTCTCCTTGCCCAAGTCGTTAGATTTAGGCTAACATCGCGGCAATGGTTGTTACTAAGCAAATGTGTTAAATAATGATAATAATATTATTTGTTTGCAGAAAAAGGCTTAGAGTAAAAACACTATTGATCCACCTTCTCTCAGCTGTTGTCAACAGCATGCTATACATAAGACTTGAGTGTATTATCATGTCCTATTACTGCAAATACCAACTAAGTGACTTTTTGACGAAATGCCTTTTCTTAAACCAATAGAAATATTTTTTCAATATCTACAGACTGGTAAAACCCCTGTTTTGATACGACCCCGCGTTCCAAAAATAGCCTAACCATAAAGTAACATGTAAGTAATTGTGTGGCACTCTAAACAAGCAAAATCTAATATGTATATGATAATACGCTGATTCATGTTTTCACCTCCAGGTAAAAACTACTACCGGGATATAGCGTTTTTTTGCATAAACATTTTGTTGAATATGAGCCAATTTATTCTCAGAAAATACGTTCTATATATACTTATTTGTTTTTAGCATACATGCATATCTACTAAGTTATATTTTTTTACGCCAGGTAAAATATATCAAACATCTTTAACATGTTTTTCTAGAACTACTTTGAATTCATTAACGACAATTTCTTACTGTCATAATATTGTACGGAGCCTTAATTGGTTTAGCCTGTGTAACTTTAATCCGACATGAACACAAAATTCTAAAGGAAAAACCAACTAAGTGTGCTTACGAGCTTCGCGCCGTAGCTAACTTCACTCAGTTGCTGCTTACGCGCCAATACTGACGGTTGGTTATTATTGTGTTGTTAGATCGATAAACAGTTTAAAAGCCTATTTAATGACGGTGTGTTATAAAAATGAATTCAAGAAGCAGAAAACTCGTTAGACTGGCAACGGGAAACAAGGATGCAGACCGTAAGTAACATTATTTTGTTTAATAATACATACAATTTAAGTTCTAGGGTAGCATTATTAAAATGTTTAGGGCAGATTATGCGGCATTTAGGCAAATAAGAATAACATTGAATGTAATAGTAATGCATCATTTTAAGTAGATTTAGACACTTACAACAATGAATGTAATTTTGACGGTAATTTGTTTGTTTAAGTACTTACTTTTACAGACCAACGGGTAGTTACCCACTTAAATAAATAAAATAAGATATAATATAATAAATCTTATATTATAGTTATTTAATATTTCTAAGTAAGTGTATCAAGTTTTCATAGCTCGATTTTTAAGTCGGTGTGAGTGGATACGCGAATCCTGGGTTACTTAATAATTTCATTTTCGCAATGGTAGAATCTTGTGCAGGGTCTGCCCAGATATATCAAATAAATGTGTTGACACTTAATAAATGGTTTAATAAATATGAATTTTCTATGGATGTCTTGAACCGCAAGGTATACCTAACTATCACCTGCTTGTTGTCAATCCTTTACGCATACATGCAAGTCCGACGCCATCATCACAGTGCAGTTAAGGGCAGAACATAACTTTATAAACATACTTGTTTTAGATGAATATCAGCTGGAATCGGAACAGATCAGCCCTCGGACCTTGACGAATCTCAGGAACGTATCGCCAAGGTGATGAAGCAAATAATAAGTAACATTTTTATTGATGACAATGCAGCAGACTCGGATCAAGAGCAATCGCAGATTACGTTACAACTACCGAGTCTCAGAGCAAAGCGAGTCTCTGAAACATCTTCAGACTGTGAGTCGTTATTCGGTGGCAGTGATTTTTCAGATGGCGACCCTACTTACCACCCAGAGGTAGGTACTACAGCAAAAATCTCCTAATAGCTGCAAGACTCCAATGGTAACAAAGTTCTTTGGCTAAAACTTAAGAAGATGAAATTCGTGAAGGGTGATCTGAAAATATACATTAACTATGATGTATCTGACGTGTATTTTAACTTTGATACCAGCGCCGCACCAAAATCTCGCAAGACATCGACACCTCAATCCTGTCCTCGATATAGTACCAGGAAAGGGAAGCAACGTGATAAGTTGAACCCCAATTCAGTGGAACCGCCACCGACCCCTGAAAATACATTATCATGCCTTCAATTGCGCCAATTATACGATGAGCCATTAGCAATTTTAGCAGCCAAGAAGAAGGATTTAGTTGGATTTTGCGACAAAAATATCATTCCCGAGGAGTACCATGGATGGTTTCGGTCACTTAATTGTGATACTAATGTAATATACCGTGTGCCAGATGTCGCAGCATGCGAATCTAGTAGTGAGGAAGAAGATGATTAATGTTTTGTAGGCTTATTCTTAATAAATTCATCACTCAGTAACTTGGTCTTTGTTTATTTTAAAACACCTCAAATAATATTATAATTACCGGACATATAAATTAAATAATAAGCTTACAAAATACAACTTATTAGAAGAAAAAAAAATGTTTTGAGTTACCTCTAGTGAAGTAAAGGGCTTTTAATTAGATACTGCAATATTTCCTACTGATAAAACCGGCTAAGTACATGACACTATTATTCATATTGTGTTTTTACCGTAAATAAAACAAAACTTAATAACTTTTCATGATTAAGTAGTTAACAAAATAAGATAAACTTTAGAATTTAATAAATACAAACTATATTTTACCATGTTTACTCATAAAAAAATACATCCAAACTTTAAAATGCGATTATCTCAAATGTACTTTTTTGCAGATACTCGGTATTTGCAGTAATAGGACGATATGGTGGTTGTTTATTATGTTCAATAACATTTACAACAAATCAATTGAATATTTAACTAATGAACACTTTATATTGTAACATTTTCTAATAACTACCAGACTTCAAATTAAATTTGGTAAACAGGAAAAGTGAATACTAAGTACGTACTTAAATACTTTGGCGTATAACGCCTTACGTAACTTATTTGTTCAACTGCATCTGATTGACCCTACTGCTACTGCATTTACTAATTATTGCATAGGTTCCTAAAACTATATAAGTGTGATTGCCAAGTCACAACATTTTATTTAGCAAGCAAATAAAGATTAATAAGAATGCCTGACTTGGCTCTACGAAATATCTCACTACTTTTTACTGTGAAAAAGTTTCGAGACTTGGCTTTTTTTACATGGAATGTTTTTTATGGGATCTCATTTCTTTTTGTAGACTTTGTATGGGAATGTTATTTTACCAACCGCAAATAACGTTTGTATAGTTTTGCAGGAAGGAACTGCAAACGTAACTTTTGTAATCGCATGTATTTGTAAAGGATTACAAACTTACTTATGCAGTTTACAAATCTCTGAAACGTTACTGAAATTGCAATATTTTTAGGTTTTTTATGAATTATTAGGCTAAAAACTACTTAAGTTTGAAATTTGGAGCTTGTGGGTCTGCTAGAAATACCTTAGAATTAGCGTGATCATTATCAGTATATATTTAAGTGAGTATGGCAGTGACATAACTAACGAACTTTGACGGACAACACTTCTTAAACTTAAAGTTCAAATTGAATGTTATTGATATTAATAATAATGTTAGCCATATTATGTCCTACATGTTCCTGAAAATTCAGGGTTCTAGCTTTAGTCAGCACAAAATTACAGGATGTTGAAAATGGCCTGAATGGCTTCGAGAAAAGGATGGTACGGCCGTGCCTCTTTGTTTTGCTCGACTTGGCGGGGGCAATAACGTGCTTCCAGATACCAGCCCGTCATGCCAGACCATATCGAAGGCTTTCGCCACGTCAAGAAAGATAGCACCGGTCTTGAGCCCCTGGAAGCGAGAGAAACTGTCTAATACGTGCTCCGTGTTTTCACTTTGTATCACGTTTATATCCCTTGCATTTCCTCTTTCTTTTTGTCATATAAATATAAATTATATATCGTTTTGTAAGAATTTAAATAGGTAAGCTTCATTTTATTACGTTTTAAGGTGGTTCGATTGCCATACAAAGTGTTACTTGACATTCGCAGGCTAACGGCGTGATATTTAAAGAAACTTATGTAACAAACGTTCATATATTGGCTTCCCATTTGCACCGAATTCCCCCTTTCCTAGAATAAACTTGTATAAAATAGATTTATTTGAGAAATTGGTTTGGGACGTGATATTTTGGTAAAAAAGTTTTAGTATGTAATAGTGTAGTATATAATAACGTTTTGTATGGCAATCGAACCACTTTAAGTATTTTTTTCCTGCGACGCTCAGTTTTTGAAATATTTAAGAAAAACTTAAATTTGGGAATAATGCCCCCCCCAACATTAATCCAGACTACACAATTTTTTGCATTTATTTGCCAATTTCGGGTTCGTTGATCGACCTACTACCTTTATTTATGAAAACGTAGTTTTCCAATTTTAATTTTAAAATATGTTGTATAAATATGATTTGATTTCCTAGCATTTTTGGAGAAAAGCACTATCTATATCTGCCTCGGCTGGATTGGCAATTCGTGAATTCGTATTAAGTGTCGGTTTCAGCTTCGCTTCATCCGACATAATCAACTCATCAGCGAATTGCTATTTTTTGGCCTCTACAAAAATGATTACTGCTCATGTCTATTTAAAAACAAACATAGTTTACAAAATGAAAACAAACATACTAAAACATGCGAGATTAACGGAACGTCAACAAAGGTAAACCGGTTGGAACAAGCCCGATCTCTGCGTAACCGGATTACCTGCGCGTAATCCGACCCGGCTCAATTGCTCGGATTTGGCATTGAACTTTTAACGATATCGTATCGTAACTAAAACTGATCGGATAATGTACAGTCGAGTTCATGTTTATATGTATTATACGTTAAAAGCGTTCAAAAATGTCGTAATCACCTTGCTTTGATTTCTGTGTCCATGCGCATATTTTAGGACTCTACTGCAGTAGAGTACAGTATACTGTAGGAACAAACATAATATTTTTCCACGGAATGGCTGTTGCGGTTTATGTTTATGCCATAAATGTAAAATTATCGAGTGATTTCGGGCTCATCTTTCAAGGATTCGTTTTATTTTAATTTGTATTTATTATTTCTTAACAGTTTCATTGTATTGTATTTATATACGTAGGTACGTTCGTTTGTATGTATACATGAATATATCAGACCCATTCTGTAAAAACTTAAATTAAAAAAGCATCGTCGGACCTGACTTTTGTACACAACGGATCAGACCAGAATTGAAGATTGTAATCTTTTGCCCTGCCTACGTATCAGCGTAACAAACCTTCTTATTCCTAATGATATCGAAAGAATCACCACATTAAGACAGCTTTCACACCCAAGAAAAAAAACAATATCTACTCATATTTTGAGCTAAAATAATAAGCGTACCTACGCGTTATTCTTCAGTCATGTAATACAAGCCCTGATTTGTTAAACTCGGAACAACAAAAATCATTCACAAAAATGAACCTACCCCGAGTATCGAGTTTGCAATTTAAAATGATGAACGCGGTAATGTATTAGACGTAAGTAAAAAGTTGGCAGCGATTTACATATTTTTATTTATGATTTTGTAACAACTATTTTGTAATATACTAACTGGTGTACTTTGAAGTTCTAGTATACGCATCTGAACAATACATCATAACTAAAATAAGTCGGTCAAGTGGAGATTATTGTTCCAATGACTATCTTAATTCCAAGGTTTGCGTTTGTAAAGCTCGTCGATGGCTTACCATCCTTGCCATGCTTGATGGCTTTAGCCCGAGGATGAAATTCTAGAATGACCGAAGAAAGCGATAGGGGTGAAGACACAGTAAAGCGATCGTATCGTACATCCAAAAGAATACGATAAAAAATCCATCACCATAATTTCAGAAGGAAGTCTACATTTTCCTCGAACTACAAAAATAAATTAATATTAGGGGACAATCTTACACAAATCGGACTAGCCCCTTAGTAAGCTCAATATAAAGCTTCTGTTAAGGATAATAGATGTATATTATATTTAATAGATATTAATACGTAACTACTAGACAACATCTAATACTCAGAAACAATAATAAAATACTAGATGAATCGCTAAACCGCCGATGAACAACGTCACACTGCATCAAAGTCAAAGTGATTTATTCTTCAATTTAGGAATATTACATGCACCTATGATTGTCGATAAACTACCACCGGTTTGGAAAGAAAACCTCTGCCTCGAGAAGAACCGGCGTAAAAAACTCGCCGAGGTATAATTTTTTCAAACAGTATACAATATATAATTTCAGCATCAGAGTATTATAAAATTATATTGCTACAGTAGAAAACCTATTTATTTATTTTGAGGTAGATTTCTAGTGCAGGACTTTATTACTGCCAAATATGATTTAAACGTTTATCTTATAACTTATATTACCTAGCGAAAGCCTTACTTCTATTATCTATATACACCTACTTGACTCAGCCATGCTGATTTTGATTCCTGACTCCTGTTCTTTCTAAAACCCTATTTTTTTGTTTTTTAGTTAGCAACGTCTGAATTGTGTAATTGTGGTCAAACCAAGCATTTGACCGTTACCTGAGAGGTAATCACGTAACGTTTAGAACGCGCGTTAGGACAATTTAACTGTAATTTAAAGTGTGACGTTTAGATCTACCTGACGCGCGTACAATGCGTTACGTGATCGACCTGCAGGTCGATCACGTAACGCATTGTACGAACGTCGGGTAGGTCTAAATGTCACTTTTTATATGGAAAATTTACAGTTAAATTGTACCGACGCGCGTTCGGAACGTTACGTGATAATCCTCTGCAGAACTTACTACATCTTTGAAAGCGGGCGCAGCTCTTGACCAATCGATCACGTATTTAGAGCTCATTTTTCAAACGTCTCTAAAAAGAAATGCCAGTTTTAATTAAAAATTACATTGCTGTTTTAGAGGTTGGAATGTAAGCAAACGGAGAAACGAGTAGGTTCTATCTAAATATGTCCTCAGTCCTCACCGTCGGCTAGTACCTACCTAGAATACAGTTGTCTAATTCTCCATGTACCTATTGTACTACAATTTTGACGGAGACATTAAAAAATGCTTTTGAAGAATACTGCGAGGAAATAGCAAATCATAATAAATGGGGAACTTCATGAGATTATGTGTAATTTTAATGTTTTAAAGAAACGCTTAGGCGTGACGAACAGTGGCACTAAATTTTTTTTAAATTATATTTGGCATATGTACTTAAAATTTAAAATACCAACATAAGTTAGTAAAAACATTTAACTAGGAAGAATTCTTGAATCTTCTTTGTGACTAATTGTGACCCAGTTGAGTAACATCGTCGACGAAGTTGAGCGTGCTTTGGATATGTTTACTGTTTGAAAGTTTATTTGAAATCTTTATTTCGGTCCGCCAGAAAGATTTAGCAATGTAAAGTAAATATTGCAATACTGTTTTTATCAATAAATAAATTGAATTGAATAAATTGAATTTACACAACATACCTTTGTGACTATATTCCGCTACCCGCGTATGACTAGGACCAAATCACAATCGGGGGCAATTTCTAATAAAAACATGAGCAATGTATGTTCTACATTTTATTACATAAACTTTGTATATCACACGTGTTAAATAACGTGTGATATATAAAGTTTAACATATAAATTATTGAACGGTTGGAATTTTTACTGGGAAACATTACACAAAAAAACACCGCTACAATCTGGCGAGATGAATTATCTGCTAAAAAATAACTGGTTAGAAACTCTTTGCCGGTCTGTCTGGCCAAACTGCCAATCCGTCTACCGACGAAATTTCTCATAGAATTATAATGAAGACGGATTTTGTGGTTACGCACATTACAAATTTTCCTAGTGCCCCAACAAAAACTCGAGGTGTCACCTCCATTTAACATGAGGAGAATGACACGTGCTGTGACACAACACGTCTGTCGACGTTACGACTGTGGCCGTGCAGCTCCAAGAAGAAATTGAGTTTTCTAACAAATGACATGCATAGGCTTCATAGACGAAACAGCGGAGGAACAATATTTGACAGAACAGTGATATGACCTGTCAATGGCAGAAAAAAATATCAATTTTATATGTGTCACTTCACGTCACCAATTTTCAGAATGGTGCAGTGCTGTGTACGTGAACGTGTTAAGCTTATCGCTGTACAGTCAGGGAAATGTATTAACGTACCTTTTTATGCCATATTGTCATAGTAACAAGAGCTAAAAAGGTACGTGAATACATTTCCCTGACTGTACCTAAAGCCTTTCTAAGCTATTTGACCCCAATCTATCATCTAAATTAATGAAGTCAACAATCCGTGTTTTCAGCGTCACATTTCAACATCGTCGTCACACTTGATCTTTTAAAACATGTTGTCTTCCCTTAATTGATTTAATTGTAGCAAAACGAGTCAGTAATGGGTTTCTTCGCGCTCTAGTTGTTTGAGCAGGTAATCTTAGAAGGATGTTGACTCTCTCTGTAAATATTTATGGAGAAGCTAAATACGGCTCCTGTATTTTTATATCCGCTGTTTAAATAACGCTTAAACAAGCTATTTTCTAAATGCACAAAGTCGATATCGGTCGCGACGGAAACAAACGAAACCTTTGGCGGATCTTGGAATTTTCTGTATGTATTTTGTTACATTTAAATAAAGTATTAAATTGAAGGTGGTATGACAAGGGTCTAAAATAAGCCATATTACCACGAGATGGTTATTTTCCCGAGCGAAGTGAGGGAAAATTGTTCGAGTGGTAATATGGCTTTTAGACCAGAGTTATACACTCTATTTTTCACTTCGACTGCGAGAAAATAATAAATTCATCCACAATCAATAATAAATTACACGGCGAAAAGATTATTTAATTTGGCGGCATATTTTTTTATAAACTGCTTTGACACAGATACAAAATATTGACACCACAAATCATTTATATATTCCTCCTCATCGATTTCGATGACGGAGACCCTAGCAGGTACGGATTTGCCCTATTGTGAGCTCTGAGCCAAACTTACTCTTAAAAACACTATTGCATGGGGGACAGTAGAGTTGGCCAGTAGTGTTACCTTCAACAAATAAACGCCGCGTCCAAACGGCCGAGCGCGGCGGACAGCATACGGGGCATAAGAAAAAGCGAGATAGACAGCAGTCTATCCTGTTCAATTTCCTAGCTTATGCCAAGTAACATGAAGTCAACCACGCTTGAACGTTTGGATGCCGCTATAAATGGTCGGAGTCGTTTATTTTAATTTTAATTATATTGAGTTAGGGAATAAAAAACGCCTCATGATTGAAATTAATTCTGTTTCCTGATTGGTCGATAGCAAATACAAGTATTTTTTTAAAGGATAGTGATAGGTGTCTTTAATACGGTGAATTGTTTGGATTGGTCAAATTTAAATGTATTTCAAATCAAAAATATGTATACATATTTTCCCTAGGGGCTAAATGTACTACTTTAGCCCCGCTTGCTAAGCTTTATAATGACACACTTTTCGAGCATGAGAAGTGAAGAATAAAAAAAATTGTGCTTTTCTCAAACATGCAATGAAATAAATAAATAAAAACTCCTCAAATCAAACTAATTTTCATCGCTGAATGCCGCCGTAATGCTGTGACACAAATAGTGGAAAGAAAATTAAAAATTAATTACTTCCCGGCCTAGGCCTTCAATTTCATATGAAATTCCTTTACAGTTCTCTCGAGTTGATCCGCCCGAAACGTGATACTTTGAAGCCTGATATAACCCACGTCGTCGTCATGACGACATTTCATTGCATGTTTGAGAAATAGTACATTGTTTAACAAGGGGCGTATGAGAAATATTGCAAACGAGAGTCTATCAGGACTTTTGATGACTCGAGTTTGCAATATTCTTACGCCCGTGTTATACACAATGTTTTTCATCACATTTGCGAGGAAATAAATAACCAAAAAAGACAGAAAACCTATGTTTTATACAAGTGCATGAATCAAATGTTGACGAGATTGACAACTTCACTTCCAGATCAGTGCGAGTGGAGGGCGTAGCTTCAATATTTCAACCAATCACAGAGCCTGCTTGATTATATTTTCAACCAATCACAGAGCAGAATTTTTGTCGCTAGCGGCCGTCCAGATTTGCTTAACCAATCAGATCACACACAAGCTCATAACTCCCATGTGTATTATTATTATGTATGTCTTTCCCGCTCACGGGACAATAATGTCCCGGACCTTTGGGAAGCGTGCGTGGGGCTAGGTACCTACAAAATACCAACACGTAGAGGCCCTTTTGACAATTTAATGAAATGCAAGGAATTATTATTATTATTATTTCCCGCGGGGACAAATTAGGCCATTGTCCTTCTGTATACAGGCAAGGAATAACACCATTTATGAGCAAGTGTGATGAAAAAATATTTACTTCATCGCCGTCCGTGACATAATTCATCCTAGAGTATTAAATCCGTCTTATGGCGAGTAAAAATATATAGGAGTAAACCCACGTTTCGCTGCTAAGCCGATTACATCGTGTAATCCAACCTTAACGTCACACGAGGGCTGGTTCAATTAGCTTTTACTGTGTGACTGGGCGGGTTGATAAAACAATTTGTACCTAGCAATTGTGAGATAACTTGGCCAGTATTTCATCTTCAATATATGACAGAAGAGGACATTTCTTCAATAGGGAACATTACGCAAAACTCTTCGTAGGTGGCGACACTAGCAGCGTTGACATTGTATCTCGTTCCCAATTGCGGTATTGTCTATGCAAGCATCCTTGTCACTAATTTGGCAATCAATTGTGCATGAGTGTGTGAATCCCTATATTCCTATACTGGTTTACTATTAGTGGTAGTGCGGCGGCAGAACATTGCAGTAATGTTCCCTATTCCTGCATGTCTGTGTCAATAAAGTGGTCAAATTCAAAGTGGGGATACGTCGATACGTCCTCATTCATCTGTCAAATTAATATCGCGTGTGAAATACCGAAAGTACTCTAAACTTAGTAAATCTGGTCGATTGCGTAATGCTTTGTACATACCTCAGGTGTAGTTTTATTATCTAAATGTCATTTTTGTATGGGAAAGTGAGAGTTAAGTTGTCCTTAGGTACGTTTGAAAAGTTACATGATAACTCCCCAGGAATATTGTTTTATACAGAAATACACCAGTTTGTTGAAATTGAAAACGATATGGTTTTAACTTTTTATTTATATTTTTAGCACAAATAGTTTTAGAAAGAAATAAATAAAGAAAGAAAGATAACATTTATTCGTGACAAAAGAAAATACATAAAACAAACTGCAACACATACGCACACACACATTTGCCACGAAATGGTCACAATTCAGCGTAAATGCTGGCGGCGCCAGTGCTGGGGACCGATTTTTGACTTTCGAGCGCTCGACTCTTTCACTCGTAAACTGACAAAAATTATGAAATTCTATTTAGAAATAGCGATAGAACATTTAGAAAAGAGTGGTATTGACCACTCGTATTTAATTCTATCAGTAGAAAATAAGTCCTTGCAATTTAGAGAATACAATCGTATTTATTTTTATTTAATTTTCGAGCGCTCGAAAGTCAAAAATCGCCCCCCTGGTCTTCCGTTGTGACCATTAGATGATAACTTTTTTTAAAAAAGGGAACCACCTTCAGAACGCCTACCCACTGAAAAGCACAAAATATGTTGTATACCAAAACCTTCTCCGGAATGTAACAAAATAAAAATACTTTTCTGAAAACCGCATCAAAATGGGTTAAGCCAAACGTGAGATAATCGCGGGCAAACATACATACAGTATTCAGTCTTCAGTATTCAGTATTTATTGCAATTAAGGACACGTCCATGCATTAATACATAATAATCAACAATAATATAATTAACAATTAGACAAAATAAATAACAAAATAGGCTTAAACTTAGAAAAATATATGAAACAGGGTTATGATTAAGATAATTAGGTACATTTAATGTCAGGTAAAGAATAAGATAATAAAGTCAGTTTAAATATACATTACAATTGCATGTCAAATAAGAGAATTAAGGAATACAATTATTGAGAAAAATATATATATATATCTAGAATAAGTGATGGCATACAAATATCTTACCAAAGTATTCGTCCAAGTTATAGAAAGGCCTACGTATTAAGTATGATTTTAACTTTCCACTAAATTCCCTTATGCTGCTAGAGTTCTTTATGTCACTATCGAGATGATTATAAATTTTTATGGCTATAAAATTGAACCTTTTATTAAAATGAGCAAAATGTGACACGGGCAGTAAGAGGTCTAGCTTACGACGTAAGGGATATCTATCACACACTTTTCTTAATTCGTACAGATTTTGATTTTTATAGACGTGAAGACAAATTTGATATATGTATAATGAAGTAACAGTGTAGATGTTGTTTTTTATAAATAGGTGTCTATGTGTTTCTGGGAAGTAACCCTCAATAAACCTTAAACATTTCTTCTGCATCAATAAAACCTTATTCACATATGAACTATTGCCCCAAACTTCAATTCCATATCGGATGATACAAACATACGGGTCAAACTGAGAACCTTCTTGTTTTTTTGAAGGCGGTTAAAAACACGGAACAATGCTGCCACGAACCACGAACGTTTTAGCAAATTACAAGTTTTTTTTATGAATGGCCAGAGACTACTTAGAATCGGGGGCATTGGAAAAAGTGGGGGGAGGGTTTTGCCCAGCAGCAGTGGGACAGTACAGGCTCACAATAATAAATATATATTTTTTAAACGATATGTATGTAACTATGTAAGCACTTTATTGTACACAAAACAGGTTAAAACATGAACATGATATGTAAGATTAAAGTAGGTACAAAAGCGAACGTATCCCTATAAGGGATCTCTTCCAGCTCTTTGAGCAATTGAGTGGAAGGTAGGTAAGAACGAGATAGCCCTAGCTGGGACTCGAACCTGTACCCTGTATTGCCGGTACCGTGTTCTCACCACTGAGCAAAACTGGGCTAAGTGCAATGTAATAATGTCGGAAAAGCTTATTTTATTAACCGACTTCTAAAAAGGAGGAGGTTATATGTTCCACTGTATGTTTTTTTTTTTTTGAATGTATGTTCGTCGATTTCTCCGTCAATTGTGGACCGATTTCCAAAATTCTGTTCTAATTCGAAAGAGTATATTTTCGAGTTGGTCCCATTGTCACCAATTTAGGATCTGATGATGGTATCCCAGAAAAATTGAGGGCAACGATTTTAGTTTTTTCTATTATAACTCGTGTATTTACCCTAATTTTGGTGAAGTGGAATTGATGATGAAGACTACAGATGACTTACGGAACTGCTCAAAGATGTAGTACGTCAAAGATTCTGACATGATTCCGTTGAAGTAGCACCAGAACTAATGAAGTGTTCATTCTGAGATCCTTGTGGAATCGACGGAACTCTTCAAACATTATCAGCCCACATATAGCGACTGGGGTTTTTTCTGTAATAATCAACGAATTTGGTCTTAGAAAGCAGTTCATGTGGTTGGAAAGGAAATGTGGAAATTTTCATGTACCATGTGGCTTTATTTTTCAAGTAAATTATTATTTGATGATCATCCTGAAACTTGAACTGTCTGCGCTTATATTTATATTGCGTTTATAGGTTTCTCATACATGCTCGTCGGTTAAGGGTACTTTTGACCTGGCCTTTCTGTAAGATTTCTCCAACTTGCCCTTCCACTCTTTTTATATACACTCTCTTCGTTAATCTTCTTTCATCCATCCTCTCTACATGCCCAAACCACCTTAACATACCCTTCTCAATGTTCGTGACTATATCTCCATCCATTCCACACTTATCTCATATCACACTGTTTCTGACACTTTCACTCAATTTCACTCCACACATACTTCTCAACGCTCTCATTTCTACTGCATTTTGATGTATTTTTTGCCACACCCAACTTTCGCTACCATACATAAGTGTGGGCACCAACACTCCCCTATGCACAGCCACGCGTGCTTTTTGCGATATTTTCTGGCTGCCCATAAAGGCATTCAGTGCCCCATTTACTCGATTCCCTGCATTCACTCTCCTTTCAATATCTTTCTCATGCTTTCCGTCTCCAGTAAATAGTGTCCCCAAATACACAAACTCTTTTACTTGTTCCAGTCTTTCTTCACCAATCATTATTTCGCAGTATGTCATAATTTCATCTTTTTCAAATACCATCACTTTCGTCTTACTTACATTCATCTTCATCCCTTTCCATTCAAAAGATTCATTCATCTTCGTTACCATCATTTGTAACTCCTCAGCGGACGACGCAAGTAGTACAAGGTTGTCAGCATATAGGAGACATTTGACGCGTAACCCTTCCATTCTCAAACCACATTCATCACCTTTCAGATCCTGCAGACAGCTGTCCATGAATAGATTAAACAGCCACGGAGACGCTACACATCCATGTCTAACACCCTTTTCGATGTTAAACCAGTCAGTATATGACCCGTGTATTCTCACGCAAGCACTGGAATCCTTATATAAAGATTTCAGTGCTTGAACGAGGCGGCTGTCTACTCCATACGTGCACAACACCGACCATAGTTCATCCCTCATCACTCTATCATAAGCCTTTTCCAAGCCCACGAAAGCGCAATAGACCTTTTGACCTTTGGCCAAATATTTCTCGGCTATGCATCGTAAGGAAAATACTTGATCCGTACAACCCATACCTTTTCTAAATCCTGCTTGTGCATCCCATACTTTCTCATCGGTCTCTTTTACTACTCTTTTAATCAACACTTTTGCATACAATTTGCCGACGATGCTGAGTAAGCTAATGCCCCTGTAGTATTTGCAGTCAAGTTGTGATCCTTTCCCTTTGTAAAGAGGAACGATTACGGCCTTGCACCAGTCCCTCGGCACACGGCCGGTGCAGTAGCACAAATTGAAGAGGAGATACAACTGACTCGCTACGACGCCCTGTCCTGCCTTCAGCATCTCAGCGGAAACTCTGTCATACCCTGCCGCCTTTCCCGATTTCATTCCTCTCAATGCTTTCACAATTTCGTCCATGCTGATATTACTTTCATTCTCGGTTGCGCTACCATTCAGACTTGATGTTAGACCATTTTCTTCCTCCCTATCAAACAAACTTTCAAAATATTCCTTCCACCTCCCTAATATGCATTCTGTCTCATTAAGCAAACTTCTATTCCTGTCTTTGACTGACTTCAGCTCAGAGTTCTGGCTCTTACCTCTGGCTAGTCGAACAGATTTCCAGAAATATTTTATGTTCGTCTGGAAATCCCGCGACAGTCTTTCATCCAAATGATCATTCTGTTCATCTTTCTTTCTTTTTACTACTTCTTTCACCCGCACTTTAATTATTCTATACAATATGTCTATATTGTATTTATGAATATTTCAGCGATAATAACCATGCGGAGTAGATAAACATACAAAAACTTAACAATTAAGTGCTTATCTTAGGACATTTTGTGACAATACGCAGGATTACGATAAAATAACCTCTGGTGACACTAGAATCACTTCAAAAGAAGGCGAAAGCTATGGATAAAAAAAACAGATACCTACCTATAACTATTGTTAATATTGTTATGCTGCGCTTGTATGCTGTATATTTATTTTTGGTTTGCTGTGTATTTGTTGCTGTAATAAATGGTTTATTTGTTTACTATAGATATTTTATATGTAGCATGTAGCACGTTAACGTAGTTTGTACAATAGATTTACAAATTTCATTAAAATATGTAGTGTACTCAAAAACCTTACCTTGTCTTACCGGCACGCTGGCATTTACTATAACTGACATATATGTTCCATTAGCAGTTGTTTACATGTATTAGCAAATCATAATCATGTATTAGTAAATTAACTGCACAATGAAATTTCCAAAATCCGAACCTTCAATGTACTAGGTGTATGGCGTCGTACTAAACAAAGTATGAAGACCTGTCATTTACATTTACTTGTCAATTTACTTTGTTGTACATTGCTGGCAATTTAAATTTTGTTAGAATATTTATGAAGTCAGAATTAAAGTTAATTCATTCAATTTAAGTCATGGTTAAGTTAAAGAAGTACGTTAATTTACCCTATTTAAAATAAAGCCCACTTGCCGGTTACGCACTGTATATTGTTAATTTCGTTTTTAGACAGTGAGATGAAGACGCTTTAAATCTGCGTATACATTTAAGAGGATAGTAAATGGATCGCCCCGCTCACATTTCAATTTTTTTCTCGGTCTTTTGCGACCTCTAAAATTCAACATATTGATGGCAAAAAGCGGAAGCGTAGTAACCGACGAAAAGCAAACTTCAAACCAGAGCCTTTCGATTTTTCCAAAAAAGATAATTTCTATATTTATTTCCAGCAAAACTTCAATAATAATAATAAACCATTTATTTTAGGCACCTAAGGCGGCCATAGTTACATATACCTTAAAAACTAAGATACATACAATTATAAAATTAAAAACAACTACTTTGGTGTTGCATTGCATCAATTGAGGAAGTTTTAGTTTTGTATATGTTAAAAGGGTTTAAATGGTAATGCTAAATCTAAGTTTGCGACCTCGAAAGCCTTCCGGAGTATTGTTTGAAAATTCAGTTTGAAACAGGCATTAATTATGTTTGTGTCAGAGACTTTAAATATGTAATGTGTATTCGAATACATCACCACTCCTTACAAGAAGGGATTTACTAAGTTTTTAAACCATATAACTGATGCCAGTTGGGGCGGGGAAGGTGGACTGATGACCTGGTAAAAGTTGCGGGAGTCCGCTGGGTGCGGGTGACGCAGGACCGGTCATTGTGGTACCCTTTGCAGCAGAGGCCGTTTTTCGGCTGATATGATGATGATGCTGAAAATTATTAATAAATCAAATTTTCAATTTTTGGTCGACAACGAAATCAAGCGTTGATGACATAGCGTCCAAGCAACGAAGAGGTGAATAAAGTGAAAGATTTTATACTGAACAAGTTTCAAAGTCCACGTGAGGAACATCTTTCTGAGGACCCCGTAGTAAATGCTGACGAAACCTTTAGTTACCTGACAGAAATGTTAAATTCGTTAAAGGTACGCTTTTCTAAAGTTTTTCTTTTACGACAATTAGACCCGCCGAGGAAAAACTTATTGCGCAAAAGTGTTTTAGGTATTTAATCAAAAAAACCAGCCAAGTGCGAGTTGGACTCGCGCACGAAGGGTTCCGTGCCATTATCTATAAAAACGGCAAAAAAATCACGTATGTTGACCCCCTTAAAGAAAAAAATATTGTTTTTAGTATTTGTTGTTATAGCGGCAGCAGAAATACATAATCTGTGAAAATTTCAACTCTCCAGCTATCACGGTTCTTGAGATACAGCCTGGTGACAGAATATCTATAAAAACGGCAAAAAAATCACGTTTCTTGTATAGGAGCCCCCCTTAAAAAAATATTTTATTTTGTTTTTAGTATTTGTTGTTATAGCGGCAGCAGAAATACATAATCTGTGAAAATTTTAACTCTCCAGCTATCACAGTTCTTGAGATACAGCCTGGTGACAGACAGACGGACGGATCGATCCCATTCCTATTATGGGTCAAAATACTCATTGGGACCGACTAAGGTTTGACAACTAGAACGCCCAGAAATCAAAGAAAACTTTTTCCATACAGTTAGTATGGGAATCCCAAAGTGCAAGTAGTCGACTTTAGAAAACCCCACAAAAAAAGTCTAGCAAAGTCAAATCGCACAATCTTGGCCGCTATTTAACGTTGCCTCTGCGAGATATAACCCTACCCTCAAACCGTTCACGCAGAATGTCCATTGTGTCGTTTCCTGTGTGGCACGTAGCGCCATCTTGCTGGAACCACATGTAGTCTACGTCCATATTGTTCAATTCAGGCCAAAAGATCATTGATCCGTAGCGCTCGCCGATGACGGTGATGGCCTCGCCAACGTCGCCTTCGAAGAAGTACAGACCAATGACGCCGCCAGACCAAAACCCGCACCAAACAGTAACTTGAAAATGTCATGTTGTCACTTGGTGAACCCTCATTTGGGTTGTGGTCGTCCCACATACGGCAATTTTGCTTATTAACAAAACCATTTATCCAAAAATGCGCCTCGTCGCTAAAGATAATTTTTCGGGCAAAATAGGGGTCCTCTTCCAAACGTTTCGAAGCCCTCATTTGAACATGAGCGGCGGACATTTAAACGATGTCATATTACATAAAAACGGCGCCGAAATTGGATTCTAGACAAGTTTATAATGGCGTCCAAGCACCAAACAAGCTTGGAAGGCACACTAAGGTGCAACTAGTTTGGATACCAGGGCACAAGGGCTTCATGCGCCACGAAAGAGCAGATAAGCTTGCAAGAGGGGGCTCTACAAATTACTTTGTAGGTCCAGAACCATTTGTGGGACTCTCGCAGGGAACCATAATATTGGCCTTTAAAGCCTACGCCAAAACCAAACACCAACACGAGTGGAGGAATGAGGCTGGCTTAAGGCACTCTAAGCTCTTCATAGAAGGAGTGGAGTCTGGCTGGACTAGAAAACTGGAAATCCAGTAGGAAGCAACTCAGAATTATATCTGGGGTGTTCACAGGTCACTTCGGGGTCAAGGATCTCTCAGCCAAGATGAGACTATCGGATAATTTAGTCTGTAGAATTTGTGGCGAGGAGGATGAGACTATGGAACACTTATTGTGTGAATGTCATGCCCTTGCCAGACAAAGAACGAATTACTTTTTCTGTTAATTCAAAAATTTCTTTTAATTCAAGGTGCCCGGTGAACTGCATCATCCATTTTTTGGAAATAATGGAGCAAGCCTGGGAGCAGGCATAAAGGAGAGGGCAAATACACAAAAGATCCCACTGGGTTGAAGTGCATCCAAAAGGGCCCTCACCTAGATAAGATAAGATTATTAATGGCATTAATGGGCCTTTCAAATAAAATATAATTTCATTAATATCTCACACACAAGCCTGGGAGCAGGCATAAAGGAGAGGGCAAATGCACAAAAGATCCCACTGGGTTGAAGTGCATCCAAAAGGGCCCTCGCCTAGATAAGATAAGATTATTAATGGCATTAATGGGCCTTTCAAATAAAATATAATTTCATTACTATCTCACACACAGCTTGTTTTATTCAATTCCAACTTCGACCCACCCTTTTTAAAAGACCCTTTACTTACAATATATTTCTGAGACGTATGAAATGACAACGTCCTATTTTCTTTTTCTTAAAATGGATAAACCACTTGTTTCATTCTTACTGTCCACTCTATTCATTTGTCTGAGATGTCAGTTCTAGTCTTCTATAACATTCGACTAAAGAATCGAACTAGAAATCGAGATAGGTTTTCGGATCCCGGAGATTTCCGAATATAACCTACTGGGTCTGACATATTCCGTGATTAGTTTTGATAAAAGGGTAAAATGTGCCCATTTCCGGTCACAGCCCGACTCGTCCGCCAAAGGAAATGACGTTACGTCCCGTTTCTTTTTTATAAAACGAAAAAGAACATGACAGCTGAGTACGGAAAATGGCCTTGACTTACTTTTGGACGCCATGTTTGAGAGTAGACTCGTGTGGTCTGAAATTAAGGAAAACGTTTTAGGCATGTTTCAGGGTAAATTTGACACGGGAATTCGTGTCGTATTTAAATAAACACGTTAACTTTGTTTAACAATTAGATTTTTTACATGATTCAGAAAATGTTTCAATCATGGATGGTTTTTATTTCGAAACTACCATTTTTAGGGTTCCGTACTCAAAGAGTAAAACGGGACCATATTACTAAGACTCCCCTGTCCGTCTGTCTGTCTGTCTGTCTGTCTGTCTGTCACCAGGCAGTATCTCACTGATACCGTGATAGTTCCAGTTGAAATTTTCACAGATGATGTATTCTGTTGCCGATATAACAACAAATACTAAAAGCGGCCGTGTGCAAGTCGAACTCGCACATGAAGGGTTCCGTAAAATAAATTGCGGTTTACGATTTTTGACGTATTAAAAAAAAACTACTTACTAGATCTCGTTCAAACCAATTTTCGGTGAAAGTTTGCATGGTAATGAACATCATATATTTTTTTTAGTTTTATCATTCTCTTATTTTAGAAGTTACAGGGGGGGGGGGGGGCACACATTTTACAACTTTGGAAGTGTCTGTCGCGCAATCTATGCAGTTTAGAAAAAAATGATGTTAGAAACCCCAATATCATTTTTGAAGACCTATCCATAGATACACGTTAGAGTTTGATGAAACAATTTTTTTGAGTTCCAGTCTAAGTATGGGGAACCCCAAAATTTATTGTTTTTTTTTCTATTTTTGTTTAAAAATCTTAATGCGGTTCACAGAATACATCTACTTACCAAGTTTTAACAGTATAGCTCTTATAGTTTCGGAAAAAATTGGCTGTGACATACGGACGGACAGGCAGACAGACAGACAGACAGGGTTCAGTTTTTTTCCATTTGGCTACGGAACCCTAAAGAACAAAATAAAATTAATATTTTTATACAGATAATGATATGATCCATGCTACGGGGCCCTGGCTTTAGCCATCCATGCTACGGAGCCTGCACAAAATTACAGGATGTTGAAAATGAGAAAAAGAATGGCTTCGAGAAAAGGATGGTACGGCCGTGCCTCTTTGTTTTGCTCGACTTGCTCGAAATGTCAAGTGTAAGAAATAAAAAAATTATAATTAAATGAATCAAAGAGATGTCAATCTATTTTATCATTAATCTGAAATGGAATACTAACATTTATGTATAAATAATGTCATTAATGTATTAATTTTCTAAATTCTAACATATTTAATGACTTCATGTTATAAGGTAAGTGGTTATATATTTTACTGGCCAGACAATACACCCTTTTTCATGCTGTCTTTGCAGAAACTATGCAAATATTTAAGGTACCTATGTTTCTTTCTCAAGTTTCTATTAGAGACATCACAGTGCTTTTTGAATAAGCTCTTATTGTTTTTGACAAACATGACTATTTCATAGATGTATAGAGAGGGCATCGTCAAAATTCTTGAGTCCTTGAAATAAGTTAAACAACTGTCAGTCGGTTTGAGACCACACATGGCTCTAACACACCTTTTTCTGTGCCTTGAAAACGACTTATCTACCTGTGGAGTTTACCCCAAAAAATATCAAGTGGTAGTATGAACATCTCCACATAATTATAAATCGGATAATAATAACTACACCATAAAATAGGTAATGTAAATAACAATATTTCTAAAATAGGTACCTACCGAATTTGTAAAGGTTCCTAAATAGGTAACCCCTTCTAGACATAAAGCATCTAATTTCAAATCACCGAAATATTAAACTCTGAAATTTAAAACACCCTTCAACTATATTATAAGCACACTTTACGAGCTCATTTCGCCCTAAAATTTCGTTTACTCTCCCAAATTATGTGCATAATACCGGTTTTTGTGGGGGAGCATCAAATCATCTGCGCATATATAAATTTATTTTAAAGCGAGGTGAATTTTATACGCCGAAGTCTCAAATTGGAGGATTATATCAAATTTAATCATGCCATCTTTCTTTAAACTTGAGGTAGGTTGTACAACTAAGATTTAATATTTAAGAGTCCGCAGTAAGCTCGATTCTCCATACAAACGTAGTTACGCTCTCATTCTAAAACGACTAGCTAGTTTGCTTTGAAACTTTGTACTAAGAACTTATTCCACTTATTTACTATCCAGGTCTATAAATAGTTTATGTAGCTTCAGATAAGTACCATAGTAAAAAAAAAACAGCAAATTTAAGTTTTTCATACAATACTTGTTTTTGCTGTATTTCGTGTGTTTTATTAACTGGAGCCATATAAACTAAATACAGACCTATGTAGATATATCTCGTGTCATTGTATATGCAAAGTTTCGTTAAAATCCAACACGTATCGTAAATCACAATGTTATTCCAATGTCCACTTCAGCCATGTTCGACCTTTTGAACAGTAACAATTATTTTCACAGTTTGCTCCTTCATTTTTCACAATGTGGCCTTCTAGTTGACAAGTAAGCATAATAAATAAAAACCGGCCAAGTGCGAGTTGGACTCGCGCACGAAGGGTTCCGTACCATTATATATAAAAACGGCAAAAAAATCACGTTTGCTGTATGTTGTACCCTTAAAAAAATATATTTTGTTTTTAGTATTTGTTGTTATAGCGGCAACATAAATACATAATCTGTGAAAATTTCAACTGTCTAGCTGTCACGGTTCTTGAGATACAGCCTGGTGACAGATTATCTATAAAAACGGCAAAAAAAACACGTTTTTTGCATGGGAGCCCCCCTTAAAAAAATATGTTATTTTGTTTTTAGTATTTGTTGTTATAGTGACAACAGAAATACATAATCTGTGAAAATTGGTGACAGACAGACAGACGGACGGACGGACGGACAGCGAAGTCTTAGTAATAGGGTCCCGTTTTACGCACAAATGACTACGTCAATCTTTGATCAACTTAATTGAATACATATTAATGTTTGGTGAGCCAATGAACATTCAAAGTTTCATATATCAAAAATCAACGAATCAGTAACTACCTCTCTTCACCGTTCGAAAGCGACAAGCCAACTTTTAACTAACACGCCAACTTCCTGGCCAATTAATTTGAGCACTAACCTCATCTTTATGCAACGGCTTGCTGACTCCTGTTTAAAGTTGTTCTATCGAGATAAAAATGTATTTATGAAGTGCATAAATTGTGCAAATGACAGAGATTTTAAAATCGTTTTAAGTTCAAGGCGGGATGGGCCGGCCGTCGCGTTAAAGTTTTTTTCCTTCCACTTGTTTTCCTTATTTGAAGTCTTAGTTGAAGTTTATGACTGTTATAAATATTTATAGCTCAAAGGATAGCAGTTTTCTTAATAGTTTTACAAAATAATATTATAATTAAATATGTAGCCTGACATCCCCTCTAAATTAGGAGAATTCGTATAATATCTAATATAATAATAATGTACCAAGCAAGGCATAGTATTATTTACCAAAATCCAAATTGAGTCCTCAAAATTGCACTTTTCTTAAATATCATCCATAGGCTCAGAATACATTTTGCGTTAATCAACTGGTTTGCAGTAAACCATGCTTCTGGTGACAAAATAAACTTTGTTTATTTCATTCATATATTTATCACCATCGTAGGTACTGTAGATATCTAAGTGTATATATATATCTACAGTGCCTATATATATATATAACATAATATATCATATTGTTAGTTGTGATGTTCATGGATGCTTAAATTCTTTCATTTCGACACCAGAGATCTCATTTTAAAAGTTTTTTTTTCTGATGAGGAAAAGTAAGAACGATTGTGAATGTATGTACTATTTACTTATGCATTATATTTGAGCATCTTAATAGTAGAATCCAAATCAATGTTTTAGAAAATGCAATAAACTTATAATAAATAATATAGCTTTTATTAATAATTTGACATTGAAACACATTTTATTTTAATATTATGATTGTTTTGTTTGTTTTCATTTTGCACTGTATTTTGATTTGACTATTTATATTATTATTATTCTTATACACTCTGAGGAACTTTTTGTAAATTCATGCTATTTTAACTTATAAAAATGACATGTAAATTTTCAAAATGAAATAAATTAATCTAATCTAATCTAATCTATATAATAAAAAGGAGTGGTATACATATACCTCTAAATGAGCGTAGTTCCAGAAAGGTACTCATCCTCCTAGCGTTATTCCCGGTTGTGCCCTAAAGGAGCCCGGTGTCCGCTTTGACACCTAATCCCAAGATTTGGCATAGGCACTAGTTTTTACGAAAGCGACTGCCATCTGACCTTCCAACCCAGAGAGGGAAATCTAGACCTTACTGGGATTAGACCGGTTTCCTCACGATGTTTTCCGCTAACGGTAATAGTAGGGCAGTTTTAGGTGATAATGTGTACACGCTGCACAAAAGCACCAAATTTTTTTCAGGTACTAGTAAGGTATATAATAGCTTAAAGTTTTTGATAGGGACCAACTCCTCCGTCGGCCATCTTTTTTTTATGGGGGTCATTTTGAATGATAGGTATATAATTAATATCTCGGGTTTTAAATCACGTATAATCACAAACTTGGTGTCTAAATATACATATTTGGGGCCAGGGAATTTAACTAGATATTTTTTAGGGTCGAGCTCCCAAAGGATACCATACGGAAACCGTTACCAAGCCTCCGCTGTGGGTCCGTCTGTCTGCGTGTCAGGAATAGCTAGACTGTTAGGTACCTAGCTAGGTAGTACCTGAAAAAAAATTGGTGCTTTTGTCAGGTGGGTCCGCATTTAAGGCAATCTGTTCCGGCAGTAAATATTCCGTACATAAATTCCGAAAAACTCATTGGTACGAGCCGGGATTCGAACCCACGACCGCCGCTTGACAGCCGCATGCCTGAACCACTTGGCTACCGTAGCTAGAGTTCCAGAAAGGTACTGATTAAGCTAATATACTTATTAACCGGATTTAAAGTAGTCTTTTACTTTACGAACTTGGCTGACACACTATCGTCTGACGAGCTACCGACTAAGAGGATTAATTAAAAGCACGACGACTTCTTACTACTATATAGAAACAAATACAGTAAATACGCTGTTATTTACCAGAGAAGTTGGACGTATCAAAAAAAAATCTTGTAAAGTGAACGTAATTTAATTTATAAGTACCTATGTAGACGAATTTGCCCGTTAAAACATAGGTATTTGTAAATACATCATAAATATTTCCCGTAAAAATGTACACGATCAAAAATAAAAATCTGATTTATTGCGAGCGTTACGAAAATCGCGGGTGTTTCACAGGTACGTTTATATTCTTTCTCAAGCTAAAATTGGGTATTATAATGTCTCGTTTCGCAGTATGACAGCAAATTTGCACTTTATAAGAATAAAATTGTTCATTAGGCCCCCGTCGTCAAATAACCGAAGCAATAAAGCTTGAAATATTTATGTCACGTGCAAGTGGCGGAATCAGGCTTTATTTTAAGTTGTTAGTCCCAGAAAAAAAGATTTTGTGAAGTAGAAAGAAATTGTGTAATGCTGTCATTTATTATATCGCTGCAAAATGTTTAGAGAAGTGACTTAATGGTATTTGCCGATTTGCGTGATATAGTTACAAAAATGCAATCGTTCACATTTATAATAAATCCTTTTAGGATATAAACATTAAATCTGCTTTGTTAACTCAGGTTTTAGCACTAGTTTAGTACAGGCAACCAGTTTTACGTACGATTATGTTATCATGGTGACGCTGATGAACTCTTAGTAAATCGCATGGATTATTGAAGTGCACACAAATTGATTCTCCATTATACTTTTAGGAACTGCATACTGGTGCCTTACAAATCACTAATTACTAATAATTTTAGCTTAAACACTAGTTTGATCAAGAAATAGCATACGGACCTTTGATTAAGGGCAGCGAACGGCGAAACAACCACCACCTTCCAATGAATATTATTTGATACTGAATTGAGTATACTTCAGAAATGGAATGTGAGCTATGTTTTATTGGATCATTCTATAGTTTAAACACATGCGTAGGTAGAAACCTACACAATTCTACACAATCCGAGTTTATCATAGCAACATTTCATAACATTTTCTATTCTAAACAGTTTTAGCTTTTGTGTCAAAATGTGCTATGTGTAGAATACATAGCGAAAGTGATAAAAAGCTGTTGTGAAGAGTTCAGATTGCTATTAGGGTGAAACTTTTTTGTTTGAAGAGTATAATGTATCCTTTATTATAATTTTATTGATTTAATACATAATTACTACCTACTTATACTTACTAATTGTTGTGTTTTTTTTTTAATTTATTGATGCTTTTTAAACTTTATACTTGAAATGTATCGCTTTGCCAATTTGAAATACTGGTAAAATATTTTAATTTACTACAAAGTAGTTGCCCTTACTACTACTACTCGGTTACTTACTAGTCGGTTAAATGATTAACCAGGAACAAATAAAACATAGGTTGTTGCTTCATTCGATTTTCTAGGGTCTCTCTACAGCATGATGATGTCGCTTCAATGGTTCTTCCGGGATTTTTGTGGGGTCATTTTCACTTAAGCGACATTTATTTTCTAATACGCCATGTTTTGGGGAACAATATTATTTTAATTAAATAGCTATAACAATATGAAATAATACCTTCATAGAACCCAACTCTCTAAGTTGACTAGAAAAAAAGTTATGATTTTTTTAGTCAAAAAAAACACTTTAAAACGCTCTCCTGTAAAATTCAAAAAATGTCGCTTCAGTGGTTTTACCTTTCCACCGTCAATATTTTTTACATAAATATTAAGACCCTTGTACAATAAAACAATAACCGTTAATGCTAAATTAAATCATTTGTACAAAAATTGAAAAAAAAAACATTATTTTTCTCCATCTTTAAACCTAGCTCTAGCTAGGTAATGCTGAACTGAAATTTAATTTTATCTGGTTTGACAACACATGCGTGTCTATGTACCTATGTCATAAAATAAGGTAAGGAATTGTTTCAACAAACTTGTATTGTGTAAGCATGTACCTACAGTGATAGATCGGATAGAGCAAAACGTCTGGGGAGTTGGGAAAAATACTTATTACGCCACTTGGCCGGCGCATTTGTAACGCACGCCTGGGACTGGTTACTGAGGCGCGCGTGGTGTTATTTCATCCTGTGGCCCGTTTAGTGCAGTGGCAAGTGAATCCATCTGCTGACATTTAATGTTCACTTCCTAGCTTACTTCAAAAAACGCTCTTTTTCACTTTTTATTTTGTATTTAAACGAGGCACTGTTGGGTTTAAAGCCCAGTTTGAAGGTAGATACGTGCACGCTACGACATGGTCTACCTGTTTAGTTTGTCTGCGCAGTCAGTCGTTCTTTGACTATATGCACGCGACGATGCAAAAGTCATCTCCTTTGTATCATATGGTGCTAGTAATTTTCAAAATTAATCTGTTTGCGCGACTCTCAGTGGTATTCATTGTCACCACCAGGGCTTCTATTTGGTTCGCACTTTTGCATCCGCTGGTTTTGACTTTTGTCACTAAAACTCGGCATGCACGCAAATATTTGCACTCCCGTTAGACACATTGGGCCATGTGCCTGCGCATCATATCATACCCTATTCAATATAAGAATTGAATCGTGCGTTAATCGTCATGCGATTTCAAGGATAACCATTTTGAAACGCAAAGGCGTTAGTATTATTTATGTTTGAAAAACCTAAAATACTACAATATTTCCCTTTGATATTCTAGATAAACAAAGGAATGTAGACGAATTTGTCCGTTAAAATTCTAATGCTATTTGGAATGAGGTATGAGTACGTGTAATAATAATTATGTATTATATCAATATAATTCAAATTTAATCTCAATACGTCAGTAGTGAGTTCCAGTTTGTATTTAAAACGAACGAGGCCCAAGGTCAGACTTTGATGACTCATGTGACTTAAAAAATTTAAACGGGTTCACCTATAGTAAAAAAAAACAAAATAGTTTTATGACCTTCTGGCTACATCATCAGATCAAAAAATTCTAATAAGTTCTTGCACAGATCGACTCGACTAGAAGTAGAAGGGGGGGGAAATACATTTTCAGTATTTAATTACGTAGATATGTTTTATTCAGTAGATATACATATTCATCCATACAGTTTTATCATCATCATCATCATCATCATCATCATATCAGCTGAAAGACGTCCACTGCTGGACATAGGCCTCCCCCAAAGAGTGCCAAAATGACCGGTACACAGTACACACACAGGGGTTACAGTTTTATAATTAAATTAAAGTAAAGTTAATACACCGTTTTATGTATTTTTTGTGAGTGTCATGGTATAGTCAAGTTTTGACGACCGGTTAGCCTAGTGGTTAGTGATACTACCTACAAAGCTGAAGGTCCTGGGTTCGAATCCCGGTAAGGACAAAAAATATTTGTGTGATGAGCACGAACATTTGTTTTTGAGTCTTAGATGTTTTCTATCAATTGGATTTATCGTCGTCTAATATCCATAAACACAAGCCTTATTGAGCTTTATATGGGGCTAGTTCCATTTGTGTAAAAATTGTCCCGTAATATTTATTTTCAAGTTGAAGTAAACGGACTCTAAGAAAACGTGGGTGGTGCAAACGAGCATCTGCTCTAATCGTCATTTTATGGCACCTATTAGATATTTTTTATGACGTTCCTGGTAAGTAATTTTATTTTCGCTGCATTAAAACGTTAGTAGGAACTCATTCTTACACAACTTCGTTATATTTCGAAATATTATATTTTTTTCACTCAATACAACAATTCAGAACTTATGAAATATATCCGGCTATACAAGGAGCCGCGTTTTATAACGTGATAATTAAGTAGGCGCGATATAGGTCTGTTACATTTTCATATTGGAAACGCGTTCATTTATAGACGAATGAAGTCGACACATGTTTATCTATACCAAATTTCATTCACCAGTGCAGAACGGTGTAACCCGTGACTCAACCTGCGTATTCCGTAATAAATACGCGGGTAGCTGATATAGTATTATAGTTGGTTATGATTAAAGGGTTGTTGACGGGTGTAACTTAGTGGCCAAATGTGATGAAAATGACTTTTTCAATTCTCATGCTCTCATTTTCTTATGCTGCACAAAATGCCACTTTTATGCTCTAGTGCACAAAGTAAAATTGTTTTAAAGACTAAGATAATCGGGCCTAACAGCCACACGCACAATAAAACTTCGTAGAATAAACTATAATAATGATAAAATGGCAGTCAATTTTTTTTAAACGTATCGACCCATTAAATTGGCAGTATAAAGTACCTAAGTCTAATATCACGTTTCGAAAATGAAACATACAAGCTTTAAAAAGTTAAGTGATGGGTATGAGCTATTATTTAATAAAATTTTGCAATTATTTGTTATTTTCTCGCAATCGAAGTCAGGCATGAATAAGCCCCATGACTTAACTATCCAACCTCGCCGGTGGCTCGGGTGGATATAAGCCTCTCAGGTTAAATGGCTCGTTTTATGCGCTTGTTGTACAAACGCCAACACAGTTAACTGACCATCCTGTATTTATATAGAACATTATTACAATGCATATGAAGTGCACGGATGGTCAGTTAGCTATGTTGCCGATAGTACAATCTACTATGATTATTGAACGAGCGAGCGAAGCGTACGAAGGTCTCCGTTTCAGCTTGGGCAATAAATATTTAATCATGTATGGCTGTTTTTCTCTACAGATCACATTATCGTTGTGAGTAGGTTCAATAATTATATGGATTGTTTTTGTCGATTCAGTTTTCCGATAAAAAAGGCAGGCTAGCGAGTTCTACAGCTCTGCTGCACTAGTAATATTTCGAATACAATTTACGAGACGTATAGTGTTCTACAAAACAATTGAACAGGCACTTTACACATGAGCAGCTCTCATATCTCATAAGAAGATATGTCATTTTCGGTATAAACGTGGATTCTTGATGTTTGCCCAAAAACTTCAAATAAAAATACATACTCTGCAATGTTATTTCTGTATTTTTTTGAAGAAGTTTGACACAACTGACACGTAATTTAAATCCTACAGCTACCCACTACTTATGATATGAGATTTAATTTTCATATTTGTTTTTTCATACTCGTTCATGTTCAACAGTTGAACATGAACGAGTATGAAATAACAAATAACTAGAATCGCATACAGTTGAAGTTGAACTTTAACTTCAACTGTATGTGATTCTAGTTAGCGTGGGTAATACAGCGCTACGGAATTACGAACGTACGTAGCAGATAGACAGCTCAGATTCTACGACGTAGCGCAGTTTGTAGCGGATGTGTGTTACTGACCGCTACAACATTTATATTCGAACACATTTACTGCCAACAATCTTGATTTTATTGCAGTTCAATTTAAGGCACCGTAGGTTCATGGTCTTCTATCCCTCTCACTGAGCATAAGCGTGAGCGAGGTGGAATTGCGTGTTCGGAAGCGCGGATGTAATTTTTTTTAATTTTAATTTTGTGTGCGTTTTAATGAATAAAATTGTAATCACTACACTAAGTCCCCTCAAACATGATATTGCCGATTTTTAGAACCAGTTTTCATATGTTTATCTTTTGTGCATAATTTGTTACGAATATTTTAAGTGTGACCTATGTTCGTGATATTTTTCTAATGAGCGAAAATTGCTTAATTATGTTTTGAATCACTGATCTCGCTGCAGAAAAGCCTCAACCATATTATTATAAACAGACGCATTATATTGTTTCAAAACTCTGTTCGCTTAACTTCGCTAAACATACGGCACCTTAATTGCTTACTCTCTCCTATGGATGCGGGGCAAGAAACATCTCTATTCATCATTGTTAATTATGCCTAGTAGAGAGAATTTCTATTATTGATGGCGGTTTATACTTTTATACTATTTATTTTATAATATTTTCATATAGCAGATTAGTAACAAAATATTGTTCTGATAACAAATTTTATATCAGTTTCCGTTTCATAACTGATGGCCTATGGGCAATATTATGTAGTTACAGCGACTAAGCCGAACAAAATGTCTTAATTTTTTCGTGTTGCGTATTTAGGTATTAATACGCATCCTGTGCATTTATACACGCACTGTGAAAAAAAGTTAATATTTTTTTTGGAAATACCTTTCAAACATTGTTGGCAAAGTTCAGTTAAGGCAAATAGCCAACCCCAAATGCACCCTGCAAATATTTACTAAAGAAGATAAATGTTTTTGTATTGCGCCGGAACGCTACGCTGTACCCTAAGGCTGTACCCAACATCTAAATAGTTGGTTTTCGTTGTTATTATGATTATTCACAATGTGTAAAACAAGTTTAAACTTGTCCTTGAAGGTTAATAAAGGCTCAATATATGTATATTACAAAGGTTTACCTTAATAATAAAAATCTATGACATTAGATTAATTTACGTCTCACGTCAGAAGCGAATGGCTGACATATATTTTTATATATATTTACGGACAATCTTACACAAATCAACCTAGTCCCAAACTAAGCAAAGCTTGTACTATGGGTACTAGACGACGATATAGATACTTATATAGAGAAATACATACTTAAATACATAGAAAACATCCATGGCTCAGGAACAAATATTCGTGCTCATCACACAAATAAATGCCCTTACCGGGATTCGAACCCAGGACCTCTTGCTTCGTAGGCAGGGTCACTACCAACTAGGCTAAAGCGGTCGTCTAATATTTTTATTTGTTTATACTTAAGAGCCGGGCTCTTGTCGGTGGAGTAATCGCCATTCTGTTATTTTCTCTGCAGCTGTTTTGAGCTCTTGATATAACTTTAGCTTGGTCCATAAACGTACGTCTTGGTCCTCCCCTGCCTCTCATTCTATTTATGCACAGTTGATAAATAGTAACAATCAGATTAAATCATTTAGCATGTTCTTTTAATGTTTTGGTAGGAAGGATAATGATTACTTTATCAAATAATGTGCCGTGCCAGTTAAAATTTCTCAACAGGGGTCCGAGCACGCGGGATCATTCTGTGATATTTTTCTTCCGCACAAAGCGTACCTATATTTTTTTCCTAACTGAATTTACATATCGGGCGTCTGCGCCGATACCTTTTATTCAAATCGAATCACGTTGCGTCCCATAAAATGAACGTACACCATCCACAGATTCCCAGCGCCTGATCCGTCGTTCGCGAACCGATTTAGCATGTCAACAATGTTTATACGTTCCCACGCGGAATGAGTACAATTTATTCACCGTATCGCGTTAACGAACGCGTTCGTCGATTGTTTTTATTACCATTCGACTGTTCGCAATTTAAAATTTGCGAAAATATGATTTTATCTTCTATTGAATGCGGTCGCGGGGTAATCGACCAGTTCGTGAAAATGAAACGGTAAACAATGTTTTGATTGGAATTGAGATTCTATTTGATTTGAAATGTCATTGAAGGCACCTGAGCCTCTGAACAAAATTAAACCCAGTCGACGACAAAAACGTGTGTTCATAAAATGTTAGAAACACGTTTTTTTTTGTCCAGGCAAAATACGGTTTTGAAAAACATTAATTTATCATAGAGTTTTTTTTTTCTTTACATCATTTTAAAACATTATTCTAAGATGCTTTATTCAAGAATCCAGCAAACTTTCCATCCGGAAGTATTTATTTATATAGATTTAAATAAAACGTGTTTTTTTTTTTTATTATTTATCTTGAATATTATAAAGCAAATGTAAATGAACCAAATAAAGATAAAACCATTTGAGTATTCATATTTTTCTGACTTTTCAGAAGCTACTTAAGTTATCATTTTTTTGGTTTCTGGAATTTTGTTGGATTTTGTCGCTAGGTAACTATTTAATTGATAGTGTATCTCCATTACAAAGAAAAAAACAGCTACTATAAATTATTTCCAAATTTGACATTTTTTCCATACAAGTTGTCAGTTAATTGCCTGGACTACGAAGCGTTGACTACGAATTTCAGTATCAGAAAATATCCAATGATATTATATAAAAACCGGTCAAGTGCGAGTCAGACTCACGCACCGAGGGTTCCGGACCACCCCGTACAATAAAAACAAGTCCACTATAAACTAACACTCACTAAGTATGTATTCACATACTTAGTGCGTGTCAGTTTATAGAGGACATTAAATTTTCAGTCACGTAACTAAAAATTTACAATTTTCGCAATTTTGCCTTAATCTGTGCTATAAATTCTATAATTATACCAAATTTCAAGATTCTGAGTTCCCGGGAAGTACCCTATAGGTTTTGATTCCTTGCGAGTTTCGAAAATTTAAAAAAAAATTGCGGCATAAAAGGCTTATATCTTTTGATTTCGTTGGCTGAGAAGTTTGATTTTTTCACAACTCTAAGGGACAGTAGACTTGAGTATTTGATACAAATTTCATCTTGATACCTCCACGCGTTCCTGAGAAAAAGGGTCTTGACAGACGGGCGGACGGACGGACGGACGGACAACAAAGACGGAATAAAAAGGGGTAGATATGTTGTCTACACGAAATTCCCGGTTTAAAAATGGCCAGGCAGCTCAGACTCGTTTACGTTTCCATTGACGACGCGAAACTGAGGCAAGTTGGTGCAATTGACTCAATTTTGGTGAAGCATTTGTGTAGCGCTTATAACCTGTCTCTCTCTTTTGATATTAAATCATTGCTTCTACCTAATAAAGTAAACAATACCCTGCGGATGAAATATCGTCGTCCATTCTATACACAAGTTGAAGTTTATTGAAATCGCATATGTCTAGATAACCGTCTACATACAAAGGTACTAAGCTTTAACCTGCGTGCCTCTATTTGCCAAAACAGCGAATCCTCAAGTGAATAAAGGGTCGGCAACGCGCTTGTGATTCTTCTGGATTAACAAGTGTCCATAGGCGACGGTATCAGCTTAACATCAGGCATGCCGTAAGCTTGTTTGCCACCGTCGTAGTATTTAAAAAAAAAACCTCGCAGACTTTGCCTCTTTAATATTAGAATAATATAGATAAGTTGACAAGACCAAACAGGAATGTGGCTTATTGTGAACAAAACCATGCATGAAACTTCAATCATATTTGCATGGTATTAAAAGTGCTAGTTGCTTATAGGGAGCCAAGTTTTACATCTGAGACAAGATAGATGTGCTCGGTTTTCAGCGAAATTTCGAGGTAAATTCTTTTATATTTTCACTTGGCGCCCCAACTGCCTGCTGAGTTACTTTGAGTAAATATTAAGTTGCCTTAGATATTTCGGTATCAGTTAAAAGTTTTGTTGTTAAAGTGTTCTTGGCGCTTGTTTAGTTTGGTAAGATATTTTGATGTTATTATAACAAGAGATGTTACGAGATATTTATTTAGGTCGCAAAGTTTATAAACCCACACTCGTGTTTAATGCCCTTCATTATGTACAGTCACATAAACAACTATTTATTTCAACAAAAACTATTCAAGAATTGCATTTTTAATGCGTGCTTAGCAGACATCTAACGAAAATATATGAAATCCTTAAAAATTATACAAAAATGGCGATACTCAGGCATTGAATATGTTGCAAAAGCATACAGCAAAGCAAACAACTTTGCAAAGACCCAATCAAAGAGCGCACTTAGTTATTCAATCTCCGCTTTCATACTTTTCAGAAAGGGCATCCGTCTTAGATTCGAAAAGAGTCTTTCAGACGGGACGTTTCATATCAGTTGAACATGTGTGCGTACGCCATCAGACAAACAGGACGCACTCATTCAAATTGTACACTCCACTTAGTGAGCTTTTTTTGCTTTCGCGTGTTCACATAATCGGCGCAATCTTGCTTTTTTGCTTCCGTAGTGTTTGGAGTAAAAGCGCAGCGTAGTCACTTAGTCTGTTTGTTTTGTCTATCTTAAAGTTAAGTTATTTTCAATTTTACAATATCTTTTATATTTTCCACTTCTTTTTTTGATGGCTTTGTTCTTACATGAAGCAACTCTGTGGTAATCACTGTTATGCACGATTAGTAAAGTGGTGTACAATTTACATAGGAATGCAGCGAAAATTATTAGATTCGCTTGATATCGTGTAATGCGCAGTAATAGCAAAATATGTGACATTATACGAGCGAATTAAACACTAAAAACTGCTCATGACCAATATCACTTGACTGTTCGGAAAAATTCGACCCAATGGCTAAACGTCGGCGATAAACAGATAACCTACATTTTACCTTAATGGATCAAGCTAAGTAAGAATAAAATATACCTTACAGATATGTTTTGCGAAAAAGAAACAGCAAGTGCGCCCCTCTAAAAACTTTGCACACCTATTAAAAGTATTTGTCATTAACTAATATTTTAACTAAGTTTTACTACCTACATTTTTATTTCATATATATTTTGTAAAACATATAAAGGAAATCAATATGTTTATTGTTGTCAACGTACCTTTCAAGTTACATTACGTTTTTGTCAATATACTTGAAAAATCTATATTAATAAAAGAAAGTTGTGTTAGTTCCTTTGCTTATAAGCTTATAACTCGAGAACGGCTGAAACGATTTTGATGACTGTTGATTTGTTAGATTTGTCTTCGCCCCGCCTTCGAACAGAATAACCATAAAAAAAGGAAAAAAATAAGTTTTTTTTTTCATGAATTTTGTACAGCGGAACGAAGTTCGCGGGGTCAGCTAGTAGTTTATAAAACAAATGCACGATCACTTTATTTATGGTTTGTTTTGAAAGAAGATCTGTCCTTTAATACGCTTTCTCAATGTAAGCTGTAGACTTTCCTCCTGATTCCCCTGACTCGACGATAAGCATCGGCGGTAACCAACCCAGCCCAATGATGCTCATAGGAGCATTGCATTTTTCTTCCGCCACATTTTTTTCACGTCGTTGTCGTTAGGTATACTTTACGAGACGGTTGGTGTAAAAAGAAAATATTATAAATCATGAAAACGATGCTCCTGTGTAGGATTCCATACCAAAAAAGGTAAAAAGGATCCTTACTGCATTATGGTGTGACTATGTGTATGTTTGGTTCCATCTGTCCCGGTCAGGGCATTTATTTGTGTGTTTATCACGAATATTTGTTCCTGAGTTATGGATGATATATATGTATACAAGTATCTATATGTATTTATCTATTATATATATCATCGCCTAGTACCCAAAACACAAGCCTTACTGAGCTTACCGTGGGCCTAGGTTGATTTGTCTTGTCCGATATTTATTTATTTATTTATTATTAAGATTGTCCCATAATATTTATTTATTTATTTATCTGTGACAGCTACAAAGATATATATATATATCAGAGGCCCTAGCACGATAGGTTTAATGTAACGTTTTACAGGACTTCAATTTTCAAAGGTAATGAATGATTAGGTCACCTTGTATGAAAAAAAATGTCGTTCTTTTTGCAGCGGCCTAGGATGTTTTTAGGGTTCCGTACTCAAAGAGTAAAACGGGACCCTATTACTAAGACTCCGCTGTCCGTCTGTATGTCTGTCTGTCTGTCCGTCTGTCACCAGGCTGTATCTCAACAACCGTGATAGTTAGACAGTTGAAATTTTCACAGATGATGTATTTCTGTTGCCGCTATAACAACAAATACTAAAAAACGGAATAAATAAATATTTATTTGTATATTTTTTTCTTTTTTTTTTCTTTTACAATCTTACACAAGTCGGCTTAGTCCCAAACTAAGCAAAGCTTGTACTATGGGTACTAGACGATGATAAACATACTTATATAGATAAAAAATACTTAAATACATAAAAAAACATCCATGACTCAGGAACAAATATTTGTGCTCATCACACAAATAAATGCCCTTACCAGGATTCGAACCCGGGACCTCCGGTTTCGTAGGCAGGGTCACAACCAACTAGGCTACAGGAGGCTCCCATACAAAAAACGTGATTTTTTTGCCGTTTTTTAGGGTTCCGTACTCAAAGAGTAAAACGGGTCCCGTTATTATGGTATACTAAGACTTCGCCGTCCGTATGTCTGTCACCAGGCTGTTTCTCAAGAACCGTGATAGCTAGAGAGTTAAAATCTTCACAGATTATGTAATTCTGTTGCCGCTATGACAAAAAATACTAAAAACAAAATAAAAAATATTTTTAAGTGGGGCTCCCATACAACAAACGTGATTTTTTTGCCGTTTTTATAGATAATGGTACGGAACCCTTCGTGCGCGAGTCCAACTCTCTCTTGGCCGGTTTTTATAGATAATGGAACGGAATCCTTCGTGCGCGAGTCTGACTCGCACTTGGCTGTTTTTTTTTTATAATGGTTTAGACAACCTCTTAATACGCGTTTAACAATATCGGAGCCAAGATTTAAGTTTTGTTTATAATTTTTCAATTAGACCTGTGGAAATATATATTGCAAATATCTCAGCTCTGAAAGTACCTATTACTTTTCATAACAAAATACGTTTGTTTTGAGTCGATCTATCATAATCTACCACTTTTGGAGACACTAGTGACCGCTCACCTAAAAAACTACATCACTTTTACCCAATGCCCTTTGGAGTAGTTATAAAAAAGGAAAATGCAATTGTATTAAAAACTAAACATAATATATATTTTGTACCAGTATTTAATACCCCGGTTTACGCGACCTCGCTTTACACGGATTCGCTATATACGCGCATTTCAAATTTTTGCGCTAAATTGCCCCGCTTTGCCCCGCTTTACGCGCTCGCCCGGATTGGTCAAATTTAAAAACCGCATGGCGGGGTGGCTTGAGGTATTTAGGCAAATCACTGCGATTTATTTCGTGTTTTGTCAAAGTTACGCATTTTCTCTTCGTAGCCCGATATTCTGTACTTAACTTGTTTTAACCTCACCTCAACGTTCACAAATATGTCTTGTTGTCGCGATTCGTAATCAGAGGTCTAGTTTTGTTAGGCGTGATGGGTAAGTAAGTGCCGCACCACCTTGACATAGATGCTGTTTAAATCATCTTATCATAGATGTACAAGGCCAATGATGATGATGATGGGTGAGGTAAGGCGCATTAGCGCGTTCCGAATAGCAGCCCTGGGTGCACGTGAGGCAGACGTCTGGACGCCAGCGGGGTGACAAACGGCAATTCATACGATCGAGTTCAATTTTATTGTCGCCCCGCTGCTCACTGGCGTCCAGATCGCGGCCTGGAAACGGGAACACATTTATAAAAGATATGTGAAAGATAATAAATTGTTACTTTGTTATGAGTTCCTACGGAGTTGACTAAATACTGAGGAATACCTATGCGTGTCTGAGAAAATAAAGTAGTCTTTTTTTACATCTCGGTTTTTAAAACGTGTGTTAAGTCTGTTACAAATATTTCTAGCAAATGAGTGTATTATGGTCGTATACCGACCTACGGGCTACTCTGATTGGACTAATTGTTGATTCCGCGAAGGCAGCGGAACTCTGCCAATACATTTTTGGTAAGTAAAAAAGTATTTTCAAACTCGAAATAAATATAATTCGCTATAAGGTTGGTCAAATTCGCAGTAATAAAGTGAAGTGATTGAGTAAACAAAACTATAATTACACTAGCTGTTGCCCGCGACTTCGTCCGCGTATAACATGTTATCGACTAAATGTTTGTTAAAGGAATGAATTAAAAAAAAAAGCATTCAATTAATTTTGTACCTAGTCTTTTAGAAAACAATCTAAAACCGAAGTTACAAATCTCTTGCTCTCTATACAAAGTTCGAACCCCCTTTTAACCTTCTTAGGCGAGGAATTCAAAAAACGCTGAAATACGTTTTGTAGTATTTTAGCAAACAGTCTAAAACCGAAGTTACAAATGCCTTACTTTAAAAATATCTTGCTCTCCATACAAACTTTGAACACCCTTATCCCCTTTAGGGGTGTGGACGACGCGTGGCGCCGACGTGGTCGATGTGCGACAGGCCTGGGTTTGACCTTCGCGACCTCACAGTCACCTAACAAGGGGCGTTTAAAAACCGCGGCGGGCGAACCGCGCGTTTCAACCGCGGCGGGTGAACCGCGGCGGTTGAACCGCTCAGCGTGTTTTTAAACGGCCGTAACGCGCTCTGATAGCGCAGGTGCTCTAGGGGAGCACTAATCCCGCAGACTGAGCTGCACTGTTGAAGGATGGGGTGAGGGTGACGATAAAATAATACTTGGCGAAAAATAAATGAAACGGTATAATAAAATAATGAGACACAAACTACTGGTTAAACTTTCCCTATCACAATTTCCTACTTCCTATCACAATTTCCCTACTTCTTCCTTTCTTCTTCTTCCTAGGAGCTCCCACTGGTGGGGCTGAGCGAACACAATTTCATCCGGCGATTATAGCCTCTTTTATACCCCTAAGGCATTAAAAGTGGTGGGGATATAATTTTGAAGACCTCGCCCACTTTTACTATGGAAAAGCTAGTTTTTACGTTTTCCTGGTTTTCAGGGAAACCTTAAGGGTTTTTACATATTTTCCTTCAAAAGAACTATTTCTGAGCTATACATTACAATATCTACTAGTTTTCCTGCTTTTCCCGTTTAAATTGGGAAAGTCGATATTTACGTAAAATTATCAACTTTGGTAACATGAAATGGCTTTGCCAGGCCCTAGTGGCTTTAATTAACATTAATTATCAAAAGTGATTATACATACGTAAGGGCATTTACCGTACCTTCCTAACGATACCTCAATTGCTTTCGTACCTCATCTGGTTACGAAGCTATGGCCGGGTGAGACCGTCAATTTTCACATTTACATTAACGTGGTAGCGTAAGTTTGACTTTTGCTCCCGTCTTTTTAGCCAATCATAGAAATCAACCTGAACCTTGACCATTATTGCACCATAATAAGCAATAATCTCTATGCATACGTTGTGTACATTTTTATTTCACATTTTATGTAACTCTAGTTACCGATGTCCCTTGTTGACGGACTAGATCGGGATATAGTCTCAAGTTGGTTTCTTTACAAATAATTTGGCTGTCTCTCCCTCAATTATCAGGGGTTCTCCCTCTATCGATCTTTATGAAATAATTACTGGAGCTACCTGGTACCTTTATCTTTACTTTAAGCTATTTTCTTCGTCTGTACTTATGGTACTTAGGTCCTAAATAAATTGCGCGCTTCTTATATGAGCCGTTTGCTTTAGGAGCTTAATCTGGGCACAATTGCCGTCCTTATGTGAAGGAATTATAGTTACACATCCTTTCTCTTCGTGACCCGTAGGTCTTATCTTTCACGTACTATTCAACACCCTTTCTCTTCGTGGCCCGTAGGTCCTACATTTCACAAACTACATTCTGTCGCCCACAAGGGGATATATTTAAAAAGAATGCTAAAATAAGTTTTGTAGTCTAAACACGCTAAGATCGAAGTTACAAATATCATACTTTAAATTTTTCTTGCTCTCCATACAAACTTTGAACGCTTTTCAGGGAAAAAATAAAAATAAAACACTCGGTTTTTTTATTGTAATAGGTAAGTATTTTTTCTACAAACTATCAAGTCTCTAGCTAAAAAAAAGTGTTTCCCATACGAACCTTGCACCCCTTTTTAACCCCTTAATGGGTGAAATTTTCCAAAACGCTCGCAGTAGGTATATTTTTTGTATTTTAATAAGTAGGTTCTTAATTTTTCTACAGAGTTTTAAGTTTCTACCTAAAAAAAGTTTTCCTATACAAACATTGCACCTCTTTATCCCCCTCTTAGCGGGTGGAAATTTTCAAACCACTGAAAGTAATTAACCTTTATATTTGTATTCTAATAAATAATCTTTCTACACAATTTCAAGTCCCTAGCTAAAAAAAAAAATTCCTCCATACAAATTTTTACCCGTTTTAATCACCCTTAGGGGTAGAATTTACCAAAACGCTGAAATTTCTTTATTTGTATTGTAATAAGTAATCTTACAACAAAGGTTTGTCCGCTTGCTAAAAAAATATATTTACAAACGTTGCACCCCCTTATACACCCCTAAGGGGTGGAATTTTCTAAAACGCTGAAAGTATTTTATTTTATTTTATTTTATTATGTAATCTTTTTAAAAAGGTTTGAGATTCTAGCTCGAAAAAATTCCCTTTACCAACATTGGACCCCTTTTTCATACCCTTAGGGGGGGAATTTTCAAATCCGCTGTTGTTTTTATTTGTATTGTAATAAGTAATTTTTCTACAAACTTTTAAGCTTCTATCTCAAAAAGAAGTTTCGCTCATACAAACTTTGCAACCCTTTTTAAGCCCCTAATAGGCTGAATTTTCCAAAACGCTGCCAGTACTTTATTTGCATTCTAATAAGTAAGCTTTCTACAATGTATTGAAATTCTTGCTAAAATAATAAACTTTCCCTCATACAAAATTTGCACCCCTTGTTTCTTAGGGGCAGAATTTTCTTAAACGTTGAAAGTACCTTATTTGTATTCTAATAAGTAATATTTATACAAAATTTTAAGTCTCTAGCTCAAAAAATAAAGTTTCCCTCATACAAACTTTGCACCCCTATTTGACCCCTTTAGGGATAGAATTTCCAAAAATCCCTTCTTATCCGTTGCCTACGTTGTAAAAGGTAGTTCTGGTGTAAATTTCAACTCTCTAGCCCCAGTAGTTTCGGCTGTGCGTTGATGAGTGAGTGGGTGAGTCAGTCAGGACATACGAGTAGGCAGTTATATGTAGGTATAGATAGATAGAAGATGACGAAAATCCCATTCAAATATCTCAAAACCGTTTTAATGTCGCATGAGTGAGAGTGAGAAAACGATCAGGGACTGTGACGTCAAGATCCTCGAGCGTCATAGTAAAAAACAATCGTTTCATATGAAGGTGCGTTTTGTGGAAAAGGGACAGAACATAAAACTTTGGAACTTAGTGATTACCTATACATATAACCTCTTGCGTTGATTTTTTCTCTATTATCCTTTTTTCAAGAAAATACATTATGATTATTTTATTTAGTGTCTACCTACAGCCGGGTCCACTGCACCAATGTTTTCCATGTTTTTAAACATCTAACATGTTTTCCGTCAGGTTCGGCAAACAAATAGGGTTTTGTTTTGATTGGCAAAACATGTTTGACGTTTAAAAACCACGAAAACATGGCGCATCGGACGCGGCTTTTGGGGTGTAGTTTCGATTCCTGACCACGAACTTTGGAATTCGAAAATATTCGGATATCTCTATTTCTATCGCACTAACAATAACAATACTCGAGTGACAGGGATGCAGTTATACGAACTTCGAGTTTCGGTTATCGTGGTAGCGCCGCAGGCACTTTGGCAGAATGCGCAAAGAGCGCGTGTGTTTGCCATTAAAAAAAAACAAATTCGTGTTAATTATATTGTTCAAATTTGTTTTTACATTTATAGAAATTACGCCATAATGCGACATTTGCGCATATAAGTTCTCATATCACAATCGAATATTTTTTTATGGTTTAACTTTTGGCATGTGTATCGTAAAGGTCTATCGTCGTGGACTGGATTTAAATTATTAATAAGTGAAAGGCAAAGCAATTCCGCCATTTTGACAAAATTTGACTTTTCTTATAGCTGACAGTTGGAGCAGCGTTTGATTTCAATAAAAGTAAATGAAAAATTAAATGAAGTCGTATATTACGGAAAATTAATTAATTGTCGCAGTCGGATAAAAACTATCCTAAGTTGCAGCTACAATAATAATGTACCTATATAAAATGTTTCATATTTTTCCGTTCATGGGATGCTGAGAACATTCGTACCACACAAAGCTTAGTTTCAAACTGGCTGATTCTTTTTTTAATTTAGAGATTTATTATAAGTGGAGATGACATTGTTTTGTATAATCATGTATTTACATCATTATTCATTAAGATAACATTTCCATACGAATGTTACGTGTGTATTTTTACTTTGTTTAAGTTAGGCATCTGTTATATTATTAACATTTTATCATAATTGAAGAGTGTCTTATCACTCTGGACAAAAAATGATGATCAACTACCACCTAAAATCTCTATCACATTGGAATTTAAACTTAAGGTCATGTTTTAAGTTAAACCAATTATAACTGTTATATTCACTTATTGCAAGTCGCCTTGGGCGACATGTTTCGATCTCTTCGGGAGTTCTTCATCAGAAAGAGTGTATCGCTTCAAGCACTGACTGCGTGCTTTAACATGAAACACTTTGCGCGTAGTTTGTATAATTATTAGCATAATTAAACATTGTCACACACTTTCAATACATTTCACAATACCGTGAAATGATTGGAAGTAACACTTTGCGGTAGCTCAGTTTAAAAAGAGCATTCTCTTTGTCTCGTATGAAAGCTTCATCCGAGCAGTAAATAGCCAGTCTGTATAGAAACTGGAACGCAAGAGAGTGCTTGAAATGTTGCTTTTGTTTTTTTATGCTTTTAGTCGTTCTTGTCATTAATTAAAATGAAATGAATAGACACCCGGCTAGTTTAGGTAGGTTTCAATAGAGATAGTGTAGAGTAGATGTTGAAATGTATTTTTTTTAATAAAGGTGTATGAAGCTGGCTGCGATGATCCAAGAAAGCCAGCTGAGATGGTATGGTCATGTGAAGAGGAGGCCGCCAAACTATGTTGGTAACTTGTCACTACAACTTTTCGTCTCTGGTCGAATATCCAGGGGCAGACCCAGAACGATAAGAGATATCAAGTTATCCGAAACCGATGTGTCAGAGCGAAGTTGAGAAGTAAGACGGGGAAAGCTGACCCTGCCACCATGTGAGATATATAGCTTGGAAGAGAGAGATTTTGTAAGGAATCTATTAAACTCCTTTAATACCACGAAAGCCGTTATGTTTAGGTTTCGTGGCTTTAGTACTAAGTTGTTCGGTACCTATCCAAAATATTATTTAAAAAAACAATATCCTGTATAATTATTTACAATAGATCGATAAAACTACTTATGTGTAAGTATATGTATGTGTTTTTGCACATACAACGATTCAAGGAGAACTACATATTTATATCTGAATGGAGAAGCAATTTGGTGCAAAATGGTAAATTATTTCCCCTTCGTCGATATGATCGAAAAAATCGGTCGATCGTTGAAGATAGTCTTTATTATTTTATTTATTTTTAGATTTTTTGATGCGTTTTGTTCGTGTTTCCTTATTTTCTATAACGAAGATTGAAATAATACAGATAAATTCGTACTACCGTTAGGTTTTTATAATGATTTTTTATGTCTTGTATGTATACAAGACATAAAATCATTATAAAAACCTAACGGTAGTACGAATTTATCTGTTGTATGTATACAAGACATAAAATCATTATAAAAACCTAACGGTAGTACGAATTTATCTGTTTCATTATATATAATTTATTAGTATTTTACTTTTTATATAATTATTGTACAAGCCTAACTTATGTAGTTCTCCTTGAATCGTTGTATGTGCAAAAACACATACATACTTACTCATAAGTTAGTTTTATCGATCTCTTGTAAATATATTATACAGTAGGGTGGGTGGGTCACAGTAGTATAAGAAAAACAAAATATATTTTTTAAACTTCTAATGGCAATATTAACGTGTTACATTATAACATATACGTAAATAAAAAGTTTCATGTTAATTAAATATTATATACTGCCTCCGGATTGACTTTAAAAATTGGAAAATTTTAAAATATTTTTGTTTCTGAAAACTAGACTAATTGCATATTATAGTTAGCTGTAAATGTGGATGTAAATAATAAAACGTAATATATGAACCTTGTATTTTATTTATACGTGAATTTATAGACATAGGTAATTAATGTATGGCTATTAAAACCTACTTTAATTTATACGAAAAACCTTCTTACTGTCGAATTATGGCATGAGTTTACGCGGCTCAATTTTCACTGTAGTAAAACAAACCTTCACGAGCTGATTTTGAACACAAACTTCTCGAAGTTTCAGTTACAGTTTTAACTGATGATCTCTCAACTGCTTGGGTATGGCATGGTAATCGTAAAAAAAAATCATTTTCTTCTCCTCGAGTGATGTAAGACTCAAGCTCTTCATTAGAAACTTGCGCCAGGATTGGTGGTTCTGTAACCAGAATCTGCCAGTCAATCAGATATATAATATACTTTAGCATCCATTTTAATGTCTGGAACCTGAAATTGTATTAACATTTGTGGTTTTTGAACTCGTGCTTTTAGAATTCGACTCAGAGTCAATTCTCTTATATGTTTTTCAGGGTCTGTTAACATCGCGAGCAATAGATTTTCAGGATGGGCAAAGAAGCTGTTGCGTTTTACTACCGGATCAATAATAGTATTGAGTTATGTCGATAAGTAACGAGACCTAGATATTAATTACCATAAATAACTTGTGAGTGTACTTCCTATCTCTATTTCCCTACTTAAGTTTTCTTCTGCTTCCTAGGAGCTCCCACTGATGGGGCTGAACGAACACAAATTGGGCTGGCGAATGTAGCCTGTTTTATACCCCTTAGGTCCACTAAATTAATGGGATCTCTGTTCAGCAAAATTATACAATATTAGGCCAATAGGGCGTTTTTAGGATTTTCAATTTACGAGGCCTCGCCTACTTTCATTATCAAAAAACTTCCTTTCTCGTTTTCCTGGTTTTCAGGGGAACCCTAAGGGTTTTCATATATTTTCCTTCGAAAGAACTATTTCAGGGCTATACATTACAATGTCTATTAGTTTTCCTGCTTTTCCCGTTTAAATTGGGAAAATCGATAATTACGTTTGGTAACATTAAAAAGCTTCGCCAGGCTTTAAATAACATTTGTACTTAAAAATTATTATACCTACGTAAGAGCATTTACCTTACCTTTCTAACGGTACCCCAATGGTCTTCGTACCTCATTTGGTTACGATGCTATGGCCGGTAGATACCGTCCATTTTCACATTTTCATTATCTTGGTAGCGTAAGTCTGACTTTTGCTCCAATCTTTTTAGCCAATCAGGGAAATCAACTCGAACTTGGCAACTCTTGCGCAATATTACATAGGTAATACCTTAATACATTTTAATCTAGAATTTACTTTACTCATTTTAGTAACTCTAGTCACCGATGTCCCTTGTTCACGGACTAGCTCGGGATATAGTCTCAAGTTGGTTTCTTTACAAATACTTTTGGCTGTCTCTCATTCGATTATCAGGGGTTCTCCCTCTATCGATGTTCATAAAATAATTACTGGAGGTACCTGGTACCTTACAAGCTATTCCTTATGTATGTACTCTAAGTACGTATATAAATATAAAATAGCGTACTACTCAATCTGGGTCGCATAGTTTAATTAGCCTACTACTTATGGCGTTATTTCGTACAATTTTCAAACCTTATATTTAGGTATAATTATGTGGTCAGAGTGACCCTGAGGTACCTGGCCTTACATTTTCACTTAAGGCTACGGTCTTGCGAGTTCTGTCGCTCACATCATTATAAAAACCTAACGGTAGTACAAATTTATGTGTTTTATTATGTATAGTTTATTAGTTTTTTACTTTTAATAATGTTGGGTACTCCTCTTTGTAAGCCTCTTCTGACCAGGAACCGTAGGGTCGTCAATGAAGAACGCAAGGATAGTACAATCTTGTTTTAATGTAGAAATATGTTTGTATATTACATGCGTTCGATAGGTAATTTATATTTATTAAAGTGTGTTGCCGCTATGGCGGTACGTTGCAGTCTGAGGTGCTCGGAGCGGGGTCGTGACGTATCCGTGACGTCACTAGAGTACCGTTGCATCTCTGTACTGGTTTGTGTTGCGCCAACAAATATTAATTATTGTACAAGCCTAACTTAAGAGAATACTTTAAAATTCCCGGTTTTTTTATTGTTTTATTTGTAAACACATAATTACCCAGCTGGACACCAAATTTCAATGTTCTAGGTCATGTGAAAGTGGGTTAGGGTTTTGGTCTATAGGTCAGCTGTCAGCTGGCCAAGTCAAGTCTAACTTACTTTAAGATCTCACATTTTTAAATAAGAACAATTGTTATAGGTATCCAATAAAGCAAATACATAGAGTTTAATACTTGTTCATAATTTTATTTTGTTCCTATAAATACATATTATGATTTTGCATACAACTTGGCACTCATTTAGATCTCCATTCTTTTTGCGGCGAAGCCCACAGCCAAGCATAATTTTTGTATTGAACTTGGCTCTCCTTTTTTACATTCATGTTTTTGGTGGGATCTACTTATGTGGAACATTTAAGTAAGTAGGTATAGTAAACTTAAATAACAACATAATGTAATTAATGTATTATACATTTACCGTTCAATCCCAATACACTCACTCGTACTTGAGGCGCATACAAAAATAAACTATTTATGTTGTAACCACGATCCTCTACACTCAATAAAGCTGGGCCATTGTACCTGTATCAATAAGACCTGTCCCTCTGTGCCCTCCCTCTTTGCATTATCATACATACAATGTATCGTAGCTACAAAAACAGTTTCCGGGGTATGTTCCTCAGACTGTCCCGGAAATAATTTATTGCTCTAGGAACTAAATATATAAAAAATAAGCATATTATTCTTTACAATCTATGACCTTCGTATGAATTATGAAGCGTCGAGATACAATATAAAATTTAAGGCTGTCCGTAGTGTCCGTATCGTTTTAGGTAGGTATTTCTTATATGAGCCTAAGACTAGGCCAATACCATGATATAGTGATACCATGGGATTCATTTGCAGACTTTTTTGCATTTATCAAACACATTGCGTGGCCCGTAACACGCAGTAAGAAGTTATAATTTTAGTCTTATTTGGCAACTATGAGGCCATTAACGACTGGCCATTTGACCAGTTTTGCCAGTTTAGACAACCGACTTATGGAAAAAAAGATAAGCTTTGGTAACCCTGTTTTTAACTTCAAGCAAATACAGGAGGATTGTTTGATATAATCAAATATGATTTAAATAAGGTAGTAAGTGTTTCGACATTTGCTTCCTTAAATATTGTACAGTCGAGGTCGAAAATATGTGCACGGACAAACTGATCAAAGTTATGTGAACACAACTTTATTCTCAAGGTTATGTGAACACAACTTTATTGCTCAGATATTTTTGAATCTTTGGGACCGTACATATAATATTTCGTAACTGACTTTGTTAAGATCTGAAACAACAATCTTTTACCCATAGGGCTCCCTCTTTTTTTAGCCTGCAAAACAAATTTACCAAAAAATCGTTAAAAATAGGGTTACCACAGCCTATCTTTTTTCCATGAGTCTTACTAGATTTAACGGACCTTTATAAAACCAAACCCTTATTGTTAGTATAGTTATTTAAAGCGTCAGTATAAAATTGAATGAATGTGTGGCGCATAAAGTATGAATCGATTCGTCGTTGACAAGGTCATGAGGCTGGTACCTATCACAACTCAATCAATTCCATTGATGTACTCACAACGGGAACTATAAAACCTCGCAGATTTGTGTCGAAGTCAACCATGTCACTAGCGGCTTCATTTACTTGCTCAAATACGACATGTTTACTGGCTGTTTGTTTTGCCTTATAATTTGACTGGTATCGGGTAAGACTCCTCTTTGCTCTCCGTTCGAAATAATATTTCAAAACAGACCTTTATAGAGATATTTTGTAACATTAAAATTATAAACATTTGTTATTTTAACAAAAGGGGACTTAGTCGCGTACAATTAATTGAACTTACATATTAATTTCTAGAAAAACTTAGTTATCCCCAGAAAAACAAGATATTGCCGAGCAAAGCTCGGTCAGGGCTGTTATTCGCTACGCGTTAATGTGGCTCACCCCGCCGGTCACCCGTTACGAAACTAGACCTCTACCTTCGCTTAATTACGAGGGTCAAACGGAAAGTTCTTAGAAAATCAAAAACTGAGCAATCAAGCAACTTATTACTTTTATTATATCTTTTCAAAATAGCCTCCCTTCACATCAATACATCGCTGCATTCGATAGAACCACTGAGAAAAGCACTTTGCCCACTCGTCCTTAGGGGTCTCTTCGACGGCCTTTTGAAACGCAGCCACTGCTTCGTCGGCGTCCATAAAACGTTTTCCTCGAAGTTTTTCTTTAATTTTTGGGAATAAATAAAAATCACAAGGTGCAAGGTCGGGGCTATAAGGTGGGTGACCCAGTAATTCCACGTTTGCCGTCGCCAAATAGTCGATCGTTTGCTTGGCGGTGTGCGATGAGGCGTTGTCGTGGTGAAGCAGGATCCTACTGCGAGGCCGTTTTTCTCGAACTTTTTCCAAGACAAGTGGTAAACAATTGTTAGTGTACCACTTCGCAGTAACTGTTTTTTGATCCTCTAAAATAATTGTTGCGTAATGACCAGTCCTTCCGAAGAACGAGGCCACCATCTTTTTTCCCACACTTCGACCTCTCTTCACTTTAGTAGGCAACTCCTCGGAAGGAAACACCCACTCAGCAGACTGTCTTTTAGTTTCAGGATCATAACAGTAAATCCAGCTTTCGTCACCCGTAACTACGTCGAACACAGCATTTGAGTCACCTCCGTTGAATCTTTGACCCATTTCACGGCACCAATCAACACGACGGACTTTTTGGGCTTCTGTCAAATTATGAGGTATCCACCGGGCACAAAGCTTCCTCACCGCTAAATGTTCATGGAGGATTTTGTGGACTTGACTCATACCAATGGCTAAGCTTGTACGAATCTGCTGATAGGTTACTCTTTTGTCAGTCTCTATCATACGCCGCACAACACTGATGTTATCTTCAGTAGTCGCCGTAGAAGGCCGGCCCTCACGCAGATCATCAGTGAGATCAGTGCGGCCACGTTTAAATTCATTAAACCAGTTGTAAATAGTAGCACGAGATGGGGCTTCATCGTGAAAGGCCAATCGAAGTCTATCATAACTTTCTTGTTGACTTAAATTACATCGAAAGTCGTAAAAAATCATTGCTCGAAAATTTTCTCGCGTTAAATTCATGCTCACGTAGTACACACAATTTTCAATTTGCCGCCAAATCGTAAAACAAATGACAATCGAGTGGAATTCGTACACAAAAATATTAAGAAAGAGTTCCATTTTCAAATTTTGAACTTATTTTTTTATTATATTTATTACAAGTGGCCAGTTCTAAAGACTTTCAGTGTCGCCCTCGTACTACGCATCGCGGTGTCAAGATATATTTGTGGGTGATCGTTGAGGTGAGCTTAAACAATTTACAGAATAGGGGGGCTGGAGACCTACCCGAGTAGGTACGGAATAAGCACCAAGCAAAAGTACTATGTAGGTCTAAAAGCTGAAGAGATCACTAGTATGATCTTTTGAAAAAAAAAACTGAATTTCAACAAAAAAATACCATATAATTAGTATGGTGTACCGTGTACCGTACTATTTGGCCACTTTGACTGCTACAGAGTATTAATTGACGCTGAGTGTACATGTAGGCGTGTACGTCTGCGACGGTTACGCCCGGTCAACGACAATTATATAAATCACTAATCAGCGAACCATGACTTTCACGCGTTAGTTATAACAACTTTTCGTTAGTTAATATTTTTATTAAAACAATAGTTTGAAGCGACAACTATGGTGTAAAAAGGAATAAACTCAACAGTTAAGTGAGCTGCAATCCAATCCCGCTGAATTATTATTTCACAGGGCATGTTTATTTTTGCTATCACGCTCACGTTTCATGTAAATATACCCCAACAATAATTGGACTAATGACACAAGAATTTCACTTTAGTATTTCTGACAGCGATTTTACCAATTAATTTAAGTTTTAACACTTGATCAGTCGCTTCTGGATCTACAGGACCCAGCTCCCTACATTATAAACACTAACTTGTCTGTTAGGTATCGTGCGACGTTGCCGTTCTCAGTACCACAGTCACCAAAGGTGGGTGGGGGTGGGGTGTTGGTTCCAGTCACTAACGTTGTCTGGAAGAGATCGCTTTTTAGCGATAAGGCCGCCTGTTGTTGTCTACCATTGTTTATGTTTAATTTACCTTTGTTTTTCTGTTATGTACTATTTCTGGTGAGGAATCTATATACAACAATGACCTCAAATTCACCAATTTGTTATTTTGACATAGGTACCACTCAAATAGCTATCACGCAAATATCGTTTGTTCACCACAAATAGCAATATCACCTACATTTACATCTTGGTTGCTACAAAAATTTACTGCTTAAGAGAATATAAATAGGTACCTACAACTCCCGTAGTTATTCACCATACGCACCTTTAACGTCCGTCGCTCGCGACCGCGGTGCGCCAATTGACCGGCAAATCGACGATTAACATTTATTTGAAGGTACAATACAATACATATATTCTTTACTAGCTTTTGCCCGCGACTTCGTCCGCGTAGAACTCGTTTATATCGTAGCTCAATACAAACTTTCACCCTCCATCCCCCTTTTAGGGGTAGATTTCCGATATAAAAACTATCCTATGTCCTTCCCCGAGACTCAAACTATTTTTATCATCATCATAATATCAGCCGAAAGACGTCCACTGCTGGACATAGGCCTCCCCCAAAGAGTTCCAAAGTGACCAATCCTGCACCACCCGCATCCAGCGGCTTCCCGCGACCTTTACCAGGTCATCAGTCAACCTAGTGGGGGGCCTACCAACGCCGCGCCTACTAAATACCTCTATACAACATTTTATCTAAATGGGTTGTATAGTAGCTCCATACAAATATGCTACCCCCATTTCACCCCCTTAAGAGATCATTTTCGGGATAAAACTATCCTATGTCTTTCCCCAGGACTTCCAACTATCGCTATATCGTAAATGGGTTCCATCCAAATTTTCACCCCCTTTTCACCCTCTTAGGGGATGATCTGCGGAATAAAAACTATCATATTTCCTTTCCCAGGACTCGAACTATCTCTTAACCAGATTTCATCTGAATGAGTTCCATCCAAATCTTCACCCTCATTTCATCTTCTCAGGCGATGATTTTCGTTACAAAAACTATGCGTCTTCCTTTCCCGGGATTCCAACTATCTCTGTACCGAATTTCACCTAAATGGGTTCTATACTAATTTTCACCCCTCATTTCACCCCCTCAGGAGATGATTTTTCAGGATAAAAACTATGAATTGTCCTTCCCTGGGACTCCCACTATCTCTATACCAAATTTCACTTAAATGGATTTTATCCAAATTTTCACCCTCTATTTCATCCCTTTAGTTTAGGGGATGATTATCGGGATTGAAAATATCCGTTGTCATTCTCCGGGACTCAAGTTAACTCTAAACCAAATTTCATCTAAATGGGTTCCATCCAAATTTCACCCCTCATTTCACCTTCTTAGATGATTTTCGGGATTAAAACTATACATTGTCCTTCCCCTATATATTCCCCTATAATTTTCGGGATAAAAACTATCCGTTGTCTTTCTCCGGGACTCAATCTATCTCTATACCAAATTTCATCTAAATGGGCTACATCCAAATTTTTACCCCCATTTCACCCCCTTAGGGGATGATTTCCGGAATAGAAACCTCAAACTATCTTTCAACCAAATTTTATCAAAATGTGTACAATCTTTGTGAAGAAGAAGGTGTTTTTTTATTGTCAATACCATTTATTTTAATAGTTTTCATTATATTATCCTGGGTCCAGTGGACCGCATAGCGACTAAAAGTGCTTGAAAATAGGGCGCGACTACTCAAGTGTCAAGTTTATATTAGTCCGTTTCAATTTTAAACAGTGTATGTTATACTCAGAGCAATGACGCGTAGGTGCAGTGTCTAAGAGGCAACGGGATGGCTCGCAGTATTTGAGCTCCCGAAGTGTAGTGAGACTGAGCCAACTTGGACTGATGCGAAAACATAAAAACATTATTAAAAAAAAATAGTCTCGAGGCAGCCGATTGAAACAGCGGTTGCCTGAGAGTGTGTACGCTATTTATATAATGAAATGCTGTTTCAATCGAATCATTATCATATCATCATCAGCATATCAGCCGAAAGACGTCCACTGCTGGACATAGGCCTCCCCCAAAGAGTGCCAAAGTGACCGGTCCTGCGCCACCTGCATCCAGCGGAATCCCGCGGCCTTTACCAGGTCATCAGTCCACCTTGTGGGGGCCTACCCACGCCGCATCTTCCGGTACGTGGTCGGCACTCGGGAACCTTTCAGCCCCAACGGCCATCGCTTCTATGAATATGCGGGTATATGCCATAATCGCCATTGTTTTATTTAACTATATAAGTTTCTGATATGAATAATGATAAGCATCGTACTTTTTTATGATAAAAAGGGGCTAAACTGTAAAACACTTCCCATCCGATTATAAAAAATCTTTCACCAGTAGGTAAACAGAGACTGGCCAGGAAACGCTCAGAAACAACGGCATACGGACTGGAGCCAATCTTGCCCCTGCCACAAAGCTAAATATACAATCAGCTGGACCAACACAATAAAGACCTACACCAAAGATACTGGGAGGAGTTAGACACATGCAGACAGACCAAAGAGATTCTTTCGAAACACGACTACAAAATCACAACCACACTACTAAGGACACATAGAAACCAACTGCGCAATAAAGTGGGTATAATAACAGGACACAACACCTTGAACAGACACCTCTATAATTTAGGTATCACAGACAGCCCCATGTGCAGAGCGTACATGGAGGCAGAAGAACCGACTGGACTGCAAGCAGGTAGAAGTATACAGAATAAAGCACTTAGGTTCTCCAAACACACTACGGGACGCAGTCAGCAACACCAAGGCACTCACCAACTTTTTAGACGAGCTGGGGTGGTTAGAGTAGCGCCACACCGCCGTTTCACGCAAAATAGGCACAATAGATGTCGACTTGCGGAAAACGCCCAGTATAACAAACTTACTAACTAAGTAAACAGAGTTGATCTTTGTAATCGACATAGGCTAGACTATGTCGATTACACTACACACTTTGTACTACGAGGGCGGAGCCGCGCAGGCAGTTGGTATTTTTATAAAACTTTGTGCATATAATAATATGTTACTCAGTCCCTACAATTGGGTACTTTCCTGAATAATATAATTGTAATTATATTATGTTCGTCACTTAGATTATCAAAAAATTTTGGACGCGTATTTTTTTGTTTGTGAATTAAACAAAAAATGATGAAGGTACAGCCCGTTAAATTTCCGCGTGACGTCAAATTATGTTAAAAAGTGTACTATAATGTGAAGTCACGCGAAACTTTAACGGGTTATATCTGCATATTTTTTTGTTTAATTGACAAACAAAAAAGTACGTATCCAATATTTTTTTATAATCTAACTGACGGACTGAATAGCTTTTTTTAGGAAAGTAGCCAATAATGGGGAACTTGCACGGGACTTCAATTTCGAATAAATTGCACTCAATCGATGCGGATATACGTAAAAATATCATACAAAAGAAAAAAAAGGAAAATAAAACTTGTATTAGTGTTATCTCACGTTAAAATGACGAAATATTTTTTTAAATTTTTTCGATAAAATAACATAACAGTTACATAGAATATTAAATAAAAAATAATATTTTATATTTAAGTATAGACTTAAACGCAAATTTTATGGAGATAGTTGCAAATTAATGTTTTACTGCATAGTAAACGCGCCTAGAATATATGTTGTGACGTCATAGCATAAGCCCGTTTAATATAGAGCGTTTTCGGGGGGTGCCGGCGCGTGCAATTTTCAAATGCATATAACATCAGAAAAATAAATCATAAGAAAGTTTAAATGCTACAGTTGTTTTAATGCTGGATTATACTTTTGATTTTCGTAACAAAATAAATAGATGCAAGTTCCCTATTATACTCGTTTCACATTCTATCGTCTGAATACCTTCTCATTCTCTTTAAAACAATGTGAAGAATTTTACAAGGCAGGGGTCCATTGCATAACAACTTGTAATATTTGTATTACACGCGAACATCTTTTCAAATCCTTTCATTAGAAAGATACTACCGCTTGTATAAGTCTTAAATTTAATGGGCCCCTCTCTGTAGGACTTTGATTTGATATTTTTAGATTGAATACACTACGAGTTTTGACTAAAAATCTAATTGTCTGCCATTTAAACTATTCCATATTATGGTCAGTAAGTTGTAGGTATAATAAAGAAATGTATGTCTCTAGAGAAGTAAGTAACACCACGATTACTCCATTGTTGGAACCAATAAAGAGGTAAAGAGGTGTAATGTATGTTTGTGTTGGTCGCCAGAACCACGTTCCGTATTCGGCAACAAGCAAAGCAGCTGAGATTGGCTTGGAATCCGGAAGTAAGAATGAATACCGACGTAGGGTTCTCAACTCATCGCAATCTTTTTATGTATGTTTGTACCAATTACTCGAACACGCCTGGACCGATTTGGAAAAATCTTTTTTTGGTTAAAAGGGTATGCTTCCCAGGTGGTCACATAGTCATCAGGTCAGGATCTGATGACGGAATCCTGGAGAACCCGACGGAACTCTTCAAATTTTATAAGCACACTTGAAGCGATTTGGGTACCTGTTTGAACTTGAAGTTGGTCAAAACTTTTTTTTAAGTAAATTTATGAGCTTTATTTATGAGAGGTGATAAACAGTTTTTGTATTAAATTGATTTTGTATAGGTTCTTACCTAGATTTGTAATATACCTACTAATAGGTATTTTTCATGTATATCATCACTCGTTTCTACGTAGGTACCTAAATTAAATCCTTTCCTGCATTAATAAGCAACTAATCAATTTATAATAAAGCAGCAATACTCGTTATGTACCTAGTATAATAAGGCCAAATAGACTGTGGCGTGGTACGTTTTAGCCTTAAATTCTTAATGAACCGGAAATAGTCAGGAATAACAACAGCAAGTAACGATAAAATGAATACTGACTGAGGTTAATTGGGTATCAATTACTTATGTAATGACGTAATGTAAGACAGACTTTTAATAAATAAGCACATGCAAACGATAGGAATGTGTGACACAAGGCAGTGCAGATTCTGCTTTGAAGCAGAGGAGACGCCTACATACATCCTAACCGATTGCCCTTGCCTCATGCGCAGTCGTAACTCCTTCCTGGGCAAACACATCATGTGCCCGGAGGAGATCAGATTTCTTGAGTTCAACAAAATCCTGCAATTCTTCGAGTTTGCAGGACTTGACCAAGAATTGTAGTAAGTGGCGATCACAATAGATCAGCGATGGTCGCAGTGATATAAGGGCTTTGACAGCCCGAAAGCCACTACCAAAATAATAATAATAATAAGACAGACTTTTTGCTTCTTCTACTTTGTCCCAAAAACGATATAGACCTAGATGGCTGGGTCAGAAACTTACAAAGAAGACAACTGAATTAATATTTAACATTACCCAGTAATTATTTGATCGTAGGTACGTTCAATTCGTTTCTTATAAAAAAACCTATTTTATTTACACTTCTTGAACCAACTGAGTTTTGATTATTGATTTGTCTTGTTTTAAATATTTATGTAACAATTGTCTGTAAAAACAGAGAGTTAGGTACTGTGAACTATAATATATGAATATATCTGTTTTAGTAATTTCATTAGCGTTATAAATATAATGCTACGTTACGAACGATGGAGTGTACCAAACTAAGTAAGTGCGAGGAATTATTTTTTTATGACCATTTAAAAGAACCAAACCCCAAGCCTAAAAGTCGTTCATCATGCAAATGTATCAAACATCTCGAATGATCGATGAAATTGTGCCCATTTCTCAACTTGTGCCCATGAATCTTTCCCCCCAATCGAAATATTAACGATGATGAATGATCGTCTCTGTTTCAATGAAAAATACGGAAAATTATGATAAATTGATTGACTATGTGAAAATAATAAATCACCATTGGTTTTCAGTTGTAAAACTTTATTGCTTTGTTTGCTTCCTGAATACTGATTTTCTTATTATTGGTGAAATGAAGACCGAAAATACTCGAAGAATTGAATTATGAATTTAAACTGCAGTAGCATTTTAAACAAAAAGTTTATTTTCAAACTGCCAGTGAAATTGATTTCAAATGAGCCTCCGGTTTGAAAGACAACAAGAAAAAAAATATTAATAAATAAAAACTTTCTCCAAATATTATTCCAATAGAAACATCAGTAAATAAGTTTCAGTCAAAAAATTTCATTTTAGTACAAGCTTTTACTGCCGATTGTACTTTTCTGCATACCATCAACAAGTACTCATTGAGACGATTCTAACGAGCCCAAACTCGATGGGGTTGTGTCGATTTATTGCGGAGTCCCTATGGCCACCTTCCAGCTCCAGCATCAGATCAGCTCCAAGTCATCATAATATTGCATTGTCATGCGATATACATATGCTTGAAAAAATTCAGCTCAATTGGATACCAGGAAGTGACTGAAAAATGGATTGCAAATTTTGATGGACAACTCACATACTTACATACTTATTTACTACGAGTACATATTTACATACCGCAAGTTAATATAAAGCTAGTAATAAAAAGATTCCAATCAGATACCTTTACAGAGCATAAAGAGAAAGCTCATGTCTATTGAGACAAGAGCGCTCTCTTCATGAATATTCACTACTAGCTTTTGCCCGCGACTTCGTCCGCGTAGAACTCGTTTATATCGTAGCTCGATACAAACTTTCACCCTCCATTTCCCTTTTAGGGGTAGATTTCCGATATAAAAACTATCATATGCCCTTCTCTGAGACTCAAACTATCTTTATCATTATCATCGTCATCATCATATCAGCCGAAAGACGTCCACTGCTGGACATAGGCCTCCCCCAAAGAGTTCCAAAGTGACCAATCCTGCGCCACCCGCATCCAGCGGACTCCCGCGAAGTTTACCAGGTCTTCAGTCCACCTTGTGGGGGACCTTTTTTTTTTCGTGGGAGAAACCTGCGAACCCATCGGGATATGACTGGGTTATGTGGTATTTCTATCCACTTAAATCTCCACGGCGGCCGGCATTTGCGCTTTCATGCGGAGGACTCCAGGATCTCATACTGAAAGCACTGGAGCCCTCCTCGCGCCTCGCCACATTTGTCTCGTCCTAGGATGATGATATTGATGATGGTCGCCTACCCTGGGGTTTTTAGGTGAGTGGCCCGGCCCCCGCCTGATACACTGCGACCCCGATGACCCCCTTTAGTCGCCTTCTACGACAGGCGGGGATGACCGTACACCTATTCTTATCCGAGCCTACACGGTTACCTTGTGGGGGGCCTACCAACGCCGCGCCTACTAACTACCTCTATACCAAATTGTATCTAAATTGGTTGTATAGTACCTCCATACAAATATTTACCCCCCATTTTACCCCCTTAGGAGATGATTTCCGGGATAAAAACTATCCTATGTTCTTTCCCAGATCTCAAACTTTCCGTAAACTAAATTTCATCTAAATGGGTCACTCGCATCCAAAAAGATTTTCGTGATAAAACTATCCTTTGTCCTTCCCCAGGACTCCCAACTATCGCTTAACCGTAAATGAGTTCCATCCAAATGTTCACCCCTCATTTTATCCTCTCAGGCGATGATTTTCGTTCCAAAAACATGCGATTTCCTTTCTCGGAACTCCAACTATACCGAATTTCATCTAAATGGGTTCTATTCTAATTTTCACCCCTCATTTCACCCACTCAGGAGATGATTTTTCAGGATAAAACTATGAATTGTCCTTCCCTGGGACTCCCATTATCTCTATACGTAATTTTAGTTAAATGGAGTTTTTCCAAATTTTCACCCTATATTTCATCCCTTTTGGGGATGATTATCGGGATTAAAAATGTCCGTTGTCATTCTCCGGGACTCAAACGAACTATATACCAAATTTTATCTAAATGGGTTCCATCCAAATTTTCACCCCTCATTTCACCATCTTAGATGATTTTCAGGATAAAAACTATACATTGTCCTTCTCCGGAACCCATACTATCTTTATACCAAATTTATCCAAATAGGGTTCATCAAAATTTTCACCCCCTATTTTATGCCCTTGGGGAATTTTTTCGGGACAAAAGCTATCCTTTTTTCTTTTCCGCGACTCAAACTTTCTCTAAAGGTACCAAATTTCATCTAATGGGTTCCATCCAAATTTTAACCCCCATTTATTTTCACCCCCCTCGGGGATGATTTCCGGAATAAAAACTACTCTATGTCCTTTCCCAGGACTTAAACCATCTCTATACCAAATTCCATCAAAATTTAGTTAAACCGCATTTAAATTTTCACACAAAAATCGAAAAAAAACATTAAGTTTTAGGGGTCCCCATACTCAGAACTGAAACTCAAAAATTTTTTTTTCATCAAACCCATACGTGTGGTGGGGTATCTATGGATAGGTCTTCAAAAATGATATTGCGGTTTCTAATAATATTTTTTTCTAAACTGAATAGTTTGCGCGAGAGACACTTCCAAAGTGGTAAAATGTGTGTCCCCTCCCCCTGTAACTTCTAAAAAAAATGTACATTACCATGCAAACTTCCACCGAAAATTGGTTTGAACGAGATCTGGTAAGTAGTTTTTTTTTAATACGTCATAAATCGTAAACCGCAATTTATTTCACGGAACCCTTCATGTGCGAGTCCGACTCGCACTTGGCCGCTTTTATATTATTTATGTTGTCTTGATTTCGGATTTTTATCACTATGTTTAAAAGTCTAGTAGTTCTAGTACTACTGTGTTACCAACTCTTAAGCCATTGGTACCTAAATATGTTATTGCGTTCACGTATGTTTATTACACAGCCTAAAATCGTCGTTCAACTAATTATCGAGCACAAGTCCAATTTCGCAAGCGTACATCTTCTAATTAATTTGCAATATTAATGTGTGTGCTACAGGTTAATTTGTACAATTTTCACATTACTCGGAAATTGCTTGTCTCTCATTTTCAAGCTTGGTTTTGCTGCCGTCTTGCAATGCAAATGTGGCTATTTCAATCCTTTTAGTAGAAAGTGCAAATTATATTTGCACCAATTTGCTTCTCACTAAACAATATAATAAAACACATTATAATAAACTAAGGCATGTAATCCTGAAAGGGGCAGGTAGACAGAATACAGTATTTTTTTAGGGTTCCGTAGCCAAATGGCAAAAAACGGAACCCTTATAGATTCGTCATGTCTGTCTGTCTGGCTGTATATCCGTCCGTATGTCACATCCACTATTTCCGAAACTATAAGAGCTATACTGTTGAAACTTGGTAAGTAGATGAATTCTGTGAACCGTATTAAGATTTTAACACAAAAATCGAAAAAAAACATTAAGTCCCCATAATCATAACTGAAACTCAAAAAAAAAATTTCATCAAACCCATACGTGTGGGGTCTATTGGATAGGTCTTCAAAAATGATATTGAGGTTTCTAATATTTTTTTTTTCTAAACTGAATAGTTTGCGCGAGAGACACTTCCAAAGTGGTAAAATGTGCCCCCCCCCCCCCCCCCTGTAACTTCTAAAATAAGAGTATGATAAAACTAAAAAAAATATATGATGTACATTACCATGCAAACTTCCACCGAAAATTGGTTTGAACGAGATCTAGTAAGCAGTTTTTTTTTAATACGTCATAAATCGTAAACCGCAATTTATTTCACGGGACCCTTCATATGCGAGTCTGACTCGCGCTTGGCCGCTTTTTTATTAATGGCCGGTTTAAAGATGGGGAATTTGTGATAGGTTGCTAGTCAGTCTCCCACTACACACTTCAATTCTATTTCCACAGTGTAACATTTACCTTATTAAGAACGGTTGCAGTCCTCATCATTCTAAGGGACGCAAATGCACGTCCCATGCCTCAGTCGTGATACTGTGCCATGTTTGAGGATTCTCACATTACGGGACATCTAGCAGGCTTTTCATTCTGTCCCTGTAACAGCAAAGGACTTCTGTACGCTGCTAATGTTAACGTGCGTTTTGGCACACTCTTTTTACCTGTTTTTCTGTGGTTTTAGCAGTATTTTAAATACTGTTTTAGTGCTAATATTAACATTTCCTGAAATTAAATATAATTTGTTCATGTTTGACAATCTGTCATAACAACGATATTATGTCAAGTTATGTTAACCGCATCACCATGCAGTCTAGGTTGAATACTTTTAGTCTAAGGTTGTATTCACTTTTCGTTATTATGTGATCCTGGTACCTTGTAAATTTTTGAATTGTAAATTTAGAACTAGAAATTCTAGAATTCTTGGTCCTTCTAGAATTCTTGGTCTGTTGGGGTATATAAGCCCATACAATGGGCGGAACGAGCAGTTTTACGTCGACTTCCAAACCAGGAAGACTTCTTAATTGACCTGTGCGGGGTCACAGTTGGCCCCGCACCTCAAGAAGGTCCCTCCTACGAGTTCTGGCAGCGCGTTGACGAACCACGTCCTTTATCTGCACGTGCTCCTTGTGGACGCCAGTACGCGCCCCTCTTTGGCGTCTGTACGCCCTACCTGCACGCGCTCCTGGGTTGCGCGCCCTATCTGAACGCGCCCCTCTTTGGCGTCTGTACGCCCTACCTGCACGCGCTCCTGGGTTGCGCGCCCTATCTGTACGCGTCCCTCTTTGGCGTCTGTACGCCCTACCTGCACGCGCTCCTGGGTTGCGCGCCCTATCTGCACGCGCCCTTGGATTGCGCGCTTGGACTGCGCGCTCTACCTGTACGTGCCCTTGGACTGCGCGCTCTACCTGTACGCGCCCTTGGACTGCGCGCTCTACCTGTACGCGCCCTTGTTTTGCGCGCCCTATCCGCACGCACCCTTGGATTGCGCACCCTATCTGTATGCGCCTTGGACGGCGCGCACTATCTGCGCACGACCTACCTCACGTTTTCTTTACCTTTTTTACGCTCAACCTCTAAATTCTGTACGGTGTGCCATTGTAACCCCTGCACTTGTCAAAACTAAAAAATAAATATACGACCCCGACCCGAATACCTTTTTTCCTTTCTGTAGACTAGCTTTTCTAACTGTTCCGTGGGCTATCAATATCTTGGTAGTCCACGTAACGTGACAGTTGACTCCTTAGGATACCTACGAGACGGAAGGGGGTGCTAATCTTACCCGATACATTATACTGTTCTGTGCCGATACCACACAGCACCACTTAAATTTGCTTCTTCGGTAACAAAATGGTGCCTGAATTTGTATGATCGTAAAATAGAAACCAGGGATTGCAACCGGTTAGTTTTTGCAAAAAACCGGTTACAATCCCTGATAGAAACCATAAACATTGTTCACTGTTTAGATAAACCATGGACCAAATGTGGATTGTTACAAGTACCTAGTTAATTGAACGAGCGAGCGAAGCGAAGGAAGTTCTCTGTTTCAGCTTTGGCAAAAAATATTTTATAGAAATGTCCGGCGTCTGTCCGGCAGGTTTCTCCTCTATTACAGTTCGCATTTCTAAACTGATTCACGTGAAAATTTATGAGCAGGTTGAATAAATACGTGATTAGATTTTTTCTGACGATTAAAGTTTTGAGATTAAAAAAAAATATATTTTGCTTAAAATACCGGCTTTCGAGTTTTAAAGCTCACAGAGCCATTGTTTTAATATTTGGAACTAATCTGTATCAAGCATTTACCTGTAAGTGTACCTAGTCTGAAATACGGTTGATATTGATATTATGTAGTACTTTAGCAAATACTGTAATAACATATGTCATCACATTATATTATCATCATTTGTGGTATCAAACTGATATCAATAATCATCACAGTTAACTTATTGTCTATCGTTACCTCAAGGTTTTGGGCATGATGCAGCGCCCATGGTCTTGATACAGCCAAAACGCCGAAACGGAAAATGAAAGTAAACGTAATTAAGTCCCAACAACAACAAATTATCAGCCCAACAACAGCTAAGTTGTCATTACGATAGACAAATTTATTAATTCTTTATGTAGAACTTTTTGAACAGTTACTCTACTCTTAGCACACTACCTTGTACTTTTTCTACACTTTAAGTATTCTAACTCAGACTTTTCCTTTAGGTACTGCTCTAATGAAATAGATGATCTATTCAAATTATTTTGTTTGAAATCCCAAATGCCCGTGATATTATCTTCGGGCGTAATAATAATAATTATTCAGCGCGTGTGAAGCTTATATAGCCTAGCGGCGCCTGCGAATCGGAAACGATAACGTAGGTTAAGCAAATATGCCAGCCAGTAAGTCTTTGAATGGGTTACTATAAATGAGCGCGTCCGTGCTTTGGAAATCACGCTAAGCAGTTGATCCCAGCTGCTGTCTATGACAGTAGTCGTTAAGCCGAGTTAGAGGCCTTCGGGCGGCTTAAAACCTCTAACAATCGTGTTGCCCACTCACTTGACAAAGAGTGGACAACTGTCACTTACGTCCGCAGGAGCTACCTACCACAACCCTGCACACGTGTCCCCAGGGTAGAACTAAAGAGTGACAAACTCAAAAGGCCAAATAATGTATGCCATACGATTAAATTAAGATAGGCAAATTGATTTATTCTTTATGTAGAACTCTGAAAAAAGTTACTCTTAGAACACTCTCAGATAGATTCGAAGTACCTTTTCTACACTTTAAGTATTCTAACTCGGACTTTTCCTTTACTGCTTTTTATGATCTATTAAAATTATTTCGTTTGAAATCCCAAATGCCCGTGATATGCATCTTCTGGCGTACCTATTAACTAAGGATTCCAAATAAGAATTATTGAAAGCCCTAGCGAAGCGAACGGAGTTCACCGTTTCAGCTTACAACAAATCATATTGTCTGTCCGGCTGTTCTCCTCTACAGAGGCTCTAGTATAAGTTTTATCGATACAATACGTTTTCGAACGCGTTTGCGTTTAGTTTCAATTTGTATGGCAACACGACCAGCGCCTCTGTTGGTAACTATTAGGAACTACGCGTTGCCATGCAAATTGAAACTAAACGCAAACGCGTTCGAAAATATGTATCGATAAAACTTATACTGGAGCTAATGTTCGCATTTCTAAACCGATTTTCGTGAAACTTTGTGTTTAAGTAAGAAAGAAAAGAAAGAAAATACGTTTATTTAGCACTTTGTAGGATAAAAGACAAAAAATTACAGACATAATGATTAAATGCTAAAATGGCTGCCACTCAGCTTTGTGCCACGAGTAATTATAATAGTTTTTTTTGTGTATTTCAGAATTATAAAAATAATAAGGAAAGGCAGGCACGCGAGTTCTATAGTTCACAGAGCCACTCATATAATTTTCCTCGACATTCACGGGTCGCGTCGTTCAATCGTAAAGAGAATTTAGATTTTGAAGTATTTATTTTGAAATTACCGTAGAATTGAATTCCAAATAATTATTATACAGGTTGTGGCCTGTAATAGGAGCAAATATTCAAAAGGACGCTTCCTTAGAGCATTTACAGTAAGCCATTGTGCCCCATTCATTTAAAAAAAAATTGATTCGTATAAATTTTGGTCTTAAGTTATGACCTCCAAGTAATCTTGGTACCACGACATAATAGCACATCAGTCAATGCAGATTTAGAGGTAACATCAATGAGTCAGAATAGTTTTTGCATTTTAGTTTTCAAACGATATTTTTGTGTTACTGATACCACTCCTCAAAAGTAAAAAAATACAAGTATACTTATGTTAAAAATTTTTTTTTCGAGTAAAACCACTTGAAAATAATTTTTCACAAGCTTAATAATCTACGGTTTAATTTTTTGCTCCTATTACAGGCCACACCCTGTATATCTACAACTTAGAAAAGTTGAAAAACCTCCGACATTTTCATTTTAAGGTTCAACATCTCAAAAACGGCTGAACCTATTTTGTTAAAACGTAGCTGAGAACCATCTCGATCACGTCAGCTTTCGGATAGAAAAAACTGCATTCAAATCGGTCCATTCGTTTAGTAACTACGATACCACAGACAAGACACACACACTCAGAGACACACAGACACGGCAAACTTATAACACCCTTCTTTTTCCGTCGGGGGTTAAAAAATGAATATTCACAGAACTTTCTTAATGGCTTGGTTATCATTTAATAACTAAAACGTATTCTACTCCCCGCTTCACCCCGAGTCATTTGTATTTGTGTTATGAAGTGAACTTTCTTAATTAAACGGGCTAGGTTTGCGAGTTAGCTCGGCAATTTGTTAGATGTTTTGTTGAGTTGGATTAATGATTATTGCAGAAGCTGTTACTTGTTCAACTTTATTAGTTATTTTTCCGCATGGAAATCTGTCTTCAAACTAAATATGGGTAGATCATTGTACAAGACGGACGGTAAGGGAATTTAGTGGACAAGAGTCTATTAGAAGGTCGAAACGAGGTTGAAGGTCGAAGGTTGGTGAGTGTAGCGTCAATCACTGGACAGTCATTTATAAAAAAAAACGGTCTGAGCCCATGGAAGGGTCCAGCAGGACAAGGAAGGAGGTAAGGCTTCTGTGGCAAATATTTGAATATGCCTATGCCGGTTGATTATCAGCAATAATTTATTAAAAACTCACGTCTTGAACCGGTAGCCACTCAACATATGTCGGTTGATTTGGCTACCGGTTCAAGGCAAAGTAAGAATATACTTCACAGGGGCCTAATCTCTGTCATTATCACAGATGTATGAATATAAGGAGATCGAACATGGCGGCCGATTTGTATAGAGTGAGCCTGTCGCAAGTACATTAACCCACACAACGCCCAAGTAATTGACAAGACAAAGCACGCACACATCTAAAACACACACTCTTGTATACCTACACGCTTATTTGACAATAAACGCGCATCATATCAGGCATTCTGGGAAAAAACGTAATATTCTCTGCGATCAGCACGCGTGCACAGTATGGTAGTGTATGCCCATTGAGCATACAGCTGCGACACGGCCGCCGGCGGCTTGTCCTCTCTCTAGTATTCTATGCTCTGAGGTCATTATCCTATTAAACCTGTTAATTTTCAGTGATACTTTTAGTAACTGTAGAATTAATGAATAATCGTAGTTGTAATAATCTATAACTTTGGCATGGACAACTCTCACGGCACACACGGACAGAAAAAGCGTGGTGAATTATAATAGAACACCACACGTCTATGTCATTATTAAGCAACGAAATTAATAAGCGCAAACACTTTCTCTACAAACGTTCATCTGAAATCTATCACAACAGAATCTTCAAGACTTAAAATTTACCTAGGTAAGAACACAAATTAGCTGAAAGCTTGGCTATGCCTATTTATATCCCTGAAATGTGATTAAAAATTCAAACGTTTTTGTTAAGAAACAGCTTATTACTTTGTCCTTACTTAATTTTTTAAGATATTTAACATTTGACGTTTTGTAATAAGTATACAGCTTTGAAATTGTAATGAGTGGATAAGAAATAAATTGTACAATATAGGTACTTTACTGCGATAATTTGAAATGTGCTCTAACTATATAAGTGACAGTGAAATTATGCACGTTTGGATTTTCTAGTGTTGTTAGTTAATCACACATATTGAATTTGGATAATATGTATTACATATTATATGTCTCTTGTTCACGAAAATCAGTATCTGACGACGAGAAATGGTACAGGGGCTCCCAACGTAATAGGAGTTAGTGCGGATAAAGTCACAGAAAGAATGTAGTTATTTCTATAAAATTGAATGCAGACAGACGAGGTCAATACATTTTGCGTTCAAATTTTTGCGTTAATTTCCACAAATAAAATATATAGATCAGTATTATATTTGCGCAATAGTAATATCATGTGCCAAGCCGGATAGCGGTCGCCGTGGGGAATAATGACCGCAACCCTCCAACAAATTTGAGAATCTGCACCTATAATGTACGATCTCTAGCATCAATAGAAAGATATATAGAGTTAAACAACGCACTTGAGAAAATAAACCATGACATAGTAGGATTGAGTGAAGTCAGAAGAACGGGCAGCAGTATAGAAGAGTACGAAAACTATATCTTCTGCTACTATGGAGAAACCAAAGGATTGAACGGGGTGGGGTTTCTAATTAAAAAGAATCTGAAAAACCAAATTACTAATTTCATAGGACTCTCAGAAAGAGTAGCACTGCTTCAACTTAACATAGAAGGGGCAGAACTTTCGATAATTCAGGTATACGCACCCACAGAAAAATCAAGCGACAATGAAATCCAAAAATTCTACAACCACATAAACAAAGCTCACTCTCTAGCTGGCGACAAAATAATCATCATGGGAGATTTTAACGAAAAATAGGCTACCCCAAGAAGGAAGAAAATCTAATTATGGGCAAGTATGGCTACGGGGACCGAAACAAACGAGGAGGAAGACTCATAGACTATGCACTAGCAAATAAACTCTCCATAGTGAATACTTTTTATAACAAAAGATTGAACAGAAGATAAACCTGGATATCACCTGATCAAAACACTAGGAATGAAATTGATTTCATAATGACAAACCAACCAGCACATATCACTAATTTCGAAGTCTTGAATAATGTACCATTTCCATCAGACCACCGACTTCTGAGAGCAACATTTAACCTGCAACATCCAAAAAAGAGTCGAAAGAACTTCCATTCCTCGCTTAAAAGCCTTAAGACAGAAGAGGAAATACATAGATATATCAGATGCTTAGAGACAAAACTAGGAAACAAAAAAGAAGATACAAGTATTCAAGATTCTTTCAACAATATAGAAAAGACAATAATAGACAGCGCAACACAGAAGACTAAGACTGACAACACAAAAATAAACAATATCTTTAGCGACAATACAAAACAACTAATAAAACAACGCACAGAATTAATGTTTAAGAAAAACAAAGATCAAGACATGAAGAAAGAACTTACCCTGCTGTTCAAGGAAACAAAGAAATCTACAAGAATAGACTACAGGAATCACAGAACGGAAGTAATAACAAGGAACCTAAAGAAACACAGAAGTACAAAAAGAGCTTTAAAAGAACTTAATCTAAACAAATCTTGGATACAAAACTTGGACAAGGCAAAGAAGACACAAAAACAAGGAAAGATGTAATAAATCATGCCACAAACTTTTATGAAGAACTATACAGAAGGAAAGACTACAACCACATACAAGAGGAAACACCCATTGCGAATAATGTAAATTTGCCAGTAAAGCAGATCGAAGAAAAAGAAGTGTATGAGCACATAAAACACCTGAAAACCGAAAAAAGCCCAGGTCCAGATGGAATAACAAATGAAGCTCTAAAACTAGGTGCACCAATTCTGCTTCAACATTTAACACATCTATTTAATATGGTACTAAATTCCGAAACCATACCAGAGCAATGGTGTACATCCGATATAATATTGCTGTACAAGAAAGGCAATTCCTTAGACATCGGTAACTATAGGCCAATCAGCTTACTGGCGAGCATCTACAAACTGTTCTCCTCAATAATGTTAAGACGAATATCCAAAACAATTGACGACTCACAACCAAGAGAGCAGGCTGGCTTCAGGACAGGTTTCAGCACCACGGACCACATACAAGCACTAGAACAGATAATAGAGAAGTATAAAGAGTTCAATAGAAACTTATATGTCGCCTTTATAGATTATAGCAAGGCATTTGATAGCATCAGTCACAGCGCAATCTGGAATGCATTGAAAAAACTCAGGGTGGACCAAAAATACATAAATATTATAAAGAATATATACGCGAAAAGCACTAGCCGAGTCAAGCTGGAAGCAAGAGGGAAACAAATAAGGATAGAGAGAGGGGTCCGACAAGGAGATCCACTATCACCCAAGATCTTTATTGCTGTCCTGGAAATCATATTTCGGAATCTCAAATGGGAATCAAAAGGCATTTATCTGGAAGGTCAACACATAAACCACATGAGATTTGCAGACGACATAGTCATAGTAGCCGAAACTGCAACAGAACTAAGAGAGCTTATAAAACAACTAGACGATGAAAGCAATAAAGCAGGCTTACAAATGAACACAAATAAAACCAAAATAATGACAAACAGCAAACAGATACAAATAAATATCAACGGCACCAACATAGACTACGTAGACCAATATATATATCTGGGAAAGCAACTGTCCTTCATAAAAACAAACAATGAAGAGGTAGAAAGGAGAGCCAACATAACCTGGAGGAAATTCTGGTCACTACAAGAAATCATGAAAGGCAAATACAGCTTAAACCTAAAAAAGATAGTGGCAGATACATGCCTTCTACCGAGCCTGCTCTATGGATGTCAAACATGGACCTTTACAGACAAAATAAAGAGAAAGATAAGAACCACCCAAAGAGCCATGGAACGGAGCATGCTCAACATAAAAAAGATTCAAAAAATAAAGAGTATGTCTATAAGAGAAAAAACAAAGTTACAAGACGCACTAACTCAAGCCCTCAAATTGAAATGGCGATGGGCAGGACATATCGCACGGTACAAAGACAATAAATGGACAATACTGGCAACGAAATGGGGAGGCCCTATTGGCAAAAGGAAGGTGGGAAAGCCATATAAACGATGGCTAGATGATATCAAAGAAATCACAGGGAAAGACTGGCTAAATAAAGCAAAAGACAGGCAAAAATGGAGTGAGTTGGAGGAGGCCTACACCCAAAGAGGGGTCCAAATTAAATAAACAATTAGTAAGCTACATGATACTAACACGAAATAGCTATAAGAAAACTTACTAACAAATACAGAAGATAAATTATGTAAAAACTAGGAAATTTGGAAATAAAAGGTTTTTTATTTTTATTTATAATATCATGCGCGTACGTGGGGCAGTGCACTTGTAATATACTGCATTCGTAGTACCCAACCTGTTATAATTTTGGCGGGTTGTAGGTATTAAATCCGTACTGATATCGTACCGCCTCCGCACCAACAAATCAGAAAGTGTCAGAATGAGCACAGTGACCACACTATATCCACTATGTAATCAAGCTAGGAAACTCGATCGAAAAGATTGTCTCACATTGATTTGGTCCACCGTTTTTAGGGTTCCGTACTCAAAGAGTAAAACGGAACCCTATTACTAAGACTTCGCTATCCATCCGTCCGTCCGTCCGTCCGTCCGTCCGTCTGTCTGTCACCAGGCTGTATCTCAAGAACTGTGATAGCTAGATAGTTGAAATTTTCACAGATTATGTGTTTTTGTTGCCGCTATAACACGTGCGACATGGTGTTGCTGGGCCCGTCAATCGGTGCTATACAGGATCTAATTAAAATATGTGAGCGGTACGCGAGGACTCATGGCCTAAGGTACAATACCTCGAAGAGTGAGTTACTGGTATTCAAGGCAGGTGCAAAGTGTTATCCACATCTTCCCCAAGTCAAGCTTGATGGCACTCCTCTAAAGGTAGTTGACGAGTTTAAATACCTGGGCCATTGGGTTACCGCTTCACTTAGCGACAACAAGGATATCGAGAGGGAGCGTAGGGCGCTGGCGGTTAGAAGTAATATGTTGATCCGTAGGTTTGCTCGGTGTACTAAAAACGTAAAAATCACTCTGTTTAAGGCCTTATTGCCAGTCATTTTACACCTGCAGCCTATGGATCAATTATACTCAAAAAGCTTACAGCGCCCTGCGCGTCCAGTATAACAACGCTTTCAGGATGCTGTTGGGGCTGCCGAAACATTGCAGCGCGTCAGGAATGTTCGCGGAGGCGCGCACGGATGGATTTCACGCAATATTACGAAAACGTGTTGGATCTCTGCAGAGACGTATCGGCCTTAGCCCCAACAGCCTCCTGGTGACAGTGGCAGAAAGGAACGATGGCCCATTTCTGTATCACTGGAATAAATTGCATGTGATATCCTTGTAGCCAAGCATGCCTTTTAGTTTGTCATATATGTATTAATGTTTAATATAAGTGGATAATTTTGTAAAGTGTACTAACATTACATTTAAGTTATTTATTGTAATTAACCAAATATGGATTTATTCCGAAATAAAATTATTGATTAATTGATTGATTGATAACAACAAATAATAAAAACAAAATAAAATATATTTTTAAGGGGGGCTCCCATACAACAAACGTGATTTTTTTTGCCGTTTTTATAGATAATGGTACGGAACCCTTCGTGCGCGAGTCCAACTCGCACTTGGCCGGGTTTTTCTGAATAGGTAAGACTTCTGTTAGCATCAATAGATTGAGTTAGCTGCCTAATGTTTAAGATTTTCAAATGTCGGTTCAGATTTTCTAAATAATTGGCGGTTCAGCGGGGTAACGCGGCTAGCATATTGGGCACATTTGCGCCAGGTACCATCTGTCCCGGGAACCTATAAGATTAGCATTAATATTGTTTTAGTTTAAGTGAACATATTTTTTAGTTTCTATTGTATCTAACTTTATATTTTTGATAATAAATATTTCCTTTACCAATAATTTATATATAATAGTAAAGGAAGTTAAGAAAGTAAAGCTGCCTGGTTCTTTTCCCCTGGTACCTCTTAAATATTCAACACCTGTGACGAAGCGACTTAATTTAACGAATTCAAGAGACGGTATAATCAAGCGTCGTAGTTGGTTTTTAATGCATTTTTTATTTATTTTAGCTTTTTCCCGTTGATTCGTCTTTTGGCTTGGAAATTTAAGGGTATTGTTGAATTATTTATCGTTAATGTTAGATAATTAGAAATAATGAATTAAACATTATGAAGTTAGTTAAGTGCTTTAATGAATATTAGATTTTTGACGTTAATTAATTTTTGTTTAAATACTAATTCATTTCCTGCTGGATAGGGAATAAGTAGTGGATACAATTGGCACAGGACCGAGGCGACTTGCAAATAAAGAAGAGGATTCTCAGCAGTGGGTAGATATGAGCTGCGATAGAATACATTTCCTGGCAGAAGTAAAGTTTTACATAATGACGTCAATGCAACATGATATCATCTCAGACCAAGAAAAAAACAGGAAGAGCATTACGAATAAGCTACTGAAGCACATCACGCACACATTATAGTTACGGACTAAATTGCACAAAACTCTTCAGTTCGCAGCAGTTACAAAGCTATGAATATCACCTATTTTTTCACAATATGCAGATGATTTCATTTTATATGTGTCAAAGAAAACCATTGCGGAGGCTGAATGTGTGATTCAAAATTCTATTAACATATTTTGTGAATATTTAAACAAGCTTGGCCTTGAAATATCTACAACTAAAACAAAAATATGTGTGTTTAAAAAAGGTATTAACAGATGTCCTGTAAATATTAAAATTAATGATAACAATTTAGAGTTAGTCGATTGTGTGAAGTATTTGGGCATCTGGTTGGATCGATCTCTTAGGTGGGGGAAACATGTTAACGAGTTAACACAAAAAATCCAAAAACATCTGAATATCTTTAAAGTTTTATCGGGTCCGGGCTGGGGTGTCCACCCAAAACATCTAAGGAGACTATATATTGCAATAATTCGTAGCAGAATAGATTACGGGTCATTCCTTTATGACGATAGCAGCGAGTCTCATTTGTTTAAACTCGATAAAATTCAAAATCAATCAATGAGAACCATTGGCGGATTTATTAAGTCGACACCTATACACGTTATGGAATGCGAGCTCTGTTTACACCCGTTGCATATTCGTCGCATTTATTTGGCGTCCAAGTTTTGGTTTAAATGTAGATCATTCGAAAATAATATTACTAGGAAAATCATAGATGGATTAAACAATCGCATGCAGATACGTGATACGCTGCGAAAGAAAAAACCGCTTCTCCTTACTATACATAATAGGTACAAATTAACGCCTCTGCATTCTAGCAAGTTACTCGAGATGTTTACTTTGGATCGATGGATAAATAAGTTGGATATGTCTAAAGTTATTAAGCTCAACATTACGTCAATTAATAAATCGAAGCGTGCGTATAATAAAATCGTTCTAAAAACTACAGTAGATGAGTTTTTGCAATCACAGTATTCCGGTCTTTATTGTATATACACAGATGGTTCTAAAGAAAAAAGCGCCTTAGGTGCTGCGTTTTATGATCCACAGTCGAACATATCACTTAAGTTACACATAAATAGTGACATTTCTATCATGCATGCAGAGTTAATTGCAATCGCCGAGGCCCTATCCTACATTCAATCAATAGGCTGCGATAAGTTTGTTATATTATCGGACTCCATGAGTGCGCTCCAACACTTGGCTCGGTGCACCTCGAATTTTCGAGGTCTCCCGATTGCCTACATCATTTTAAAACTTATCAGCAAATCACAATCAGAGGGTAAGAACATAGTACTGCAATGGATCCCCTCTCATGTGGGTATACGCGGAAATGAAGCCGTGGACACCTTAGCCAGGCAAGCTTGTTGTGAGGGTGTTGAATGTAACATGTTACCTTTTTACTCTGACTGTATCGCTTTAGTAAAACGGCAAACATATTCTTTGTGGAAAGAATACTTTGATAAGAGATCAAAAGAAAAAGGCATTTGGTATAAGACGATCCAACCTCGTCCTCAGATAACTTCATCGATAATAGAGTGTTCGTTAAGTAGACGCGACTTGGTATTGATGATGAGATTGCGATCCGGACATATACCATTAAACAAGTTTGGATATTTGATGGGAAAAGTGGCATCTCCAAATTGTGATGAATGTGAAGTACCAGAAGATGTATACCATGTTATGATGGAATGTGTCCGAAACGAAGCTCTCAGGAGAAGTCTGCCTTTTAACACCAGTTATGATGTCGGGACCTGCAATGTTGCCCTGGCCACCCCGTTGTCAGACGCGGCCACAGCACTATTGCAGTTAGCTCGAAAGTGTGTTAGTAATAGAATTACTCGTCATTAGAATAATATGTTATGTTGACTATAACGGAGCGACATGTTCTGTGACAAGCTCCTTAAATAAAGAGAAAAAAAAAAATCACCTATTTCGAGTAATAAGAAGATTTTTTTTGTGGGTTTCGTGAGCGCGCGCTAAACTTATTTGGCTTGGTTAAAAATCGGCCCCACTAGGTTGTTCTTCATGCTCCGTCTATCTTTTTTTTTCTTGGTCTGAGGATAACATTGACGCCGGGCAATGTCACTGTCAATTTTGACATCATCAATTTGCATTCATAAAAATTACGTCCATAAGTCCGCTTTACTCTAAGTAGTTATACAAGGTCTCCACCTCCTCAGCACCCCACTGAATCGTCCGTGTCCTCGCGTCGTTCCTGGACCAGCGACGATACGAGGACAGGAGGATACGAGGTGGTGGTAGAAGACGCTCTATCAACCGAACGCTTGATAGCGGCGGGCGTTTCACAAGGCAGCTGCTTGTCCCCGGGTTGCTACGCGCGATACACCGATGACATCCCGGTATTGGACTCTATGCGGATGACGCGGCGTACTCCGTCTCGTCCTCCAAGTCCGCTCATGCCACCGTCAAGCTACAGATAACCCTCAACACGCTGCCAAACGGCTCTCCCGATGGAGTCTTTCAGTGAATGTAGGCAAGACTCAGGCGCTCCTCACAGGGCAAACAAGAAAGCTGCCTCCGCCACTCCGTCTTGAGAGACAAGAAGCCTCCTGGTCTAGTTCCGTGAAATACCTGGGAATCACGATTGACAGAGGGCTGACAATAAAGAAGCACGTGGAAGAAACGGCACGTCGAACCAAAGTCGCGAGAACTCTGTTAAGACCGGTCCTCGCCTCGTCCCGTTTCACGTACGTGGCACTAGCATGGTACGGGCTTGTGTCTGCATCAAACACCATACCCTGCGCAGGCCCTGCGCACCATAGAAACGACGTAATACAGCAAGACATTCGGTGGGAGATACTGGACGTCTTTATCAGCCGCCTCGCTCGCGTCATGTTCGACTGTGCCGATAACTCCAGCATCCCGTCCCTGCAAGGGATCGCGTGGCGCCGCTGCACGCGCGTCCCCCGGATCGACGCTCACGTGCTTTTCCGAGAGAGCTCGCTCCCAAAACAGACGCCCCTTTTTTGCCCAGGTAACTTTAACGCCAAGATTGGCCAACGTGAACCCTAAGCCGCTGATAGGCCAACGGACTACTAAGCCAAGACTGGCCAACAAAGCCGCCTATTTAGGCCCCCGAAGACCGGCCTGTTATAATGGGACATGTAGAAAACCGCCACCAGAGGGCCCTGAAATGGCAACCTCCACAGCCAAGACGGCTGTGTGAGACCACTACGTGATTGGATAGTCTATTCAATTCCTACCGAGGCTCTAATCGTGAATGATTGTTACAATATTTCAAATGACAACTGTTGCAGACAACAACATAAAGGTCCTTGCCACCCAGAGGTGGCAAGGACTTTTATTCCACATTCATTATATTTCTTATACTAACATTTGACATGGCTCGGTTGATACGTCTGTCGTTCACACTTCCGTTGACCTGCCCTTTGAATAAAGCGCCGGATATTCGATTCCAACAACTCTAACGGCCCTGATGAACCAAAAGGAAAGATTTATCGTGCATCGACTTCGATACATCGACAGTCCTTTTTCCCATATAATTTATATATTAACTACCTATTTACTATGTACCAAACCATTAGCTATTTAATTATAAATTGTATACAAGAAAAACATGACCAAAAGAACACAGTACAATACCTAAAACTATATTTAAATTACAATTAAATACCTACTATCTAAGCTAAATTGAAAACTAAGTATCGAATAACCCGCCCCGCGTCACTCCAGGAGCAAAGGTGCCCATCACGCTAGCTACATTGCCGCGCTGAATAGCTATGGCTAGGTACTAATCTTTGCACAAGAAATGACCCAGAGCAGGGATCGAGACCTCTATCTTGCAAGCGCTCTCTCACTTCCCTAAAAACTGTTTTGGCCTCTGAGCACCAACATGCAGTAACCTCCACCGTAGAAGGAACGAATAAATAGTTTGAGAGGCCCAAGTATACTTTAATTTTATAATAACAATACGTCTATCATTACAGCCTCCCAATGCGATAGCGTAGCAAATTATTAACATAACATTATATTTATTTATTTATTTATTATTCCAAACATATACAAGTTTACAGTACAAAACCAGTACAATAGGGTATTACATGATCTGGGGGCACGGCAGTGCCCCCGCCAAGTCAAGCAAAACAAAGGCACGGCCGTACCATCCTTTTCTCGAAGCCATTCAGGCCACTTTCAACATCCTGTAATTTTATGCTGGCTGAAGCTAGAACCCTGAATTTTCAGCAACATGTAGGGATATGGCTTACATGTAATGTCAATAACATTCAATTTTATTTTTAAGTTTAAGAACTATTGTCCGTTTGACCCCTGCGCTAGCACCACCATCTTTTTGGCGATAATGCTCATGGAGAACAGTGTGCAAGCTTGTGAAAACTTGTCCATCTCTCCAGCTAGGATCCGGCGACGAAAGCTGCGTCATCGGCGAATATAAGGCGTATGGGTCTTCGCGGTTACGTTTGGACTTGAGAAGGAAGATGTTAAAGAGCTTCCCATCAGCTCAGGTGTAAAGGTGGATACCCTGCCTGGTCATCACCGAAATCTTTCCACGACGAAATGAAAGCTGCCGACACTTCTAATGGAGACCAATCGACAAGGTCGCGTCTTGGCACCTAGTATGTATCGGCATATTTATTTCGCTGCTACTGAAATAGGAGTACGACTAAGATAATTAAAATTTCATTACAGGACAATAAAAAAATATGTAGCGCTGGCGCTTTAGATGACGCTTGGAGCATAAACGCTCTTAAAGATAATTTTAAACAACAACGTTGAAGCATCTATCGCGATGTAGAGCGGATACGAAAAGGGTGAATAACAAATTGCCGCGTGGCGTCGGCTTTGCAGTAAATGTTTAATTTAGCCCGGTAAAGACGTTTATCCCGGCCAACAATGACGAAGCGCACGTGACGAAATTCGAAGCTCCGTTGATATCCTTAATACGGCTATGTTACGTGATGTTACATACAGTGATTTTTACACATTGTTACAAGCTTCTTAAGGCTTTATAAAAGCTTGTATCAAAAACTATTGTTTGGACAAACTTAATTATTAAGTAGTATACGCGGCTTAGCTGACTATATTGCAGCAAACCCAGGTGGAACCGCGGGATGAATATATGTGTCTATCCTGAAGGTTCAATACAATAATCAAGATTTTTTTGAAATCGTTTAAACTCATATCCCTAGTTTGTACATTACGAAGACTCAAAGAACATTGCCACTTGGTATCCTGTGCTCGTTTCCTAACTCTACGATATAAATAAAACACTTCACGCAAAGAATGTCTACTCCTAGTAAGAAATATGTGTATATTCTAGGTACCCACCAAGTGATTTCTCTGACTAAGTTACGTCAAGCCGCAAATAAAGCGGAGTCGTGATTACTTACGCACCTTGCTGCACTTAAGTACAAGGTTTCGGCAATGACGTACAGGAGCTTAATTTATATTTATGGCGATTTATCTTTGGTTTCATGATAGATTATGTTCCTTAAATCTTCATGAGGTTCTCATAATTGTTTTTAAGTTTCTTAAAGAGGTATTGGCGGAGGTGGTCATAGCACTCATAGCTAATGTAAACAGTATTTAATCAGTGTAACTTGATAATTGGGATTGCATGGGAAACGAATTTATAACGCAGGTAAATCAATACCAGTTTCTCAATAACTATCGGCTGTGTATAGCTACAACAACAGACAGTATATATGTCGTCGCAAACTAAGATTGATGCGAAGTAGAAAAAAAAACAAAAAAAATAAATATTACTCATTAAGTACAACTAGTTTAACACTATCAAGGATTATGCCTCTTTTTAAGTATGCAAGATACTCGTACCTGTGTTAAGAGACACCGCTCTTCCGTGGATGGTAACATTAATTTATATTACATAGTGTCTCATTATTCATACTTACAAATGACTTTTAAAATGCTATATTAAAATTAATAAAAGTAAAAGGTTGTACAAGTAGCTTTGAGTATAAACAAAACGAAAAAAATTAATAAAAAAAATACAATACCTGTTTATAACAGAAAAAAATAAAATTAAAAAAAATAATACCCGACTCCGGACATGCGATCTGAAAAGTATTAAATAAGAAAACAATTTACTTCTGAAATCAAAACCTGACATTCAACTCTCTCATATTTGGATGAAGCCGTGGTCGCATGCATCAACATATATTCAGGCTCCAAAAGCATGCGACCACGGCTTCATCCAAATATGAGAGAGTTGAATGTCAGGTTTTGATTTCAGAAGTAAATTGTTTTCTTATTATCTTTATACCGGAGTCGGGTATTATTTTTTTAAATTTTATTTTATTTTATACTTTTTAGATGTGTTCTGTAGTCGGGTATTATTTGAAATCCTATTTTATTTAAAAAAATATTGGTGATATGACTGATATGTGAGGGTAACAATGGGGTAATTTAAATAAATATTAAACTTAATTGACTATTTATTTCATATTTTTCCTTTTTTTAATCATGTTACAATCTTGATATGTATATATTATAAAACTGTTTACATACAATCTTGATATTTATATGACAAAATTACTATCAAATGTATAGAGGACAATTAGGTATCTACTTATCACTGTTCCTTCTGAACCTCGCAGCGCACACAAGAACTCTATCAGCGACATCGATACGAATACATATATGTTCCAGTATGTAACCGTCATACGATAAATAAATAACCTCGTTCGCTAATTCTCGTCAATGCTTCAGTCACTCACTGCTTTTTGTATTTGTGCAGTTTCTGATTTTGCTATATACTTGGTGAATGATGCCCCGATATTGCAGCGCGTCAGGGATGTTCGCAGAGGCGAGGGTGGACTGTTTCCACACTACTATTCGCAAGCGATGTACATCCCTGGTGCGTAGGGTACGGGCCAGTGCCAACAGCATCCTGAAAATGATCGCTGAACGGATGGACTGTGGGTATCTAAACCACTGCTGTATGATGCACACAAACACACATGTTAACTACGAGGTCGCATAATATTTGACATTTTGTGATTTAAATGAGTAATTAATTATTTAACTTGACATCCTGTACATTTTTAATTTGAATTTCTCATATACATATTATTTTAATTGACTGTACTTAGCTACTTACCTTTAATGTAAATTTCATTCTTACCTAAATTGTATTATAATTGATTTAAATTGACTATGTGTGCTATTCTATTATTTTTATAGTTACTAATATTAAGCTAAGTATTATTTTATTACTAACAATAATGATGTTGGTCCCTGAATAAATGAATTGATTGATTGATTGATATTACCTCCGCGATGTTCGGTACTGGAATCTCATTTGGCATTAACAGAGTAAGTAGTGCTTATTATTCCGTCATGAAGTTCGTTCGAACTGGCTTCATTTACTTGGTTCCCTTCAATAAATGCTGCGCTGTCTTCTTCTGTTAAATCTGACTTCACTATTGTGAGAGAAAATTGAATATCTCTACTCGACCCTACTGCCAGAATGAAATGTAGGTGTTTTGATAAGGTATGTAGTATTGGAAAAATCTTAACCATTGCACGACCAGCGCTAGGTGCGACGCGGCCTTTTGGACCCCGAGAGTGAGAGTCAAATAAAATAAAATTTTTGATTTTGTGAAATTAATGCCACGGAAATATCATTGCAAGTAACAATGCAAGATGTGACATCGTGACAGCTTTTCCAGTCCTGCTTTAATACTAGTGTAATAGCCACCAAGTACAGTCGCTGTAGGATTCACTAAGCCTACTGCGGCGTCGCTTCCAATATCCAGTGTATAACTTTTGGATTTTGGTAGCAATGGTAATATAATACAAGGCAACAACTCATCGATAACGAGATGGTCAGGCTGTATATCTAGATTTTCGAGGCAAACCTTATGATATTTGTCACCAAACATCAACACACGGTCAATATCTGAAGATTTCCAGCCCTGTAGGGGATTTGAGGATGAATGTGCGATTTCGGATGTTGCGTTGGCTGTGTATTGCTTGCATCTGGTAGTCGAACTGAAAATATCACTGCCTTGATGGAAAGAACCCGTGAGAATGAAGAGAATTGGAGATGAGTTCGATATTTCATGGTAATGAGTCTCAGTATTTACTTCTTCCTCATCGATTTCGATGATATTCAAACAAAACGCCTGTAAAACAAAATGATTTGCAGAATTGCCGATAGATAGCGCTAGTAGTATTCTTTCAGGCTAATATAAATTGTAATCGTCTTCCTGTCGCTTTTTATACTTAAGTTTAATAATGTTTTAATATATTTGAACTCGAAATTTTCTCCTCTTTCATCTGATTCCCCACACGCTATGATAGCAAAGTATTTTTTTCAAAGTCAGTCACTTATTTGTATGTGACAGCCATCATATTTCTCTTTTTCATACAAAAGGTAGCCTTTGTTACCCGGAGCATAATTTCGAATCGATTGACACCCCATTTATCAAAATCGGTTCAGTATTTAAAACGCTACAGTGGAACATACAAACCTACAAACATAGACTGCTAAAAACATATCCCTTCCGTTCGGCTCTGCCGTCGTCGGGCAAAAAGAGGTAAGATTTGGTAACATTAAACCTTAGAATAATAACGCATAGAAGGATAGTTTCACACGGCCGACGCGCCAAGCGTGAGGCATAAAATGGATTCATGTAGTTGTGATCAACTCGTATTCACCCGCGCCGCGCCAATACGCACACAAACGCACCAAATTTGTTCCACCGATAGGCGTACTGGGCCATTTATGGCCGAGTTTTAGTGGCCTCACCGTTGCGCGTGAACTGCGTTTCTATGCTTTATTATTCTAAGCATTAAACTTAATTAGCCTGCTTGACGCGGTGCTTGAGCATGCGCTCCTGTGTGTGTGTTTGGCTGTGTGCGAGTGTGTGAGAGAGTTTGTGTGTATGTGTGCGTGTTTGTTTGTGTGTGTGTTTTTAAGTAGAAGAACTATACGTATGTGTGAGAGCGCGACGTACTGAGAGTCAGCGTCACGGTGGAAATGAATAATGACTGGAGCGTCATTTACTTATTTTACCGAAGAACATTATGAAGTATAAAATAAGGATGGGTTCTTGGAACGTAGGTATTAATAAGACATTTTAATAAAACAACCACTTTGCTCCTAAAAAATGAGTAATTTCTTAAGTAGACGTCGCTTTACATGATCAAAATTCCTAGAAGACTGACAGCACTATATAAATAGACTTGATTTTTAAATAAAGGGATTGCCATATATGGACTTTTTACTTCTGGGCCGTTCCAAGGACTTTGAGTTGCGATAACTCTAGTTAAATCTAGGTAACAAAGCAGTGTGTCCAACCAAGTTCGAAGAAAAAGTCGAGCGACTAGCTGCTGTTTTTTCCACACCGTAACCCTTTTTCCGTTACAGCTAGGAATCCAGTTTGTTTACTAAGGCTTGTCACTTTAAAAAGCCAGTATGAAAATATATTTTCATAATTATAGCTTGATTACGGACTAATAGAACGAGCGAGCGAAGCGAACGAAGTTGAATGCTTCAGCTTGGGCCGAAAATCGTTTGTCCTGTGTCTGTCCCGCTGTCCGGTTGTTCTCCTCTACAGGTCGCATTTCTCAACCGATTCTCGTGAAATTTTGGGAGCAGGATCGTATTTTTTTTGTGGAGTTTCTTTTTCTAAATTCATTTTTTTATATAATGCAGGCTCGTGCCACTAGTTAATATACTGGCAGACTATCCCATTCATCAAAGAACAGTTTTGTAATTTTGGCATGAAAGTAAGGGGACCTAATTATAAACAAAATAATAAGTCGGAAAAAACGGGTAGGTAACTGTTTTTTTTTATCAGCATCAGATAGTAAGTAGCAGCCAAGGTAGCCAAATATATCTCAACACGTTTTTATTACTATAGGAGTAAGGAAGTGTTACGATGTATTTGGCTACCTTGGCTGTTACCAACTATCTGATGCTGGCTGTACGCGTTATATAAACTGTAATCATCCAGTATATATTCCTAAGATGTTTATAAGAATTGTAATATTTGAATATCCTTTTAAGTGAATAAACATTATAACTGTAATCAATATACTTGTTAAATTCATGTTTGTTCATAAAAAAACACATACGTTTGATGAAATAATTGCCTATCAGTATTTTTGAAGCACGATTAAATAAATATCAAAATGGCGAACACGATATAATTTGTATTGTATAGCAGTATCAACTACAAAATGAGTTTAATTAGAGCTATTTCGTCCAAGTAGATAAGTCGAACTAGGAAGCGGGTCTTTGAAATTTAGATTAGTTTGTTAATGAATCCGGAATATTAAATGCTTAACGTAAGAGCAGAATTTATTATTTATCTGAAAGCGTTTCCGATGTTGATCTCTGTTAAAACTAAATTCTACGTGACTCATTTTCGATGAGGGTTTGAGTGGACCAGTAGTTTTAATTAAAGTCGGGCAGCGTGAATTACCTAGGTTTTGTAGCACATTTGGTAGAAACGGAACTTCGATTTACTGTCATTTAGCACAAATAGAAAATAACAACTCGAAATTATTGGTAGAATGTGAAAAATGACAAGGAAATGTTAATGAACAGAAGAACTCAACATGGAAATTTGTCCAACCTGAATAATGTTAAAGAACACCGATACCGCACATCTAGTATGCAAAAAAAGCTCGTTCAATCGTCTTGAAAATTAAACCCCATTTTGCGTGTTCAAGTTTATTTAAATTACAAAATAGTTAAAGGGCTAAAAAGAAAGATTTTGTGTAAATTGACCCCGCATTGAGCTCCATAGCTAAGTGTACTCGTATGGGGCAAAAAATAACACTTGGAAAAAAAGGGTATACTCGTAGCCGTGTTTGGATGGCGAAACCACCTTTGACGAGAAAATGGTTTTCCTGTTGCTCGGATAATTATCTTTATATGCGTTGTAATTTCACAAAATATCAGCCCTAAAATCATTTTGATTTTTGAGATAATTAAAAAAAAGGAAAATCGTTTTTATTTATTATCTACAAAAGTAGCGGCCCAATTTGTTTGAAATTTGTATATATTATGTATATAATAGAGGACTTTAAAAAAAAATTTAAAATGAAATTTTATATTCAAGATATTTTTTTTCCAATTGTGATCGCCAACTTGCAAGCTTGAATGTAAGAAACTGTAGTTAAAATGTCAGTCAGAGAGAACATCTGTGTATTTTATTAAAAGGTTAGGAAAAAGACTATAGTTGATAATAGGGCATGAACATTTCTGTGAAAGTAAAACCTTGATCCATGCAGGGCAAAGCTTTTTACAGATACCGATAGCATGATACCTGAGTTTAAAAAAACAGGATCGCTAACCTCCTTAATAACACGTACCAAAATGTATAAATTCGTCGAGTATCATACGTTGATTAAATACAAAAGCGACACAAGTCAAAAAAATTCAAAATCACTTTTATTGCAAAAATGAAACAATAGACACCCATTTTATAGCATGGCACAAAGACACCTCTTGATTTATCGTTAGAAATGATCAAAATACGCAAGTGCCCGTTTTGCAGTACTCCTCTTTTGTCACAAACTTCAGTGCAATACGGCCATTTTGTCAGTTGCGACGCGAGATTCGGCTCGATCGCACGTCAGTTTTGTTGAAAGGTGCCACAAAACGAAAACATTCCCACATTCATTAAGAAAAATATGTGCCACATTTGCCGATGCTGCAGTTTTGAATAAAAAATAAACGTGAGTATTGTAATATTTTCTAGACAAAGCTGCCACATTTCAAAATGTGGCAGTTTTGATTTTAGATCCTTTACTTAAATTTAATACTTTTAAAAAGCAAAACTGCCCTATTTTTATATGTGGCCGTTTTGAATTAAAAATACATTATGGATCTAAAATCAATAGTGCCATATTTTTTAATGTTGCAGTCTTGAATATAAAATAAACATAAGTATTGTATTACTTTTTAGACAAAACTGCCCTATTCTTACATGGGGCCGTTTTGTATAAAAAATACATTACGGATTAACAATATCTAAAATCAAAAGTGCCATATTTCTTAATGTTGCAATCTTGAATATAAAATAAATATAAGTATTGTATTACTTTTTAGACAAAACGGCTATATTTCAGAATGTGGCAGTTTAGGTTTAAGAATGTTTACCGAAATGTAACGTTTTCAAGAAGCAAAACTGCCGTATTTGTACATGTGGTCGTTTTGAATTGAAAATACATTATAACTTGTTTATAATCTAAAATCAATAATGCCATATTTTTTAATGTTGCAGTTTTGAATTGAAAATAAGCCTAAGTATTTTACACATAGGGGTCATATAACAGAATTTGGCAGTATTGGTTTTAGAATTATTACGTTTATTTTACATTTTTAAGAAGCAAAACTGCCGATTTAGCTCATGCGGCCATTTTGAATTTAAAAATACATTTAATAAAGTTCATAATTTTAAACCAGTATCGATATTATCATCAATAAATTGGCTTAATATTACATTCTTACTGTGATTAAAGAAACGATTACAAATAAAAAATGGATTTATCACTTCACCAATTACCTTCCGTCTCACAGACTCATTCAAATTTAAAATGGTTATTCAAAACCAAAAGATTTATGACTCAAATTAAGATTAATAATCTGAAACTGAGTTGTATGCATTATATTATTAAACTTTTGTGTAAAATGTGATGTTTATTTGTTTTTTCTAACGGTTTTGATGTTTTACTCTAACAGAATGGAGAGCCGAGCGAGAAGAATTTTGAAAATGGCGACAAACACGTCATACACACACACAGCCGATATACCTTCTATCGATTCTTCTGACACAAATTCTATACCAGATAGTGAAAATGCTTTAGATAATATGTCGTTTCTTGAAGATTCTGAAGAAAGTTGCCGTAATAACCCCCAGAAAGTATACGAACGACCAAATAATATTCTGGTTGAAGAGAGCGATTTTCTTGAAGATTCTGAAGAAAGTTGCCGTAATAATCCCCAGAAAGTATACGAACGACCAAATAATATTCTGGTTGAAGAGAGCGATTTTCTTGAAGATTCTGAAGAAAGTTGCCGTAATAACCCCCAGAAAGTATACGAACGACCAAATAATATTCTGGTTGAAGAGAGCGATTCGTCCGATAGCGATTGCAGTGAATCTTCGAGCTCCAGTAGTTCAAGTGATTTTTCGTCAGACGACAGTGTAAGAGATCCCAATTACCAACAAGCGTTGTCTAGTTCAGATACAGACGAAAATGCATCGCCTAAGCCTGGATGCTCGGGTTTGCAGTTAGCTAACAAGTCAAAAAATCAGCACCCAACACATTTGTCGCAAACCACTGTTTCATCCCAATCACTCAATCTTCAACCTGGATTATCCACCGTCCCCATTCAACCATTTAACGATTACACTGCTCCTACAAGCGTTGATACTGGGCCGCCTAGCGTAATAACTGAACCATCTAGCGTTATTTCTGAACCACCTAGCGTTTGTCCTGACTCTCCAAGCGGCGATACTCAGTCACGTGGATCTCGAAAGAGAAAATTAAACAGAGACGAGTGGAAAAAAAACAAAGCAAAATTGTTGAAAAACAGCGGAAAAGCTTATACTTCTATGTCCAAATCGAAGAAAGTTTTTGAGGAGAAAAAAATGAGACCTGCCTGTCACGAACAATGTTAGTTTAAATGTACTGCAGCTTTTTCAAATGAGGATCGTTTAGGTATTTTCCAAAGATACTGGGCTATGGCTGATTTAGAATTACAAAGACAGTTCATTCGAAATAACATGACCAAAGTTGAGACTAAATATAGATATACTCGTGAAGGAAGTAATCGTATTAATATGAATAATGCGTACCATTTTCCTCTCAATGATGAACAGATCCGTGTCTGTAAATTATTTTTTATGAACACGCTGTCGATTTCTGACAAAACAATAAGAACAGTAGTGAAAAAAACCTCAAAAGTTACAGGGTTGCAGCTCAAGGATGATCGCGGTAAACATGGTAACCAGCATAAATTGGCTCCTTTATTAATAAATGGTGCCATGTCACATATCAACTCAATTCCGCGGATTGAGAGTCATTATTGTCGACCTCAGACTGAACGCGAGTATATTGAAGGCGGATTATGCGTCGCGTCCATGCATCGTAACTATGTTGAGAAATGTAAGGCTGATGGCGTCCAGTATGTCAGTTACCAAATATATTATAATTTATTTGTGAATGAATTTAATATCTCGTTTTTCAAACCAAAAAAGGATCAATGTAAAGATTGTAATATTTATGATAATGCCGCGGCTCAGGAGAAAGAATCCTTGCAAGAGGATTACGAAATGCATATAACAGAAAAATCGTTGGCCCGTGATGAAAAAATACGAGATAAAGAAAAGGTTAGTGATACTTTTGTAGTGTCAGTTTACGATTTACAGGCTGTAATGCCTTGTCCACGAGGCGAAGTATCAAGTTTTTACTACATTTCAAAATTAAATCTGTTTAATTTCACTATTACGGAGTTGGTCACGAAACAAACTAATTGTTATGTTTGGCATGAAGGAGAAGGAGCAAGAGGAGTAAACGAAATAGGATCATGCGTGCTTACATACCTACAAAACTTAAATAATAACGCTACCGAAGATCTGGATGTGGTATTTTATAGTGACAACTGTTGCGGCCAACAAAAAAACAAATTTATGTTGGCTATGTACCAATATGCTGTAAATAAGTACCCTAAACTCAAAAGTATTACACATAAATTTTTAATCACGGGGCATACACAGAATGAAGGGGATTCAGTACATTCTACGATTCAACGAAACATCTCCAAAGCATTAAAATCTTCGCCGATATACGTCCCAGATCAATACATAACTTTGATAAGAACTGCAAAAAAGCAAGGTGCCCCGTATAATGTAATAGAATTAACACATGAAAATTTCTGGAACATAAAAGCTTTAGCTGATGGTAAATATACTTTAGCTGATGGTAAATACATACAACTGTGGAGTGACATAAAGGTAATCCAAGTTAACCGTGATAATAAAGGCAAGGTTTTCTTTAAAACGTCATACACAGAAGATGATTTTAAGTCCGTGTCGACGTTGAAACGAGGCCAAAGAGTCTCGTCTGCTGGTCAGTTGAAGAAACTTTATAACAAAAATTAAAAGTTCCTGAGACCAAGATAAACGGTACTCTCAATCTTATCAGTCAAGGTATCATACCGAGGTACTATAAAGCATTCTATTCTAATCTCCAAAACAAAGATTAAACACAAGTTGCTTATTATTACAAATAATTATATGAAAGACTAATTATAAAAGGCTGTGATTGTTTTGGATATAGTATTTAAAGTGATAATTTTGTTATTCAGATAAATAAATATTTAACTAGACAATTTCATAAAGTCTAAGTTGTAAACGAAATAATAACGTGCTTACTATTTTTAATTAATATTTCAGTGATGCTACTGTTACTGTGACATTGTGTGATTTTTATAGTTATTAGTTAAATGTAACGTGAAGCCATTTATGTTCCAAAGAGATGCATTTGAGATAGCAGGGTTTATTTGTGCCTTATAATTAATTATGCTGTTAGCAATTAAGTTCTTTAAACGTACTAGGTAATAAATAATGTTAATGTTTAACTAATAACCTGAAACAGTAAGAAAAACTATGATCTCTTACATAAAAAATAATCTTAATATTAGTCATAGTAATTAACGAGCCTACGCAAGTGACTCCAATGTTTTGTTTTTATGGATATTTAATTCAAAACATTTAAATATGTTATAAAGATTTGTATTTTTGATAAAAGACTTTATTTGGTTAATTTTTTAGAAGTTTACACAAGGAGTTGTGATTTATTTTTAAATTATATACAATTCAATACTTTGAGGTATGTGATAACAATTTGTATTTTAATAAAATACTTTATTTGGTTTATTTTTGCCTCAGAAGTTACCCCTTGAGCGTAAAATAGTTAGCAAAGATCGACCTGCGATCCCATTTCAATGAGGAACCTCAAATTTAGATTTAGATTTGATTTTTTATTGCTATAAGATGGCATGTTTTGTTTAAGACATTATTTTTTCATCGTTTAAATACAATAAACGCATTTTATTTCTATATTTGTGGCCTTTTTCTTCCAAAAAATAAACTGAGTTTGACTATTTTTTTAATGCAAAACAGACTTTTCTGGTAATATAAGGTTCTAGGAGTAACATTTTATAAGGTTTACTAAACAGTTACAAAACAGACAAAAATACGAACAGTTTGATGTATAACACTTATATATTTAACAAATAAAATACTTTAAAAGAATTTAAAAACAAGAAAAAAAACTTTTTTTCGCTCTCCTGTAAAAAAGTGTCATTTTGATTTACGTCGCTTTTGCATTCAAGCAATTATTTCCCTTTCGCTAAGATTTTCGTAAATTTTTTCACTAAATAATATTCATCTAATCTCCTCTAATTATAAAAATATGTATATGTTAAAATTAATTAGTTGATTGATTACTTCGTTTAATAAATGCAATTTTATAAAGTAAAAACAGGCTAAAGTAGGTGGGTTTAGGTCATGTTATTATTGCAGTTGCAGTGGCCCGAAGAAGGGCCAAAGAGAACACAGAAAGGGTATAGCCGTGTTTGGATGGCGAAACTGCCTTTGACGAGAAAATGGTTTTCCTTTTGCTCGGATAATTATCTTTATATACGTTGTTTTTTCACCAAATATCAGCCCCAAAATCATCGTGATTTTTGAGACAATTAAAAAAAAGGTAAATCGTTTTTATATATTATCTACTAAACTAGCAGCCCAATTTTTTTGAAATTTGTATATATTATGAAGATAATAGAGGACTTTTTATCACAGCAAAATTATTATTAAATTTGAAATCTAAGTAAATAAATAAAGAATTTTGATATTTCAAAAAAAATTTTTTTTACTTGCTAGGTGGCGGCACCTTATAAAATTGGTATGTTATAAACTATTTAATACTCTACCACATATATTTTTTCCAAAAAATATCACTCGGATCAACAGGTTAAAAAAAGCGAATTTGTAACCTCTCATACATAGGTTTCCCTTTACTAGGTAGGGTAGACACAACACTCTTTATGTACTAAGTAATTGGAAATATAATATTAAAGTCCTATAAATCTTTGCTGTTAAGACAAATACTAATATAAATACAAACCGTTTATTTGTTAGACTCTGACATTATCTATCTATACAATAATAATAAAGCTGAAGAGGGTCGAAAGTCTGTACATGGCAGATATTCGAAAAATATTGGCTAGGGATACTTAAAATCGATAACAGAACACGTTTCAACAGTTTTTAGAATTTTTGTCTGTTTGTCTGTTTGTCTGTTTATCTGTTTGTCTGTTTATGTGACCGCACATCACGTGAAAACGGCTGAACCGATTATGATGAAATTTGGTATAGAGATAGTTTTAATCCTGGGGAAGGACTTTAGGTAGTTTTTATCCTGCAAATCAACCCCTAAGGGGATGAAATGGGGGGTGGAAATTTGTATGCAGCTACTTAAACCGCTGCACTGATTTTGATGAAATTTAGTGTATAATTAGTTTAAGTCCCGGGAAAGGTCATAGGATAGTTTTTATCCCGAAAATCTTCCCTTTAGGGGGTAAAATGGAGGGGTGAAAATTTGGATGTAATCCATTTTGATAAAATTTGGGTTAGAGGTAGTTTAAGTTCTGGGCAAGGACATTGGATAGTTTTTATTCTAGAAATCTTCTCCTAAGGGGGTGAAATAAGGGGGAGAAATTTTGGATGGACTCCGTTTAGACCAAATTTGGTATAGATATAGTTTGAGTCCCGGAGAATGACAATGGATAGTTTGAATCCCGAAAATCATCCCCCGAGGGGATGAAATAGGGATGAAAATGTGGATAAATCCCATTAAGTTTAAATTTGGTATAGAGATAAAAGGAGTCCCAGGGAAGGACAATGCATAGTTTTTATCCTGAAAAATCATCTCCTAAGGAGCTGAAATGAGGGGTGAAAATTTGGATAGAACCGATTTAGATGAAATTTGGTATGGCGATAGTTAAGAGTCTTGGAGAAGGACTAAACATAATTTTTAGTCCAGAAATCATCTCCTAAGGGGGTGAAATGGGGTATAAAAATTTGGATGGAACCCATTTACGGTATAGCGAGTCGGAGTCTTGGGGAAGGACAAAGGATAGTTTACTCCCGAAAATCATCCCCTAAGGGGGTGTAATTGGGGGTGAAAATTTTGATAAAACCCATTAAGACGAAATTTGGTAAAGAGATAGAATGAGTCCTAGGGAAGGACAATGCATAGTTTTAATCCCGAAAAATCATTTTCTGAGGTGGTGAAATGAGGGTTGAAGATTTTGATAGAACCCATTTAGATGAAATTTGGTATAGAGAGAGGTCTCAGTCCAAGGAAAGAACATAGAATAATTTTTATTCCAGAACACATGAAAGGAGGAACACATAAGGGGGTGAGAAATGGTGGATGAAAATTTGGATTGAACCCATGTACGGTATAGCGGTAGTTAGGATTCCTGGGGAATAGAAACATTACATAGGTAAATATATGTATGTGACGTTCCAAGGGTAAAGGTACCTTATGGCGGTAGTTTCGAAGATGTTTCTAAAACGGGGTAAAAAAGACGTTTTTTGATGGCTGTTTTGAAAACTATTAGATGTAACATTTTGTTGACGTATCTTTATTTTTAATATAAAATATTTAAATTACAAGTTAGTTAATTTAGTCCTACGGTTTAGTAGCAAAGGGCCGTGTGATATGAAAATATGCAAAATAATACTGAAAAAAGCTTACATGCATCTATTATGGTGACGCGGGTCATAGAAACCAAGTTTGCGGCGGAGTCTATTTTGTAAAAAAAGGCGTTCGGAGTAAGCTAATCTATATTATCATGCAACTCAGCCATAATGACCCTTTCCTTCATAAAATCCATACTAATATTACAAATGCGAAAGTAACTCTGTCTGTCTGTTACCTTTTCATGCTTAAACCGCTGAACCGATTGAGATGAAATTTGGTATAGAGATACTTTGAATTCCGGGGCCTTCCCAAAGAATCCTTACTAAAGATAGTTTTTATCTGGAAATTTATCACCTAAGGGGGTGGAAAGGGGGGAGAAAGTTACGATATAAACGAGTTACGCGTGGACGAAGTCGCGGGCAAAAGCTAGTATATACAGTGTTTTTTTTTAAATGGGACAGTATGGGGAAATCCGAATCTAAAGAAGATAGAGGAAAAGTGTCCAAGGAAACATTAGGTGTTTTTTTATGTAAACAAATTTGGCTCATTCAAATTTTTGGTCAAGCGTGAGTTGTTCTTAAAAAATTATAAAGTTGGTAATTTTTTTTTTGACGCGGGTCGGCTCTGTTTCATGTAAGGATTATTTCATTGTATGGAAAGAAAAAAATCTGAACAGCAAAAGTTGGTCAAATTTAATGAAAACTAATCTTCTTACAATTGCAGTATTCGCCTTTTAATATTGTTACAAGTGCCTAGGCGTGTAAAAAAATATTTAAAATTATTCCATTTTTAAATTTCGATACCGATAAGAGCTCCAGATGATTCAAGAGAAGAACATTTTTTTTTATCTTCGTAAACATCATGGCACGCATTAGTCTTGAAATTATAAAAAAAAGAAATCAAATTTGATTTTGATTTTTTTCTTATGTGGTTACCTTAAGGGTCGAATTTATGAATCCCGATACAACTCCGTACAAGAATTAAACGATGCTGTTTACAACACTTTAAACACAATTCACCATAAGTCTCTGCAGTCGTCTTGTCTTATGCAGGTACCTGCATAAGACAAGACGGCGGCCACATCGAGCATTTACTCAAGTAATAAACCATACAGTTGGTATTGTAACAAAGGCGAATACTGCAATTGTATGAAGAATTATTTTCATTAAATTTGACCAACTTCTGCTGTTCAGATTTTTTCTTTCCATACAATGGAATAATCCCTACATGAAACAAAATCGACCCGCGTCAAAAAAAAAATTACCAACTTTATAATTTTTTAATAACAACTCACGCTTGACCAAAAATTTTAACGAGCCAAATTTGTTTACATAAAAAAACACCTAATGTCTCCTTGGACACTTTTCCTCTATCTCCTTTTGATTCTGATTATCCCATACTGTCCCATTTAAAAAAACACTCTATATATTAAAAATATTATATATATCATGGAAATAGATTTTGGGTCAGTGAGGGCAGCTGCTACCAGATCCCGTATTGCTAGGCGAAAATGGTCTAAGGAGACCTTCCTTCGATTTCAAATTAATGAAGATTGGCGTGCACAGATTTTGGAAAAAACATACAGGCTGCGAGAAAATGGTCATTTTTGACAAACTTTTTTGTTATGCCATTCGACCCCGTTCCTGTCCAGGATCAAAAGCTTCTATGGGACCAAAAATAAATTTTTGGCTAGAAAAACCATAAATCGAGAAAAACTTTCCCCATACAATTTGTATGAAAATTAAAAAAGGTTTTTTTACGTGTATTTTTTTATGTCAATCGATTCCATTTCTATCAAGTATAAATAGTTTTCTTGGGGTCAACTTTCGGTAATGTACAAAAAAGCCAGAAATTAAAGAAAACTGTTTTCATACAAATGTAAATAGTAAATACTATGGAGAGTAAGTACTTTAATTTCTGGCTTTTTGATCCTGGACAGGAACGGGATCCATTATTTGTCTTAACAGCAAAGATTTATAGGACTTTACTATTATATTTCCAATGACTTAGTACATAAATAGTTTTGTGTCTACCCTACCTAGTAAAGGGAAACCTATGTATGAGAGGTTACAAATTCGCTTTTTTTAACCTGTTGATCCGAATGATATTTTTTGGAAAAAAGATATGTGGTAGAGTATTAAATGGTTTATAAAATATCCAATATTGGAAGGTGTCGCCACCTTGCAAGTAAAATTTTTTTTTTTGAAATATTTAAATTCTTTATTTTTTTACTTAGATTTCAAATTTAATAATATTTTTTTTTTGATAAAAAGTCCTCTATTATCTACATAATATATACAAATTTAAAAAAAAATTGGGCTACTAGTTTAGTAGATAATAAATAGAAACGATTTTCCTTTTTTTTTAATTATCTCAAAAATCACGACGATTTTGGGGCTGATATTTGGTGAAATAACAACGTATACTTATAAAGATAATTATCCGAGCAAAAAGAAAACCATGTTCTCGTCAAAGGCAGTTTCGCCATCCAAACACGCCTATACCCTTTATGTAGGTATATTAATATCAACCAATTAAACAACTTTTTCAATGAAAATTACATATTTAACTGCAATGTCAAATTTAATTGTCACGTTGGTTAAATAAAAATATTTGTTGTATCCTACCATAATGATGTGAGTAGTTGTAGAAAAAGTAATTGTATGCAATGTTGCATAACTAGGTCAAAAAACGCTCGTAATGTTATCAGTGTCTTTGCGATAAGTACTCGCTACAGCTCGTAGGTAATGCCACCCGTGTTTATCGTCCAGTCTTATACAACGGTTGCAAAATACATTGTTAAAATTAAACGCTACATAAGGAGTAAATATTTCTGCTTACTTTAATATCAAAACATAATAGACATCTGCACCTGCAAGTCGTACTAAAATCTGCGAGCAAAGCGACAAAGTTCACCTAATTAGCGACTGCTTCCAGTAAATTTCAGTTTCATTCAATTTAAGGCTTAAGTTTAAGCCGTTCTACTTGATGTAGATTCTCTGCTAGATGCCGTTATTTCTATGAAGGGTTTCCCAAGATCTTTAAAATGCTTTCACCATACTGCTAAAATGTAATCATTCCATCTATCCATCAGTGCGTCGTTGTGTAACGATTTCAATTCCGGAATTAAGCTGCTGTAGTTTGAATTTATCGAACCAGCGAGCAAAGCGAACGAAATTCTATGCTTCAGCTTGGGCCGAAAATCGTTTGTCGAGTGTCTGGTTTACGGTGTATTTCCCGCTGTTCTTCTATTTAGGTGGTGTACGGTGTATGTCCCGCTGTTCTTCTATTTAGGTGGTGTACGGTGTATGTCCCGCTGTTCTTCTATTTAGGTGGTGTACGGTGTATGTCCCGCTGTTCTTCTATTTAGGTCGCAATTCTCAACAGATTCTCGTGAAATTTGTGAGCAGGTTCCTTAATTATAAAGATTTTTTTAGTCAAGACATTTTTCGAAATTCAAAAATATACATATATTTTTCACTTCTCATGCTCGAAAAGTTTTATTGTTTTAAAGACTAAGATAATCGGGCCTAACAGCCACACACACAATAAAACTTTGTAGAATAAACTTGTCATTTGATTTGATTTGCTTTAATAAAATTCACATTTGTGTTTTCCATTACTAAATTAATAAAACCAGATAAAATAGAAGTCAATTATTATTTTAAAACGTATTGAACCATTAAATGACTTGGCTGTATGAAGTACCTAAGTCTTATATCACGTGTCGAAAATTAAAAATAAAAACTTTAAAAAGTAAAGTGACAGGAATGAGCCTTGATTTTATTTTAATTTGCAATGATTTGTTATTTTCTCGCAATCGAAGTCGGGCATGAATAAGCCCCTTGACTTAACTATCCAACCTCGCCGGTGGCTCGGGTGGATATAAACGTCTCCGGTTAACTGGCTCGTTTTATGCGCTTGTTGTACAATCTACTATTTTAATATTACAGGCACACGTCTTCTACAGCTCACAGAGCCACTAGTACTGAGGCTTTAGTATAAGTTTTATCGATACATATACGTTTTCGAACGCGTTTGCGTTTAGTTTCAATTCGTATGGCCACGCGTAGTTCCTAATAGTTACCACCAGAGGCGCTGTTCGCGAGGCCATACAAATTGCAACTAAACGCAAACGCGTTCGAAACCGTATTGTATCGATAAAACATATACTAGAGCCTCAGTTAAAAGTTGAAACACAGTCGATATCGTGCACCTCATTATGACATCGACTGGTTTATCTATTTATATGAATGCATGATGGAAAGTAGGAAGATCATCTTTGACACTCGCATTTTGTATTCTTAAATATATAGGTATATATAATATTTTTGCATTTCCCGACAAAATTCTGCCTTGCTTAGCATTTAACGCAAATTTATTCTAGCAAAATATGTGAAGTTGTGCATTATTATGAAATTTTATAAGCTAGAAAGAGCGAACCATTTAGAGCCGAGGATTAAACGACACACGACACTGAAAGCCTTTGATACTCGACGTACAGTAATTGAATGAACGTCCGAAGTAGCAGCTCGTAGGGGGAGATTTTGTGTCGCACTGATTAAAATGCAATTATCAGAGCTAACTTTTCACATTAGGAAGTGGACGTGTAACGGCACGATCAATTTGCTCTGGTTACTCCATAACGGAATAGATCAATATTTTTGGATTTTTCAGTCCGTCAACCAACAAACTGTTCGTCTAAGACCTACCGTTTAACTGATTCTGTATTTCTGTACCTGTTTGTGTGGTATTAGAGATCAATACAGTGCTTGTTTTGCGGGAACCAACTGAGAAAACATCCAAGACTCTCTCTCAACGAAATATTAGCTCATACCGAGATTAGTATCCAGGACCACCCAGGAGCTTTGAATAAGGCAGTGTTCACGTGAGTATGATTATAGCTGTATATTATATACTCGCTGCCCGGGCGGAACCGCTCGCGTAATACAAAGAACCCAGGCAAAGGCTCGGGAAAAATGATTGTCAATAGCCACCTTAAAAATACATTCAAAATGCTGGTGAAAGTTTTTTTTATAATCGGATGAGTAGTTCCGTATATTACTCTCTACAACACTGGCATCGGTATATGATAACCGCGGATATTCTATGGAGTCATTCTTTAAATTTATTGCTCCTGTTACAGGATGCACCTGGTATATATACATATATTTGTTATGATGGTATCTCAGCTCGATAGGATCAAGCGCTGTATGTTGACAATGTAACTCAAAGGGCAAATGCACCTAACGTTTGAAAAGCGTTTTGTCAAAGCCGAAAAGAGTGACTTTTTGCGCCTTGTATTTAAATCTCGCTCAGGCATCTAAAAGAACTTTTCTCCAATATGCTCGGAAATGTGCGCCTTACTGTAGCAAAAATAGGGCGTGAAGTTCCTCCTTACTGTCTACAGCAAATTTAAAATGTTAAAAGTCATTACTGTACAGTTTAAGTGGCACGGAAAGTGTATGAAATTCCATTACTGTATACTTTTTTACCTTTTAACCATATCGACGGTGGAAAATTCAAATGTCGTAAGGGACATTTTGTCGTAAGTACACTAAATATACCATTGGAATCTTTTATTTTTCTATCTGACTGTTGTACTGAAATCTCGATACGACTCCTAATACACTTTTTTCTAAAATACTACATTCATTGATATTCGATCAATATGTTAGTGTAGAAGTTATTTGAAAAGTATACATCTGAGATTCATCTTTATAGGATGAGTAGTTTTTACAGGTTATGAATTAAAAAAATATGGAGTTTTGTTTTTTGGCTCCCCTCAAAAGTAGGCGTTTGTCCCTTACGACATTTGAAATTTCCACTGTCGATATGTTTTGACTGACTTGAGACACATTACTACAAACAGCCAAAAATGCTCTTAAGTTTAAAGGCCTAGCAATTTCTCACAACAACTTGCTATAGTTAGACTGGTTAGGTTAGCAGTGTATAGCTATCTCTTTCGAACTAATGCAAGTTGCTGTGACAAATTGCGCCCGTTTGTAGTGTGTTAGTTTTCCCGAGTTTTTTTTTTATTGTAATAGAACATACGCTAACTTTTGCAAGTGATCAAAACTTGAAAAAATTAAATTATAAGACCCTCATGTACCGTCATGCACCTATGTTGAACAAATAAACGATTTTTATTTGTATTTGTATTTGATCGAAGTGACTTTATTAAAAAGACTCCAATGGTTTTAAACGAAGAAATAAAAATATTTATCAATGTAAATTTCATAACAAAAATATGTTTAGATTTCAATCCCGTTTAATCTTTAATAATTTTTATAGCATAAAACATTTCAAATTATGGTCGATGCTAATGTTTATAGGGTTCCGCACCTCGAAAGGAAAAAGCGGAAGCCTTATAGGATCTCGATGCTGTTTAAGAACCGTGTTGGTTTATTTTACGCGTATGAATACAAAATATTGACTTTTTGTCACTTGAGTCTTAAAGCCTCAGGAGTATTTAGGGTTCGAGTCTTTAAGCCTCAAAATGAGCGTTATCAACAACACTACTAGGTTGTCCGTCCGTCCGTCTGTCAAGACCCTTTTTCTAAAGAACGCGTGGAGGTATCAAACTGAAATTTATATCAAATACTCAAGTCTACTGTCCCTTGAAGCTGTGAAAAAATCAAACTTCTAAGCCGACGCAATCAAAAGATACCGATCATGCCGCAAATTTTCGAAACTCGCAAGGGAATCAAAACCTACAGGGTACTTCCCGTGAACTCAGAATTTGGTACGAAGCAACGTCTTATAGCATAGATAAAGGCAAAATTGCGAAAACCGTACGTTTTTAGTTACGTCACTGAAAATTTAAATTCCAGTATAAACTGACACCCACTAAGTATGTGAATACATACTTAGTGAGTGTCAGTTCATAGTGGACTTTTTTCTATTGTACGGGGTGCTCCGGAACCCTAGATGCGCGAGTCTGACTCGCACTTGACCGGTTTTTTTATATATTAAGTAAGTATGTAAATTGAAACTGGCACCACGAGTCATGCCGTGTACATATTTAAAAAAAATAAGTTGGGCGGGAACTTGGTAGGTTATTGACATACTCGCTGTTTTAAGATTATTGAATCCTCGCATTTTTGAAGAAAAGCACTATACTCGTATATCTGCCTCGGCGTGAATGGCAATTAGTGAATTCATCTCTATTGTCGGATTTAACTTCGCTTCATCCGACAAAATCAACTCATCCACGACTTGCTATTTCCCGGCCTCTGCGATAATGTATTATTGTTTGCTTATGGAAATTATAGGTAGTATGATTACTGTTATGTTACATAAGACAATTAGTAATTATTCAAGTATACTTATGCTTTAAAAAAAAAGCAACGACCAAAAATGTCATTATTATAAAATGATGACCGGACATATTGCAACATGTTCGTTATTGGACTGATAGTGCTAACCGCATTTGATAGGCTGTATTGTGGTTAAACATCGAAATATATACACTTAATGGAAATAAAATGGAGTGCCGCAAATTTGTCGAAATAATAATATTTTATGCAACTGTAGTATAAGAAGGATCTTAAAAAGCGAGCGGCGTGGGTTGCGATGCGAGCCTTGGCGAGCATCGCAATTACAGACGCCACGAGCGTTTTTGATACACCGTTGCATACAATACTTTTTCTACTACAAATAAATAAATAGCAGACTACAGAATAGTTAAACTTTTCAAGCAGCAAGTTTTATATTCGTACTTTTGCTACTCACACAATTTCTTCAGGAGTGCAGGTATTAATTTCTTCGACCATTTTAAAAGGAACTTGCAAGTGCATGAACATGAACTTGAATAAAACCTTAATAGTTTAGGACTAATAGTTTATCATTTTTCGACTTTTCATTTTGAACTGTATTTTGGTGGGACATCGGAAATGTGACACCTATTGCTAAAAGTTCGTTTTGTTTTTAATTTGTTTGCACTTGCCATCCGAACCAAACCAAACAACGTAACGTAATGTGTTTTAGTCTAATACTATTCATTAATACTGTGTCTTAATAATAAGTTAACAAAGTGAAGGAATACCAATATAATCAGTAAGTAATTCAATCACTATGTTTGTTTCATTTGAATTTCACCTTCCGCGACTTAAATGTCAAATTCAATACATTATATTTGCTTTACTTACTTTATATTATTTATCAGCCACAACAAGAGTTGCTTACAAGAGTTGTTTATACAAGAGTTTGCCTTTCGGCCTTAGTCCACTTTCACAACCGTTTTTCACAACTAGTTAAGAAAAACCACTTTTTATTCCTTCTTTCATAACTGGTTATGAAAAAGTAAACAAAAGTGTTTTTTTCTAAACTGACATTCATATTATGCTGCCGAATCACGAAGGTTGTGACGGTTGTACTTGTCGTATAAAGTCGGTTCTTTTGTTTACCTTTTCATAACCAGTTATGAAAGAAGGAATAAAAAGTGTTTATTATTAACTAGTTGTGAAGGTGGACTAAACGGTTTTCCGTCCTGCAGTTGGTAACTTTAATTCCTTAAGGGGATGCCTTGATTCGAGTCGATTCGCGAAAACCACGCCCCCTTGACAGAGACACGCTTTTGCCTTCCGCGCACGAGAAAAAGAGATGCAACACTCTTCGGGAATGGCTTTTTTGTACAATTTTCGATAAAAATACCTAACTTAGTTAAGTTTTATTTATATTTAATTAAATGAGATTTTAGTTGAGCTGAAATACTTTAGTATTTACTTGATTGGGTCGTAAAATAATGTATTGTTGGAGTAGGCTGAGTAAAAAAAAGGAAACAAAGACCCAACTTTGAATTTTTTTGCTATGGAGGAAATTTTTGGCAATCATATTATATCGAATAAAACAGATAAACAATCATACAGTCAAGAATCATATACTTATCTGAAAATCAGACCATACCTATTGTTTCTTAATCTAGTCAGACCGGCGTTTCAAAGCACGCGATAATTTCCAATGCATCCGCTTAATCGAACATTGCCAAGATAGCTGTATCTAAATTGACTATCCTATAAAAACATTCAATGTAAAGAATAGGCCAAGTCTCGAAACTCTTCCTGTTTAAAAAGTTGTGAGATATTTCGTAGAGCGAAGTCAGGCATTTTTATTCTTATTTATTTGCTTACTTAATAAAATTCTGCAACTTGGGAATTTACAACTTTACTGCATTTATTTATTTTTGCATTCCTCAAACTATGTAGTATTGTGTGATTGCCAAGTCACAAAATTTTATGTAACAAGCAAATAAAGAAGAGTTTTGAGCTTTGAGTATTAAGCCCACTGGAGATGTCATAACGTCAACTCTACGAACAAAATTTTTCGCCACTTTTAGCGGGGGGTGAGGTAAACACGTACAGCACACCACCAAAAGATGAATAAATCAACAGACACAAATGTAGCTGTTGAGATAAACGCACACTACAAAAAAATTAAACACATCAAAAATTACACGCACACAGACAGACTTTTCACGTAACCGTGCTGCATACATACGAACAAGTTAGTGATGGGACACAAATGACAGATCTGAAGAATGAGTCAAATCAGTTTGATGATGAACTGAATTATCTTATACAATTATAAAATTGTAAAAGTGAAGATTCTATACATTGAAGATACTTCCCAAAAAAATGTTTATTTGTATGTATGTCTGTGTGTATTTATGTGCCCTTGTGGCCCTCTCGCACAATTAGACTGTGGAATGAACTCCGTCCGCGGTTTTCCAGGGCTAATACCGAGGTAAAGATAAAAATGTAGATTTGAGAGGTATTTGCAAGAACCTATTTAAGTATGTATATGAAATTATATTATAATAAGGTTCATCTTTCAAATAAGAAGGCTCAAAGTCACCCAAAGAGCAATGGAGAGGGCTATGTTGGGAGTTTCTCTGCGTGATCGCATCAGAAATGAGGCTATCCGCCGCAGAACCAAGGTAACCGATATATCCCTCCGAATCGCTTAACTAAAGTGGCAGTGAGCGGGGCACATTGCACGTAGAACTGATAGCCATTGGGGCGGAAAGGTTCTCGAATGGCGACCACGTACCGGAAGGCGCGGCGTTGGTAGGCCTCCTACAAGGTGGACTGATGACCTGGTAAAGGAGTGGTTTTTATTGATTTTTAGACGGTCATCATTTGACGTTGGTGGACGTCGGTGGCGTCCGTGGTATGGCGTGGTATGGATCACTTCGCTTCGCCAGCTGGCGTTCAATAGGTTAATCGTGTTGATGAGTGAGAATTAAGAGCCTTAAAATTTTGTTACTGAGAAACCTCCATAAGCAATTCAATTATCCAGCAGATGGTTGCGTTTATCGCGCAATAAATAAATTATAAGTACAAGGCATATATCATAATACGCTCGGTCGTACACAATTATGAGTAGGAAAGTGTCAGATGCTTTTGCACCAAACAAGGACATAGTCGCAAAGAAGGTATTGCACCTTCAATCAATGTCTTTCTGTTAGTATCATTTTTGTAGCTTTCCGAAGTAAAGTGCTCCGAACAGATAACACTTGTACGTGTAGGTTTCCAATAATAATTTTCGTTATTACAAATTTTTCTTCATTTCTCCTTTATATAGGAATCTTTTGGAAATCTAAAAGGACATATAATTATTTTTTTTTTGCCAACAATTCTTTTCTTTTTTTAAGACTAAATTTCAACGTCGTATGTCCAGAGAAAATTAATTTATCTAATTCATCTTACAAGATTTAAATGTAACATACATCTATACCTACTCTTTAATTCAATATGTTATAAAAAAAAACTGACTATTAAACAAACTGCAGTGTTTGAATGAATGAATGGTTCATTCAAATATTGAGTTGCTTTTCTTACCTTTATCGCATCACTAAAGACAGATTCGACCCCGTACCACTGTATCATGTTTACATTTTCTGTCATTTACGTATCGCAAACGGTATTTTCTTTAAATGGAGATTGTACTTCAATACACATTTAATAGTTTGTAAAAATACTTACCTATTGATAGGAAACGCGAACTTGTTGCGAATTTGAGCTGTCTGATCGCCTTTTACATGATAATACTGCACAATTCACCATTTTTCGAGAGAAACGTCACGCGACACGGATGGATACAAAATGGCGATGAAGCGACTTTAAGTAGTTTTATATAACGTGGTTGACCAGTTGACCAATGTACTTTGCCGGAGGGGGTCGCCTGTGTATGACATCTCCAGTGGGCTTAATACTCAAAGGTTTTGAGACTTGGCCTATTTTTTACATGTAATGTTTTTTATGGGATCTCATTTCTTTTTGTAGGAAGGAAAAATAAGTAATCGCATGTATTTGTATTGGATTACTTATGCGGTTTTTATATCTCTTTTGTATAATTATATAACCTAATTGATCGGATAAAAACGAATTAAGTATGTATACAATTTGGAGCTTGTGGGTCTGCTAGAAGTACCTTAGAATTATGTTGATCATTATCAGTATCAGTATATAAGTGAGTATGTCAGTTACAAAACTAACGAACTTTGACTGACAATAGTTCTTAAACTAAAAGTTCAAACTAAATGTTATTGACAATATAATATGTAAGCCATATTATGCCCTACAGGTTACTGAAAACTCATAGTTCTAGCTTGAGCCAGCACAAAATTACAGGATGTTGAAAATGGCCTGAATGGTTTCGAGAAAAGGATGGTAGGGCCGTGCCTCTTTGTTTTACTCGACTTGGCGGGGGCACTGCCGTGGCGCCAAATTGCATAGTTGTTCCAAATTCGCTTAACCTACTGAGACATGTTTAGATGAAGCAACAAGAAAAGTATAAATCTATGAGTGTTTATTGAGATTTCCGTTGATTTATAATATAACACTTATTATTCTAATGATCTCAAAAAAATCCCTTATAATAATTTCAAACAAATGAATATAGTAGTAGATAACAGTGGTACCCTTCGGTATGTGTGACATCAAAGAACACCTTAAGTAACACTAATCCTAACGCTCTTATTTCATTACGAAATTTGTTAAAAAGCCACAGCTTTAGGTACTTGGGAAAGAATTAAACAGCTTATGCGCCAATGTACAGTCAACCGCATTCCCTTGCTGCGTCCGCACATAACATGGGTCAGAGGGACAGCTGACGTGACCGCGAGGGCAATAATAAGTCCCACACTTGAGATGGGAGTTTTAATATCGGACCAGTGTGACGTGGACACCCTACGTAATATTGCTGTAACTAATTTGACAAGACACTTTACCGTGTTATAGGCGTAGCACGTGTGATATGAATTTGACAGGGTGACGTTGATTTTTAGGGATCGGCGGACATTCTTTTCAGACGCCTGAATTTTGCATTTAATAAGCTTACTGAAATATCTCTTTGTAAGTTTTTTTTTATGAAATAAACGGTTTCTTTTTTAAGTGAGTCTGAGAAAGATTGTTTTCTAATTCTTAAATAATTCTTGAATTCAATCATATTTTTTAGAAACAATACTAAGAGTAAAATTAGGTTGTAAAGTGCAAAAAAGTAATGATTTATATCCTGTAATTTTTGCTTTTTTTAGCAGTGAGCGTTACCTAGCGTTACATTTTACTAGTCTGTTCGAAATTAATTATGATTTAAAAAATACTTGAAAATTGGCCGAGTGCAAGTCGGCCGTACCATTATCTATAAAAACGGCAAAAAAATCACGTTTGTTGTATGGGAGCCTCCTGTAGCCTAGTTGGTAGTGACCCTGCCTATGAAGCCGGAGGTCCCGGGTTCGAATCCTGGTAAAGGCATTTATTTGTGTGATGAACACAAATATTTTTTCCTGAGTCATGGCTGTTTTCTATGTATTTAAGTATTTATTTATCTATTTAAGTATGTTTATCGTCATCTAGTACACATAGTACAAGCTTTGCTTAGTTTGGGACTAAGCCGATTTGTGTAAGATTAAGATTGTAAAAGAAAAAAAAATGTAAAAAAAATATTTACTTATTCTGTTTTTTAGTATTGGTTGTTATAGCGGCAACAGAAATACATTATCTGTGCGAATTTCAATTGTCTAACTATCACGGTTGTTGAGATACAGCCTAGTGCCAGACGGACAGACAGACAGACAGCGGAGTCTTAGTAAAAGGGTCCCGTTTTACTCTTCGAGTACGTAACCCTAAAAAATAACATAGAAAACTTTTCTGACTGACAGTGTTATACTTAATGAAAAATAATTTATTCCGTATCACTCTTGACCATAAAATAATAATAATCCCGAGGGACATCGTAGGTTGAGGGTAATTCATATATTATGAAAAATTGGTAACGGCTCATTGGCATCCATCAACCCTTGCAAATAGCCCAAGGCATTATGTTACCTTTTCTGTTATCATTTTTAAGGAAAATATTTAAGGTCGATGATATTTGAAAATGCCGACATTGTTGACGGGTCATGTAGGTGTACCTATCAATGTAGGATTTTTTCCTTATCTAGGAGGTCGGGGGTGGGTAGGTAGGCTGAGAATTCCACTGGTAAATAATTGTGATTATTTAAATTTAACAATAGATATTTAAAAAACCGGCCAAGTGCGAGTCGGACTCGCGCAGGAAGGGTTACGTACCATTATCTATAAAAAACTATTTTATTCTGTGTTTTTTAAATATTTGTTGCTATAGCGGCAACAGAAATACATCATCTGTGAAAATTTCAGCTGGAACTATCACGGTATCAGTGAGATACAGCCTGGTGACAGACAGACGGACGGACGGACGGACAGCGGAGTCTTAGTAATAGGGTCCCGTTTTACTCTTTGAGTACGGAACCCTAAAAAGGAGGCTGCTATGCACTTTATTTTGTATTTAAGTACCAATTAAATCATAATAGATTTTACGTTACTGGATTCGTCAATCTACGCGTCCAAAGTTAAAACGGCTGTTTTTCTTTTGAGTTCATAGATCCACGAATCCAGCAACATATAACAATAAGGTACTTAAGTACGAAATACAGTGTATAGCGGCCTCCTTTTTTTAATAGCTATCGTTAAAACTAAATAATAATTATTATTTACCAGTGGCGCTAGTGTGCACATGAACTCCCTCTTAAACAAAAATAAAAATAAATAACCCTTGCATTAAAGATTATTTTAGAATGGTATAGTAATGATGAAAAAAAAATGTATGAAGACCAGAGTGGCCAACGTCCTGAAAAATTGTTTATCTAATACTGATTCTAAAATGGTATAACACATGCCATTTACATCTTTACAAATAAAGATGATGATGATCACTTTTGAACACCTTGATTTGGTACAATTCGCTCTTCGAAAAGTGCTAATATCTCGAAAACCAGGGGACTTTTACGTAACCTTAAAGTCGATTTTCTGGACCAGTCTAAGGGGCCTATTCGTGGTTAGAAGGTTGACCATTAATTAACGGACACACTCTGTATATAGGCACAAAAAAAGGTATTTGACCGCTTTAGCGACGATCTATAGAATTATGGGATGATTTTACATTCCTATGCATTGATATGGATATTGAATGAAATTATCTAAATTAAATTAAGATGAGTAATAAAAAAAGTGAAATCAAAATATTTTTCGAAAAACCCGACTGCGTTTTTGCAAATATTGCCTATGTCACTCCCACGATTAAGAGGATTCATCCAACGACACCTCACATGTCAAAATCCGTCAAACGGTTTAGGCTGCAGGGCGTGTCAAAGAATAAGACATACCCACATATATACATACATACTTACATACATACATACATACTTACATACATACATACAAACGCTTGAAAAACATAACCCTCTCTCCTTCGGCAGTCGGGTAATAAGACTAATAATTGTTATATTTTGACATGTAATATTTTTTGTACTATCAATAAATAAGTATAAGTATGCCACGAAACGTCAGTGTCCCAAATGATATTGACAACTGTATTCAGATACATGCTCACATCGCTATTTTTTATCTTAAACATTCATGCAAAAAAAAATCTCAATATAATAGATGTCAAGTGTCAAATTTGCAAACTAACGTTTCAAAATAATTAAAACTTTTTATAGGCCAAGAAAATTAGAATTCTTCGCAGAATTAATTCCCATAAGGCTGAAAATCTGGAAATTTTAATACCTTCATTTGGTCCTAAATGCATGTAATCCGAGTTTGCACCATCCCAGGAGGTGTACTAAACTTTTGAGAGCCCAATAACCACGAAATTTTTGCTCTTTTTTCAGTTATTTGCATAAAGCACAAAAACGGTACGTCGGATGGAAAATGCATTGGAGACAATATTAAAGAGGGCCAAATTTTGCGTCGAATGAATATCTAAAACTTCAAATTTGGATCTAATAAGGTAAGGAACTGGGAAAAGGGGTCAGGCTAAGCTAGTGAGAGTGGCCCCCGACGAGGGATTTGATGATTCTTTCAGGGGTTGTACTGGCAGGTCCTAAGAACACTCCATGCTTAATATCAGTCCACAATCTTCTATTGTTTTCGAGTAATTTAGGAAAATATAAAAAAATCAGGTTGTCATTTAAAGTGTCATAATAGGTAAACTATTTAAAATAGAGTAACCAAATAAAATGCTCATGAATAAAAATAGAATAGGCTATACAGTGCATATATTTAATCAATATGTTTAAGGACATAATAAATAAATAAATAAATATTACGGGACAATCTTACACAAATCAACATGTCCTTAAACATCCTTTAAAAAATCAACTTTTAAATTTGTTTTATTATTTTTAGACACTTTTTGCACAGGTACACCTACAAGAAAAATATCGTGACAGGCCACTAATTCAAATAATTTCAATTTAGATCACCCGATGGCTTCACCCGGTGCACACTGACTCTTTTGACTGTGTGTTGAAGGAGTCAGTGGAGTTGCCGTTGAATGTCTCCCTCAATTCGGGCCAATGGGACCTGGCATCTTTACCCATTCGGTACGGTGGGTTGGGCGTAAGACGCGCGCGGGATGTGAGTCTGCCAGCTTTTTTGGCATCGGCGGAGGGGGTTTTGGACCTTGTCACTCAGATACTTTCCATAGATGGTGGCAAGGCAACCATACCTTATGCGGCCGATGCTTTAATGGCCTGGACGACTCTCAACTCGGGTGCGCCTGTGCCTGAGGAACAGGACCGCCAACGGTTGTGGGATGACGTGGGGGGAAAGCGGACGCTAGACAGTCTGGTGGAGGGCGCTGTGGGTGTGGATAAGGCAAGACTCATGGCGGTATCAAGGCCAGAGTCTGGGGCGTGGCTACACGCTCTCCCTTCTCCACATTTGGGTACCCTTCTAGATGATGACTCGTTGCGGGTGGCCGTGGCTCTTCGCCTGGGCTGTGATGTTTGTGAACCACATGTATGCATCTGCGGCGCTATGGTGGAGAGTAGCGGTCATCATGCACTGAGTTGTTGTCGGTGCGCAGGAAGGTTCCCACGTCACCATGCCCTAAATGACATTGTTCGGAGAGCCCTTGTGTCGGCGAATGTGCCGTGTGTGCTGGAGCCTCCAGGTCTTAACCGATCTGATGGTAAAAGGCCGGACGGTTTGACTTTGGTGCCCTGGCAAAAAGGCAAGTGTCTGCTCTGGGACGCCACATGTGTTAGTACTTTTGCTGCTTCGCACATAAGTCGCACCATGCGGGCGCCTGGAGCCGCTGCTGAGCTGGCGGCAGTGCGGAAGAGGGACAAGTACGCGTGTCTTTCCAATTATTTATTTGTTCCGCTTGCGGTGGAGACGACTGGGTGTTGGTGCGCTGAGGCCAAAATCTTTTTTAGGGAAGTAGGGCGTCGCTTACATGAAAGAGGACTTGATCCCCGCTCTGGGTTATTTCTGGTGCAAAGGTTAGCCATAGCTGTTCAGCGCGGCAATGCGGCCAGTGTGATGGGAACCTTTGCACCTGGAGTGGCTCGGGGTGGGTTGTTTGATGTTTAGTTTTAGGATTAGGAATAGGTTTAGGTTACTTAGTAATACGTTTAAGTTTGTTATTGTACTCTGTCTTATGTGAATTTAGAAAGGTTATAACTTTGACATATTATAATTCTACTTTTAAATTATTACTGGTATTTAGATCATGTCCCAGTAATAGTAATTAGTCCCAGTGCTTCCACACAGCGCAGGCAGGAGACTGCAGCACCAGGTGCACGAGGCTCGAATGTTCACTACATATAGACATAAAAACATTTTCAAAAATCTTCATGAGTTATGTCAAAAAAAAAAAAATCAACGAACAAGTAGATACAAGCATATAATTAAAATAACGGAAGGTGTTTTTGTAAGTCGGAGTATGCACTCTTACGTCTTGCTTGTGAGAGAGTGCGGGAGGTGTGTGTCCGCGTGGACTCGCCTTTGGGGCTTTCGGCCCTCGGGCTCGAGTAGAGAGCGAGCTCTGAAGGGACGCTTCGGGCTTTCGGCCCTCAAGTTCGCTTAAAAACACTCGGGGGTAGGGTTTCCGAGAGCGCGCTCTGGAGGGACGCTTCGGGCCTTCGGCCCTACGCAGAGCTCGGCCTTCGGCCTTCGCGGACCTTGAACCTCATCTTCGGGCCTTTGGCCCTCAGGTTCGCTTGTAAAAAACTCCGGGGTAGTGAGTGTCCACGTGAGAAAAAAAACGATTTGAATGAATGCCAAATTTAGTCTTTCATTATTACTGAATTTTGATATTGAGGGGTGTATATAACGTTTTTTTTTCTATACCAGTATACCTACATACCCGTACTGACTTATCTACGCACTGCACTGGTACTTTAATTATATGCTAGTATATACTTGTTCGACGATTGTATTTTTTTTGACATAACTCACGAAGATTTTTGAAAATGTTTTTTTTATATTTATGTGTAGTGGGCATTAGTCGCTTGTCACAATATTTTTCTAGTAGGTGTACCTGTGCAAAAAGTGTCAAAAAATAATAAAACAAAACTAAAAGTAGATTTTTTAAAGGAAGTTTAAGGACATGGTGTTGATTGAATATATGCACTTTATAGCCTATTATATTTTTATTCATGAGCATTTTGTTTGGTTACTCTATCTTGAACAATTTACCTATTATGATACTTTAAATGATACCCAGATTTTTTTTATATTATCCTAAATTACTCGAAAACAAAAGAAGATCGTGAACTGTTATTAAGCATGGGTGTTCTTAAGACCTGCCAGTACACCCACTGAAAGAATCACCAAATCCCTCGTCGGGGGCCACTCTCACTGGCCTACCCTTTCCCAGTTCCTTACCTTATTAGACCTTTGATTTCGACCATACCACTGAACCAAATTTGAAATTTTAGATAATCATTCGACGCAGAATTTGACTTTCTTTAATATTGTCTCGAATACATTTTCCATCCGACGTACCGTTTTTGTGCTATATGCGAATAACTGAAAAAAGAGCAAAAATTTTGTGGTTATTGGGCTCCCAAAAGTTTAGCACACCTCCTGGGATGGTGCAAACTCGGATTACATGCATTTAGGACCAAATGAAGGTATTAAAATGATTTCCAGCTTTATGGGAATTAATTCCTTAAAACGACTTTTTTGGATCTAATTTTCTTGGCCGGCCTTAAGTGAAATCGGCATTATCATAATTTTACGACAAAAGTGACCATCGGACGAATAAAGTCGCATTTCTCATTTTTATATTGTATTAATTTTAACGAAATAATAAATTAAAAAGAAAATAATCTTATGAGATGTTTTATAAATGCTGTAATATTGCATAACACAACTTAAGCTATATAAACAATAATAATAATAAATAACTAAATAAATGAAAAGCAAGTTTAGGTATATTTTGTTAGTTTTTGCTCGCCCTTTTCTTTACACAACAAATAATTTACTTTGAAAACAAAGTTTTAACCGACGAAAAATCAATCATCCCCTATTTTCGTACCCTTAGGGTTGGTTTTTTTTTTCCAAATTTATATGGGACCAACTTCGGGTTATACCCTTTCCAATAAAAAAAGAATTATCAAAATCGAACGTTAACGTGATTGTAAATACCTCTTCTTTATTAAATAAGAATATTAAAGAAGAGATATTTACAATCACGTTAACCTTGTTTCATTAATTCTTGTAACATTATAGGTAGTTTTTTTTATGTTTCTCCACGATAACTTGTTAACGTAGGTACGCATGTACCCTACATGTTACTTTAGCGTTCAAGCAAACGAGATCTCAGGGTGGGTTCCACCAAACAGCAGTCGGTACAAAATTGCCATCAAAACTGACGAACATGACATGACACACACTTTGTGTCGTTGCGATGATATCATCCACCGCACTTTTATTTCCGAACGGATCCGACTCTATTACCTGTCTGTCTGTCCGTCTAATAGTAGACCCTCTTGGAAAAGTATTTACGTAGGTACGTAACTACTTTTCCAAGAGGGTCGTACCTTTTCAAGGGTCATTTACATGGTGCAACAACTCGTATGCGATTTTCATTAAGTATATTACGGGGCTGCGGCCTAGCGAAATACGACGAATTCAATGTAACCCTGCAATGTAATAAAACGCATCGCATGCGAATTGTTGCACCATGTAAATGGCCCTTAACATTCTCGTTCGAGATGATTACTGTTGTATTGACTATGTTACGATCCAAATAATATTAAATAGTTTCGACACATATTTGTCTGCTCAAAATAGAGAAAGAAATCCAAACATAGCACTAAATAATTCGAAAAGTTTTCTTTATTTCCCAGGACGAAGATCTCAAAAAAACTAGTAAGTTGAGACTGTGTTTTAGTTTATTTTGTAAATTCGAATCACGTCTTTCCTATTTAGTTTTTCCCCTTTTGCTTGTATCTTAACATTTTAAGAATTCTGTGGTTAAGTATTTTTTTTTCTTTTAAAGATGGATTATTATATATTATATTATTATAAATGGATTATTTCAGGAATGTAACACTCGTTTATTCGTGGCCAAAGTTACTTTCGTATTTAGAATATACTATACTATTAAACGAGCAATATTTGTAGGTATATAATATATACCTACCTATATATTTATAGATTTGCAATCACGTTCTCGGAAACAGCTCTAACGATTTCGATAAAATTTGGAATGCGGGTTTACGGCGGGGGCCGAATAATAGATCTAGCTAGGTCTCGTGTCTGGGAAAATTTGTTTTCTCCGCATTTTCTCTATTTTTACCTGAGCAGAGCTCAGTCACCCAGGGACTTAGTAGTAAGTATGGATTAGTATGGATTTTTTCCTGTTATATTGTTTTGGTATGCTCGGGAAAATGATTTGTTTGGTAGTGACGGCGCCACACTTGACATGAGTTATTGCTACACAAATCAAAGTTGCATATTTAGAACTACGCGTACATTGTAGGGCCGTATATACCTACTACAGTCGCCATGTAATAAATACCGTACTCGTCAGGGTGCTCAAACAGTACATTACTGCAGACGCCGGGAAAGAAGGTCTTGCCGGTTGAGTATGTACAGTGATATGAAGCCGGCAAGCCCTTTTCACGGCCAGGCATGTTTTTTTTTTGTATAACTTTTAAGAACTGCCATCAGTCGATAACGACTATTATCAGTTTTGGTGAGTGTCTTTATATGATTGGGTTCAGCAGACCATTGCCTCGCTCAACCACTATGCAGCCTTATACAATGTGCTTTCGTTTTAGGCGTTTCACAGCTTGTGTCGTATTTAGTAACCTTATAGCTAAATAAGGATTTCGGTGGCCTGCAAGGCGCTCGATATAACGTCTCGTGTGCTTTATAATTTCGTCCTTTATGGTGGGCATGTTGAGGTAATCGTGTATTTCGCCAGGCATATATAGTATATATATGCCTGGCGAAATATACGTATAGTGCTTTTCTCAAACATGCAATGAAATAACTAAAAAACACTTCAAGAAATCAAACAAATTTGTAATATAAGCTGCCATAAATTGTAATATAAAAAATAAAATAACTTTTCGGCCTAGGCCTTAAATTTTGGTATGAAATTCCTTTACAGTTCTCTCAAATTGTTTCGCCCGAAACGTGATACTTTGAAGCCTGTTATAACGTACGGAATGACGACATTAAATTGCATGTTTGAGAAAACTGTATAAAGTAGCATTATGCTGCGACGTCATCCGCTTGTACTCCCGTATCAACTTCCACCCCCGTTTCATTATTTTTGGGGAAGATTTTTGTTGAAAAACTACAAAAAAGATATTTCTATATTAAATTTCTCCTTAATTCGTTCATACTTTATTCGTTTTCGTCTATAATTTTCCTCCAAAGAAAATACGCACCTTCCTGATGCAAAGTGATATATTATTTTTATTTTCTTATCTATCGTAGGCAAACGAACGAGCATAAATATCTAATAAAATACAAACCTCATTTAAGAATATTGGGAGCGCCATGATTTTTCTGCGTCCTTGTAAGAATAATAATGGTGGTCACACTTGTCCAGTTTTATTAAGACAACAACTGTTTTATTTATTTTCGATACGATACACAATAAAAGGGAAACGATAATAACGATATTACCAACTTCACCCGGACGTACTATGTATTGTTTGTATACTGGTGTATATTCATAATTGAAAAAAGCAAGAGATTTATCTTTGATTGAACTATTCATACAATCTATTTTAGTTGGAGTCCCCGAAAAGGACATAAAATACTCTCAGTACTTACCCTATTGAGGCAACCCAGTAGTTACTAAATGGTTACTTGGCGTGCATATTCATATCAAAATCGACTCCAATAGAGCAAGCTTCGTGGCTACATGCTAACACAGTACAGTCATTATCTTCCACGTCGTCTCAAGCCGCGTTTACGCATAGGGCATTCTGTAGGTACGCGTTTATTCGCCTCACCTCACCCGTTATGCCCAACGAAACTAGACCTCTGATTACGTTAGCTACGCAATTGGTTAATTTTAAACGGGCACGCTTTAAGGCCAGCCCTTGACCTACACTAACTTTGCACAATATTTTTATGGCGCAATATATATGTCTTGTGTTTGTGCTTCAATACTAACCATAAACCGTGAAAAACATTGCACAATTCGTAATTTTGTGCAATTAATTTGATCTTTAAGGGCCGGCCTTCCTCTTACAATAATTATCCAGAGGCCGTATATTTTTTCACTTCCTGAATCAAAATAATGACTAATACCTGCCCACTGTGAATGGCGATAAATGTGCGATGTGGTGAGTAGATACAAAATTTTACTTCTCCCACTGTACAGGAAGTGGGATTCGCCGCACGCGTAGCGGGCGGTAATTGCTAATTTGTGGCATATAGTGACGTAAAATCAATAAAGCTCACTATTTATTTTTAAATGATTTATCAAAATGTCCTATTTGGGGATAGAAGAAAGGGTTTGCCATTTTAACGATAGATCAATGAACCATCATAATTCTCAATGTAGGGATCTGCCCAAAATGTTACTGATATTATTATGCACCATAAATAAAACTAAACGCTTTACGGTGTGGCAACCGCAATTTCAGCCAGAAAATACAGTTTACAGACCAAATGCTTCGCGGAGCGTAATGCGAAAACTTCGCCCATAGAACTGACGGCGAAAGCTATAGGTTAATATCAACTTTACTAATTTAATGTTCAGTAAACTATGCTTGTCTTTGAATATTTTCATTGCAAATAATGTTGGGTTGATTGATTTATGGGTAAAGGTAATGATGTCACGCTGAAGTCGACGACAGGCGGAGCCAGTAAAATAAATTGAGATCTATTTGTGGAAGTAAAGTCGTCTCATTCTCTTAGGTAGTTACTTAACGTAGAAAACTAAGCAAAAAGTAAGTAGGTATTCTTCTATACCAAGGGCTTTAGTTAAGTACTACTCATCTGATATTTAAAAAAAACAGGTCAAAGGCCAGTCTTCTCGTGCACCCACAGTTCCGTACAAACTTTCATACACCATATCCGTCACTTCACAACCCCATTAATTCTGTTTTTTTTTTAACAGCGCATATTTTAAGATACCTTCATGGGTACAGTACATTTTGATACCACTAACTTGCTACGTAGAATGTTTGTTTTTGAGGGATAATTCTTTATCACGATTCTATATACATATTTTTTAATTGAAGGTACCTCCTTCAAAAATAGCATTTATTTCCTAAAATATATATACAAGATGACTATTAATATTAACTAAATTAAAACGAATTTATATCTGAAAAATGCCCTCGAGACATTGTACCGAGGATGCTGGCGGCATTTCCTCTATGAATTGCAATGCTGATGCGTTCCGCGTGAAAGCCGCCAGCTCTTCGGTCACTAGTTACATCAACCAGACGTTTCACGATTTTGGCTAATAACTTATACACACTGGGACCCCGCGGAGCGAGGGTCTCAACGCCAAAGGGTACAAAGTTGTACTCTCTGCCGAGGGCTCTATATTGACTACGTTTCAGATTTTCGGCATTTTCCGCCGCTGCACCCGCCTTATAAGTAGTCCGTTGGAGGTGGGACGGGGCCAGTATTTCTACACAGGTAGCGTCCCTCACAAGCATCCAGCCCAATTTCCACGGAACCAAAGACACACCATCAGGTCTTTTGCCATCATCTCTGACAATGCGAGGTGTCTTAAAAAGAGCATAGGCACATTGATGGTGTCAAGAGACCGGCGCATTATGTCATTAAGTCTCGCATGTCTTGAAAAGCGGCCTGAACTTTTTTGACAGCTAAGTCCGTGGTGACCCAGTCGGTCCATGTCCAAGGGCATATGTGACTAGACTAGTTTTACTAGGATTTGAAGAAAAAAATAGCGTAGAAATGTAATTAATTTGCAATTTTAGATTACTAAGTACCCTGGATTCATTTTGATGAATTAAATAAAAAATCGTTATAGTTTCTCTTCTCCGTTATTTATTTGTATCATAGGTAGGTATGTAACAATTGCAAATCTTTCACTTATTACCACTGTAATAAATCGATCATCTTAAAATCATACAAAAAAGACACGAAACATGGTATGGTAGTAACATGTTTATACAAGTGGGTAAATATTTTAAAAAGACTGCAGTTCGAAAGTTGACACTAATACCCCCTTCCTCCTGCGGGATATATGTATATTGCGTCTCAGCAGCAGGGTTAAATCATTTAAGGGCAACTTTGGGAACAATCACGCCAAGTGGCATCTTCTGAGTGCAGTGCACGGTGGGGACAGACCGCGTTTAGACCCCGATATTCATCAAACTGCACTAGCAATTGTTTTAGTTATTATAGAGACATACATGTATCTTGCGAACACAAACTCCAAAGGGACTTATAGAGAAAAACGAATTCAGGGCTATTTGAACTGAATACGCACTGACCGACGTTTTTGAACAATGTGTGTATAATGTACTTCGTATTGTTAGTCAACAACTCAGTACTACGACTGTGAACTGTTTTTCATTTCTTCTTTAATTTACTAAACCCAACCTACAGAGTAAACAAACAAATGAAATGGATTCCATATAATTCAACCGAAAAGTATATTTAACCACTTAGACTAAACGACCATTCTCACAGTATCTTTCGTCCACATAAAAATACTACAATGATAAAATATTCCTAAGCATTGCCTTCAACCACACGGACAGAACAGAGCCAACAATGACGTGACGAGAAAGCTACGCCGACGCCTTTTCGCAGTATGTCACCCCAAAATGGACCTTAAAAGGAAAACTCGGTTACTGACAGAAAATTTCTCGGGACGCATAATTAACTTGGCAGCACTCATACGCCCCACGCTTGTTTATCACGATTATCCGGCACATTACATGCGACGATCTCGTGTTCGTTCGTAAAAAGAAACGAAGTCATCGTTCTTTCCTTTTTAACGCTACAAGTTTTCCGGGATATTTTGGCTCCTGATGTAAGAGCTCCTCCGTAGTATCTTTATAAAAAAATATTATTCAAAGTATAAAAAATACTGAGGAAACCGGTCTAATTCCAATAAGGTCTAGTTTTCCCTCTGGGTTGGAAGGTCAGATGGCAGTCGCTTTCGTAAAACTATTGCCTATGCCAAATCTTGGGATTAGGTGTCAAAACGGACCCCGGGCTCCTTTAGGGGCACAACCGGGAATAATAACGCTAGGAGGATGATGATGAAAGTATAAAAAATACTTATTTGATTTTAAATCCAGTCGAGGAATTAATATAAGGCCACTCCTCACTTGGCATTTTGGAGTTGGTGAGGTGTAAGTCCTGGTAATATCTGTTGACATAGTAAATTAATACTAATGAATACAAATGTTTCGACCAATACATTTGTAGGTATGCCGACAGGCACTACATAGTGATATGAAAGCTAATGTAATGTAACCTTTAGTAAATTAATGTTGAAATGTGATAATTTAATATTGTACGCCCGAAATGGGCAAACTGTTGGACTTTTTATTTAAGGTGTGATCTATTTTTACACAGTTTTGGACAATAAATGAATCTTATCTTATCTTATCTTATCTTGTACTTTTTCTATGTTGGACAAATAAATTTTTGAATCTTGAACCTTGAAGTCAGTACAGATGTTTTACTGCGCACCATTTCAATGAGTGCTTCCTGTTTGGCGCGGGATGCGCGGGAGCGGGGTGGTACGAATGCAGTACTGCATGACTGTGTACCGCCCCGCATCCGCGTACGTAATAAAATACCACTATGCCGATACATATAATACTGACAAGTTAGAAATTCTAGGCAAAATCAGTAAGCGCTCGCTAAGACAGAATATATCGCATACTCACGTATTCCGCCCCACCAAATCTGGAAGTGGCATTAGGTAAGACAATTATTAGAATCGAGTGTCAAACCATAAATCTCTTGACACAGGTATCTCGATACTTAAAAAGAGACACCAACCTGTATTTAGTTAAGCTAAGTTAAAGTTACTGAATAAACTATTTTTCATTTTTCATTTTCATTTCATAAATCTTCGGGTGACAACCAAAAGTCACTCCCAAAACTGTCACTGCTCTTCAAAACCTCGTGTCTCGGTACGTAGTCGATATCGAAATACGACCTTTGATTTAAGTAGGTATTTGTTAGTTAGTGAGTTTTGGTTGTCACCCGACGAAATAGACCACTAACGTAAGCGTAAGACAAATCTGAACACGAACAAGTATATTCAGAGCAATGAAGCGTAGTTGCCTGAAAGTGTGTACGTTGTTAATATAATGAATCGCCTCAGTCCAAGTTGGGTCAGTTCAGGTTGCACATGAGGACGCTTCCACTACACTTCGGGAGCTCAAAAACCGCGAGCCATCCAGTTGCCTCTCGGATACTGCAACTACGCGCATCTACGCCTCATTGATTTAACCTAATACCTACGTACGAAAGTAAAAAAGGCTTTCAATCTGTCACCGTCACATTTATACATTTTGATCACATAATATCACAATAAGCTCCTCTTCCACATCGCTTGCCGGCACCGACCTTTTGACAATAACAAGGAGGCAATAACATCTCATTATTATTCCAAAGGAAACCTTCCATTCGCCATACAGCGTATTAATATCAAATTGTCAGAAGTCGCACGACCGCTCAAGTATAATACGGCCCAGAAAGTTTCATGAAGCAATACTTAATCCAATTGTGCTGCCGAATGCCAATATTACTAGAAAAATCACTTATTGAGAGATTACAAACGAACATTATTGGGAAACTTTTGGAGGTAAGTACGTTATTACTTTCTTTCCCGTATATTCCAACTAAAATGACTAAATCTGCTCCAATAATATTGTTCATGAATCATATCTAATAGCCTGCGAGCAGGCGTGCAAACAGGAATAATATTAATTATACTAATTGAACTTCGATTACGAGAGCTTCTTTCGAATACAAGCAGCTTGAAGGATGCTCGTTGCCTAGGCTGTTGCCGCTTCGGGTCCCTCTAGCGTGACGGAGTAAGGCCGCATTCTACAGCAGTAAAGACAGGTGTGTTCACATCGGGGACACACACACACACTTCACATCGGGGAGTTCACGACCTTCAGAAATGAGGAACACGACGCAAGGAGGAGGGAAACGATATTAAGGACACTAATCGTGCAGGTGTTGAAAGTAATATCATCGGTATCTAGATAATGATCACGATGCATTTGGTTTTTGTATTTCTACATACAATCACGACAAAACCTAGTAGAGGGAAATAAAACAAACATTACACATCTAAATAGAACCTTTTATAACACTTTAAACTCTCGGGCTTTGTACAAAATACTGTTTTTACCTTGTCTAACGCGATATTTATTTACCTTTATTTCTGACGTTTCGACACGGGTTGCACCGGTCATGGGGACCGATTTTTGACTTTCGAGCGCTCGAAATCAAAAGCGTGCGGTAGAAAATAATCGCATACGAAAATTTGTCACGATTATTTTCGCAAGAACCTAATAATATTTTTGAAATGCATTACTCGAAAGCTAGTGGTTTGGCTATTTATACTTTTGCGCTTCGTTGTACGCAGAAATTCGATAAGTACTGGTTATTTAAAATTGTATTCTAAACATGGAATAAAAATAAAACATCATTAGAAGGTGTTTTTATAGCTAGTATATTAATATTTAAGTGTTTTATGCGTTACATAACAGAAAAAACTAAGAGCGTAGTAAATAATACTTGTAAACGAAACGTTTAGTTTCCCACCTGTTATAAAAACAATACAAATTACAAATGATACAATTTGTCACATCAACTTTCTTTAGTTAGAATGAGACAGCAGTTCATAGGTACTTTTCATTCTAAGTATAACAAGTTGTTGTGAATCATTGCCAGGCCTTTACATATTATATCACCTATATCTCTGTCGATTTTTAACCTGTGCAAAGAGAGAGAGAGACAGACAAGTTAAATTATTTAACTTAAAAAATAAACCCGCCAAAAGACTACGTTCTTTGTATTCCGCCACAAAATTCGGCAGAAAAATAATATAAAATATATTAATCGTACACCAGCTAATCAATCAATTGAATCAGAAGGTATCTTTATTTATCTCTTTCTAAGTTCATTGTCAGTCCAAAATTAAATACAAGTGAAGTGTCCAAATTGTCGGCACTTACTTTCTACCGATAGAATTGAATACGAGTGGTCAATACCACTCGTTTTTGAATTTTCTATCGCTCGTAATTCAAAAATAGCATTTCATTGTTTTTGACAGTTTTCGAGTGAAAGAGTCGAGCGCTCGAAAGTCAAAAATCGGTCCCATGGTCGCAGATAATGGTAATATCGCGTTAGACCCGGAAAAAACTGTATTTCAATAGAAGCTTTGATGATTATGACATTTTTGTTGTTGATTTCTGTTGTTGTTAGCTATAACAGCATATTTTCAATGACTATTACATCGGAAAAAAATGTCATATATGTAGATACTTACCTATCGGATGATATAAGTTTTAATACCTGCACGAGTAGGGTTGATACTTGAATATCGTTTATAGCTAGGCATAATTTCAACCAGTCCTGTACTGATAATTAAGTACCAAAGTGCAAGAGTGATAGATATTTTGCCCATGCAAAGATAATAAAAATCTCGGCGTTCAAAGGCCTTCCGACTGTTTCCCCTATGATTTGTTAACATACCTACACAAGAGTCGTATATTATCAAATATAGTGGTTGCAACCGCGTAAACTCTAGTAAATTCACCGTAGAATGGTTTTATATAGGCTGTTACGTACACTCGGCCTACGAGCTTAGCTCTTTTATGGCAGGGTCATAAAAATGATAGATCACTATATGTGACTTGCCGGTCTTAACATAATAACGCGGTTGAGTTTCGAGAAGGTTCTAGGTTATTCGTGGTAAAGTTTAGAAATTTATCGTTGTCGTAATTTATGGAATTCAGTGGTTATGGTTTTATAATTAATTTAGCTTTTCCACCTTCGAATAAAATTGACAATTTATTTGTTTTGCAGCAAAGATTCGTGCTTTTACATGATAATGATCTTAAATACATCGAATTACGAATAAATAATATGTAACACGTAGGTAACATTGTTTGTAGTAGCTCTGAAAACAGTTTGGCATTGTCGACAATCCCACTTTAGAACTGCGGAGCGTATCAAACCAAGTTCATACCCAGAAAAATTAACTGGTGACGCAGCAGCAGTGTGATCATTTACGCCAACCATTAGACCTGCTTTTACGCCAACCATTTGACCTGCTTTTACGCTAACCATTTGACCTACTTTTACGCCAACCATTTGACCTACTTTTACGCCAACCATTTGACTTGCTTTTCGATTCAATTCAATACATTTTATTTCGAACAAAGTCCATAACGTGTTAGTTACATATTCGTTCTAGGGTAGTATTAATATTAATATAGGTTTTTACATACGGGGGCATGCAGCTGCACCCAGTGCTTCAGCCACGGTGAGTCCCACTGGAGCCCTTAATATTTATGCGCTTTTGAGCCTTTAATATTTACGTAACATAAACAAATGAAATTTGGTTTATTCATTGAAAGCCGTTATATTGACTGAAATCCCACATTTTATAAATACAGCTGAAACAGTAGCTGAGATATTACCATCCAAAAATCGGTATTTTTATTCATCAAAAACATAATTACGAGTATGCGAAAATGGAAGCCCAGGTAAATATTATGATTATGTGTGTATCGAGTTTGCTCACAAGATAATTGAGATGTCGATGGGTGCCAAGTTCTGAAGCTTATTCTGAAATTTAGTTATTCTTAGATTATACAACTAAACTACATTTAAATAAGAATATGGTTTTGTGCTTCTTACAATAAATACCAATTGCTATTTAAAAATAAAACTTATTGTGAAATTATTTACAGAAATTAAAAAGATTTGACGTGGCTATGGCTAGTTATCACTTACAAATTTGCATACAAACAAGAAGATGAGTTAATTAGTAAAATTTTATATTTAGTTGTTTAATTCAATTTATCTTCTTTATGGTAATCTCAAGTGTTTGAATAGCAAACATTGAATTACCCAATGAAATATAAAATTTTACTAACTGCGCAATGAAGCCAACAAACTTCTTACTCGTGCTCTACCAATCAATAAAATAAAGAAAGAATTCCTGAATCTCCGAAGCATGTCAGGGAATTAATTTCCTGTTCTGACCATTGCTGAATATGGAGTTCTTGGTCAAACGAAGAAATACGTATGTAGGTATTTCCACAAAATGTGCGAGTTTATTCGTATTTATTGTACCGTTATGAAAATAAATAACATATATGTTTATATAAGTACATATTCTGAACATGTTGAAAGTAGGCGCATTTGAGTTTATATAACGGGAAATTATCTTAAAAGTGCCAGCCAGCTGAAATATTTAAACATTAACATGATTAACATCTGATAACTTCGACTGGAGAAAAACCGCAGGAGCAACGAATCACTGGCTGGCTTTTAGAACAAGTATTTTCCAAACAGCTTCGGATTGTAATTTACATTTCTGTCTACAAAATAATTAAAGAACATAAAATCTGTTGGCTGATAACTAAATTTCCCTTAACGAGTAGGCTACAAAGCGACCAATAAAAAATAGGAAATACGTTCTTTATTTTTATAAAAACTAGTACCCTAAGTATGTTTCTGTAATACTTTACATTGATTTTTTTGACTAAAAGCTATTCCTATTTTATTTTACTCATAAAATAAACCACTTCATCAGGAAACCACATGCTTTGGAGAGTACGTGTAATTTTTTTTTTTTTTTTGTAGCCTGTATTGTGTCCCACTGCTGGGCAAAGGCCTCCCCTTTTTTCCGCCACTGGTCTCGGTCCAGTGCTAGTGTTCGCCAATCTGTACAAAATGTGTCAAGGTCGTCCCGCAATCGCCTTTTCGGTCTGCCTCTACTTCGAAAGCCATCTTGTGGGGTCCATTCGGTGGCTAATTTGGCCCATCGTTCGATAACAGGCAGTCTAAAGAAATCGATCGACGCATCGCATACGCCTGGAAGAGCTTCTGGTCCATGAAGGCGCTAATGAAGGGTAACCTTCCTTTGGCACTGAAGCGCAAGCTGTTCGATATGTGTATCCTGTCTATCCTAACCTATGACGCCCAAACTTGGTCACTAACAGAAGCCCAAAAGTCCCGACTCAAGATTTGCCAGCGAGCAATGGAACGCAGCATACTCGGAGTTCGTAGGATCGATCGGATCAGGAACACGGAGCTGCGTACCAAAACTGGCATCGTAGATGTGGGTGCCAAGACCGCGAAGCTTAAGTGGGACTGGACTGGACATGTCTGCCGAATGCACGCAGAACTTGTAAATTACCTACTAAAAAATGGTACGCATATTATTACAATGTATAATGAGTTATTTATTTATATCTTGTACCTGTGTTACATTGACAAAATCAAGTGCGTGAAGTATTATGAAATAAACAAAAATAACCAAAGTGTCCCTCGCGTTACCATCCAGGTTGCATTCCGAAAAATCCAAGGCAAATGCGCATACATATAAGTCAATTATTAAGGTGTATTAGTTTTTAGGGTTCCGTACTCAAAGGGTAAAGCGGGACCTTATTACTAAGACTCCGCTGTCCGTACGTCCGTCCGTCTGTCTGTCACCAGGCTGTATATCACTGATACCGTGATAGTTCCAGTTGACATTTTCACAGATGATGTATTTCTGTTGCCGCTATAACAACAAATACTAAAAAACCGGCCAAGTGCGAGTCGGACTCGCGCATGAAGGGTTCTGTACCATTATCAATAAAAATATTTATTTTATTCTGTTTTTAGTGAAAGAAAAGAAAAGAACTCTGTGAAAGTTTCAACTGTTAACAATCACGGTATCAGTGAGATACAGCCTGGTGACAGACAGACGGACCCTGAAAACAGAATAAAATAAATATTTTTACTGATAATGGTACGGAACCCTTCGTGCGCGAGTCTGACTCGCACTTGGCCGGTTTTTTAAGATTTAATACGTTAATGTAGATATGTGTAATGATATATTACCCGAGTTTTTCTATTCTATTCAATCATTCATTATTCCGTGTCAACTACTCAAATCAATCTATTTATAAATTATGCTGAGCATTAGACTCCCGTGCTCTTGCTAAGGCCACAACACAGTCATGACATTTGTATTCAATTAAAAAACTGTCTAATTAAATGCGTAACCGTAAATTATCTTATTATATAATATAATAAGATAATTTACAGTTATAGTTTGTTACTGGTTATACATTTTATAAAATAAATACTCAAACTGTATTAAATACTACATTCATATTATTAATACCGTCACCTTTTCGTATATTGCGCTTGCAAGCGACATTGTCATCTCCCATGAATTTTGTAAACTGCTTCCAAGTGTACCTAAATACGACTGTTTTATCTTTTGTTTACGAGCTCCGAGCATTATGTGTGGCAGTTTGGCAAAATTTAAGTCCCGTTTGCCGTTTATTTTGCATTTGTTGAGAAAGTTGAGCATCCGTACTTTATGTTCGTTAAGAATTTTATTCTCTTGTTCCCTATGTAGACATCTTGTTTATTGTACGTATTTACGGCTTCTAATTTAACGGATTCTTCGAAATAAGATATTTGTTAAGCACTCGTTGGAAGTCCTTATTCAATGTTACGTGGTTTTTTACAATTAATCTAGTGAGGCCAGTTGTCTTATTTGAATTAACGGATTCTTCTAAATAAGAGATTTATCAAGCAGCCGTTGAACGACATTATTAAATATTACGTTGTTTTTAACAAACAATCTAGGGAGGCCAGGTTATCTTATTAGCAATTTTGTTTTTACGTTTTAGATGCTAATTTTAGTTTAGGTAGTATTCATAAAGTATGCTCAATAGTACCTACAAATCGTTCAAATTGCGAAGAGAATTAACAAAATAAAGATGATAGACATAAAATGTATACATAATACCAAACTAAAAACGAGGTCACGTTTCCGATCTGTATATTTTTTCATCCTAATATCTCCAGCTTTCAATAATGTCGCGAATTCGCGATACACTTTCGGTATCCGGATGTGTCTGAAGATATATCGCCGAGATTAAGTCTCTATAGGACGTTTACCTTTATTTTGCAACTTTGCTCAACCTTTGAAGGATTCTAAGACTTTTCTCTTTGGTATAAAGGCGAAGGTTCTATGTATAGTGTTTGAATGGAATAATAGAGTGACTGCTAACATCTGAGATGATTTATTTGTGTTTTCCCTGTTGGAAGCTTAGATTTAGGATAAATTTCGATTTAAAGGGGCACGTAGTTGAAGTTATGCTTTCCATAACTCAGGACAAGGTATTGTTATTTTGGCTGTCGATGTCGTTGTGGATATACAATATAATCTGTGTTGTGTAGAAGACTACCTACACAACAAAAAAACAAAAAAAAAAATCATAGAAGACTTCAGTTATATTTTGCTTGTAGGCTTTGTTTATTTGGCAAATTTTATTGAATATTAGGTACACTATATTCTGGTCGAGACTAAGTTGATCTTTTTTTTGAACTCTCTTTCATTAGTTTATGTAATGTCTGATACATATAGTTCTGTTCAGTTCAGTTCAGTTATTTATTGGTAAAAATAATTTACACGTCAACAATTTTATTTATAAAATATTTACAAGAAAATAATTAATAGTATTTTATGCAACTGTTGTATAAGAAGGGTCTTAAAAGGCGAGTGGCGTGGGTTGTGATGCGAGCCTTGGCGAGCATCGCAATTAAAGACGCCACGAGCGTTTTTAGACCAGTGGGTCGATCACGTAACTTTTCTTAAAAGAAAAATTTGTTTTTCTTTTTTTTTTTTTGTCTGTAAGGTCTAAATGTCAATTTTATATGGAGAAATGACAGTTAGATTGTGATTTTACTGTCAGACGCGCGTACAATGCGTTACGTGATTGACCTACAGTTATACACCGTTGCATCAACGGAGGTTATCTGTGATAACAGACTACAGAATAGTAAAATTTTTCAGGCAGCAAGTTTTCAATTTCTTCAGGGGTGCAGTTATTAATTTCTACGACCATTTTAAAAGGAACGTACACTTTTGTCTTCACAGACACGAATAAAATCTTTATAGTTTAGGACTAATAGTTTATCTTATCATCTTTCGTCTTTTAATTTTGAACTGTATTTTGGTGGGAAATCAGAAATGTGACAGCTCTTGCTTATGGTTTGTTTTGTTTTTAATTTGTTTGCACTGGCCATCCGAACCAAACCGAATCCGGACCCGGACCGAATTCGAACTGTTTATTTTTATAAATAATACCAAGAATTTATAAAACATGTAATTAAACACACAATAGATGATGATTTATTATTATTGTAGTAAATAATTCATAATGTACAAATGTTAAATCGTAAATAAATACTTTTATTTCGAAATATTTGTTTATGAAGTTGGCACCACTGCAATATAGCGGCCGATTAAAAAAAAAGTTAAACAGTGCTTTTATGAAAATATTATGAACCAAAAAAGTACGCTAAACAGTGCGTTTTTGGGCCATAGAGCATAGAGTTTTTCCACGTCTTATTAGTGGTGTCATTGTATTTGAGCTACAGCCGATATAAATGACAGATAACGGTACAGGAGTAGAAAAAAACATTATTGTTACATTGTATATGTATTATTAGTGTTCCGTACCAAAATTGGTCCAACGGAACACTTATGCGATCACTCGGAGGCCGTCCGTCGGTCACAGCTAGTTTAAACATAGTGCATTACACTTTCGACATTTTTGTCAGCACTTCATCCACAGTATAAAATGGCATGTCAGCCATTCTTTTTTAATTTTGACTTGAAGGTGATGTCATTGGGCGCTTCTTTAATTTCGTTTGGGATAGCGTTATATATTTTTGGTCCCATGACCCGCAAAGATTTGCTGGTCTTGTCCAGCCTCCTCGCAGGTACATATACTTAAGTGGCGCCGTTTTCGACTGTTGGAGTTATGGTGTTCGGCGTTTGTGGGGAGCTTGTGCAGATGCCGTCTCACATACTTACTTACCTCTAAAATGTAGAGGCACGGCAGTGTGAGCATATGATTTTGACGGAATAGGTTCTGAGCAGGCTGGTCTGGTGCGGATCCTGTGATTATGCGGATGGATAGAAGTAAAGATAGTTTCAAAGCTTAAAAAATAAATGTAATTATATTAAGTGCGCACATTAGCTGAGCCTTTTTTCAGATTCGAGAATTCCCAATAAATATTTCTGTCGCGCTGGCGGGGCTGTGCGCGACCTTGTGTGCACGCACGCACACAGATAGTTGCATTTAAATTTAGAATACAATGTTACACAATTCATCGGCGATGTTGACATACCACTGTTGGCTATTAAATTATGTCTTTCACGAAACATTGCCAAACTTACCAATCACAAATATGTAGATTAATTTCGAGTAGTTATGTACGTCACGTCGTGGCGTGGTCAGTAATCGTTAGCTTTCCGAGACAGAGGTCTCGGGTTCGAATCCCAGAAAGTTTTTTTTTTCTTGTTTATAAGTAGAGATAAACTTCAAGTTAAAGGAAAAATTTAAAAAATTAGGCTCCGAGCCGGATTCGAACCGACGACCACAGGCATACATGGCCCGTCGCTACTAACCAACTGAGCTATCGGAACAATCTGTCTCAGCCCCTAAATCTTTCAATCAGTTCCTTCTTACAGAAGTGCCTACGAAGCTGGAGCTGAAAAATGAAAGCTTGTAAAATATAAGATTTTTTAAGCAAAGTAATTATTTTCAAATAGTCACGTTCAAGTCACGAATATAAAATATGGTATTTTATACCAAAATTAGCTAAGTTGTCATTTTATTAGTCACTTTACCCTATCTTATCTTATCTTATCTTATCTAGGTGAGGGCCCTTTCGGATGCAATTCGACCCAGTGGGATCTTTTGTACATTTGCCCTCTCCTTTATACCTGCTCCCAGGCTTGCTCCATCATTTCCACAAAGCGGATGATGCAGTTCGCCGGGAGCACCTTGAATTCCTTTGGTTGCGGGTAACCGTTACCAAAGTAGTTCATTCTTTGTCTGACAAGGGCATGACATTCACACAATAAGTGTTCCATAGTCTCATCCTCCTCGCCACACATTCTACAGTCTAAACTATCAGATAGTCCCATCTTGGCCAAGAGATCCTTGACCCCGAAGTGACCTGTGAACACCCCAGATATAATTCTGAGTTGCTTCCTACTGGATTTCCAGAGTTTTCTGGTCCAGCCCGAGTCCACTCCTTCTATGAAGAGCTTAGAGTGCCTTAAGCCAGCCTCATTCCTCCACTCGTGTTGGTGTTTGGTTTTGGCGTAGGCTTTAAAGGCCGATATTATACGGCATTATGATATTCGAAATAAAACTTTAATTTGACTTACTATCAATAATAAAAGTGAATTTCCCTCTTATACTTCTCACAAAAGGCTATATAAAAAGAAGATATCGATGACTTTAGATTTATCGATAACTTTTCACAACACTAGGATATCGACCTTTAGTGTCGACGATTGCCTATTACTTTTTCGTCTATGTACCTACGTATTTACCAGATCGTTACCGCCCCAAAAATTAGTGTGATAAAGACAACTGCAGCTCCGACTAAAAGTCCCAAGTAAAAATCATAAGAATCGAGGTTTCTTCCTCGACTGTTTCCTCCTCCGAAACTTTATCAATCCTTACCAAATTTTTGGTAAATGGATAAGAAGGAAATGTTAAATGTCGGGCTGTTTTGATTTTTGCGGTTATTGTTAACAGATTTGTGTAATAGGCGTATGTTTGCGACTATGTAATTGAGCCGTTTTAAGCTTTCTTTGAACCTAGCACTTATAAAATAAGAATGTCAAAAAAAACTAAACGTACCGACACAGATATTGATGATATTAATATTATTTTAATCAAATCATAAATCTACGGTCAAAAACCTCGGAGGAAACAGTCGAGAACGTTTGTATGGAAAAATGGCCAGTGGTCTTTCCTCTTAAGCTTATTATTATACCAATTTAAGATATACGATTATAATCGATTTTGAACTGAATTTTCTATAGTTCTAGTAAATTGTCGTATTATGACATTATATTATGTTTATATACGTCGGGCTAGTAACATCATTTATAACTCAAGAATGGCCTGACCGACAAAAACATAGAAAAATGTATTAATAGAAAACATGTACACATTCACTTTCTCACACGTTTTATATGACGATACGAAGTTCGCGGGGTCAGCTAGTTTATTCAAAACAAAAATATTGAATATTGATTGATGGTTTTAATAGTAATTAAATCTTAGGGAATCTAATACAGATATAAAAAACGCAAGTACTCTAATGTCCAATTCAAATGAATTTTCATCATTACGTATTTTTTGTTTACTTAGGTACTTTTATTTTTCCCCGTAGCAATAGAAGAGACTTCACAACGGCTTCAGAAAGGCCTGAGCCCCGGGCGAAACCAAGGACAAAATAATGTAGCAACAAAGAAAAACTTAAGTGCGCAAGTAATGAAACTTCCTAATACCTAATTCTTGGTCACGTTTCGTCAATAAGGTTCAGATTTATTGTCTTAGCCGTTATAAATGAGAGGTCGTAGCTGGAAATCCATTTGGCTGAGTTAAGACGTATATTGCGATGCAAGCCGCATCGCCAGCTGCAACGTATTGCACTTACTACATTTTCCACTGCTATTGCTTCTAAAATGTTTTATTTTTTCTTGAGTGTTGGTTTTATCTGGATATTGCATTTTGTCGGGTAAAAAATGGTAGGTATTCGCTAAATACTAACACGCTGTTCTTTTCCAGATTTTAATGAAGAAATCGGTATGTTCGGAGTGTTCAGTTGAGGTCTGCAGTCTGAATTATCTTTTCCTGAATGTACTTATTGTTTTAAATCTCGAGATAAAGAAAGTGTCACACGTCTCGTACTGTTTCACATGACGTAATATACCTACCCTTATTATTTTGACCGGAAGTGAAGAATTTTTCAAACTTTCGGCCAATTTTAGGTGCGATAATCTTCTGATTCTTGCTCAGCATAACTTTCTCGTGCTGATGCTATGCATTTTATCGTGTTGTCATGAGACGTAGCCCAACTAACATGTTGGTATCAGCTAAGGGTTTTATAATAACCTTAACCTTTATAAGTGAGTTAGAATTATCTCAGTTGGAACTAATAGTGTTATTACAGGACTTAAGAAAAAATATTACCTCCAAAAGTGTTACTAGAGCTTTATTGAACGCTTTTAAGCAGGTTTTAGAGTTATAAGAGTGTTACTAAAAGCAAGTATACTTAAGATGTTAAAGCTTTAACACCTTAACCTTTACAAGGGTGATCGTTAACTCTTATCGATTTTAGTTGTTGCCGTGGAGTGTCTTATAAAGCTTAAGGTGTTATATCTACTATAAGGTGCAGGCAGAGGCTTTATAAGAGAGTTGGTCAAGGGTATAGTAATACAAGATACTAGAAGTGCTGAACAACTCATTTTTAAGTATTGAAACTTTTTCTAACGCTTATGGTGTTAGTTAGAACACCGTTATGAAGGCAAAGCCTGCACAATATTCTTGACTAAGGGTGTTGTAATAGAAGCGTCATAGATGACTTAACTGAAGCTTAAAACTTTAGTGTAAGTTCGCCATTGTTTTGGTGAACTCTAACCTACAAATTGATTACGTTATTCAATATTTGACAGCAAAATACTTCATTATTTATGTTACTCCTGCCATTATATGGATGCCGCTTAATTTAACATGCCACTGGCCTAGAAACAAGAAAGAAAATGATAAAAACTTTAGGTGTCTATTTTATTCTTCATAAGTTTTATTAAAAATCTTTAATAAATAGTAAGCGCGTTAAAATTGACCTGATGGATAACATGGTATACATTAACCGTAAAATCACAAGGGCAGATTGTTTACACTTAATAACACAAACACAAATCACTTTCAAGTAGTTACGCTTTTCAAATACACTATCTAATACCTATCTTCGCCATTTTGTCGGTAGAAATATTTGTCACATCATTTTATAGTAAGAAGTAAAAATGCTCTCAGCTGACACCTTAACCGTTACTACGGTGTTTGTATGGAGTTGGTCAACACTTTGGGTGTCAGATAACACTTCTCTAAAGGCTTTCTAACACCTTTATCTATAGGATCGTGGGCCTGATTCGTGGTTATAAGGGTGTTAGAGCATGCTCTAACTTCTTTTTTGCCCGACGACGGCAGAGCCGAACGGAAGGGATATGTTTACAAGCATTGTAACACCTTAACACTTGGCTGGTACCGATATAAGGGTTATTTTAATGCTAGTGTGCTAGTTTGGAGGTATATTGGGAGTGGGCTTACGGACTATAATTGCATTAGAACTTTAACGGACAAATTCGTGTACGTTTCTTCGTTTATCTGGGATATCAAATGTATCAAAGGGAAATACTATTAGTTTTTTTACTTATTTCTATCACTAAAAGTGCCATTCGAACATTACATTAGTAATATTTCCGAGTTTTGAATATGGTTTTTCCTGGCGCATGACGACTAACACACAATTTTTCATATATGAAATAGGGTATATTATTATAACTGTGATGAGGAATATTAAGTGTTGACAATTGACGTATTAGTTGTTCCATATCGGGACTGAATAAGTACAGTCACCAGCATCAATATCTGCATCAACAAAGAGCGCATAAATATCTGACAACTCTATTCCCATAGCCGTTAGGACGTGTCAGATTTTTTTGCCCCTTTGTAGCTCACTTATATTAATGCTGGTGACTGTACTTGTACATAAGGGTGTGTAATTGTTTACAAAATGTGATATGTCAATTGTAATACCTCTCAAAAGTTTATATATGAAATAAAAATAAGATTTGCATTCACAGATCTTACATATTATGCTACTTGGCTTCCTCATTTGACTTGAAGTTGCGAAAAAATGAAAAATTGTTACGTATTTTAGACAAGGTTTTTAGGGTTCGCATTTATACCACCCCTCCCATGCGCTAATTAGAGTAATTTTTCGCGAGTGACATACGCGCAACTTGTTTATGAAATGAAATGAAAGCATTTATTTCAGACACACATCCATATTATGTTAGTAAAAACTTATACTACTATACTTATCATTACTAATGTTAGTGAAAGGTATAATTATAGTTGGCATGCACATGCATGGACATCCAGTGAGCGAGAATAGGGCAGTCCATCCTCCCAGCGATCACCCTCAGGAGAGCGTTGGCGCTGCCCCGTACGCGCTTTATAATATTTATAATATAATATTTTGCGGACAATCTTACACAAATCAACCTAGTCCCAAACTAAGCAAAGCTTGTACTATGGGTACTAGACGACGATATAGATACTTATATAGAGAAATAAATACTTAAATACATAGAAAACATCCATGACTCAGGAACAAATATTCGTGCTCATCACACAAATAAATGCCCTTACCGGGATTCGAACCCAGGACCTCTTGCTTCGTAGGCAGGGTCACTACCAACTAGGCTAAAGCGGTCGTCGATGGCTTTATGATCGAATATAAAAATTTATCGTAAAAACGGTTTGAGTGTTAACGTATGCTATTTAAAACTGTTAATAAGTGTTGAGGTGTGTCTAAAATAAGAGAAGAAATGAAGAAGCAAAAAGAAACAGAAACTTATGTCTGCCGAATGAACAGGTTCTCAAAATCAAACTTCGAGCAATACACCCGCAATTTTACATGATTCAGATCCTGAAATGTCATCTGTAAACGAAGACCGAATAAGAAACTTCTCCTCCAAATACTACTTCATTAAAATTGAGAAAGAGAAAAATACTCCGAAATAATCTACAAAACCAACAATGGACATGGACTTGGCTGTTATGGATTTATGGATTGTTAGAATCTTATTGGACGATACTGCTGGCGAGGGTAAAACTCCATCAGTCCCGTCAAAAGTTTTCGTCTCGTAGGTATGTTCAAGTTCCGTTTTATTTTAGAGAACAATTTCGAAATCTGATCTGGTTGGGCATTGAACAGAGACAATGAATTATCCCTAAGGCAATCGTCTTAACTTCTCAACTTCCGCCATTGTTGAAAGCCGTTAAAGTTTCATCAGAATCGGTTCATTGGCTCCCGTTACTTAGGAACTGGTATTAACTACTTTCCAATGTGTAATATACGATGTCAACCGTCGAATAAATATACACCCGGTGAAAGGGGGGGGGGGGGGGGGGGGGGGTAAATCTGAGATATACAATTAACAGTATAAGTAATGTGATTTCAATTTGTTTCATGTGCTCGAATTCATGCGCACCGACCTTGCGTATCAGAAAGAGTACCCGTAACATGCTATTTCATTTAAGGATGGAAAAAATCCAATTTGTATGCATAGTGTATGTTTGTGCACATGCAATCATTGAATTTTTTATAGTATGTACAAACAAAAACAAATCCTGAACGAAATGCCGGGCAACGTAGTTAACAGTGCTGTCTTATTCCTTCTATATTTAATGTGCTACGTAATTCCTATACTGATTTATAAATTATTTGTAAATAAAACTCTGTACATAAAGTCTCGGCCTTTTCTATCATAGGTAGGAGTGAAGCTACGCACTTACCTAAAAGTTAAGGTGGAAGGAGTACACAGTAAACTTTCCCTATACTCGTACAAAGGGGTTTCAGACTACATCGCTTATTTACAACACCTCACCAGCTCGGAGAGACTTCAATCTCTCAAAAACTGCGCATGAAATTAAATGTTTGTACCTACACTGATTTTAAAATTAGAACATGATGCATATTACGAGGTAACTTTTTTTTCTATACATTAAAATATAATCATTTATGCTACAGTAAATGACTTATCCTTCCTTAATTGTATGTGAATTAACAATAAAAAGATACATTTATAAATAAACGATTTATAATAATTTTAGAATATATTTGACTTGTCTGTTTCAAATTTTGAAGTTTAATTGGAAATTCAGAACGGAAATAATTTATGAACAAATGTTTACGTGTTTTGTTCTTAAGCCGCAGTCAAATCAAAATAATGAATAGTATTTATTTTACTCATACAGATGGCCCAAATAGTGTGAATTAACAAACAAGAATTAACTAAGGTACTTAGTGTCAGTTTTCTAAAATCTTTATCTATCTATCTTCTATCTATCTATATATATATATAATATCTTCTTCTATACATATTATAAAACAAAGTCGCCGGCCGCGTACGTTTGTGGGTATGTTATTGATAAAACTCGAAAACGACTTAACCGATTTTTATGCCGTTTGCACCAATACGTAGAGAATTTCACGGTGCTGGTTTTAGTATATAATTTATTGATGTTGCGATTGTGATTATTTCGTAACAACGATTTATTTCAACAAATTCAGATAATTTCAGTGTTGTTTTGACGTGACAAATAGCTTCTTAGATAGACAAATGACAAAGTCATACGCTGATATAGAATACTAATTTCGTCAACATTGTCAAAGTCTACGGTGGCCCATCGGATATATAAGTGTCTTCGAGTCTCGATAGACGAGGAGATTTTTTTGCATTTCTTATAACAATATCTTATCTTATCTTTAACAATATTGTTTTTCTATAATTTTTGGAATATAGGTAGGTACCTTTTTTATTTAAAATCAGTACTAAATGCCACAAACAAAGCATATTTTGTACGTTTATGATCCACATTTTTTAACCTTTTTACTTTAATATAGTCTCCGTAACAGAGAAGTTTAAGTCATTAATCATTATATACACTCAAGCATCACCTAAACATTGTTTGATAGAAAGGGGCAAACACATTTTAGTTAACAGTGTTTGATGAAAAAGGGGGTCAGTAGGTATGGATAAATTGTTAAACTACGAATAATTTTTTTCCGGAATAGAAAAAATGAACTTCACAGTACCTATGCCATGTTTAGGAGGCATGGGAAACATTTATAACAAAAATTGCTGCTTGCAAAGGTAAGATGCAAAAGGTAATTTGCGCTGGCAGTTAAGGCGAAACGCACAAAGCGGTGGCGGAGCGGCATGGCGCGGTGCGGAGGCGGTACCAGTCGTAATGTTCGAGTCCGCACAGAATACCGTGACTCCGCACCGCGGCACTTGACTCCGCCACCGCTGTCAGTGCGCCGAAACGCCACGCTACTTTACGTTATTGTACAGTCAGGGGTAATAATATACGTACATAAATAAGGACATAAATATCTGTACACGCCTTTATGACATTGACAATAGAGTCCTGTACAGATATTTATGTCCTTATTTATGTGCGTATATTATTACCCCTGACTGTACGAGCAGGTACCTACCAATACTCGTAGTACTGAAAGAAGTGTTTATGTTGCAGAAAACAGCTGTCGAAGCCTAAGAACACACGAGTGTATATGCGGTTTACTATTTTATTCTCCGGAGTCTTTTGTCAAATCCTACCAGTAGTCCTACCCTAAAAGACACATAGGTATTTTATTTATTAATTTAAATCAGGCAACAAAGACCCATATTAGAAATACCTTAAAGACTAACATACTTACATAATATGCGCAACACATCGCAGTACGGTGGTTCGATTGCCATACAAAACGTTATTTGACATTCGCAGGTTAACGGCGTGATATTTTAAGAAACTTATGTAACAAACTTTCATCAATTGGCTTCCCATTTGCGCCAAATTCCCCCTTTCCTAGAATAAACTTGTTTAAACTAGATTAATTTGAGAAAAATGGTTTTCCCAAAATATCACGTCCTAAACCAATTTCTCAAATGAATCTAGTTTATACAAGTTTATTCTAGGAAAGGGGGAATTTGGCGCAAATGGGAAGCCAATTGATGAAAGTTTGTTACATAAGTTTCTTAAAGTATCACGCCGTTAGCCTGCGAATGTCAAATACCGTTTTGTATGGCAATCGAACCACCTTAATAGTGCGTTTGTGTAGTTTTTAATAAGTTTATATTCGGTCTTTACATGCACATACTCCACTAAATACTTCCTCTGCATTCGTAGAATAGTGCAGCCGGGACACGTAAAGAGGACATATATTATAATCACACGAGCTGACGAAGTCAACGCGACTTTAAAAAGCATACTTATTACAAAACTAAACATTCGAGTCAAGATCAAAAACATCAGAGCACTTTTGCCGAATCTTACTTAAAATATTGGCATTTAATAGTCACATGCCAACGATAGCTGGGATCGATAATCGTAGTCTATTAATATGACCTATGCTCCTTGCGCCTAGCTATGCTCGATGGCCTCAGTAAACCTTTCGAGCAAGATGGGCTAAAGATGCACATTGAATAAGGCAAAGATCGTGTCATATGACGACGACTACAAACTCCTTTGGACACTTTATGCTCGAAGTTGTAAACGATTACATATGTAGTATATCCAGGACAAAATATCCAGTAAGGTATCAACTTCGAAAAAAAAGGCAGTCGTCGAATCCAACTCGGCTGGCCAACGTCCGGAAAGCTACGGCACATCTTTTCGTCCAATATTCCGCACTGATTCAAGACGAGAATCCTCGACCAGTGTGTGTTGCCAGTGATACGCATACCTACTATTCGCCTCATAAGTAGGCTCAGTCAACCAAAGGGCAATGTAAAGGGTTATGCTGGGGAGTTTCACTACGTGATCGCATTAGAAATGAGGCACGGCATTCGATATAGCTCTACGAATCACTAAACTTAAAAGTGGCAGTGGACGTTTAGGATATAGGTAAACAACTGAATTAAAACCCCTCTTCAATGTAAGGGTGACGTGTTCGAATAGGCATTAGTTATGTTTGTGTTAGAGAATTTAAATATGTAATGTGTATTCGAATACATCACCACTCCTTACAAGAAGGGCTTTACTAAGTTTTTTAACCATATAACTGATGGCCGTTGGGGCGGGAAAGGTGGACTGATGACCTGGTAAAAGTTGCGGGAGTCCGCTGGGTGCAGGTGACGCTGGACCGGTCATTGTGATACCCTTTGCAGCAGAGACCGTTTTTCGGCTGATATGATGATGATGTTGAAAATGATTAATAAAGAAAATTTTAAATTTTTGGTAGACAACGAAATCAGGCGTTGATGACATAGCGTCCAAGCAACGAACAGGTGAATAAAGTGAAAGATTTTATACCGAACAAGTTTCAAAGTCCAAGTAAGGAACATCTTTCTGAGGACCCCGTAGTAAATGCTGACGAAATCTTTCATTACCTGACAGAAATGTTAAATTCGTTGAAGTGCAGCGTACGCTTTGCGCAAGTTTTTCTTCTACGAAAATTAGACCCGCCGAGGAAAAACTTATTGCGCAATAAGTGTTCTAGGTATTAAATGAAAAAGAGCCAGTTTTTTCATTTAATACCTAGAACACTTATTGTGCAATAAGTTTTTCCTCGGCATGTCTAATTTTCGTAGAACACTAAGCTAAGTAGATATTGTGAGGCATAATTTTAATGAAAGCTAGGGATACTTAATAATCTCCAATCCCGTTTAGTCTCAATTTTAGTCAAAGGTAACCGTATTGCACCTGAGCTCATTTAATTACTATAGTTTGCCATGTGATGCACGTGGCAGCCCTGAAATAGTGTTCAAATACTCGTAATACAAACGTTAAAAGGAATGCCTATCAGCGATTTTCTCATACAAACGCTCTCGACTGTTTCCTCCCTGGTTTTTGAACCTAGAGCAAAGATTTTTCAAATTAGGTCAAGATCATCAATATCTATGCCGCTATGTTTCGCTTTATTGGATCTTTTAATTTTAAAGAAACTTACAGCGCCTCAAAAACCGCAAAAACAGCTTAATTGAAATGGCTGCAAAAAAAGGCGCAGTATACAAATATAACAACTGATATCCTAAAAATCAAAACATAGCGGCGTAGATTATTTCTTCCTCTTGCAGTTTCCAAAGTTATATGATGATTAATTGCGTTTTGGAGAAGGAAATAGTCGACAGCGAAACCTCGATTTTTGAGTTTTTTGCGTAGGAATTTTAGTTCAAGCAGCTCCTTATAATTAAATAATACGCCAATTAACAAGAAAACATACGTAAATTTAATTCGTAATACACCAGTAAGTATATCTTGTGTGCCGACTGCAATGACAGTTCGTAACCAACTAATCAGCGCCACCAGTGGCCGTATACAGTACTAACACAAACTATATAATAGACAATATTGAATTCGGCCTATTCAAACTTTTATTTCAATACTCCCACTAAATTTGACATGTATTTTATTAGAATTCAATATCATTCATTTACCTATTATATTTCATACAGCAACCATAATAAACATTAACTTTAACAGAACAGCTTCTTGACTACAATTAATTACAATACTGAAAGTATCTGGTCTCTAAGGTTTGCAAATTGAACTGCAGGCAAAGCCTTTGTAAATATGTCAGCAAGCTGTTCCGAACTTGGCACATATTTAATTAAAAACAACTTTTGTTGGACCTTCTCACGAATAAAATTAAATTTCACATCAATATGTTTACTTTTCCTGTGAAAGACTGGATTATTTATTAGCTTAATAGCACTTTGGTTGTCCATACACAAAGTTGTACAATTGTGCTCAATCTCAATATCTTTGAAAAATTGCCTCAACCATAAAAGATTTTTGGCTGCCTCACAACTTGCCATAAATTCAGCCTCACACGTTGACAAGGCGACACATGGCTGTTTCTGACTTGCCCAAGAAATAGGACCTCCATTCAACATAAAAAGGTAACCTGTTGTTGACTTTCTTGTGTCCAAATCCCCTGCAAAATCTGAATCTGAATATCCAAGCAAGTTTTCCTGACTTTGATACTTAATACAAAAATCTTTTGTTTTAATTAGATATTTGATTATTCGTTTCAATTGGACAACATGTTGCAAGCTAGGACTGTTAATATATCTACTTAAAAAGTTTACACCAAAAGATATATCCGGCCTAGATACATTTGCTAAAAACAGCAATGAGCCAATGGCTTCTCGGAATGGAAAATCAATTTTGACACTATCATGGCTAACATTGTTTTGTATAGGCACATTTGCATCTACAGGAGTGTTACATGGGTTGGCAGTACACATATTGAACTTTCTTATTATCTGTTCAATATAACTTTTCTGATGAATACAGATAGAGTCATCACTCTTGACTATTTCTAAACCCACATATTTATTAAGTTCAGTTTCAGTAATTTGTAACCAAGTCTTTAAATAATCTATGATTAAGTTTAAAACTCGATCTGATTCTGACATAACAAGAGCATCATCAACATACAAAATCAACAGTGCTTTGTGTCCCTCAAAATTACCTACAAAAACACAGTTATCTGCCTGTGACTGTTTGAACCCAAACTTCACTAAAAAGTCAGTAAACTTTTTATTCCAGCACCTTGACGCTTGTTTAAGCCCATAGAGGCATCTGTTCAGTTTACATATTTTGTTGGGTGGTGCTCTCACTCCTTCAGGTACTTCCATATATATATCCTCTTCTACATCACCATATAAAAATGCTGTTTTCACATCCAATTGTCTTATATTCCACTTATATTGGGCAGCAAAACTCAGTAATATTCTTATTGACTCGTATCTGGTGGTAGGGGAAAAAGTTTCACTATAATCAATCCCTTGAATTTGTGTTAACCCACGAGCACAAAGGCGAGCTTTATATTTCTCAACTTCGCCATTTTTATTTCTTTTAATGTTGAAGACCCATTTCGAAGTAATGGTTCTGTGATTTTCTCGATCAACAAAACTCCATGTTTCGTTTTCAATGTGGGAATCCAACTCTCCAGATATTGCTTGCAACCATAGTTTGCACTCCGGGCTGTTGACTGCATCACTATAAGTTAGTGGAATATCATACTCTAATATATTTGCTTCAAAAACATGGTCTCTGCGTGGCCGCAAAAAATGATCATTATTTAATCCTTCAAGGTCAATTTCTTGCGATGGTACATAAGTCTCATCATGCTCTGCATCAGTAATGTCAGTATATGTGCTGTCAACAGATGAACTATTCTGGCCATTGATATTTTCAAGCTCTTCCTCTTGAAGCTGTTCTATCTCTACCTGTTCTGCTCTTCCTACCTCTACCGGTTCTATCCTTTCTATTCCTGCTGTCCCTGCTTGTTGTGTTACACTTTTATTCTGTTCCCCATAGCTAAGTGTAACTTCAACTTCATTACTTTGAATAGGTAGTGAGCTTTGTTCATCAAAAACAACATTTCTTGACACTGTCACTCTTCTAGTTTCTGGATCATACATCCTGTAATTTGTATGATCATATCCTACCAACATCAGTTTCCGGCTTTTACTCTCCAACTTTGTTCTTAGTTCCTTTGGTACATGGACATAACCTATACACCCAAATACTCTAACATGATCTAAACTGGGTTTAGTACTGGTCCACAGTTCATAAGGTGTCATATTTGGTGTTTGGCTTGAAGATGTTCGATTTAACAGATAAACCGCACAGCTAACTGCTTCTGCCCACATATTGAGGGGTACATTTCGAGCATACAACATGGATCGAGCACTTTCCATGATCGTTCTCATCTCACGTTCTGCTCGACCATTTTCCTCGGGTGTGTATGGTGCAGTTAACTCATGAGAGATGCCTTCACTGTCAAGATAATCTTTAAATAGTTTGTTTTTGTATTCACCTCCATTATCCGAGTGCAACACATGAACAGTATGCAAGAACTTGTTCTTAATTATGGCATTATATTTCTTAAAATATTCTAATGTGTCACTTTTGTTCTTAAGAAAGTACAAATGTCTATAGGCTGTGGCACCATCTTTGAAAATAACAAAATATTTCATACCTTGTACTGAGGGCACGCTCATGGGCCCACAGAGGTCACTATATACCACGTCACCTGGCTGCAGTGGACCTCTGCCAGACTTCTGGAATGGTCTCCGGGCTTGTTTTCCGTAGGCACACCCCTCACACACAAAACTGTCACAGTTTGTTAGGTCCACACCATTTATCACATTATTATTGCACATTTTCTGAATTTCTTTGACGTTTAAGTGTCCTAAACGCTCATGCCAAGTCTTTAAGTCTGACTTTTGCATTAAATTGCACTGATTTAGAATTGTCTTCACTTTCAGTTCATACAAATTGTTACTTTGCAAGGAGGCGCACATTACAACTTCATTATTTTTGTAAATAAATGCTTCATTGTCCCGTTTCACTATTTCATAGCCTTGTCTAGTAACAACTCCTTCCGAGAATAGATTTCTTTTAAGTTTAGGCACATAGAGAACATCTTTCAAGATACTAGTCTCCCACTGACCGTCGACCCACTTCGAGATTAGAATATTTCCTTGACCAACCACCTCCACAACTTCTTGGTTTCCAAGTTTCAAGGGAGTTCCGTTATATTTCTGCAGCTCTGTGAAATATTCTCTTTTATATGAAAGATGAGCTGAGGCGCCACTATCTAGTATCCACTTGTTGTCTTCATCTTGCTCTGTCCACTCGCAGTGTGCAACATTGAAGGCTAACATGTCTCTTTGTCCTTGACTTTTCTTTTGAGCACGACATTCCTTGGCAAAATGCCCTCGTTTACCACAGTTATAACATGGGTAGCGATGACCCTGGTGCTCTTTGTTGTATTCTTCTTTTGGTTTTGTAGAAGTGGATACTTTCTTCTTTGTGGCTTGTTTAGCTACCAACAAAGCAGTTTCATTCTCTTCTTCTACACTCAAACTAGCCTCTTCATCTAATAATCGTGCAGTCAAATTAACTATAGTTTGACTGCTTGTCTCGAGTGACATCCATGCCTGGCGGAGGGATCTGTACTTAGGAGGCAGTGTACTGAGAATCTTAGTCATGATTGCTGTGTCACTGATCTTTTCTTCACTTTCCTTAAGTTGTTTCGCCAAACTTTCAACTTTCGCTATATGCTGAGCAATACTGTCAGATGACGACATTGTATACTTGTAAAATCGCTCATGGATCATCATTTTAGTAAGCTCAGACTTCTGCTCGTAGATGGACTCGAGTTTGGTTATCATCTCCAACGCTGTCTCGCAATTCTCGATGAGGGCAACTTGACTTAATTGCATGGCAGACGTCATGATAAACATCGCCATTCCGTCGTCTTTGTTCCATTGTGCGGCATTCGAGTCCGTCTTGGTTTCGTTGATATTCAACCCCTTTGCACGTAATGCACACTTAATTTGGAATTTCCACTGTTTAAAATTAGTTCCGTCGAATTTGTCCACTTTACCGGTAACCTCCATTTTTAGGTTATGAAAAAAAAATGGCTTCCCATGTAAGTTTACTCGTTAATCGCGGATACACTACACACTACTTTACTGTCTTTCTTTGTTAATCCATCACTCGCGAGGGCGCTGGGCCCATAACCAATTAAATAATACGCCAATTAACAAGAAAACATACGTAAATTTAATTCGTAATACACCAGTAAGTATATCTTGTGTGCCGACTGCAATGACAGTTCGTAACCAACTAATCAGCGCCACCAGTGGCCGTATACAGTACTAACACAAACTATATAATAGACAATATTGAATTCGGCCTATTCAAACTTTTATTTCAATACTTATCGCATAGACAGCTCTCGCCGCCCACAACAGCGCGACAGAAACATTGCGTCAAAAATTTTAGATTTCAAAAGTTGCTCAGCTAGGCATTGCTCTTCTCTTTTACGTCTAATTTACAAATATAGGTACTTTAACCATGATATAAGTCCGTCCAGTATAATGATATTAAGTTATTTAAATTTTTCTACATCCAAGAATTGTGGAATGTGGGTTGCTCATTTATTTATAATATTATATAAATATTACACTCTTATTATTCTTTTATGAATACTCCGTTAATATTATATACATAGAAACATAGGTATCAACAACATTATGATGCCTAGAGTCAATTTCTGAGGAACTTCTCTGAAATGGTTGAATTTCCAAACTGCTTTGCAAATTGTACAATACCAGTAATTCGTTACCCAAAAACCTGTCAGATGACTAGAACAAGCTATCTCGAAGCGTTGTGTAAATCATGTCCCGCGGTCGAACATTTATTTCGACTTTATGCTGCAGTTAGTTATGCGAAACGGTCTAGAAAGTTCGTTTTGCTGTGCATATGCGACGCTCGTTTTGCTTTCGAGTTTTGAGATTAGTGGAGTTTGGGAACTGTTTTTCGAGATGCTACAGCAATTTGGCAAACAACAAATTTATTGGTTTTAGTTTGTTTGACTCGGTCGCATAGGTAGATAGCTGAATCAATTAATTATTTAATGTGATAAATTATTCTACGTCAATTTTCGGACTAAATCATAAGAACAGTCACCAGCATAGGTGCCATAACAAAGTGGGCAAAAATATCTGACATGTCCTTTGATGTCGCAGAAATTGATGGTGGTGACTGTATTTTATTTTATTATAATAAGATTCTGTAAAAAAAAAATCTTTGGTAAGAGCTTTTATTGCTGGCTGTACTTTTCTGTAGCTTTCATCAACTACTCATTAATATGATTCTAACGAGCCCAAATTTAACAGGTTTACACCACGATTAACATCAGTTAACGATTCTGAAGTTAGCCTCGAGTCGCCTTTCGCATACCCGTCCGACCCCCCTGACACCTTTGCGGCGCTACTAGTAGCTAACATCAGAATCGTTAACTGATTTTAGTCGTATTGTACGTCGGTTAAATACTGAATTCCCATGGCCACCTTCTGTCTCCATCGTCAGATCAGCTCGATTGTACCATAATATTCAATTGTCATCCAAACTATACTAATATCCAAAATTTCAGCTCAAATGGATAACGGCAAAAGACTGAAAAATGGATTGCAAATTTTGACGGACAACTTACATACCGTAAACCGGGGTGATTTGCGGGTCAACTTTGATAACAACTTCTATTCGCTACTTAAGTCCTGGTTTTAACGAGTTGAAAACCGTTCTATTGGCAACACTGATAGTTGCTTCACCGCATACTGACCGGGTGCACCTGTAACGTTATTATTTCGCCAAGAAAAAAACATATTAATGGTAAGTACCCTTTTCTTCCTGGTTTTATTGCGTGAAAAACTTTGTCTGTACTTGTGTCATGCAGTGATAACTCCCTGCATTTGCCTTTATTACGCTATCTGTATTATATTTTGCTCTTTATTTTTTTAGCAGAATCAAATCTCTTTGCTGCACGTCGTGTTGAGGGACTAGCTGATTTTTCGGCTATTATTTTTAAAGATTCAAATTTTGAAATGCGTAGAAGATCTTTCCAGAACCTTGTCAATTTTTGATAAACAAATTGGGAAAATTCATTCTGGCGAGAGAAGCTGCCGTAAGATCAAGCGAATTTTTGTGCCTGCGTTGGGAATTCTATCCAGCTAATTATTTATCGTATTAATTGATAAAGCAAACAAGGGAGTGCGCGTTTCACAGTTTTAAAAAATCGAGAAGCAGTGATTTTTTGCTTGGGGCATCCCCTTGCCATATTTTTGTGCTCAGCGCTCGCTGAGGTGGCTCTGCGAGTCATATTCTTTGAAGGCCGAATCTGCAAACAGTGTTCGGGTAAGTGTTTTCTCCATTGGGTTCCGTCAATTTACCGGATTCTATAGTTTTTCGTCGTGTGATTCTAATTGGCTTATTGTGTTGGTAGCCGTCAGTTACGGGCGCTAGGAGAAGCTGCTGGCCAATCACTAGCGGTTAGACGCGACCGTCCCGCAAGGCTCTCTACGGGCGACGCAGGCCTGTTTTGTTGGGAAAAACGTGCCGGTTATCCTGTTGCGGTCATCTTGGTGTAACCTGCCACGCGGGCATCCGGTGTATACTTTGAGAAGGCGTCGGTGGAGGAACTTCTCAGTCGGATTTGTATATTGTAGCATTTAGGTTTAGCCTGTATTTGACCTTCTGCATCTAGGCTTAGCGTTCTACCTACAGGCATTACACCTATAACGTAGGACCACAACCCGCTAACGCGCTCTGATACCGTATTCCGCCAGTAAATATTTTTCCGGACTTATCATATTCCCCAAAATTTAAAAAGGCATTTCCCTCGCCACCGTTAATTTATTTTCGTCATATGCCTTAGGTTTTTTTTTATAATCCTGGTTCACTCACCCTTCATTCATTCCACGCATTCCTCATAAACTCAACCACCTCACCTATTTAAAGAAAACCTGTGCGCCTATTCTACGTGGTGTTTCGCGCTCGCGGTCTACGACCAAGCGTATTGGCGGCTTGAAACCCCTACCTATTATTGTATATAGGGTTCTGTATATGTCCTACTCCTAATGTTTTACGTCTCAGCTAGCCGTAAGACGATGTAATTGTTTTACTTTGACCTGTTTAGCTTTTTAACGGTTTTATCATAGGCTACTAACGAAAGGGGGAATCCCATTAATATTCCCGGGCTAAACTAAGTGTTAAATCCTACAACGTTCCTTACAAGCGAGTTCTGTTCTGTCGGTTTTGGAAAATGAAATAAATTACGTTCGTATCGGTTTGCAGAAGTGTGTTTGTTTTATTTACACTAGCTTTACTGCAGTCAATAATAAATACATGTGCATTTTATGATATCTTACGTTAATTAGTGATTGTTCGTGAGTTAAGAAAAAAATAACCTCAATTCGATAACCTAAACATTCCCACGCGGCCGGGGAATCCATGACTCGGGATGTCTTTGATCACTTTTACGTGGTGAAATTGATCAAATGATCAAAGTAAACCCAGGTATTATTTCTTGGCAGCTTTTGATGTTTATATGTTAACTTTCATGACTAATGTAATAAATAGATATCGTTTCTGAGTTTATGGGTTTTTGGGAGGTTGTAGAATTGTACTTTATAAGTTTATACGTAGTTAGGTGGATCTCCGAAACAACTAATCCGATTTCAAAAATTCCTTCATCTGGGTAGGTTGATCTGTTTTTTATTATTTTATATTAATTTAACATATATTGTTTCTGTTTTTAGAATCCATGCCACGAGATTACAAAAAAAAATCGGGTCGCGTGACTACAAAAAACATCAAGAAGAACAACTCAATAATGCACTCTCAGAGATAGTGGACGGCAAAAAATCTATTCGTGCCGCATCGGAAGCATACAAAATTTCTTATGGAACATTATACTATAAGTACAAAGGGAAACATATATAAAACCAGGTGCACAGACCATCTTTACTGAAACGGAAGAGCTTTCCATTCTTAAATCTGCTGCAAAGTGCGCTGATTGGGGCTACCCCGTGTCGCTCTTAGATCTAAGATATATCGCAAAATCATATTTAGATAAACAAGGACGGGTAATGGCTAAGTTCCAAAATAATATCCCTGGAGTAGAATGGGCCTATTCTAATTTAATAAATCTTTTGAAATTATCAATTTGTATTATTTGGTAAGTTATCAAAGTCTAAAAATATAAATAACTGAAAAAGTACTAAATTTAATTTATATATTTTATTTTTTACGAGGTTTTTAGCGGGTTTACTTTACATTGGCAGTGAAAAAAGTAGGGGTTTCAAAGTAACCCCATTCTCAATGTAACTTTGATCGCGTTGTTTTTATTTTTTTCTGTGAAAAATATAAGTCCATATTTTTTTTTATTTGGCAGTCCTAAAGAAGTGAAAAAAACCGATTATTATATTTTAATTGCATGTTTTTACGTATAATAGGATCGTCAAAGAAGGCTGTCAAAGTCTAACATTATTTATTATATTAATTAACAAAGTTTACGCTACATACGAACAAAACCCCGGTTTACGGTACATACGAACAGGTCAAGTTAATATAAAGCTTGTAAAAAGCTTGTAAATTAGTCCAATTGAAATTGTAATCCTTATACACTTATCGGCAGTCACAAGCAGTTTCTTTAAATTAAAATGTAGTCTGGAACTGTAAAAAAAGGTAAGGTCAACTGCGATATCTTAATATTGAAATGCACTGTTCCAAATTACTATGTACTTTTACTAGTCAGAAAAAAAAACCAGAAACTAGTTTGATCCAGTTAAGAAAAAAAAACACGAATAATTTCTTACTCTAAATGGTGTTCCCGGGAATTTCCGTTAACTTCAGCATAATTGCAGAGTACATTCACAGAAACAAATTATTTCTTGAAAACATAATTATTTTTTATTTTTATACAAAATAATTTAATGTCGCATTAAAGGTTATTGTCTTATTGTTCAAGGGTCTTGAAACACATGAAATAAAAAAATATGTTTTTCCGAGTCAGTTCGTGCCTAATATCGAACGAACTCACTTTGTAAACCTCCTTGTAGTGTAAAGGAACCTTAAAAAACTTAAAAAGCTGTTATGGCGATGGCTTCACAATTGAGGGCCATTTACGCGGGTTAAATCTGCAAAACCGATTAAATTAAAATATTGAATATCTTGATCGCAGTAAGAGTTAAAATACTACTGTCTTGGATAAATTAACTTTATTTGATCTAAACTAATTATGCCCCCTTGCAATTAACGGAAATTGATAAAAACACGCTGTATAGAGTTTAGTAAACAAATACACGAACCATATCTAAACAATACTTAATCGTGGGGTCTACATCGCAACAAATACAATGTAATATTAAGCCCGGCCTGGAAGTCCAACAAGAATGCGTATTGTCATGGTAATCCAACCTAGATGTAATAATTTGTATTATTATTTTTATTAATAAAAGCACTGAACTCTGAGCAATAAGATAGTAGTTTATGCAATCGTTATAATATATATATAATGTATGCTTTTTAAGTCGAGTACCACGTTTAGGCCACGAAGCTTGCTGAGTGGCCTAATTAAGGTACGAGACTCAAAAAGCTAATTATATAACTATTGTATACAATACTTTTTCTACGAGTCAACGGAAATAATAATTTATTAAACAAACTTGGTATCTATTGAAAATCGCCCTGCTGAAATGAAGCGCAGCAGCTTAGTATATTTGCGCGTTGATGTCTTCACAGTTATCTTATACAGCTCCTGGAATCATAAGATGACTGCTGGCGGTTATCTTATGGAACCACGAGCTCCGTCACCAGCTGGTAGAGCTCCAGGATTAAAAAGTATGTGATCTTAGTTTCGTGTACGAAATCTTAATTCAAAGATTAAAGTCGACTAGTAGAAAAAAGTATTTCTAAAACTAGTATCTGTTGTTTTAAAAATACTATAACTACCAATTTTTGCCGAACGAGGTTGACGGGCACGTCTGTCGCTTTTGAACGGTTCGTTAGGGCTGCCCAAAGATGTCAGATGTCGCTAGACTGATGTTAGGGTTACCACGAAAATGATAATCATAATCCTCAAATATAGATAATTTAAAAGAGTTGTTTAACAACGCTTTGCTTAACAACATCAAACAACATGAATCAAATAAATTTGTTTTTACAGGCTTTATATTAACTTACACTGTTCGTATGTATGTAAATATGTAAGTATGTAAATTGTCCGTCAAAATTTGCAATCCATTTTTCAGTCACTTCCCGTTATCCAATTGAGCTGAAATTTTGTAAGCATATGTCTATCGCATGACAATGCAATATTATGATGACTTGGAGCTGATCTGATGCTGGAGCTGGAAGGTAGTCATAGGAACTACGCAATAAAACGACACAACTCCATCGAGTTTGGGCTCGTTAGATGGTATGCAGAAAAGTACAGTCGGCAGTAAAAGCTTGAACGAAAAATAAACATTTTGACAGAAACTTATTACATACATATAAATATAATTTTTTCTTATATTGTGTAGGGTATTATTTTTATTAACTTATTACTCTGAAGAAGTTTTACAGCAGGCCAAATAGTTTTAAAATTCAATACAAAGCGTACCTATTTAGATTTAATTTTTGTAAGAAGTTTACATTACATTCACCTCCATCAAAACAAAATGCGGTACATTACTCGTTGGAAAACTTAAAAAAAAATCTTTGAACCAAAATGCAATATTTTTCGCCATATAATACGGTAACATAAGCTAAGTTTCCTAACCAAAGTCAGCAAAATTCCTTTTATTACAAACCTGCTCTTATTTAACTAACGAATTATTATAATTTTAAGAATAGGATGAGCATTTCTATTATTTATTTATGTTTATATATATCTACAACAACAACTTCCCCCTTAAGCAAGCTTTGAATAAGTTTAAGCCAACGTCGACTTGTGTAAGATTTCCCCCAAAATAAAATGTATTCATTTGTTTCTACACTTCGATTGTTATGTATTTTGTAGCAACTCACAAGGTGCTCCAAAAACTCTGCACATGAGTCGGAGTTGCGGGTATCAGAATAAACACCCTTTTTCCATAACATAGCAAAATTTTCCACAATTATCATCACTCTCAATCATAGATCACATTCATTTTGATTATACGTAATATCAAAATGACTTACGAAACACTTGAAAGCATGATTTTAATACTTACTCCGATTGACCTTGGCCTCACCTGATGACCTCAGTGACGACAGATAGATACGTAGCTCATCATCATCATCATCATTATCAGCCTGTAATCACCCACTGCTGGTAATTATTCACTTTTCACAAAATACTATTATTTTATGATGTAAATAATATTGTTGGCGGCCCTATTGAAGTGGCTATTGTCCGAATTATTTTGGTCTGGTTCCGGAAAATACCATTCTGCAGCAGGAAATCTACCAACAAAGACACTTAAATCCTGGGATGCGCTTTCTTAGATTTATTTAAGTTTTGATTTCAAATGTCTATTTTGTGATAAGATACAGCTTGCAGTTACTTTACTTCTTAATAGGTACAATAATCAGAGGTTTCAGGGAATAAAGACACAACTGAAAACTACCACGAGAGATAAAATACCAAAATATTGGCGCGCAATCATGTGAAGTATTTCTTTTTGAAATGTTTTACTAGCCACACTATTTAGACTTTCGTTATTAATGTGTTAGCCTAAAATACGGCTACACTAAATACAATGATGTTTATTTTAAGCTTATTCCAAAAATGCTCTTACTGTTGTGGTTCAAAGGTAATTTCTTCAATCATTAAATACTCGTATAGGTTCCAAATCTACTTCAACGAAACTAGCAAACCTCGTACCAAACTACACAAATAACAATTAGACGAATATTCATTAACTAAAAATAAAAAAAATTGTTAAAACTAAAAAACTTGTTGAGAAATAGCTAATGGCGCAATGAAAACGTCTTCCCTAGAGAGTCATTTACATTATTTAATATTTTGACATATGTGCATGGCAATCTTATCAAGGCAATTAAAGTAAGTTGTAAAATCAAATATCTTAGCAAACTAAGTAGGAATCCGAATTGCTAAACTTAAGTGGCAGTGGGCAGGGCACATTGCACGTAGAACTGATGGCCGTTGGGGCGGAAAGGTTCTCGAGTGGCGACCACGTACCGGAAGACGCGGTGTTGGTAGGCCTCCCACAAGGTGGAGTGATTGATGACCTGGTAAAGGTCGCGGGAGTCCGCTGGATGCGGGTGGCGCAGGACCGGTCACATTGGAACTCTTTGGGGGAGGCTTGTATCCAGCAGTGGACGTCTTTCGGCTGATATGATGATGATGATGATGAACTAAGTAGGTAACTTATGAGTTAGCAACTCGTACGTACGAGTACGATATATTCCAACCAAGATCAAAAGTTAAACGGAACATTACGAACAACGTAATAAAGCCGGTTTTTAACCATGCCAAACAAGTAAAGCACACCCTTACGCTCACATAGGTAGGGTATGGCTGCCAATAATTGTACATTTGACAAAAACTCAATGTCCCTTTCACTTAAATAATTGTAACTTCACGTATTTTTGTTTTATAATAAGCTTGTTTTTTGAAATTTTATGCATATATAAATTTAGTTTAAGTAAAGTAACGTTTCCTGTTAATATAGCGATATTTTTTTTGAAAGAATTGATTGTCGCGTCCATACAAAAATTTAGTGTCCCAAAATACAAATATTTATTCGTGAGAATTGTTATATGTCATACAAAAATTGCGTACCTAACTAACATGTTTGTTTTTATGTAGGCTATTATGATAACAAATGTATAATTAATATAAATAATTAAATTTTCTGTAGGTATCAATCTCATTTACATTCTTAAATTAAGTATAATAATTAATGAGGTAACATATTCTAAGTTACAAAAGTGTATGTGTAAATCCCACTACACTATTTCGCACATATAAATAAATACAAAATTTGATTCTTACCCTCTATAAGTCCGGAATGCCTAACGTTATTCACTAAACTTGTTATTTCCGTATGCCTATTATAATAAATAATTCATTAAAATCGTTCTGATGTAAGTGGAAACTGACGTATATGGAAAAAAAATGTTTAACCAATCAACGCGCAGGGTGCGTTCCGTAGCATGCCAATTTGATTTCAGTTCACAATTTTATTATAGATTATAAACTAACGAAAAATAATGCATCAAAATTATGAACCGGTGTGACAGTTCACAATTTTTCGATAATTTATAATATCGCGAGTAAGATTTCGTAATTTGACGGTAATATAATATATACAATTCGTATCAAATTATGCACGCCATGATAGATACCTAGTTGTGTAACAAAAACTATTCACATTGTTTAATTAAAGTGACGTTGTATTCTTTTTTCTGGTAAATAGGAGTTTTGATATTTTGACCCTACTCTAAATACTATTTGCATAATCGTTATTTCGTTGGTTACAAGATTATTCTTTTCGGTAAAATGATTTTAAAGCATTTATTAATATGAAGTGTTTTGTTGGCATTCATTTATTATGTTCTCCAAATTCAACGGCTGAATTCCGGAATGCGTTACGGAATGAGGCACAAGAGCCGGGCTTCGTATTCAGTTATTTAATAAAACATCGTAGAAGCACTTGTTATGTAATTGACTCAACTTGCTACTTACGAAAAATATTCAAGCTTTGAATAGCGAATGACATTATAATATCTCGATATAAAATGTGGTAAATAGGTGTATAGTTAATATTAACATTTGTTTGCAGAACAACATACTTCATCAATTTGTATGAGATTCAACTTTGGGTTTAAAATTATATGATTGTTTGGCGTAACACGCAAAAGATAAATGCACATCATCATCATCAATTATTAATACCACACCCGATATGAATACTAAAATAATTTACTTTAAAAACAAAGTTTTAACCGACTTCAAATCAGTAGGTAGCCAAATGACTTCAAGTTTGCCTATAAAATTTGAAGAGCTCCTTCGATTTCTCCACGTTCCCATCATCAGAATTGAATTTTGGTGACAACGGGACCAATCTGGAAGTATATGCTTTCAAACAAAGAAAAAAACAATTCAAATGGGTTCCTAAATTACCGAGATGCAGCGTAACAAACACACACACACAAAAAAAAAACCAGACAAATTGAGAACCTCCTCCTTTTTTGAAGGCGGTTAAAAATTTTCAAACATTCAAATTAAACTAGTCGACTTAACTCGACCGAAGAGTAACAAAACAAAATATCAACACAACCGATATCAATTTATAGTGCAGGTCCAAATGACCCGCCTAACTACGAGACACGCCACAACAAATAGATGGCTGGGCTTTGTTCAGCTACCAATTAAAAGTTGTATCGAACACACGATTAGCAAAAACTGCACACGCACCAATCGACAGGGGAGATAAATGGGGGGCAAGTTTTAATTACTTCAACCACAGGGTGAGGTTTTGGTGCAGACAATAAGTTGTGGCGGAAAACTAAACAGTAATCCTCAATTGATCACCATATCAGCCAGCAATATCCTCAATCATTCTCAATAGTTTCATCCGAAATCAACTTAACATAAAAATCATGGTGGACCTGAGGAATCACATGCAGAAGGCTCTTCAACTCTTTCAACTTTGCGTCGGCAACAAGCTTTCCTGTTGGCCAAAGGGGCTGAATTGTCTCCTTGGTAGTTGTCTTTCCACGAACATTTTTTGTTATGTCCGCTTCCTTGAATTATTTCTTAAAATTAGACCTCATGTACCTATATCTTTTAAGTTTCATGTTTTTTGTTGCAAAGTTGAAAGACTTGAAGAGCCTTCTGCATCTGATTCCTCAGGTCCACCATGATTTCTATGTTAAGTTGATTTCCGATGAAACTATTGAGGATGATTTAGAAGGCTTTTCAGGTGAACCTGACTTCGAAATGGAAGAAGAACCGAGCATGGACTTAAGATTTTACGTAAGTTTTTACTTCAATATTCCTTTCAGGTTATAGCTAATGTTTTAAGGTCAAATCCTTATTAGACGATTTTTAAAGGGAAGTATTCTACAATAAAAAAATTGTATTTGTGTCGTTTTTAAATAAAGTGCATTTTAAAGCACTTTATTTAAAAATGTTTTAACATGTGTTTTGTATTTTTTTGTATACAGCTATATACTAACTATCCAATCAACAAAGCACTAACCCTCACTTAACCTTTATTGTTAAAAGGAACCACTGACATTTTAATAAAATTAAAATAAGTAACGTTTTGAAAAAAATGTCATCTATATTATAGATGATATTTTTTCAAAACGTTACTTGGAAAAAAATATAAAACATATGAGTTTGTATAATATTAGGTACAGTCGCCATCACATACATCGGAGCAAACAAGCACGTCACAAACATCGGAACACACCTCTATTTTCAAGGCATTAGGGTGCATGTGCCGATATTTTTGAATACCTATAGTATACCTATGTATGTGATGGCGACTGTACGATAAAACTTTTTTTGGACGTAAGTTTTATGTGTATACACTTTTTAATAAACGTTATCTGTCAAATCAACAAAGTACCAACCCTCACTAGACCTTTTTTGTCAAAAGGAACCACTGACTTTTAAAAATCAACAAAGAACTTACCCTTACTTAACCTTTTATGTTAACTGACTTTTTAAAGATTTTTTTGACCAATTACTAGTAAAATACATAAAGCATATGAATTTGTATAACATTACGATCAAACCTTTTTTTTTAAGTTTTTAGTTTTTTTTGTATACACTTTTTTACCAAAAATGCTTTTATCTCAAAACTGTCATTGTGGGTTGGTTCCTGTCCCTTCGGCCGTTTTCGAAACCATAGGTTCGAAACCAGTTGAGAAAACGGAATTATTTTACTTTTTTGGAAACCTGGTTTCGAATCAAGAAAAATAATTCTGTTTTCTAAACTGGTTTCCAATACAGAAAATACAGTCTTCTTTTGAAACTCAGTCATGGATAATAATAGATATGCATTAAAACTATTTAGTTATAGCTTTGACATTCAAAGTCACAAGAAATATTTAAGAACTTCACTTAGACGTCAGATAGCATTCTGATACTCGCAACTCCGACTCATGTGCAGAGTTTTTGGAGCACCTTGTGAGTTGCTACAAAATCAATGACAACCAAAGTTTAGAAACAAATGAATACATTTTATTTTGGGGGAAATCTTACACAAGTCGACGTTGACTTAAACTTATTCAAAGCTTGCTTAAGGGGATCCCATACGCCAATGACCTTCGATCTGAATAACTTAGTTCTCTAATGTTTTTTGTAGCTTATCATATTAACAACAACAGCTTTAAGCAATATAGTATCCCATATTTATTTCAAACATCACTGTCTTCGAGATATTTGGCATCAAAGTTGAACAATTTTAGACCAAAAAACAGGTTTTCTGGCCATAACTTTTGTATTAATTAGTTTACAATCAAAACCCTACACACGTTTATAGAGACATCAGAGACGAACCCAAATATGTAGATTTCGTATATGTTAGATCTTTCGCAGCAATCTTATAACATTATTACAAATAAGAAGTTGTTTTAGATAATGTTTAAAAAAATCATAAAAAATAACTAACCATTTCTTTCAAAATATAGTACACCAAAATGGAGATTAAAGATTAAAAAATCGATAGCCGTTTGCCTTATAATTCTATCTGGAGTGCAAAAGTATTTGTATCGATTCAAAACTAGTCAAAAATCGATAAAAACCTTAAGGGAAAAGTTGTTGTTGTAGATATATATAAACATAAATAAGCAATAGAAATGCTCATCGCCGTCGCTGTTTTGCTTTCAAAGTAAATTATCAATTGTGACCCATCAGCTTGTTTATTTAACTAGTTAAACGAACGAAATAACTTCCGGAGCAAATAGTTGTGTTGTGCATACAAATAATTGCTGAAGTCTTTGTTTTGCGTTAACCATGCTGTCTTTCAACTCGGAAATAGGTCAATAGGGATTTTTTATTCAAAAGATTCGGTACGGGTTCCGTTTTATTAACAGAATTTAATTGACCCATTATCGATTATCAACGGCACGCCTAGCGCACCCACACCAACCTACCTATATACTGTAGAGGTTGTATGTTAAACCTCTATAGTTAGGGAGCTGGCGAGCATTTCGGTATATGATTTGCACACGTTTCACATCGAGGTGGATTGCAGTTTAAATCATTACGCGCGGTTCTCATTGCGCCCATTTGATTCACTATGACTTTAACGTGCCTTTAACGTAGATGAACTTTGGAACCACAATATAAAATTTACCCCTCGTCTGGGACGGCACCTGCGTGGGCACATTGGCTCCGTTCCACTTACCCACCACTTCGCAGAGGGCGGGCGCAGCAGCAGCATCGGCAAAGGCTGCCAAACGCCGCAAATACACGGGCCTTGCAAGCAACCATGTGTTTGCGGCTTTCGGAGTAGAGACCCTCGGGCCGTGGGGTCCAGACGCCTAAGATCTATACCGGGTTTTGAGCACACTGCTGACCATGCTGCTGGCTTGTTTCTTGGTCAAAGAATTGGCATCGCCATTCAGCGAGGAAACGTAGCCAGCCTTACGCCTTGGCCACGACTTTGGTCTTAAGCGACCTGCGACCAGCGTTTTATCTGTTCATTGCGCGTGATCCCAACAAACCACAGTGCGTTGCGCGTCTTGACCGCGCAATGAACCGATAAAACGCTGTTCGCAGGTCGCTTAAGACCAAAGTCGTGGCCAAGGCGTTATGGGCACCCTACCGCAGAGCGCCAACCTGGGGGACTACTTAATAGGAAATTTGTAAATATGTACATATTTTAGCTGTTAGTCTTTGTGTATATTTGAATTGTTAAACTTTAATATATTAAAATATTAGTCTTCGTACTCGAACTTGTCAATGACATACTCCGGTAGTGCGTTTCGGAACGTTTTAAAAAAATAATAAAAGAATGATGGCGGCATGTGGTCTTGTCTGTAGCATTTTGGTCAATTCAATTTATACCTGCTCAATGTGGCGCGAGCGTCGGGTTAAAAAAAAATCAAATGGTCTGCCTTTGGAATATCAGAGGCCTGAACGTCTGCCTCATCGATTTTCTTGGTTTTCATCAGGGATTCAAACATTAGTCCAAGAGGCAGACGTGTGCGCATTTAATATAGCACACCTTTTCTTTTTTACATTTTTGGAGCACTGTCAATAGACAACGCAGAGGCAACATGTTAGCAGACTATTTTTCCGTGGTTCTTCTCATTGTTTTTGATGGAACAATTCAAATCTGCCAAGTGTGCACTTCGTATACAGTTTTTTAAATCATAAAAATAAATTTAAAAAATGAACACTACAAAAGTACAAGAGTCTGCCTTTTCGATTCTTTGTGTTTCCAGGATGACTGTGATCATCAGCCCCAGAAGCAGACGTGTGCGCATAATATAAAGCACAACTTTTTTTTAATTTTTGAAACGCTGTAAATTTACAACGCAGCGCCACCATGGTGGCAGACAAGGTCCTTGATGTTTCTTAGGGCATAAATATCACGTCTGCCTTGTGTGCTAATCATATAGAAATGTTGCTCGCCAGCTCTCTTACTACTACAGCACTATTCTCATTTTCAATTAAGTTGTCTAAAAGGTTATGTATAAATAAATATAAACAGAAGAATATGTAAGTAATCAAGCAGTCGTCCAGGGAGGTAATCACGTAACGTTCCGAACGTGCGTCGGTACAATTTAACTGTCAATTTTCCATATAAAAAGTGACATTTAGACCTACCTGACGTTCGTACAATGCGTTACGTGATCGACCTACAGAGCCACGAAAGCTCGAGCCTTTCGCTATTTAGTGAAATAAAATGCGTTAAATGTTCTACCCCACAAAATAAATATTTCGTATCATACCTTTTTACCCGACTGCGTAAGGAGAGGAGGGTTATGTTTTTTGAGTGTATGTATATGTATTTTAGTATGTATGTACGATTGTGTTTTATTCTTTGGCACGCCCTGCTGCATAAACCGTGAAATAGGCTATAAAATTTTCCAAAATTTCCAAGACAATCAAAAATACGCGTGGAAAACGGACCGAAAATATAAGGTAAAATTAATTAAAAAATCTAAAAACACGACTACGTAATTAAGTGAAATCAAAAAATAGAAACAACATGTACTTATGTAAGATGTGAAAAACTGGATTAGAAAATACAGTCGGAGGCATATCGCGACAAGTTAAACATATTATCGTTAATTTAATGCCTCCGACTGCATTTTCTAATGCAGTTCTTTGGTTAAATTGATTATTTACATCTTACACCTTGTTTCTATCTTTTGGGTTCACTTTTTTACGCAGTCGGGATTTTGGTTTTTTTTATTGGGTAGCTGCTACTCTGACGGCAAACAACTTCACCACATATTTTTTTCTTTTTCTTACATTTCAAAGCGAGTAGTTAGTTATTAGTTAAAAATGATACATGTACACTTCATTACACAAAGAAATATAATTCCTTTTTTTTATCGTAAGTGTAGGATGCGCAAACCTTCCCCCACCACGTCATCTAATGTTCAAGATGTTTGCTGGCTGTTATATCTAAGCTTTGGCGGCAGCGTTGTTGGTAAAGTCATTATTTTATTACTTCATACAATTTACGGGATTTTGAGATAAATAAAAAAATCAATATGAGGATGAGTAAGCGCAGTGCGAGGTCGCGAGACGATGAGCGAGAAAAATATGCACCAATCAATGACGAGCGCGCCCAGCAATGTATAACCTTATAATCAAAGGGCGGATAATGGATGCAATCGGGTGACAAAAGCATAAGATGGATAAGACTTTAAAGCAATATTTATCTTTACATTTTTAATAAAAATATATCATAAATTACAAAATATCTCTATCCTCCATAGAACAAAATGTGATTAAGAAATTACTGGCCACTTGTAAATTATCTCCTCTTGAGACTATTAAGTGTTTATATCTATTACGTCTTAGACTTGTCAATTACATTGACGTTTTCACTTGCGAGTTTATGCGTTTCCTTTAATATTTATATTGAAAATAATTATGGCAAATGTTCTGTTCTTAAAACCAATCGTAGTCATATCCATATTAAGTATATCGTTTGACATGAATTTGACGTATATTGCATCCACTGTCCGCCCTTTACTTATAATATATGTATAACCTTGCACTGCTCTGCGGGTGTAGCATTGTTGACAATTTATCACTTATCGCTGTCAATAAGACATTCGTCACGTTTTGACAATTATGCGAGTGCGAGAGTGACGTATGTCCACAACGATAAGTGTGATAAAATGTCAACCACGCCCGCTGGTGGATACTCATACTAAATTTATAATGAAGTATTTACATGAACTATTTGAAGTTATTACAGTATTGAATTTACCCGCAGTTCATTCAACTAACAAAGTTTGTGCAACAAATTGTCACAAAATTATATCCATATAAGTAAATAAATAGAAATAACAGAAAAAAAACTACTTTTTGTGTTCGTGTATCGAACGCGCGTTAGGACAATTTAAATGACATTTTTCCATATAATAGTGACATTTTAGATCTACCTGTCGTGCACGTACAATGCGTTACGTGATCGACCTGCAGATTGATAATTGAAACAAAGACATGGTAATATTTAATATAAAAGTAATATTTTTAAGAAGCCTACTTCATATTTTCCCAAGTTATCTCTCTTAATTTTCGACCTCTGAGGGATGATCACGTATTTTTTCGAACGTACGTTACCTATATACTGTTAGGAGATTGCAACTGTAGTGTTGCAATGTTCTAACAGTATATAGGTAACGTATGCCATAAGCCAAAATAACAAAATGAAAATAACATAAAAAATCTCAATTAAATAGAACTTTATTCTAACCCTCTTTCTTATATCTACTATCAACTTTCTTATATTATTATCCGTTCTAATATTAAGAGACTGGTATAAATTCGAACAACAAAAAAACTTTTTACCTAGACCATGTTAAGAAATAAATATAATCTAATAAGTTATTCAAAGAATGGAATCTAACTAAATCAAATCTGAAACTAACACCCGTACTATTTTAACGTTCCTATACCCTAAAAGTTTTTAGTTTCCGAACAGAACGAGTAGGTAATTAACTCCAGCGCGGAAGCAAATCCTCCAGCTACACTCTACTGGGTAAAGTTTAAAATTCAATCAATTCACCCGTAGTCTCTATTCGAATATTTCGAACCTTTCCTTTCGCCTTTTTGTCGGCTGCAAATGAATGCCGTTTATGAAACCCCCTTTTTGCCTTCAAAGGTGCAAAAAGGTTTCTGTGCCTTTTAAATTCTCGTAACATGTGTTTAATAGAATTTCGAATGAATTAGAAAAACCTTTATAAATCGAATAAAAAAAATCTGGTGTAGCTTTTTTCTGTACTTGACTTATAATTTATTATGATAATCTGAATATATATTAGCCAATATTTTCATTAACGACATATTGTTTTTAAAGTACATTACGTATGACTGTATATATATATGTAAAGTAAGTAGGTAGGTGATGATGATGATGATGAAGTAGGTAGCTACTTTACAAGAAAAAAACTATACAAATAAATAATTATTCGCCAGAATATAAATTCATATTTCTTAAACCTGAACTAACTTAAATGAACATCGTAAATTTATTGCTTTCATTATACTGAAAATTTATTTTATTTTAATGCTTTATACGAGTAATTTAGTAAACGGCTCAGTTAGGAAGCCATTAAAAGGAAAACGGACTTGCAAACACAACTCCTATATTCTACGTGATGATAAAGAATGTCACGGAGGCCCGATTATTGCGATCATTTCGCGCGCAGGGTGTTTAATGTACAGCAACTGTTTTATTTAACGTCCTCCTAATGGCCCCGCGTACAAAAATTTGTACAAATTTCAAAATCAAGTTTGAACTTTTACTAAATGTTAAAAAGTTCCTAATTCAATGACACAAAATTGTACTCTGGGCCCCAGGAGGATAATTTCAATTTCAATTTTATTTACCTATACAAGATATACTTACCTATGTCCGTCAGGAAGTTCATTGTTTTTTATGGCTAGAATAAATACATTAATGCTAAGTAGTTACTTACACAATTTTTCTAAACATCCTTTTCTGTTAAACAATCCTTAACTTTATAATAAGACTAGCTGTTGCCCGCGACTTCGTCCGCGTAGAACTTTTTATCGTCTTAGAAAATGATTTCTCTCAATACAAAATTTGAACCCTCTTTTAGGGGATAATTAAAAAAAAAGTTGATGTTCATTTTCTAGTTTGTGAACAAAACAGTCTAAAACCAAAGTTAAAAATCTCATACTTTAAAAATGCCTTGAAATACTCAAACTTTGAACCAATTTTAACACTCTTAGGGGATGAATTTGGAAAAACTCTGAAATCAGTTTTGTAGTCTTTTAACGTACAGAATAAGACCGAAGTTAAAAATCTCTTACTCACACTTTAAAATTTTATTGTTCGCCATTTAAAATTTGAACCCCCTTTTAAACCCCCTTAGAGGTTGAATTTTTCTAATCGCTGAAAGAACTTTTTTCGTAAACTTTTAAGTCTCTAGCTCAAAAAAAGTGTTGCCCATACAAAGCTTTCTTAACCCCCTTAGGGTGGAATTTTCTAAAACTCTGAAAGTACTTTATTATTAATTTTAATAAGTAACATTTTGAATAGTTTTAAGTCTTGTAAAAAAAAAGGTTTTTCCCACACAACACTGGCTACCCTTCTTAAGGATCTTAAGGATCCCCTTAGGGATGGAGTTTTCTAAAACGCTGAAAGTTCTTTTTTAGTATTCTAATAAGTAATCTTTTTGCAAAGTTTTAAGTCTAACTCAAAAAAAAGTGTTGCCCATGCAAAGCTTGCTCTCCTTTTTAACCCTATTAGGGGTGGAATTTTCTAAAACGATTTGTGTTCTTTTTTTGTATTTTAATAAGTAATCTTTCTACAAAGTTTCAAGTCTCTAACTCAAAAAAATAAACTTTCCCTGATAAAAACTTTGCACCCCTTTTTATCCCCCTTAGGGATAGATTTTTTCAAAACGCTGAAAGTTTTTTTTTTTTGTATTTTTATAAGTAATCTTTCTACAAAGTTTTAAGTGTCTAGCTCAGAAAAAAGTGTTCCCCATACAAACCTTGCACCCTTTTTTAACCCCCTTAGGGAATGATTTTTGTAAAACGCCGAATGTAGTATTTTTCATGTTCTAATAAGTAATTTTTCGTCAAAATTTTAAGACTCTATTAAAAAAAAATATGTTTTTCCCATACAAACTTTGCACCCTATTTTACCCCCTTAGGGGTGAAATTAACCAAAACGCTGAAAGTACTTTCTTTGTATTTAAATAATCTTTCTACAAAGTTTTAGGACTCTAGCTAAAAAAAATAGTTTCTCACATACAAACTTTGCACCCCTATTTTAGCCCCCTATTTTTAGGGGTAGAATTTTCTAAAACGCTGAAAGTACTTAATTTGTATTCTGATGACTAATCTTTCTACAAAGTTTTAAGTCTCTATTTAAAAAAAATATTGTTTCCCCCATACAAAATTAGCACCCCTATTTTACCCCCTTAGGGGTAGATTTTTTTAAAACACTGAATCTAGGTACTTTATTTGTATTCTAATGAATAATTTCTCTACAAAGTTTTAAGTCTCTATTTAAAAAAAAGTAGTTTTTCCCATACAAACTTTGCACTCTATTTTACCCCTTTAGGGGTAGAATTTTTTAAAACCCTGAAAGTTCTTTATTTGTATTCTAATGACTGATCTTTCTACAAAGTTTTAAGTCTCTATTTAAAAAAAAATGTTTCCCCCATACAAACCTTGCACCCCTATTTTACCCCCGTAGGGGTGGAATTTTCCAAAACGCTGAAAGTGTTTCATTTGTATTCTAATAACTAATTTTTCTACAAAGTTTAAGTCTATAGCTCAAAAAAAAAAGGTTCTCCCATACAAACTTTGCACCCCCATTTTACCCACTTAGGGGTAGAATTTTCAAAAATCCCTTTTTATCCCTAGCCCACGTTATAAAAGCAACATACTGTACAAAAATCAACTCTCTAAGATTAGTAGTTTCGGCTGTGCGTTGATGAGTGAGTGAGTGAGTGATTGAGTGAATAAGTCAGTCAGGACATAGGCATTTATTATGTATAAATAGAATGAAATGAATGAATGAAACTCCCATTCAAATATCTCAAAAAATTATGAAGCTACATCCGTTTTAATGTCGCTTGTTAGAGTGAGAAAACGATGAGGGACTGTGACGTCAATATACTCGAGCGTCATAGTAAAAAACAATCGTTTCATATGAAGGTGCGTTTTGCGGAAAAGGGACAGAACATACCCCCTCTTAAAACTTTGGACTCTTATAACTTAATCATTACCTATATAACCTCTTGCTTTGTTTTTTTCTCCATTTGACTATATTTATTTTAAATTCTTTTTCGAGAAAATACATTATGATTATTTACCATATTTTCGATTCCTGAACTATAACCACGAACTTCGGAATTCGAAAATATTCGGGTATCTCTATCTCTATCGCACTAACCATACTCGAGTGACAGGGATGCAAATATATGAACATTGAGTATCGGTTTTCGTGGTAGCGCCGCAGGTACTTTGGCTGAATGCGCCGAGCGCGTGCCATTGTCATTCAAAAAAAACAAATTCGTGTTAATTATATTGTTCAAATTTGTCGATTTCATTTATTGAAATTACGACATAAAACGACATTTGCGCATATAAGTTCTCATATCAGAATCGAATATTTTTTTATGGTTTATATTTTAGCATTTGTCTCGTAAAGGTCTATCGTAGACGGGATTTAAATTATTAATAAGTGAAAGGCAAAGCAATTCCGCCATTTTGACGAAAATTTGACGGTTCTTATAGCTGACAGTTGGAGCAGCGTTTGATTTCAATAAAAATAAATGAAAAATTGAATGAAGTCGTATATTTCGGAAAATTAATTAACCGTCGCAGTCGGATAAAAACTATCCTAAGTTGCAGCTAGAATAATAATGTACCTATATAAAATGTTTCATATTTTTCCGTTCATGGGATGCTGAGAACATTCGAACCGCGCAAAGCTTAGTTTCAAACTGGCTGATTCTTTTTTTAATTTAGAGATTTATTATAAGTGGAGATTTCTGAGTCGATATGTCTTTGATAAACTGTTTTAATTTAAAGTCTGGTAGGTCTGTAATGCGACTGGGAGTTTTGTTGTAAAAATTTATTGACTCTCCAATAAATGATTTACTGGCGTTTGCTAATCGCAACCGAGGAGGCACTGCGAATTTGTTTTTATTTCTGGTGTTAAATTTGTGCAGATCACTATTTTTGGGGAGATTTGCGTAATGTTTTCTAGCGAACATAATAATTTCGTAAATGCATAGTGACGGCAGTGTTATGATATCCACTTTTCTGTACATAGATCCTCCCTGTCCTGTACTCTCCCTGTCCTTTTCTGCAGAACGAATATGCTGTCTATATTAGCAGATCTACCCCACACCAGGATTCCATAAGATCTTAGACAATGGAAAAAGCTGTAATATACTAGTTTAGCTGTATTTATATCTGTAATCTCTCTTATTTTTCTCACCGCATATGCGGCACAACATAATTTACCACTTAAAATAGCTAAGTGTTAATCCCACTGTAATTTACTTTCTAACGTCAAACCAAGAAAAACTGTGCTATCCGAAAACTCCAAAACATGCTCTACCAGAACCAAGTTGGGTTTATGTTTTATTTGATTTTGGCGACAAGTTGAAAATCTAATACATTTTGATTTTTTGGGATTAAGTAGCAAGTTATTTATTGTAAACCACATCAACGTTTTCTGTAAGATGGAATTAATAATAGTTTTAGCTATATCACTATTCCTGGGTATTTTAAATAGAAAGATGTGTCATATAAAATACTTATAACGATACCTAACGGCTATTCGCATTCTTGAAATCGTGATGATAATAATATTGTACCTTTACTAAACTGCCACAGAGCAATATAAGCTTTAGGCATTATTATTTGGTAACATGATTAAGAAGACAACATGCTAATAATAAATAAAAAAGAAACTGAATGCATAAAGATATGCAGTGCAAGCAAGATCACAATAATATTTTAAGTAGCCGTAATCAGCACTCGATCATCTTTTTACAAGGATAATAGATATAAGGATAGGTTTTTAATAAGGATAGAGACAATGATGACAGTGCAATGCTCTTTATAGCTCACTTGTACTATTATGTCCAGTAAGGTGATGATGCTATGATCAAAATAATATTAAATTAACACATATATAACCTCCTCCTAACTAATATCTAAGTCATAAATTTATCATTTCTGATATAGGTACATACTGTAGAACATTTCTAAAAATCAAGATTCAGTTGTAGCAAATGGAAGTTAGTAGTTGTAACTAGTAGTGGCAATTTATGGCAAAATTCAAGCCAAGAAGGTCTACTTCACAACCAAAATCTTCATATATAATGGTTCGCGTTGTCCTAGAATTACTAAGTTTGGCAACTAGCAAAGTCCGACTCGCACTTGGCTGCTTTATTATTATTTTTATTTTTTAAGGATGAATTATTTCGCCTTTTTTATTCCAGTTTTGGCATCAATATAAAGAAATGCGAAAATTGAAAAGCAACTCGAAGCCAGCTTAGTTATATGCGTACTTACTTTAGTACAAATATTATTTTTCAGTGCAACGTGATTCGGACGCTAACGAACCACGTCCGGCTGTTATTTGCACAACATTGTCTAGTTTCTATGAGTACACATTATTTTTTACTCAAAAATAGCTGAAGTCTTTTAGAATTTTGGTGATAAATAAATCAAGAAGAATATTTACCGAAAATGCTTCAGTTTTAGAGATTTAAATGAAAGAGTTTAGTTACAAACTCATGGACACTAAAATTGTACTTTATATGACCGAGGTATTTGAAAAAACGATGTTGGTATTGTTGGTGCAAGTTCCTTCTTGCTCAATCGGTATTTTATTTTATTAGAGTTTTTTTTAGTGAATATATCAATTTTGTCATCACCCAACAACTTACAAAAGTGCCATGAAGTTGACGTATAGTCTAATATTCTAAGCAGAAATAAGTAACGTTTCCAAATAGGTAGGGCCTACTTGGTCGATCACGTAACGCATTGTACGCACGTTAGGTAGACCTAAATGTCAAATCTTATATGGAAAAATGACAGTTGGATTGTCCTAACACGCGTTCGGGACGTTACGCGATTACCCCTCTGAGTTCGCACTTCGGGCAGTGAAGTCCGTCGCACAACAAACTTTTTGTTTAGGCAGACTCTAAACAAAAAGTTTGTTGTGCGATGGATTAAGTCCTTCCTATTTGGAAACGTTACTTATTTCTGCTAAGAATATCACAGCTGGCGAAAATATCTTGCCCGAATTTATTTGTGTACTCTGTTAAGTACAAGTAAATGTAGGTCCATTTTATTCCAAGCTATACTCGTACAGGGTGATTTAGGGGTCGTGTAGCAAGAAGACCAAAAGCGAATAAGGTGGTAACACTGAACAACTTTTCCCAAGAAACAGACCACGAAATCGAAAAAAAAATCAGCTGTTCCATACATTAACTCTCAAGTAACCCACAGTTAACTCTTAATTGGCTCTTTTTTTGCGATTTCGTGGGTCATGGGAAGAGTTGTTCAGTATGACCATCTTATTCGCTTTTGGTCTTCTTGCTACACGACCCCTAAAATCATCCTGTATATTAACTTGCTTTGGTAGTTAGTTTGTTCGTTCGTTTCGTACTAGCAAACGAACAAACAATGTGCGGGTGAAATTCGATGGTTCCCGAACTCACATAGAGTAGAATTTTATTACAATTATATTGCAGTGTACCATGGTATGGTACTATAAAGCTGGTCTGATGACAATTGGAACTTTTCAATTACACAAGATAAACCGATCGCGTTTGGGCTCATTGGACTCTCAACGAGTAGATAATGACAGCAAAAAAAGTAGAGTCAGCGGCAAAACCTATTTAATTTTGTTACCTTCATGTTTATTGCAGTGCTAAGGGGTTGGCTGATTAACATCACCTAATGAAAAGTTGCCAGAGCTCAGAGGGTGCGCTGTGTCAGTAGCGAGGGACCAAGGGTATGACAACACGACTATTGATTAGTGCGAGCCTGGATCAGGGAGGCCCAGTGAAAAGGTTGACCGTTACTTACCTGGTCTCCTTCGTGGACTGCTGTACCGTAACCCTATGACTACCACACCGATGGTAGTCATAGTGGCAGTGAAGGAGCCCCGAGTAACCTCGGATGCCTCAACAGGTTGGTTCCTTCTTTGCGCCGCTCCTGCAGATGATGAATAATGTGGGTAGGTTCCAATAAAACAGCAAATTCCAACAAATGTATGTATATATCGCGCGGAAGGAAAAAGAGATATCAGCCAGCTTTATCCCCTTCCACGCAAGTGGTGAATTAGATTTTTTTTAATAAGGTGATACCTACTGTGAATGACTAAATGAAGCTAAAAATACATTGTGATACAAGTGAGCTATGTCAATCATTACTTATGTATGATTAATCGTTTAAAAAATCTCTTCATAAAATTAAAATGTTACAGGCTCCTAAGCTATTTCCTTAAGTTATTGATTACAACAGGTTTTTACTCACATAATTGTACATCTCCAAGAATTTCCAGTGGCGCCAATTCTATTTATCATTTTTCTATTCACCACGAGTCAACATTTTTAATAATAACCAAACACGCATCAAGAATATTTACAAATATTTGTGAAATTACCTATACCTAATGGCACGCAGCTATTTTTTTTCGGGAAGTTTGCGCAGTGCGCGGGCAGGTGTTAAAGCGAGGCTTAGATGAAATCTCTAAACAGCCAATACAAAATAAAATAAATATTTTCGAATTCAATATAAATTCATGTAAAATGTTATCAAAAGTAAACAGTTTCACTAAATTAAATTTACTGAATTAAATTTCTATGTCATATCCAAGAAGAAATAATTAATTAATTCGCAAGAAGGATTTTATTTGTTTAGTCGAGTAAGAATACATTTGCCAAGAATTAAAAAAAAAACCTGTATAACCCGGTCAATTTAAGAATGCGCCGAGTCCATACATACACTTTGCTGCCAACGTGTCTTAATTGGGATATAACCATAAAACACGAATGCCGTAAAGTTATAAAACACACGTGTTTAATACCCAGGATTATGAGCCTAAAAGCGGCACAATAAGAGGCACGTTACGAGCAAATGTGTTGAAATAGTAGATTGTGCCACAGGTATTGTAAGAGATTGTTTTGTAAAATTGTTATCGTACGACGCACACAATGTTTTTCATCACATTTGCGAAGAAACAAATATAATTTAAAAGAAATTAATGAAGATAGTATTAATTTTCACAATCAAACCTACAAATTATCAGTAAGCCATTTTGTTGAATTTGACGTGAAGCGCGTAAGCCAAAGACTCTCCTGCATACGGCTACAATTTAAAATTACTTTTAAAAGTATTTTACACATACCCTAAATCACTACCTACCTACATATTAATTTTAAAATTCTGAAATAATTCAGTTAAACATCTGTTTTAGAGTCTGACCAGCGATTCGTGACTACAGCATGTTTATCAATATCTTTATATGGCAACAATTTTACCTATGAAATAAACTGTCAGTTATAAGTACCTATGACGTCTCCATACATTTCCTGTTGCCATTTTTCAGTGTCACGACACGCTTGACAGACTCTACGAGTAGATTTATTTATGAATGGGTTTTTAACCATCGTATTTGAGTTAAGAGGGCGCTCGTTTTTTGGTCAGGAATAAGCGAGAATGACGGATTTTTGACGTTGTAATTCTAAGAAACGGAGAGCTTTTTCTAGATCCTGATTACTTATTTGCATAGGTAAACTCCTCATATTGGTCCTAGCCGCCTCCAATTTACGAAGAACTGAATACTTTAACCGAAAATACCCGATTACCGACAGTAGTTTTCTGAAGAGAGCGCAGAGTCATAAGTTTGAGCCCCTAATACTCCATGATGTTATATGAGAACCTACTTGTTTTTTTCTATTTTCACTAGCGTAATATGTTGCCATTGCGCCTAGCCGCCTCGAATTTTCCTTATTCTGCACGTGTATATATGTAAACTGTTCTCAATTACACCATATTTGTCAACAAAATCGTACTGAAAACTCAAGGATTTTCTCATTATTGTTGAATAATTTTTGTATTGAATCTTACACAACATTAAAGTTCATGCTTGTACCAACAAGATCCAGTCCAAAAAATATAACTTTTGTCAAAATTTATATTTATAAATAATTATTCAAAACTAGTATAAATTTACCGTCGCGCGGGAATTTATCTCAGTACCGGCTGAATAGCCCTCCGAGACAGACGTGTAGTGTGTTTATTTGTGGCTATTCACGAAGCTAACCGGCCACTCTTCAGATAAAATAATATTATTTTGATCTCCGACTAGGCATAGTTGTTACCAACCTCGGGGTCAAACTATACTGGGGATACATTCGTGAGGCTAATCGAGACAAGTTATGAATTGCATAGCTGCCATATATGACGTAGTGTAGCGAAAAGGCTCAAACCCACCGGATACGTAACATTTAAAATTGAACCTTCTACCTAAAACAAAAGTCATACATTTCAATGGTGATGCCTTGTGGGTTGGATCCTTTTGTCTAAACTACGCGTTCTATAGTCAATTATTATTGTACGAGTGATCGTGATACTTGATAGATTTAATTTATTTACTTGTTACTATCAGTCCACCTTGTTAGTATGTATGTATGTATGGGAGTTTGGGTGAAATCTTCAAATTAGGTACAATTGCGTATCTTCGGTGACATAATATCATAGAGCTGGTCTGATGATGGAGTCGGAAGGTGGCCATAGCAACTCCTAAACTCAACAAGATAAAGCCATCGAATTTGGGCTCATTTATTTGGTCATGGCACGGCAAGACTTTGGTGCTGGATGATTTCTAGAGTCTGATGATGGAGCTATAAGGTGGTCATGGAACTCCTAAACTAAACTAGATAAACCCATCTAGTTTGGGCTCATCTGTTTTGTCTTGGTAAACACTTTGGTGATGGATGATTTCCAGGATCTGATGATGGAAGGTGGTCATGGGAACTCCTAAACTAAAATAGATAGACCTATCTTGTTTGGGTTTGTGTGATTTGTCTGTACAAGTACCCACGAACCAGCGACATAATATGCAGGGTTATTAAAAATAACAAGATGAATAAAAAACTTTTTAAAAAACAAGCTTATATGGCGTTTGTTAAGTACAGCACGATCCTACCTTGCATTTAGTAATTATTTTCGTTTATATATAATAATAACACACACCGGGGGTTTACACTGGAAAGGGAGATTTTTACGTGGTTTTATTACATTTCCGAGTTATCATCATCATCATCATCATATCAGCCGAAAGACGTCCACTACTGGACAAGGGCCTCCCCCAAAGAGTGCCACAATGGCCGTTCCTGCGCCACCCGCATCCAGCGGACTCCCGCGACCTTTACCAGGTCATCAGTCCACCTTGCGGGCCTACCCACGCTGCGCCTTCCGGTACGTGGTTGCCACTCCAGAACCTTTCCGCCCCAACGGCCATTGGTTCTACGTGCAATGTGCCCCGCCCACTGCCACTTAAGTTTAGCAATTCGGAGGGATATATCGGTTACCTTGCTTCTGCTGCGGATAGCCTCATTTGTGATGCGATCGCGCAGAGAAACTCCCAGCATAGCCCTCTCTATTGCCTTTTGAGTGACTTTGAGCCTTCTTATGAGGCCTATAGTAAGCGACCACGTTTCCGTGCCATATGTCATCACTGGCAACACACACTGGTCAAAGACTCTCGTCTTGAGACACTGCGGAATATTGGACGAAAAGATGTGCCGTAGCTTCCCGAATGCTGCCCAGCCGAGTCGGATTCGACGATTGACCTTCCCTTCGACATTTCCGAGTATCACTCTTTATTTCGAAATAAATGTTAAAAAAAACCGGCCAAGTGCGAGTCGGACTCGCGCACGAAGGGTTCCGTACCATTATCTATATCTAAAAACGGCAAAATATATATATCTAAAATCACGTTTGTTGTATAGGAGCCCCCTGTAGCCTAGTTAGTAACTTGGAAGTGACTCTGCCTACGAAGCTGGGGGTCCCGGGTTCGAATCCCGGTAAGGGGATTTATTTGTGTGATGACCACAAATATTTGTTCCTGAGTCATGGATGTTTTCTATGTATTTAAGTATTTATTTATCTATATAAGTATGTTTATCGTCGTCTAGTACCCATAGTACAAGCTTTGCTTAGTTTGGGGCAAGGTCGATTTGTGTAAGATTGTAAAAGAAAAAGAAACAAATAAAAACTAAAATAAAAATAAAAAGATGTATTCTGTTTTTTAGTATTTTTTGTTATAAATAGCGACAACAGAAATAAATCATCTGTGAAAATCTCTATCTATCACGGTTCATGAGATACAGCCTGGTGACAGAAGGACAGACAGGCATTCAGACAGACAGACGGACAGCGGAGTCTTAGTAATAGGGTCCCGTTTTACTCTTTGAGTACGGAATCCTAATAAGTGACATAAGTTTTAGGCTCAGAACATAAAAAAAGGGAGAAGTGCCGTACTGCTTAATTTCAACCAAAACCGATGTCCCCAATTTCTCCCACCGCAGCGCCCACAGGCACACACATTGAACCGTGTAAAAACAAAGACTCGGGCGTTGCCAGTGAGTCTACGGCAACATGCAAACAAGGGCTGTGATTGGCTTAAACGCACTACACTAGGGGGGCGACAAACGTTAAAATTATGTTTTATCGACATTGATATTAAAATTAATATTATGTTATGATATTGATGGGTAACAACTTCAACAACATGGTAAGTTTATGTGGTGGTATTTAAACTTTTAGCTACAAGTTTAAATAACACGGGTTGTTAACATACCATAAATCGCAAAAGTAAAAAATATTGACGAATACCTACAGAGTAACATAAACGGCTTTTTATAAGTTCGTGTTCACATACATTTAAAACTCTGGTCACATCGATATTTTTGACCTGTAGGTACCAGGCCGATCCGACTCGCATTTTGGCGCGAAATAATATGTCCATTACTCATATTACGAGATTTAAGGCTAAGGGCGAGTATCCACCAAAGATGTGCGAAGATGTGTTACCATACATTTTACACCAAGGTTTCAAGCAAGCGAGGTGTCAAATATTCGAAAAGTGTACGGCTCTTATTAAGTGGTTGGAAACATTTTTCTTGAAAATGTTATGAACACATTAACTCTTCTCTGTACAGGAAACCAGTTAGGACCTCTGCCAGTAGCATCTATCCATTTTTTTAGTACCTACTCGAATTCTTTGGAAAACTGTAATAAGAAACCGAGATTTCTTCTTCAATTATCACATTTCAAATGAAAGTAAAAAATACTCATTTAAAATAAATTATTGGTAATAATATCACATTTTAAGTTGTTCTGAAGCCATTTGCAACTAAATTATATACTTGTATATACAATTTTAATATGTCTATTTACCGTTCATACTGCAACTTAGTGAAAATCTTTTATTAGTAGGTACCGTAAACATTTTGTGCCTTTTAATCTTATTAGTATGTTATTAGTTACCTTTAAGATAGGCACCCAACCAAAACAAGTAATTAAATAAAATAAAACAGCGAAAGTAGTCGAAATAAAATAACTAGTATGATATCGTCCTTCTATTTTATCGATTACGCGTAAATTGTAACTGCACTTTGGCACCGCTCTAGTTTGCGACGCCAAGCAGCGGCCGTACCACTAAAAAATTCAAGCATCGTCCATATCCATAGTGGTTTAATACATTGCGCCGTGGTTTACTGTATTGAACGTTCAATGTACAACGCATAGAACAAAAATATGCTTTTTCGTTCGATATGTTAGTTCGATCCCGAGAAATGATGCGGCGTTGCGTTTATTTATTAAAATATTAGTTTTTACTGACTTAAGTGAAAATACTAATACTCACATGTGGTGCGTGACTCCACCATTCATGTAGGTTTTAGTTTCATTCCTATTTTTGCATGTAACCACGCTACAATTCGGCATTTTGAGTAAACGTAGAAAAACATTTCAGATTCACGGCAAATTGCGACTAACATGCGGTGGGCAGTGACATGCCCATTTGGCCATGTCGCACCGACACGCGCCAAGCTCCCGTTTCATATCTATTCCTTTTTATCATCTGAGGTTTTAGGCTTTTGAATAAAATCACGCATTAATTAATTGTATTCTAGATAAAAAGCTGTGTTTGTATAATTTATAATTTTCAGTTCCTTTGGTAAGAAACGGACATAGCAATTTCTATGAAGGGCCGTTTTTTTTTACTGTCCATAACAAAAAAAAAATTCTTCAAGAAATGAATACGTAAGTACCCAGTTATTTCCTAGTAGTGGGTCTACTGGTATAATTTCATTACATTACTATATATAAATAAGACTCAGATAATATGCAAACTATTAATATCCGTAAAACAAATTATTATTCTTATTACTGACAACTTTAAAACTCGTTAGTTTATTTTATACTAAAAAAACGAAACTAAATATACTTTGTCATATCATAGTATTTTAATACAAATAGAAAACTTGTGCTCAAAAATCAAATACTTACTTTATTCAAGTTATCTAACTTCGCTAACATGATGTTCTAGAACATCATGTTAGCGAAGTAATACTTACCACTTTTTAGTGCAAGTATCAATATCGGTCACTGAGTGAATTCCAACGGTGCGCTATACAGCTATTTGCATCGGCAAGCTCCGCGGTTAGTTCTATCCCGATCGCACTTACATATAGCTAGAAAGGGACGGCACCCGCGGCTGGTGCGATCTCGCTGTGCATGTGGGGGTTAGGTACGTTTGTGTGGGTGGTAGTAGTATTTACACACACAAACGCACTACTTGTGTCAAAATACCGAATTCTGAGCGAGCGCTTTTTTGAAGAGCACTCTTAAGACCTGCTTACTTTATCATTCACGCATGAGTGACAGATACAATTTAAAAAACCCTGTGGGCTTAATATAAGCTACTAGCTTCTGCCCGCGACTTCGTCTGCGTGGAACTCGTTTTAATCGTGTCTCCATACAAACTTTCACTCCCCATTTCACCCCCTTAGGGGATGACTTTTGGGATTTAATCTATTCTTTGTCCTTTCCCGAGACACAAACAATCACTTTACCAATTTTCGTTTAAATCGGTGCAACTGTTTTAGTAGCTCCATACAAATTCTCACCCAGCATTTTACCCCTTTGAGGGTGGAATTTTCCAAAACCCTAAAACGACTTTTTTGTATTGTAACAAGGAGTTACACGAAGTTTAAAGTCTCACACTTAAAATTTTACTCAGTCCCAAACTTTCAACCTCTGTACCCCCTTAAGGAAATAATTTTAAAAATCCCTTCTTAGCGGGTACTAACGTTATATAAATTACCTATTGTGAAAAAATCAGGTTTCTACGTTCAACGGTTTGGGCTGGGCGTTGATTTAAGTGAGTGAGTCAGTCAGTTAGGAGTTACGTTTATATATATAGAAGACTAGCTTCTGCCCGTGACTCCGTCCGCGTGGAACTCGTTTATATCGTAGTGCCATACAAACTTTCAAACCCCATATCACTCCCTTAGGGGACGTGTTCCGGGATAATAAGTTTCTGTCAAAAATATAATTTTTGGTACAAGCTTTTACTGCCGACTGTACTTTTCTGTATACTCGTACCATCATCAAGTACTCATTGAGACGATTCTAACGAGCCCAAATTCGATGGGGTTGGTCGTTTTTTTGCGGAGTTCCTATGGCCACCTTCCAGCTCCAGCATTAGATCAGCTAGAATATTGTATTGTCATGCGATATACTTACATACTTACATATTTACATACATACGAACAGTGCAAGTTAATATAAAGCTTGTAAAAACTATGCTTTGTCCTTCCCCGGGACTCTAACTATGTCTATACCAAATTTCGTCTAATAATTCTAATCCCCCCATAAACTTTGCATCCCAATTTAACCCGCTTAGGTGTTGGTTTTTCCAAAAACCTAAAATTACTTTTTTTGTATTGTATTAAGGAGTCTATACCTACCCAAAGTTTCAAGTCTCTCACTTAAAGTTTTACTCCATCCCCATACAAACTTTCGACTCCCTTTTTACGCCTTTGAGGGTGGAATTTTCAAAAATACAGACAAATTCCGTCATCCGGCAATATCGACGGAGCCCCGCTGCGCGGGGTTCCTATTTCTGGGCGGTTTGCCCTTATTCTACCTAGTCTTCTTGCTACACTTCAAGGCATTTTTTACTAACAAATTATGGAACCAGTTTTTTGAATTAAATTATTTTTATTTAATTTATTTATTTATGATTACATTACGTAGCAAGCCGATTCGATATCAGTTCACAATTTGACGATTTGACATTGATAGTTTATAAACTAACGAAAAAGAATGCGTTAAATTGTGAATGGTTTTGACAGCAGCCCGTTCTAAAGTGAGTCATCCTTAAGTGTATAAAAAATGTTTTGTAATTAAGTAATGTGATCCAAAAAACGATTGTATGGAATGTTTACACAGTCGGTTCATCTTTTATTATTTATTATTTCTGGTAGTGGCTTTCGGGCTGTCAAAGCCCTTATATCACTGCGACCATCGCTGATCTATTGTGATCGCCACTTACTACAATTCTTGGTCAAGTCCTGCAAACTCGAAGAATTGCAGGATTTTGTTGAACTCAAGAAATTCGATCTCCTCCGGGCACATGATGTGTTTGCCCAGGAAGGAGTTACGACTGCGCATGAGGCAAGGGCAATCGGTTAGGATGTGTGTAACCGATTGCCCTTGCCTGGTTCATCTTAACTACGACGCTAAATTAATTTCAATCTTTTGACATTCGCTGATCGCACTAAACATTCCCAGACGGGGGGGGGGTATTCATTTGCAGAGAAATGTTAATTCGGCGAGTTCGATGAACTGATTAGAATTTTATTGATTGCAAATACTTCTCTTGTTAGTCATGTTATATCACATTATCAGCGTAAATTACGGTGACCAAATTCAAAAGTCATAAGTACCTAATAAAAAAAAATCCAAAAGAAAACCAAACGAAAGTATAGGTAGTTACCATAGCAGCGACATCGATACGAATACATATACTCGTATGTACCAGTGTGTAACCGCCATACGATAAATAAATAGCAAAAGTAAAAAGTAAATTTTCTTGAAAAATCAAAAATTGGGTTTTTATGTTAAATCTTACGACTCGAACACGACTGTTCCCAAATGTTTTGTATGTATTAAAGGCATTGGTTCGGTGTGCACGCTGCGTTGACGTTGCGCCATTGCATACATAAGTGCGATATGAGGGTCGTCAACCGTTATACATTTTATTCCTATTTGTTTTTTTTTTAAAGTAGTTCGTTGAGTGCGCTCCGTTCCACAAGCGTGCACCGAGCTAACGGTCAGAAGAGAACGACTGTGCGAACTATATGCTTAAAACCCAATGCTTAAAACACGAAGACAGCATGCATGTTGTGAACTTCAATTGTCGCATGGTAACGAGACTGCGTGCGTAATTTTCTAGTTAGGTATTTTGCACCGAAAAAGGAATATTTAGTGGCCGTGACGCAAGTCATTCTTAATATCTGTTTATTTTTGTATTTCAAATTGGTATTTTATTATACCACCAGTGATTTTGACTTTGATTGCATTTGTGTTAAATAATTATGTAGCAATGTTTATTCACGAAATCTGTTACTTTCAAACAAAAAATATTAGAGGACAATCTTACACAAAAATAACAATTAAGCTCGATGTTCGATTTAAATAAATTTTGTTTTCACTGAAGATACGTATATTTTGATTGGTGTTAAAATTTATGAATTTATATGAACATTAATATATACATATACTACGTTTTTATCACTTAAGGCAGGGATATACTATAAGAATGATTATATATAAACGTGATTAAACTAGTAACGTAAGTACCTATGTTCACCTGCTAGTTCTCCGTGCAATAGGGAACATTACTGCAATGTTCTGCCGCCAGAGTGCAGCACTAACACAATTAGTAAACAGTTTTTTTGACAATTTTGACAAGTCCTTCAAAGCTCTATCTGGATCTAATAGGGAAGAGAATATTTAAATAAACAAAATGCATCAGTGCTGCGTAATTAGATGCAAGAATGAAGGGTATCATTCATTTCCGAAGGAAACGATAATGCGAAAACTATGGGAAGCGGCAATACGCCGTAAAGCAAAAAAAGTCCTCATCGACCTTTAAATGGCTATAGGATGCCATTTTAATATCACAGTACAGGTATTTAACACACGAATGATAATAAAACCATTGTAGTCTAAAACATTTTCATCAATTATTTGTTATTGTTTGTTAGGTTAATAAATATGACATTGTACGTCATGGCGGTTTGTTTACGGCTTGTGTTTTTGCGTAATGTTCCCTATTAATAACTCCTCCGACTCGGCAAGGTCGTTTCCAAGTCAACAACCTAGTTTTAGATTCCTTAACAAATTATTATTATAAGCATCCTGGTAATTAACAATTATAATAAATAAAGGAAGGCACGATTTTCCTTGTGAATCTTTTTCCATTTTATTTTTAGGTAAGAAGAAAATTTGGTTCTTACTGAAATGAGGTTTTGTGTAGAAGCATTTTATTGCTCCAAGCAAGCCATTACTCCCCGGGAGAACTCCTTGAAATTTAATTCTCGAAATGTTTACTGTGAAATAATTTTATTACCGCAGACGACGGTGTTGGTACAGTGATTATATGGACATCTTATTTAGAGAGTAAGCCATTTTTGACAAGTCATGATCCTTGACGCGTTCTTTATCTTATTTTACAACTGCAATATCAATCAATAGTAGGAGTAGTTAGGTACTCTTGAATATAAGTGTGTAATTTAAGCAATGTTGTTCGAATATGAAGCTGAAAATTGCGCAGGATCGGGATAAAATTGGCTCTCGTTTCGGCTTCTCTATTTGTTAACGCTGAAAGCTATATGATCTAGGGAGTCTCGGCAATCACTTTAAATGTAATGTTTTGGTGGGATATTATTATCTGAATGTATTTCATTATTCTATTCGACAATTTCCACCCAGCGTATCCGAAGTTTTTCTAATGAAATTTTTTTAAATATTTTAAATTTCCACGAAAAATTATTTTCTCGTTTAAATTGAAAAGTTATCGAAAAATTAATTTACCTCGCAAATAAACGACTTCCAAGTTTGCTTTTCCAATTAATCCATTTTACCTTTGCTTCACTTTTGATGTTGTCATAATTTCAATTAAGTGACTTTTAAAATGTCTCGTAGTTTCAGAATTAAAAATCTTTAAATTTTTATATTATGCTGTTGTTACTTTCATTTGTTTATACAGGGTGATAAGATAAAATAACCCAGTTTAAGGGTGAGGGTCCACCACAGCTGTGCGAGTAAAAATTGCACCAATAGGAACCGATGTGCGAACGTGCTTTTTTTTTCTTGCTTACCGCCTTGTAACAGTCGCAACCTAGCAAAGCTCTGGCGGGTACTCGCCCTTAATCAGATAGATAGGGAAATAAGTAGATCATCTTCGTCTTTGAGATTTGGTGATAAACATTCTAACAAATATATTAATGACTAATCAAACCGAAATCAAATTGAACAGCGGCCTCACCGATTTAGTTAAAAGTTCGTACTATATTATTGGCTATAAAATTAAAATAAGGGAATAAAAACATATCAACGCAGCCTTGTGTAGAATATGCTTCAAAAGGCAAGTACGTACAACAAAAAAAAAACTACGTCAACATAAGTTTTGTTTCCATGACAAAACTTGAAACTCACTCACAAACATTGCCCCAAGCCAATTAGTTTAGCTTTATCTTTCAAGTTACAAACGAACACTTAACTGTTGCATATACGATGAGTTAACGCATATACAGTAAATAATAACGTCTACGTGTTTTCACTGAAAACACTCGTATGGGGAATAGACGAATAACTATTTAGCCTCCTGGAACAGTCTTCGAAGTCAGAGTTCTATTTGTTTTATCAGAACAGGAGCCTCGTTCGTTACACAACGACGGAATTTAAATAAATGTTTTTTTTTCATCATCATCATTATTTAAGAGTTGAGACTTGTCGGTGGAGTAAGCGCCACTGATTTTTGTCCTCTGCCTCCTGATCCTGTCCTGATGTTTTGTTGTTTACTCGCTAGTTTTGTGATTGAGCGGAAATGAACGACAACAATTTTAAAGGTGTTATAATGCAGTATACGCAACGGGCATATGGGGCCCTTACGAAATAAAAAAAATCATTTCATTTCATTTCATAATAGTAATTATCGTTCGAGGAGTTTTCCAGACCCCCTGAGGGGTAATCACGTGACGTTCCAAACGCGCGTCTGTACAATTTAACTGTCAATTTTCCATATAAAAAGTGACATTTAGACCTACCCGACGTTCGTACAATGCGTTACGTGATTGACGAACGGGTTCAGAAACAAACAAATAAGTATCAAATCATAAACATTTCATGATAGTTTTTAAAGAAGAAATACGGTTAATTACTTGGTTTGGAAGCATTGTCATAAAATAAACTCCGGTTTCAACTTGACCATTTACTGGTTCGGTTAAAACGAGGCATTAGTTTGATAATGATAGAATAACAGGGATCTGTGTATTCAGGGGCAATTTGTGGAAAAACAAGTCAGGCCCGATGGCTGACGGGAGTTCGTTATCCAATAAAGTGGAATCAATAGTGCTGTAAACTGAATTCGGAAAACCACTTGACACACTGTTGGAATTTATTTTAAAATCCTACCTGTATTCATGGGATATTTAAACACACTCTAATTACTTGAAAACGGTGTATATTTGTTTAGCATTATTAGTATTTGAACGATTTCTGAAGAGGAAGATAATTAAAATTTCATGGTTCGTTTCAATTTAGAAACCTGAAGGAGAAAAAAGATAATTACAAATAAATACAAATAATTACAAATTAAACTTAGTTCCGAATCGGGCACTAAGCACCCTTTCAAGAAAACATTGTTATCAAATTTATGAATATGAAAGTTTGGATGTTAGTTATAGTTACTTATTACAATAATTTACTTTGAAAACAAAGTTTTAACCGACGAAAAATCAATCATCCCCTATTTTCCTACCCTTAGGGTTGGTTTTTTTTTCCAAATTTATATTGGACCAACTTCGGGGTATACCCTTTCCAACAAAAAAAGAGATATCAAAATCGAACTACTCTGTAAAAAGTTATGCGTGGTCATACGTAAAAAAAATATATATTATACGCGTCGACTTGAGAACCTCCTCCGTTTTTTTCGTCGGTTAAAAACTGCTGTTAACATAAAATCCTGCGTACGGAACAGTTTATTACCTTGATTATCTTTATTTTAATATTTATTAGATGGATGACCGAAATAAATAAATAGTAGTAGACATGCAAAGTAAGCAATTGGATTCCATGAAATCAACTGCTTTCATTATAAAGAATGTAAGTAATAGCTTACAATGATGAACGCGTTCTTTTGTTGCCAGTTGCACATAATTGACTATATTATGTCCGCCATAAGTTGAAAAGTTGTTGGCCGGCTAGTTGGTAGTGACCCTGCTTACGAAGCTAGAGGTCATGGGTTCGAATCCCGGTAAGGGCATTTATTTGTGTGATGAGCACGAATATTTTTTTTGGCTAGTACCCAGGGCAAGCTTTGCTTAGTTTGAGACTAGGCCGATTTATGTAAGATTGTCAGCAAATATGTATTTATTTATTTATAGATATATATGCCGAAGATGGCATGTCATAGTTTGCTGTTGAAACTGTATTAAATGCCAAGCTCATAAAGAGTTTAGGTGACCTTTTACTCGTATATGGTCTTTGAAAACTTCATGATTTCACGGCCATATTACCATCAGCAGGTCGATCACGTAACGCATTGTACGAACGTCGGGTAGGTCTAAATGTCACTTTTTATATGGACAATTGACAGTTAAATTGTACCAACGCGCAATCGGAACATTACGTGATTACCCCTCTGGTATGATCGTGATATCAGCAATAAAAAAAGACAAATATATCGCTATTTTTAGGGTTCCGTACCTTGAAAGGAAAAAACGGAACCCTTATAGGATCACTTTGTTGTCCGTCCGTCCGTCCGCCTGTCAAGACCCTTTTTCTCAGGAACGCGTGGAGGTATCAAGCTGAATTTTATATCAAATACTTGAGTATATAATCTACTGTCCCTTAGAGCTGTGAAAAAATCAAACTTCTGAACTAACGCAATCAAAAGACACAGCCGTTTATGCCGAAAAATTTCAAAACTCGCAAGGGAATCAAAACCTACAGGGTACTTCCCGTGAACTCAAAATCTTGAAATTTGGTGCGAAGCAACGTCTTATAAATAGCACAGATAAAGGTAAAAATTCGAAAACCGTAAATTTTTAGTTACATCACTGAAAATATTAAGTCCAGTGGACTTTATTCTATTGTACGGGGTGGTCCGGAACCCTCGGTGCGCGAATCTGACTCGCACTTGACCGGTTTTTATTAATCGAATGAATGAGAGAAAATTTGGCCAGTAAGGGAAACGAAATGAGGAAGTCTGATAATATCTGTTCCGTAAATATTGCATAATACTGATTGCCTGCTGCTGACTTGAAAGAATCAAGGTTTCGATTTGGAAATAAAAATCCCATTTCAATTTCATACCAGTCTCATCTGACACTCTCTCAAAAGCGCAAGTATAAACATTACGAAATACGAATTCAATAATACCTACATAGGTACACCAAAATTGAGCCTAACCTGTCCATTTTTAAAACATCCCTAATAAATCTTTGTTTCTCACAGTATCAATGAACAATCTATCCATCTATCTATATTATTTTTACGCGAGGCCGATTTTTTAGGGTTCCGTACCCAAAGGGTAAAACGGGACCCCATTAGTAAGACTCCGCTGTCCGCCTGTCTGTCTGTCCGTCCGTCACCAGGCTGTACCTCATGAACCATGATAGTTAAACAGTTGAAATTTTTGATGTATTTCTGTTGCCGCTATAACAACGAGTACTAAAAAACAGAAGAAAATAAATATTTAACCCCTTAATACTCCCATACATCAAACGTGTTTTTTTTGCCGTTTTTATACATAATGGTACGGAACCCTTCGTGCGCGGTTCCGAATCGCACTTGGCCGGTTTTTGTACATGCCATCAGATCTACAGTTATGGTCCGATGTTGATAAATTATATGTCATTTGATTCGTCTCATGCTGCAGATGTACAATAAGGTCTTCGTTTTTTCATTTTTTATCGGTAAGGTACTAAAATTTTAATTAAAAAAAACTACTGCGCGCTGACCACGTGACTTTGGTTGCGTGACATTACGTGACGTAACTCCTGGTTGAACTTCAGATGACAATGTAAACAAGCATACAATAATTTAACTCAAATCTGCAGCAAGTTTTCAGCATGAGAAATTATAAATGTTGAGTCGTGTTGAGTTGAGAAAATAATCGATCTTCTAAACATTATTTACAAAAACTGACAGGCGTATTGTGTCAATCGTGGATTAATTGTTTTATTGACGAATACAGACGTCAGTATTATTTGCCATGTATTTGTTTACTTCAAAAAAGTGTATATACAAACTTATTTTCCCATATTTGAGATGTTGGGAGAAAAATGAGGTTTAATTAAATCCATTAATTGTCATGGACCCCATAGACGGCTTTGTTAACCTAACTTAGCACAATGCCGTAGGCCCCGATAGGGTCGCCTAATTTCCAGTCCCTATAAAGATGTAGAAAACGAAACTCTATTACAAAATAGTACATTTCGATGCTAATGCGGAAAGTATGTCATTACTTCACGAGTACCGAGATATTTTACCACGAGCCGTAGGCAAGTGGCAAAACTCGGGATGAAAGAAGAATGACATTTCCGCACGTGTATCGAACGACGTTTTTTGAAAAGTTGAAAAATAATAAAGTTGTTCAAAAATTTATTTTTCTCAAACTTGCAATAAAATGTTGACATGACTTACTTTAAATTAGGTCCGTAATTACTACGTATCCGGTGCGACTAGTGAAGATGATATGTAAAGGAATTTCATACAACCTTACACACCTAGGCCTGCAAAGCAACCGTCTTTTGTTTATAAACGTCAAATTGTGACAGAACGTCTTGGCATTCAATCACTAAAAAAAAAAAAAAAAGATGAAGACTAATGTTAATGTCACCGGGTGAAACGTTGCTTCAAACAGGTTAAAAAAAAGTGTGGCGCGTAAATTGAAAAAAGTTTTCTTTTCTTGTTGGCCGGATTTGTCAATAGTTCGTAATTATTTTGAAACTTTCTAATAAAAACCATCGATTCCGAAATGAGTTCGGACGAAAATGATATGGAATTGAACTGTACGCGTCCGGAATTGCGAGCAGAAGTAGCCATGAATAATTTACTGCCCCCGAAATCAAAAGTTAGGTACATGACGGCGTATGAAAATTTCATTAAAATTTAAGTGTTTTCTTTGTTGTAGTGCCTCGTCTATATAAATAGTTAGATATAAGTTCATGTAACTATAAAGTAATACTTAATTTAGGGAATAAGCGGAATATTTGTTAGTAAGAAATGTGGAACACAATTATAGGTTATGATGTGACAGCACTGACAGCTATCAGAAATGTATTATTTAGTTGTACGAATAAAACAAATTGACTACTTTTTATTTCATTGCAAGTTAGAAAAAAGCACTAGTTATACAAATCTCGGCGAGAAACGGGGTTGCCGGCCGCGTATCCCTATCCGTATCTATATCTATCGCGTATTTATATCTGCTTGGCCTGCAACCCTTCGTTTCCCGGCCTCTATAGTAATATACTATTAATACAGTTCTACCTTAGTTATTGTTTTTCTTAATTTTTTTAAAAAAACGTCGTTCGATACACGTGCGGAAATGTCATTCTTCACTCGTCCCGAGTCTTGCCATTACGTCACAAGTATCTCGCTACTCGTGACGTAATGGCATACTTTCCGCACTAGCATCGAAATGTACTATTTCGGATGCCGGGGACTCCCGTTGGCGACTTTGTTGACCTGACTAGAATACCATCCAAATTATTTCAGGTTCAGATAATTATATTTTGATTACAGGTAGGTTATACAAATTGTAATTGGTCAAACCGATATGACTGATAAACATAAATAAGTATTTAACTATTTAGCGGTATAAATAGCCAAATGCAACTAAGTATAACCGGTAAGTGTTGGAATGATCTCCCTCCACCTATTCAAGGAGCGTCTAGCAGGTATACCTTTAAGCGTCAGCTTAAGGGCTATTTGTTGACGCTCCAGAAATCCTAAACCCAATCCTAACCCATCCAGCACTTTCCTATCCCAACCGTGTCGCGTTTTGTGCTTTGTGTTTGTCTTTCTATCCCATTTGGCTACTGGTACATATTTTACAAATTTATTACATTTATTATTTATTATATGTATACAATAATTATGTGTTTATCAATGGTCTTATGTTGTGTTGCGTTCCGTGGGTCACGTACGGTGCTGTCTGAAAATCAGCGCTGTAGGTGTCTGTCTGACACCTCGGCATAATGCTGAGACAGCGACCTATTCACTGCCGCGAAGACACACACAATATGTGTTAAATTGCCTACTCCCTTTGTCTCTGTGTGTCTTTTGTGTAGTAAATAAATGTCTTCTTTCTTTCTTCTTTCTTTAAAATATTATTTTAAACCATTAACGGTCCCCGATTCAGTATTCTTTTATCTGTGCCGATACTAATAATAAACAGATGTAAATGTCTGTGAAATGTAACTTTGTATGTTAGGGGTTAATCTCAGAAACTTTACCCATCCTATTCTAAAAACTCTTTCTTCAGTGGGTTATATGTAGAATGGACCTACAGGATTAAGTATGTGCTATATTGTTCTACCGTTGCTCCGCCTAGTTTCTTTGTATATGCGGCGGCGGGTATAGTTATAAGTATTTTTCCAATTTTTATTTTGTCGATATAATCCAATCCCAAAACTTACAACACCAACAAAAGGATATAATAGCGAACATAACGCTTTGCAAACAAATGTTAGACTTTTTATTTACTTAGTCATAGTTTATTTGAAGCTACGGCAGTGGTTCAGCCATGCGACTGTCAAACGGCGGTCGTGGGTTCGAATCCCGGCTCGTGCCGATGAGTTTTTCGGAACGGAATATCATTCTATATTTACCGTTAGCTTTTTGGTGAAGGAAAAAATCGTGAGGAAACCTGCATACATCTTAGAAGAAATTCAAAGGTTTAAGAGAAGTCCCCAACCCGCACTGGGCCAGCGTGGCGACTACTGCCCGTTCCCTCTCATCCATGTGAGGAGGCTTGTGCCCAGCAGTGGGACGTATATTATAGTTTATTTTACCAATTCTTACTTACTAGATTTTCCAATAAATTGAAAAAAAATCTGTAGGAAAAGTTTGGTTGCGACAAGTTTCTGTCAAAAATTTCATTTTTGGTACGTTTTATTGTGGAGTTTCTATGGCCACCTTCCAGCTCCGGCATCAGATTAGCTCCATGTCATCATAGGTCAAGGTTTTATACATTTGTGAGATTTCTCGTTTCGGGCTAAGTCAGGCACGTGACTGAGCTCCGTAAATTACGGCAAGAATACCTACACTTAAAAGGCTCTTAGACATCCCGCTTATCGCATGTACAGTCAGTATTCTCTACAGTTGCGAAGAACTCGAAAATTATATCATTCTGAAAGAAGATTAAACTCTATAATATACATTGTAGAGATAGTGTAAGCTTAGCAGCACATTAAAAGGCATAGTAAAATGTAGGTATTGCTTATGTCTCAGAGTTCCGAAATATAGTTTTTTTGTCGTTATAATCATACCTGTGCTAACTCGGGGCACCTATACTAAAGTGACGTAGCAAAATATTTTATCGACAAAAAAATATATCGATGTTACTGTCAACATTAAAATGTTATTCGAAATAAATAATTAATATTTTTTTTCTCTTCATTTTAAAATAAAAACAGTAATCAAATTAAAACGTTTATTTATTTGTTATTTTTAAATTAGTTTTTATAGTAAGTACACCATTAATATTTTTTCCATATTCGTCAGTAATAAAGATTGCCGTCTAGATGAAAATATCCACTTTAAATTAATATATGTACGTTCGCTCAACGTCCACTCCACAGTGTTCAAGGGGGCATTTTATCTTAATATCTTAAAAGATTTATATTGACTTTTGAGTCAAAATACAACGGATACTTTTGTGTTCAGATATGATATCGAACCTTTTTATAGTAATCGTGAAATTTCAATGAGCACATGTATTAATATATATCGACATATTTTTATCGATATCAAATCCGTAAAATGTGCCCCGAGTTAGCTCAGGTATGGTTATCATCCCCCTCGACGGTGCCCGCCTTGTCGGGGCGGGGGGGCTTAGTAACCGTGGACTGGTCACCCACGGCGAAGCTAAGAGGCACCCAGGGCTGGCCTGTTTGGGCTGCCGGCTGGCCCGAGGAGGGCGCTCCTAGCGGGCTTGCCTAAGCCTGCTTAGGATGTGTTAGGGAGGGACCGCAGAAGAAGAGGAGCGCCGGTATTACGGTTCGCCGTTCTCCCTATCTTCTGCGGCCGAGGTGGGATCGCAGGGGGAGAGGCGTGTTGGTATAACGGTGCGCCACTCTCCCTACCCCCTGCGACCTTGGCGGGGCCGTTCCGCTGAAACGGCATTGGTGGGACCGCAGAGGAAGAGGAATGCCGGTATTACGGTGCGCCGCTTTCCCTATCCTCTGCGGCCGAGACGTGGTCGGTGGCGGAACCACAGACCTGATCCGCCACCGGGTGCTGGATTTCCCGCACCCATTATCTCCTCGTAGCGGTCTCAGGGGGGTCCGCTACTGAACAGGTGGAGATCGAGGAGGCAGGCGCGTCAAAACATCTGGCGTGCCTCACGTGGAGGGCCCCCGGGCATCCGGGAAGGAGCCGCCTGTGGGCGGCTGCCGCCGGCGGGGTCGCGGATGTGTGCAAGCGTTCCCGTTACCTCGCCACAAAAGGCGGCGAGAAGGCAAGTGGGGGGGTTTTTAGTGGGTACACCGTGGGTCTCATTAGCTCATACGGGAGTCCCACATGACCACTCAGGTCACCCCTTGCACCCGGGTGGTATGCGTAACGCATTTTCCCCCCTTAAACAAACAAAAAAAAAAGGTATGGTTATCATGAGCACTTTTGATTTTAATGTATGTAAGGCTCTGATCCTATATTTTGTATGGCCTGTCACTAAGTATGTGAGGAAGCATATAGGTACAACGATGCTTCTCATATTCTTTTTCTGCGCATCTCCTCGTCAGGGCTATTATGAAGTTGAGAAAATTGAGAGCTGCCTATCCCTTGCGGTTGCCCTAGCCGTTTACAACCGATATGTTGTGATTTGCCAAGTCAAAAATAAACTTTAATGACATATGACAAGTCCTAGAAGTACGCTATAAAAGCTGCAAATGTTGATAAAAGCATGAAAATCGGAACGATTGATCTTTATATGAATCAATTTGTCCCGTAGCACCAAAAAAAAAACGAAGGAGGGCAAGAATTGTCGTCATAGACAACCTTTTTTTGTAAAGGTAAACATTTTTTTTGTTCTGAAACCTATCTTGTTTGGTATCCAATGAATATGCTTTCTGAGCCGATTTTTAAATATATCACATCATTACATTTCAGTCATTTGTTTTAAATTAAAATTAAAATAATTTTCAAAACATACCTTCTAAATAAGTTTTGGGCTCCTCTAAATACGATAGGTACGTTGAATATTTTTTTCTAAAATTTACCTCAAATGATACTAATATCCTCATATCTAACCCCTAGAAAGCAATTTTGAAAATATTTACGGTACGTATTCTTTTTTTTTTTTTCGTTGGGGCTACCACCTGGCACGCAGACAGACGGACCCACAGCGGAGGGTTAGTAACGGGTTCAGTTTGGTATCCTTAGGGAATTCGACCCAAAAAAATATCTAGTGGAAATTCCTGACCCCAAATATGTATATTTAGACACCACGTTTACGATTCTAAGAGATTTAGAACTCGAGATATTAAATATATACCTAAATTCAAAATGACCGCCATAAAAAAAGATGGCCGGCGGAGGAGTTGGTTCCTATCAAAAACTTAAAACTACGTACCTAATTAGTAAGTACCTGAAAAAAAAATTGTTGCTTTTGTCCGGCATGTCCACATTAGCACGTGAAACGGGTCAATAGTACCATCGCCTTTAAGTCTATAACTACATCAAAATATGCATGTCTGTGTATATACGCAGGTGCTAGGCGACCATTTGTGTTTTCGACGGGCCAAAGTACGTATTTATGTTTTACGTTTTGTACTAGTGTTTATAATGAAATAGTCGTAGTTTTAAAGAGTTACTGAATTGCGATTCTCTAGTTATTAAAATTTCTAATGTGTCACAGTGTGGGGGTCAGTTAGATATAGAAATCGAGATTTGTGAAGTTTAGTGAGTGCAAGTAAAAAAGGACAATTGTACGAGTACCACAACACTCGGGGTCCATTGTGCGTTACAATTGACCCGGTGCTACAACTGACCCAGGGTTCTTACACGACTGCTAAGTTGGATCCGATTTGCAAACCATAGGTGTGTGATAGTGATACTATTGATCTCTTCGATTTGATAATAAATAATAATAGTAATAAATCTTTAATTTCGGATGGAATCCATACCTAGGTGTTAGTTACAGACTTATATTCTAGTGTTAGTTCTTACTTGAAAATTTTAGTATTATTTATGTAGGTATGTATCTATGTAATTATTCTCATCTGGAGGTTAATATTAATCTCTGTAGAAGGGGGGGAGTGCCATCTATCCACTAGCGCTACCAGAATGCCGTTAGCGCTGCCTCGCCAGCGGTTTAGTAGTGAAGCACACCGTTTACGCATGATGGCAGACACGAATTACAGACTTTCAAGAGCAGATGCTCGATAATTATACAAGATACCGAAAAATTTGATTTAATAAAACTTGTAGCAAATTTAATCAGATATCATTTTATATTGAATAGCCATGTCGGTAGGACGCATAGCTTCCGAGATATAAGCGGAAACCCGAAAATTGGACCTTTAAACCCCCCGGCTCAAGGGCTACGGGGACTTTTGATAATATATGTTCATCTCCTAACTAGTCCAAACAAAATTATGAAGTCAAAAATTGTGTTCCAAGCATTTCCCTTATACTTTATCGTTGCTTGACCTGACTGATAGTATTTAAGAATAATTTATTGTAAAGGATGGGGTTGATTGTACTAGGGGTCAGTTGTAACTGCATGGGATTAGTAATTGTTAAATAATTCGATATTTTTGTTGTATTGAGATGTTGTTATTGCTTGAAAGGTGTGTGCTATGAGCATCCTTAAGTGTTTTATAATAAGTCGACATAATATGTATGAAAACTTGGAGAAAATTACGTTACGTTTAGTTCAACTGAAATGCTAGCTTTGTCTAGTCTAAATACGAGCTCTATAATTAAGACTGATGTACCGTAACAGACTGATTCGACTTAAGAAATTAACTACAAATACTGATTGATTAGTACATTATTTAGGGTTTTATTTACCTTTGTTTTTCTGGTACAATTGACCCGTACTAGGGGTCAATTGTAACACAAGGACTTCATGAACAAAAATTCAATTTGCTCCATTCTGATGCGATCAAATGAAAATTATTATTTAGATTCTGATAGACTAGAATGTTATATCCCTGGCGATTTTTACGTGGTAGCTTTATATTCTAAATTATAGGTCATTATTTCTAAAGTGTTACCATTTCCCCCGGTCTACCCTACTCAAAGAGCATTCATCTTCATTTCTACGAGTATGTCAAGCGTAGGTATTTGTTTTGTTTGTCTTTGATTATAGTTTTTAAATATAGATTTTTAGATAGCCATTTTACTGATGCCTGATAGCATACCCATTCACTAGCCTGACGATTTCCTATCTGTGTTTGGAGGAATAATCCAAAATACATAAAAGGTTCGCTTTTAAAAAAAACTCGCAAAAGATTGCTTGAAAATTATTTAAATATTCATATACTCAGGAGCTGTTACGTATTATGTCCACGCCCATCTTTTATTATTCTGTAACTACGTGGTATCCTTAAGATGATAATAAGAGTTATAGGAAGAGACAAAAACTAAACACTCTTTAGTCAAGCCATTAAAACAAACGCCAAGCAGGTCAGTTGATTTTCAGCCAACTTATTTAATATGTAGAACAGACCAACTTTTTTCAAACAACAAGGTATCTATGACGACACGACATAGAGACTTTTCATACAAAGAGGTTTACCTTATGTCAGTTAAGATTTCAACTAAAACGTCGAGTCGCTGGTATACTACAGAGGTAAGTTACCTACAGAACTTACTAATTCCAAAACGTAATCCTGACATCGAACGGATATTAGCTAATGCATCGCATGTAGATTTTAATACGCTTTAGTGAGCTGTTGCCGTAAACTTTGTCAGGTAGCAAGCATGGGAGCAGGGTGCAAAATTAACTCGATTATAGCCGACAGTTTATAAAGATCGGTTCGGCAATAAGACTTGTTAAAAGTGCCTGTCTGGCTTATTAGCGGAAGAATGTCATACAAGTTTAATTTTTCTTACATAGATACGACTTTACATAACGACACTAGTTTTTAATATCAATGTATTTCATTTCTAATTGAATTTTCAAAGTCAAAACTATCAAATACGTTAGATGGGCTACAAGGTTCTTGTTATAATAATTATTGCTAAACCCCGACATAGGTAGTCAATGATAACGTGCAGCGAGGCCATAGCGTGCTGGTTCTCAAGTAATAATTATGCTCTTATGTCATTTCATTAGTTGGTTAATGTATAATTGGTACATAGGTATAACACAACACATTTCTTAATTCACAACAGCAATTCACCGCAATTGAGATTTTACGCAGTCGTCAATTTGATACATAAGTGACCTAGAGGTAAAGGTCTAAAATCTAGTTCGAATTTATCATGAAAATCAAAATAGAAACTGGGTACCTAGTTTCAGGCTTTATATATAAGTATTATTTAGAATACTAATGGTAATTCATTACACCTTCATAAACAAGTACATATTATAGCAGCATTCGATAATGCTCAATAAAAACAACTACATTAACTCTTAGAATAAGCCCTTAAAGAACTAATTTACTTATAACGGATCCACAAGGTGGACTTATAAACCCTTATAAATGTACACTCAGCGTCAAATACTATGTAGCAACCAAATTAGTCAAATAGTTCGGTACACCATATTTTTTTTTGACTGCTACAGAGTATTTGACGCTGAGTGTACATAAGTAACAAGTGCAAATAGTTTCAAGTACGTTTGGTTTTATTTGTTGCTCGTATAATCATACTTTACTTATAACGGGTTTGTATTGCTTCTTGTAGGCAATAATAATAAGTATTGCTTACCAGAGTGAATATTCTCAAGCGCGTTTTCGCTTTTTCAATACCTTAATAGGACACCTTAGCTTATATCGGGCTGTTAATTTAAGCCTATTAGCGATTCTAAGTTAACCTATAAGAACAGATGTACTAGAAGCGCAAACAAACTTCATGTCTGATATTATAAGCTCCCAAGGGTTCGAATCCCAGTCAGGGCATTTATTTGTGTATTTATCACGAATATTTGTTCCTGAGTTATGGATGTTATGTATGTATATAAGTATCTATATGAATGTATCTATTATATATATCATCGCCTAGTACCCACAACACAAGCCTAACTGAGCTTACCGTGGGCCTAGGTTGATTTGTGTAAGATTGTCCCGTAATATTTATTATTTATTATTATTATTATTTATTATAAGCATGGTAGCGCACACTAGAACCATTAAGAGTGAGTTATTATATTAGTACGAGTACTGTAGTTCTGTAAAATAAGCACTCTGGGATAATTTTGTTGCTTAAGGTAATTCACGAGTATAACACTTGCACAAATAAATCTTAATGAATTTGAATCAGTTAACCATCAATAGCATGCTTGTTTATATTTGTGAATCTATTAACCAAAAATATGATAATCCTGAATTGTTTTTCTCTTGAAAATGCTACATTATGTTTCTGTGAATCATAATCTGGGAGCTTAGGTGCGACAAACCAAAGGGTCTTTTCTCGAACAGTTTCGTCGTATTTTTTAAACCTCAAAGCATCAGTCTATTGAGCCCATATGTACTGGACGAAGGACCATGGGCAAGATGACCAAAAACCAACTGAGCTGAGAGTTGGGTCAATAAAAAGGTCTGCTTATCTCCTTAATTTTGTTCTAAGTATGGGCATAAAGTTGAATTCCATTGCAGAACTGAGATATTCATATTTTATTCAGAGTGAAGTATATGTGAAGAAAACGACGGGTTGCATTTGGAGAATACACTTTGGAGAATATACATTAATTCTGTATTTAATCATCCCGCAGGTCATGTTAGCGACATAATTATTGTTAAGTACCTATTCCGTTCTAAATAAAAAAAAAATACTAAAATAAAACAAACATACTTAAACAAAAAAAAATTAAAAATTGCTGTAAATTTGATCAAACTTCAATTACTCTCCCTTACCTCTTAGTACATCCTCAAATCATATTGTAAGTTTTTCAGGAAACATAAACGCCTATACCCGAAATTAAAAGAACCGATCGTAACTTAAATAAACTCAAATTACCATTCTCCAAATTATAAATAGTAACATCAAGTCCCCATTTCATGCTAATCAAAATATATAATCACATACCTACCGAACTCTATAAAAACATTGAAGAAAATACACTATTTAACAAACATTTAAAAAGATACCTCATTAACAGATGCTTCTATAGTTTAACAGATTTTTTTAACGATTTAGTAACAGTAGGTACTTCGATAGCACTTATTTTTTTTACTTATTTTTGTTTTTCCGTGCCTTTATATCCTACTCACCATAGCGCTAATATAGGTACCTAAATATAAGTTGCATCCCGAAAATGCCCAAGGTCCACGCGGCTACTGAATCCGAAAAAATAGCGATAGACTTAGATTTTGTGAAAACGATTGCTCGCTATAAGATTTAACGTCTGAGGGGTAATCACGTAACGTTCCGAACGCGCGTCGGTACAATTTAACTGTCAATTTTCCATATAAAAAGTGACATTTAGAACTACCTGCGGTACGTGATCGACCTGCAGTTTTAGTTATTATATTATCATAATTTTATGTAGATTCCAACTAATTTATGTGTATACCAATTATGTGGCCATTACTGCTTTTTTGTGATGATCTTAATGAGAATCCGTGTCCATGTGCTGCGTTATTATATTAGCCTAATGACATCGTTATTAATAGTAGTTTATGTGACTGTACATAATGCCTAATTATGTACAGTTACATACATTACTTTATCTTCCAACATGTTATAAATCATACCATAAGAATAACCGCAAAATTGAGCCGACTCAGTTGGCCAGAAAGCCAAAAAAAAAAGAGAAGAGGGAGGGGAATAACCGCCATTGTACTGCCATGACCAACAAGATATCCATAATAACATCGAGTATCGATGTTATTATGATGTTTCATACATTATAATAACACTGGCACAGATAAAACGCTGATGTTACGTTACTGGTTGCAATTATGGTGGTCATTATATATGGATTCCGAACACATTCTAGACGATTGACAAAAACTAATTCATATTGAACAATTGGATTTTGTCATATGATGGAATCCCTAATCAGGGCCATATAGCTCTTAGAAGGGTTATTCATCGATCTCGCGTGGCAACTATCGTCCCAGCCAAGTCCCGTTGAGGCCGTCTTGTGATACTTTGTCAACTGTGTGCCTCCTGCCCAGCTAGCACACTAATCGGACATATATTTACGTTCGGACGTATAATTTTACGATTGTGTCCATTTTTACGTTACTTAGCTAACATGGTAATCATCATCATTTCCTTGCCCTTATCCCATTTACTTGGGGTCGGCGCAGCATGTCTTTTTCTTCCATACTTCTCTGTCAGCCGTCATATCATCATTCACTTCTTTTCTCTTCATATCGTCTCTCACACAGTCCATCCACCTTTTTCTTGGCCTACCTCGTCTTTTACATCCATCCATAACATGGTAATCATGCAGCATATATTTATGCCATAGCGTAAAATATACGTAGCAAAATTATTACATTCATTTCATTCGTTCAATAGTAGTCTATGGTTAGAAGCCTATTATAATACTACCTAATTAAAGAGTAATGATAAGCACTGCACAGTTTACTAAACAGTTGTTCTCCTGTATTTAGTTGTGTTATAATAGTTTTTTGCTTTTATTTACGTTACTCCCACCCCACAAAAAGTTTTACGTAGTGGTTTTAAGTAATTTAGCGAGTACAAAAACACATGTTAGTTTATAATTGAATCAATAATATTTGTAAATTTGTGTAATATACTTTATTACAACACAAGCAAAAAATCATAATCATTGCGTTATTTATACTAATTTATAGTTAGTAATCATGATCTAGCTAAAATTAAAAATGCTAGATCATTGTTTCAGGAGACGATAGGAGTTTTGAAACTGAAACCGTATGTGTTGTGACAAAAATTGGAGAAATCCTTCGAAAATTATATTGTTTTCATAGTGTTAAAATTTATCCGGGGTCTCGAGTGACCTACATAAAATTTCGTCCGTCAACGGCTCATATCGTCAAGTTTTATGTGCCAAAATCAAGAGCATGTTAGCATTTGACGGAAAACAAATAGTTTTATGTGCAAGACATATAAATGGTCACATTTTACGTAAATGATGGTGTAGCATGTTAGCTCATGACGGTAAAATTTTATACGTCGATTGTGGACATAAAACATGTGCATAAAAGTCGTCATTTTGCTAGTGTGCTAGCCAGGCTGGGTGCGAGAGTGACCCGGTTGTTGACCTTTCGAAAGGCTCGAATTTAACCCAAATTCTTTGATATAAGGTGGGTATTTCATACACTAGTTGCAACGTCTAGGACTTGGACGTTTACCTTATCTATTTCATAAAGATCTGGGGTTTTTTACTTGTTTAAGATACACTTTCCAAAACAATTTTACGTACAGAGCATAAATTATCATACCTAAACCAAGGGAACTACTAATTTGTATACAAAGACGCGAATCTGCAATTAGTTAAGCCTGCTACCTTGAGTTTATCATATCATGGCATTAAACTTAAACAGCCTGGGCTTCACTCTGGACTCTCACCTTAATTGGAAGTGCCATGTAGACAAACTATGTGATAGATTGAGTAGCGCAGTCTTTGCTTTGCGTAAACTAAAACCTATGGTATCAGACGATGCCATGAAGCAGGTGTATTTTGCTCATTTTCATTCGCTGATGTCCTATGGTACGCTCATTTGGGGAAACTCAACGGATGCCAACAGAGTGCTGCTTATGCAGAAACGTGCCGTACGTGCGATGATTGGGGCAAAATCGAGGACTTCGTGTAGAGGCCACTTCCCAACGCACGGTATTATGACGCACTACTCACTCTATATATTCGAAATTACAATGTTTGTAAGGAATATTTTTTCCTCGTTCGATACCGTAAATGTGATTGGCAAAACACTCCGCCGCACTGGGCGTTTGAGAACAGTTCCCCGTCGCATGGCACTTGCAGAAAAGAACCCGCGTGTCATTGGGCCTACCTACTACGACGCTGATCTTAGACTGGAACCATCTGACGAAGCATTTAGACGCCGCCTGAAATACCTTTTATTGGAAAATCCATTATACTCAGTTAAAGAGTATATGGATCTAGATCTGACATGTTAAATTATTATTTTTACCTATTTACATTTGTTTTAATATGATTTGACATTAAATATCATTTATATTATAATGCACATTACACTATATTGTAAATTGAATGACGATACCTAGTGGTTGTGTATTAATTTAATATTATATCTTTAATTTTTCTTTGTTTTTGACGATCGTGATAAATAATCTTATTTTTTTGACATGAAAGCAAATTTGTAATGTAATTTTTTATCATGAAATAAATAATCTAATCTTATCTAATCTAATACAGTTACGCAATTTCTATGACATTTTTCATTAATTGCATATGCATATCTATGAACAACAATACCGTGTTAAGTCGAGGTCTAAGAGCCATATGATATTACGTAAATGAATGGTCTTCTTGAAAGAACGGGACTTTGTGTAGATATTGGCAAGACGCTTTAGTTATTCGTAGAAGATATAGAGGTATTATACAGTTAAATATAACACAGTTCTAGTAACGTAATTTTATTATCATCAAATTATTATTATTATTTATTTTGTTTTTATTTGAGTTTCTCTCCGAGTGGAGGGACGGTATTTTACATCCATACCCGCGCATATACATGTTACCTAAGTGCTGGGCAAAGGCCTCCCCCACTTTTTCCGATGCTCCCGATTCTGAGCAGTCTCTGGCCATTATTTTAAAAAGGATTCTTGCTTCGTCTCTTCATCGCCGACAGGGTCTGCCACGTCATCACATAATTATATTAATTTTAAAATTATTACTATACGGTATATTTACTGAAGTCTGATAAAGGGCCTTTAATATATGATATCACAACAAATACCTAGCTAGAATCATTCATTACATTACATTGCGTCTTTTCATCTCTGGAAATGTTGTTTAATAATTGAATAAAATTGCTTTGATCTCATGGCCTCAGTTAATTACATAAACATAATGTACTTTGATGAAAAAATAAGCTCTTAATGTAGGTATGTTTCGCTGGAATGATTCGAATTAGCAAAATTTTGCTATGTGCGTTCAATATTAATTGATTCTAGCTCCATAGTGTCAGATGTAATAACGGATACGAACATGCTGTATAATAGTAGACTAAAATAAGCCATAATAATATCACCACGTGATGGTTATTGTAAATTGTTCGAGTGTAAATATGGTTTTTAGATCAGAGTTATACACTCTACTTTTCATTTCGACTGCGAGAAAATAGCAAAAACAAAGATTATTCATCCACAATCAATAATAAATTCCACGGCGATAAGATAGTCCAATTTGGTGACATTTGACACATATAGAAAATATTGACACCAAGAATAAACGCCTCTGACCGTTTATAGGCGCGTCCAAACGGCATGATTGTGAGTTAAGGCCTCCACACACCGGTCGCGGGCGCGGGTCGGGCGCGCGTCGGGCGCGGGCCCGCGCAAGTTGTAAAACATTGAAACTACACTTCGAACACACATCGAACGCGGGCGCGCGGGCCGGTGTGTGGAGGCCTTTCAGGGAATAAATAAAAGCGGCCAAGTGCGAGTCGGACTCGCACATGAAGCGGTTCCGTAAAATAAATTGCGGTTTACGATTTATGACGTATTAAAAAAAACTACTTACTAGATCTCGTTCAAACCAATTTTCGGTGGAAGTTTGTCTGGTAATGTACATTATATATTTTTTTAGTTTTATTATTCTCTTATTTTAGAAGTAACAGGGGGGGGACACACACATTTTACCACTTTGGAAGTGTCTCTCGCGCAAACTATTCAGTTTAGAAAAAAAAGATATTAGAAACCTCAATATCATTTTTGAAGACCTATCTATAAATACCACACAAGTATGGGTTTGACGAAAAAAATTTTTTGAGTGTCAGTTCTGAGTATGGGGACCCCCAAAACTTACTGTATTTTTTCAATTTTTGTGTGAAAATCTTAATGCGGTTTACAGAATACATCTACTTACCAAGTTTCAACAGTATAGCTCTTATAGTTTCGGAAAAAAGTGACTGTGACATACGGACGGACAGACAGACAGACAGACAGACAGACAGACATGACGAATCTATAAGGGTTCAGTTTTTTTGCCATTTGGCTACGGAACCTTACCTTAAAAACGCCTGATCTTTGAAATTAGTTCTGTTTCCTGATTGGTATAGCAAATACAAATGTTTTTTAAAGGGTTGTGATTGGTGGATTTAATACGGTGAAATGTTTTGATTGGTCAAATTAAAATGTTTTAAAATCATAAATATGTTATGTAGGTATACATATATTCTTTAGGGGCTAAATGTACTACTTTAGCCCCGAAGCTTTATTTTCGAGCATGAGAAGTGAAAAAAAAATTGCAAATCTCAAAGAAGGTACTTTTCGTAACTGTAAGCAGCACAATAGTACATTTCGATGCTAGTGCGGAAAGTATGTCATTAGGTCACGAGTACCGAGATATCTATACTCCGGACGAGTGAAGAATGACATTTCCGCACGTGTATCGAACGACGTTTTTTAATACAGTTGTGAAAAAATAAGAAAAACAACGAGTAAGGAAGAACTTTATTAATAAAATTGATTTTTCAACTGTATTACAATGATGTTACAGAATTAATAATAATATTTTTTTTTTTTTTTTAATTTATTGACCAATATAATCTGAGTAGTACATTTTGGTATACATTTTTTCACCAGCGGAAACCTCTAGGGTTTATATGCTGATGAATAGTTCGCTATGGTACATTAATTTACTTGAATACATCACCGTTATAGACTCTACTACTAAGACTAGAATGAAAGTTTCTAATTCCTTACTTGTTGTTTTTCTTATTTTTTCGCAACTGTATTTAAAAATGTCGTTCGTTACACGTTGAAAAGTGAAAAGCACTAGTTCGCAAAAGCCAATTTTCCGCACGCTAAACAGCTACGTAAAGTAGCACTTTCTCAGAAACTGTATTAAAAAGTTTATTTTCACTTCTCAATCTTGTCATCTTTCAAAGTCCGCCTTTGTGCTGCAAAAAATGCCACTTTTATGACCAAAAGTAGGTAATATTTTTAAGACCAAGATATTCGGGCCTAAAAGCCACTCGCTTCGTAGATTAAACTTGTTTATTTGATTTGCTTTAATCAATGAAATTTCCGTGTTTTCTACTACTAAATACACAAAACCAGATAAAATAGAAGACAATTATTATTAAAAATCGTATCGAAACATTAAATGACTTAGCAACTAGTATGAAGTACTTAAGTCTAATATCACTTGTCGAAAATTAAACATAAAAACTATAAATATATTATTATGCAAACTTTTGTAATTTTCTCCCAATCGGAGTGAAATGCAGAGTGTATATAACTCGGGCATTAATGAGCCATCCTTGAACAATTTTCATTAAAAAATAACCATTTCGTGGTAATATGGTCTATAATCATAATCATTTATCAAGCAGCTATATTGTACTCAATTTTGTTTTTGTACTATCTCACTCACTTTATGTGCATTGTAATAAGGTTCTATATAAATACAGGATTGTCAAGTTAGAACTGTGTTAGCGTTTTTATCTACAATTAATTTTGCATGTTTCTTTTAATTTCAAATTTAAAAACCTATCGTTATTAAATCTGCCCTGTCAGTTCTTAATTGATTTACCGAAACATTTAGCCTTTGTTCTTATGACCTTTTGTGAGGTAAAAATGAGAATAATCCTTGTTCACGTTGGCGCATCGCATTTGTTTTTAACCTTTGCTCCATCAAACACGGTGGAAAAGTTCGAATCGAATTTCCGGGCACTGTTTCCAGCCGATGTAGGTCAAACAGATACTATCAATGGGGAAAATCTGTTTCAACCGACCTTCTAAAAGAGCGATTCGATTCCAATCGCATACGGAACAAAGTTAAAGTGCTCAAGTTTTGATTGTTTGGTGTATTATGTCGAAATGCGAATGTGCCAGCTTATTTGGCGTGGAAAAATTAAGTATCTGCACGGTTTTCACAAGACGGTGTGCGAGCTGTGTCGCGGCGAGATTAGACTACCCGTCGTCGTCTCTTTCTATGTGTTCTAGTGTGTGTTGTGTGTGTTGTGTGTGCACTGTGGTATGGCAGATTAATTGTATGTATATATAATAAGCTATAAGCCTTAAAGATAATAAACATTTTTTTTATTATTAAATAGAGACGGGTAGTCTACCTCGCCCCGACACAGTTCGCGCGCCATCTTGTAATAAGTAATAACCGTGCTGATGCATTCGATACTTTCGCTTTTTTGAGATTTCCAACGATTTTCATTTATGTTTATTTAATTGTCATGAGAAACGACTGGAGTTAGATTTTGATTTTTGATTTTTAAAGGCAGGTATACAAATAATCAGGGAGTCCACGTGTCAAATAGAGATTTGCTCACACACAGCTGCATCAACAAGTTGGTAGCTCTTCATTAAATATGATCTTCCTTTAGACTATATTATAGGCTAAGCTGTCTGGCCATACAATTAGAATACCCGTCAGAAAAACCAATTGTATGAGCACTAGTTTACAAACCCTGGTAGGAGAACATTTTATAAGATAAAAACAATTGATTATGTAAAGAAACTGTTCCAAAAATATGATTATAATTAAAGTGCAACTTTGAAAGTCTCGAGCTTCCATTCAGCGGCCCTAACATCCCCGTACCTTATTTCCAGCCCCGTTGGCATAAACTCCTCTTACCGACTCTAAAGTTTGTAATTTTAGGTACTTAAACTAAAGTTAATAAACTAGACCACGTAACTTTGTGTTGCGTTCAACCAATCAAAAGCTACCGTCGTGCCTGGACATATTCCTAAACAATAGGATGAAAGTGCCGTGAATATAATCTTTTCTTACGCAACCCTCCATTGTCGTCACGCTCTTGTTCAGTTTTTTCATTGGCTGGCCATTAGTGCCTCTTCGTTATTTGTTAGAAAGTAACCACCACGTACAAGTTAGGATGCCCTTAAGATGAAGTATGTACCTACTTAAGTTTTTTTTTAATTCTGGTTTTTTAAGCATTAAAATCATTTGAATATTTTTTTTAACTTAATTTAAATGAACATACACGAAATTTACTAATTAACAACTACAATGACAACTTTTAAAGTAAATTGGCAAAACATATACACTGAGAACAACTATCTCTTTGTGAGCTCAAGATCTTGTAAAAAAAGTCCTGAACCAACCAAAAGTTTGCTATACTCGTAGTAAGATTCACACTGTAATTGAAAAAGGGAAAGTTCCTGTTTGGACGAAGGCAAAGCGCGGGCTACAAATATTTCAAATTGTTGTTTGAAATTCAAACAAGTACAAACAAAACTATGATCAACATAAAAAAAAACCGGTGCAATGTTATTCTTCAAAGAATTATATTTTAGGTAATTCTTTATGGCAAATATTCTGGTAGTAGCGTAGCTCAGGTTATTAACGCACATATTACCAACATGGCAACCCGTTCTGGTGCCGCTCACTTCCTCATCCAGGTCAGTGACGCAGATGAAAAAGAGGTCCGGAGAAGTACCTAATGCCTACTGACGTAGCGCCTTTGATGCCCTGCTACTTTCGTGCTTGAGGTTGATGAGGAATAGCCATCAAAGACGAAGAAAGTAGTTTTTTTTCCAAAATAACAGACTTTCAAGGGCAGATATCTCGAAAACTATACATGACATCGAATAACTTGATGGCATAAAACTTGTAGCAAATTTAATCAGCTTTAATTTTTCTAGTAAGTGAGTAGTTATGTTTAAGACGCAAAGTTTCTGAGATATAAGCGAAAAACCGAAAAATTGTACCTTAAAACCCCCCCTCCCTCCCGGCTCAAGGGCTACACGGCCAGGGACTTTTGATATGTTGATCTCCTAACTAGTCCAAACAAAGTAACGATGTCAAAAATTGTGTTCCAAGCATTTCCCTCTATACCTTTTTTTGAGCATTCGTTGCCTGACCTAGTCGCCCCACTTCACAACATTTGTCTGGTTTTAGTACCAGTATCCAGGATGTTAACCGAATCTACTAGCATAGCTACCGTTTTGAGACTATGTATTGCCGACTCGTTTGACAGCCCGGAACGAAAACCAAAGCGCGCGTCATTTAATTTTATATGTTGTGGCAATTCTGGCTGCAGCAGCATTCTCTCAAATAGCTAACCAATTATTGTCCCCAGAGCCATTATATCAGAGGGAAACTTATGTTTGATTATGTTAGTTAGGCTAACATTACCTCCTCTTACCGCTATTTTGTAATGGAAACACTATCTCACAAATTAACGCTATTTAAACCAACTATAAATATTGGATGGGTACAGCACAGCCCAATAGTTGGTTTAAATTGAATTTTCGATATACTCAAAACAAAGATCCAATTTATTTCAAACTCGCTTACCTCCGTACCATGCCGCGCTCTTCGGTTTTTGACAGGTTGACGAATTGGATTTTGAAAAATCTGCTCGCGTTGCCAGAGGTTCCTGGGTGCCTTATATGAACGATCGGCAACGCCCTAAATTTCCTAGTTGTAATTTTATTCATCTTGGGAGCTCTTGTTTGGCGTAGGATCTATATTTGCTGATATAGACCCTAAGAAAAAATTAGTCAAGGGTCAGATAAACTTTTAATTTATAACAAGACAATACGGGTTAGCTTTGATTATTCAATAATGGCTCATATTATATGCCATTTAATTACTTATGGCCGTTAAATTTCTGTAGTCTTTGACATTTGTGTTTGTGTGAAAAGGACAAAATAATTATATTTTAGTTAACAGAAGCTTGTTACGTTTTATAAATAAAAGCACTAATGATTGAAGGAAAGGACGAAGTGAGTCTAAAGTCAAGTAAAAATAAAACCTGTAACTTGTCAACGACAGTCAATTTACCTAGAGCAATGTCTAATGAGTATAAACACAGGGACAGGGCTGACAGGGGCATATTCCACGTTATGAAAGATTATAATAGGGATGATGACCAAAGGGCGGACGATGGATGCAATGTAGTGAAGAAATCATAAGATGGATAAGAATTTTATTAAATTTCGAGTAATATTTATGCATAAACATATATAGGTATGCAGTTTTTGTTATACATATATCAGTCAGTACATAATACATCTATCCTCCATAGTACATAATTAGTATCTGTAGGTTTAGAGAGGGCATTTTCCCTATATAGGTGGATAGTGACCCATAAAATGAATGAACTTAAAATTAGAAAAAAAAATGATTATTTACTACAACAATAAAATTACATAATAACTGTTTTGCAATTATGTTCTCTTTAAACCAATTGTAGTCATATCCATATTACGTATATCGTTTGACATGAGTTTGACATAAACTGCATCCGTTGTCCGCCCATTAATGATGACTAAGATTTTATTTTTTTATTTAATTCTTACTCATCAAAAATTACGATAAACTTAATCTAAATCTTCGCCAAACTTTTATAATTATGTTTTGGTATCTATATTATGTGTACAATCTATATATGATTTTATTTGTTATGCTTATTATTAGCGGTAACAAGGAATAGCAAGTGATGTAAACATGTAAACAAGTATTTCATAATAATTACCTACGGAGTCTCAGCCTTTCCTACCCTCAATGATAAAAAACTTGTTTACATTTCCACTCACTTCGATTGGATCTCCTTATGACTATGTAATATTTATTTTATATTCCTAATTGAAGTAAATATCTAACTCCCTATTTTTTAAAAGGAAGGCATCCATTAAACATGTTTTCAATTTAGATTTAAATACGAGTATATGTATACTTTTGCAGTCGTCCTCCGCAATGATATTATTAAATATACGTTTTACGATGCCATTCGAACCAGTTTTTGGAGAAGAGCAAATGTTTGTATGGTATTAAACTACAATTGAAGAACATAAATTGAGGCAAAGATTGACCCCAAAAATTGAGACAAAGATTGACCTCGCTGGCGGTAGACATAAACGCTTCATACTTATTGTCACACAGGCACAGGTATGACGTCACACCTATTATTTGTACTAAACGTTGTATGGAAAAAGTTCTCATACAATTTTTTTCTTTAAAAGCGTAAGCATTCTATTGGTAGCTTTAAATTTACTCTTGGACGATAAAAAAAATGACGTATTATTATTTCTAAACTTTCAAGCTTTTTATGATTTTAATTATATTTTATAATTTATTACAATAATTTGATGGTTTATTATCCATTTAGAAACCACTATAACGTTATCAATTTAAACATGAGGCATCATGCCTATTATCACTTCCAGACCGACGATCCATCATAAATTCACCAAGGTATAGAATTAAGAGTTTTGCAACTATTTGGCCTGGAAGATCTATTATTTAAAAGTGAGTTTTACATAAATACGAGATGCCCGCGCAGCCCCGCTTGCTTACACGGATCGCAAAAGGGTAGTTTCCTCATGTTAAAATGTATTACGTAGTGTTGTTATATGGATAGTAAACCATCAACATACAGCAATAAAAAAAACTAACGTATTTACACCCGTATTCATAAACGTTACTATGTGGACAGTACTCACGAGCGGACAGGTGCTGTAAAACCCTTACCTTAGTAAATTTTAAATTTCGAACAAAATTTCTGAATACGGATGTTAGTATTCTTTTTACAAACTTTTTACAGAATAAAGCTGGGTGTCATTGAATAAAACCAGAATTCTTTTTTTTTTTTACAAAATAATGAATTCTCTCATTTCTAGTCTAAATGAAGTTATCTCCGTCTCCATACAATTTGATGGTCGTCTAACTAAAGGACTACTTGCACTTTGGGATTCCCATACTAACTGTATGGAAAAAGTTTTCTTTGACTTCTGGGCGTTCTAGTAGTCAAACCTTAGTCGATCCTACAGAGTGTTTTTATCCTTAATAGGAAAAGGATTGAATGGCATTAAAAAAAATCCGCAAAATGTATGAGTTTTTCGCTGACTGTACTTTTTTTCAAAAATTCTGTGAATGTAGAATGTCATCACTTAAAAAGTTAGGAAATAAAATCTTAAGCCATTTTTGCGTGGCGGCAAGGGATCTAGTAGCTGCCCTTACTGCCCCGTTTTAACTTTCCAACCTGTAAGCCTATATCCATCAATCAAAATCAATCAAAGTTTTTTTTTGTTATCGAACGAGTAGTTCCGTAGATTACCCCTTACATACATACTTACAAAATCACTCACTTACAAACTTTACCTCTTTATAGACTTATTACAATATAATAATATAATTGATATATTACAATATAAAAAACATACTGTTCTACATCCTGATGCCGAGTAAAGTTTACCACAAATTAGTACAACAAAGCATTCGTCGCCTTCGCTATCGCAGCTGCACACTGAATATACGCGAAAGAAAACACGCCGACCCTGTTTGCTACTTAATTAAGTCAAACAATCACTTGTATGTACTGCAGCTATGGTGATACGAGAGTTTGTTTCCAGAAAAAAACATTATGTGATAGAAGATTTACGTGATGCTGTTTTAGGTTTCCAAAGCCGAACTGCGCATAAAAGCTTCTTTATAAAGCTACGTCGTCCATCATCCATTATCTTTCTGTTCATAATTTAAATGATTTGAAGGACTTTTTAAGCAGATATCGATAAAAAATATAGTTGATATTATGTACTGAACAAATTATTTTAATAATTTAACTTCCACTGCTTAGAATTATTTCAGCCATTTTATGAATAAAAAAACCGGCCAAGTGCGAGTCGGACTCGCGCACGAAGGGTTCCGTACCATTATCTATAAAAATATTTATTTTATTCTGTTTTTAGTATTTGTTGTTATAGCGGCAACGGAACTACATCATCTGTGAAAATTTCAACTGGAACTATCACGGTATCAGTGAGATACAGCCTGGTGACAGACAGACATACAGACAGACAGATAAACGGACAGCGGAGTCTTAGTAATAGGGTCCCGTTTTACTCTTTGAGTACGGAACCCTAAAAATATTCTCAACAGACTCAAACATTATTAGGCGCATATTGTTCCCAGGATGTTGGCCGTATTACTCCGTTGCGTGTACATATATTATTAATTTAGTACCCATCAGCCTTAGGGGAAAAGTGCAAACCCGCTCTGACTGACATTACCGGTGATGTCGATAGGTTTTAAAACTGTTTCACCAGTTCTTTCGCCTTGTCTGTCATTTTCGTTTCGTTGTTTTTTTTAATAACGTGTAATTGACAGCTTGGTGGTCTCGGTACTTTAGCAGGGCGCTGACATAGAACAGGGCACGTTGTTTTATACATTTTGTATAGAAACATAGGTACAAATTCCACAAAAAAAACTTAATTTTGAGAAAAAGATTGAATTAAAAGTGAAAGCGCCCAAATAGCAATCCATTGACTGGTAGTGGAGACCATAGCTAGCGCAGCTTTTCCAGCTAAGCTCCAGCAGTGGCAACAAGGATCCCACCAGGTGACAAAGGTTTTAGCCTTAAGAGCCATTATAATAGTTTTAACGTTGCTGGATTCGTCATGCGTCCAAAGTTAAAACGGCCGTGTCTCTTTTGAGTTCATAGATCGACGAACCCAGCAACATAAAAACTAGTTTGATGTATTCACAAGGTACTTAAATACAAAATAGAGTAGATAGCGGCCTACTTTTTTAAATATCTATCTTAAAATTTATTTAATCACAATCATTTACCAGTGGCGCTAGTGAGCACGTTAATGGGGTCTTAACTTCAATTACTAAGATACAAAACACTAGGTACTACATACTACTAATTACACAAACTGAAATCTTACGAAACTATATCAAAATAACGTAATAATGCAACAAGTCTTTCACAAATTTCCCTTATGATATGAGATAATCAATAATCTGCAAATTTACTTAAGCATCAGAAAACATTGGTGAACACTCCGATTAACTTCGCCTCTGTAAATAACCACGGGCACCAACGCAAGGTAAAATTATAACTTCGGCTCACATAAAAAAAATACAATTTAACTAAATGTGATTCTCTTGATGGGCATCACAACACATTCAAAGGCAAACTATTCCGTGGATTGTGTACGTACCAGCAAAGACTATTTCACAATGGTTATGTGAATTAGTCTCCAACAAACTTTATCTATTGTTGAACCCTTTGAACCTTGGTCCTTAGCGGGGAACAATATACTCCTCAAAATAGAGGAAATTAATTTATTGTCTGAACCCTGTTAACTGTCCCTATTGTTTTTGATTGTGTAAAATCAGCGACCTTCACCTTAGTTACTTAACGCTTACACGATTAGATTGACAACTTATAATTTTGTGGTTGATACTTTTCAGGGTTCTATACCCCACCGGTAAGGGGAAATATTAGTGTGATGAACATTGAATATTTGGGTCATTGTCAGTCACAATAACAAAAATCATCTTTCCGGTGGTCAATAGTTAAGGGCTTACGTTTACATATAATATGTTTTTATCACATAGAATTATAGAAGGGGCAACGCCATTTATGCGGATTCAGAGTTTAGCCAAAAATTAGGCTTTATAGCCCTTAACTTTGCCAATGTCCACCGAAGAGACGCTAACCTAAATCTGACAATGATCCATTTGTTTCTGAGGCTTCGATGCTTTCTATGTATTACAGTACATACATAATATAAGTTATATATTACAACTTTACTGCATTTACTAATGTTTACATAGACGTACCTACCTAAAACTATGTAAGTGTGATTGCCAAGTCACAAAATTGTATTTAGCAAGCAAATAAAGATTAATAAGAATGCCTGAATTGGCTCTACGAAATATCTCACCACTTTTTGCTGTGGAAGAGTTTCGAGACTTGGCCTATTATTTACATGGAATGTTTTTTTATGGGATCTCATTTCTTTTTGTAGATTTTGTATGGGAATGTTATTTTACCAACCGCAAATAACGTTTGTATAGTTTTGCAGGAAGGAACTGCAAAAGTAACTTTGTAATCGCATGTATTTGTATAGGATTACAAACTTACTTATTATGCAGTTTGAATATCTCTGAAACGTGACTGAAATTGCAATATTTTTAGGTTTTTTTATTGAGTAACTAGGCTAAAAACTTATTACATTTGAAATTTGGACCTTGTGGGTCTGCTAAAAGTACCTTAGAATCAGCGTGATCATTATCAGTATATACTAGCTACCCGCGCGGCTCCGCCGCGTATACAAAGAATCTAGGCGGAGCGAAGATATAAAATATAGCACATACTTAATCCTGTAGGGCCATTTTACATATCCCTTATATTCCCCCTGAGATCCCTTATAGGGATAAGTTCGCCTTTGTACCTACTTTAATCTTACATAATTATCATGTTTATGTTTTAACCTGTTTTGTGTACAATAAAGTGCTTACATACATACATACATATAACCTACCTACTGAACAAAGGGTTTTTAAAATAGGATGGGTATAGTTTCTGAGATTACCCCCAACATACAAACTTACATTTTACAGACATTACACCTGTTTATTATTAGTATCGGCACATGCTATTTATAGGTACCGTGAATTTTAATTCCTGGGTTTACATTGATCAAAACTTCTCTTCATGTTTAAACTCTAATTTATAAGATTTCTGAACGCATCGTTTGGTTTTTTTTTTACGATTGGAAGCATTGAACGTCACTTTCAGTGTGTCTTTACCAGTCCTGGGATCGGGCACGCCGATTGATGAAAAAAAAATTAAAATACGTGCGTACTCATTTTACGGACTTTTAATAGCTTGTATAACTTCTAAGGTAAAACTTTCAGTAAGTATAGTAAATACATTAATTTTATCTAGTTCACTAAATAAGGCATGTATCTGGCTATAACATCAAATACTGTTGCAAATCACTACCTTGACGGCCATTTGCTTTATTAGATAATTGTAGCATGGGGTGTCGTTGATCACTTCTGAGGGTTTACGTTGATCACTGATACCCTCATCATCATCATCATCACATCAGCCGAAAGACGTGCATTGCTGGACATAGGCCTTCCCCACAGAGTGCCACAATGAGCGGTCCTGCGCCACCCGCATCCAGCGGACTCCCACGACCTTTACCAGGTCATCAGTCCACCTTGTGGGGGCCTACCCATGCTGCGCCTTGCGGTACGTGGTCGCCACTCGAGAACCTTTCCGCCCCAACGGCCATCGGTTCTACGTGCAATGTGCAATGTTATCCTTATGTGAATGATAGCCTTATTTAATAATATAAAATAAATACCCTTTTTTTTCTTTGTCAAAGTAACCCCAAAGGCACATAAACCTTTATAAATCCTAAGCCTCTGAACGGATTTTTTTTTATGTTCTAGTGTTTTTAGGGTTCCGTACCCAAATAGTAAAATGGGACCCTATTACTAAGACTCCGCTGTCCATCCATCCGTCCGTCCGGCCGTCTGTCTGTCACCAGGCTGTATCTCACTGAGATACCGTGATAGTTCCAGCTGAAATTTTCACAGATGATGTATTTATGTTGCCGCTATAACACCAAATACTAAAAACAGAATAAAACAAATATTTTTATAGATACTTGCCGTACGGAACCCTTCGTGCGCGAGTCCGACTCGCACTTGGGCCTTTTTTATAATGTATTATTTCAGCACGGCTATCACAAAACGGCCGCGACATACTCTCGAGCTTTCTCGCGCTATCTGTCTCTCTCTTATTAGACCACTTAGAAAGATACGGACAGTGCGAGAGAGCTCGAGAGTATGTCGCGGCCGTCTTGTGATAGTCGTGCTGGTGAGCAATAAATAATCAGATATGATACATCTTTATACTGGAAATTAGGCGGAACCTATCGGCGCCTATACGGCATTGTACTAAGTAAGGTTAACAAAGCCGTCTATGTCTATGAGGTCCACGACAATGAATGGATTTAATTAAACCTCATTCTTTTCCCAACATCTCGAATATGGGAAAATAAGTTTGTATATAAACTTTTCTGAAGTAAAAGAGAACATGGCAAGTAATACTGACGTCTCTGTCACTAAAATAAAAACCACATTTGACACAATACGTCTGTCAGTTTATGTAAATAAACAATATTTACAAAAGGCCGTTTACTTTCTATTTTTCTTACTTTTCTTTGTGTTGTGTCCATATGTGGCCGACTCAACATTTATAATTTTTCATGCTGAAGAACTTAGTACAGGTTTGAGTTTAATTCTTGTTTATAATTTTACATTGTCATCTCGAGTCAAAACAGAAGTTACGCCACGTGACGTCACGCAGCCAAAGTCACGTGATCAACGCACAGTAGTTTCTTTAAATTTATATTTTAGTAACTTACCGATAAAAAAATAAAAAAAAGACCTTATTGCAAATCTGCAGCATGAGACGAATGCAGTGACATATCATTTATCAAAATCGGGCTATAACTGTAGATCTGATGGCATGTACAAAAATCGGGCTCGCGTAATAATAATATAGATAGATAGATAAGTGAGTCAGTGACAAAACTAACGAACTTTGACGGACAATAGTTCTTAAACTAAAAGTTCAAATTGAATGATATTGATATTTATTTTAGCCATATAATGCCCTACATGTTTCTGAAAGTTCAGGGTTCTAGCTTTAGCCAGCACAAAATTACAGGATGTTGAAAATGGTCTGAATGGCTTCGAGAAAAGGATGGTATGGTACGGCCGTGCCTCTTTGTTTTGCTCGACTTGGCGGGGGCACTGCCGTGCCCCCAGATAACTAGTACCTTAGGACGAGTGAGGTTTGAAATTCAAACCTCACTCGTCCTCTATTCAAACTTTGAATAGAGATTAAGTTTTAGGTACTGTGAACACTGTTGGGAGTGGGTGTAATATAGGGTTGGCCCTATGCCCTACACGCACACATGGACTAGGTGCGCCGACAAGGCACGCACACGTACCTATTTACCAGGACTGGCTGATTTGTGTATGACATTGTCTGTTAATATTTATTCATACTCAAAAAGGACTCAGGGTCCGTTGTTGACGTGTCCGGTCATCTATCATTTCAGAGCAGAACGATAAAGAATGAGTCACGCTTGAACGGGCCGCGTCCGGCCCATGCCGTTTACTAAGAAAAACGACGACGTTTTTTGCGCGGCCAAACCATACCCAAGCCCGGCTGAGCCATGGCCGGGCCGTGCCGACACCGAGCCGCTTCCGAGCCTCGGCCGTGGCTCGGCTGGGCTTGGGTCTTTTTTCTTAGAAAACCACGGCCCGTTCTATCCTTAAGGTGTCAAAACGAGGGCGCGCGGCTTACAGATTCAGCTTCATCACGCTTAGAGAACATAGGTAGTATATTTGCGCCGTGTTTGGCTCAGAGGCCTTAGTTTGCATATTGGAATACAAGCAAAGAGTTGAATTTCCAAAGAAGAAAGTATAGTTGAAATTATTAAAACTGAGCTGATCTACTTATCTTCAAAACAATACTATTCAAGTTAAACAATACGATTGTGTGGTCGGACGCGTGCCTTTTTTACAAGGTTTGCGCCACATAAAATGTTCATTGAATAATGAACTCTATTGTCTTATTCAATAGATTCAAAATATTCACTCGATAATTATTTGTACAAGTACCCTTTATTTTTTATTAATTTTTTACTTAAGTAATAGTTTAGTGTCTTAGTGCGCTCATAACAATTTTTGTTTTTAATTATGTGTTTATCTCATGTAAGTGAATTGTACAATTCTTTATGAGATTAAATGATCTTAAACCTTTTATTCAATGAACATTTCATGTGGCGCTAATTTTTTTCATTTCGTACTGCGCGGCTCCCACGCATCTCGCGCTAACCAATTCATCAACTTGACAATTGTCACCTGACAATGACAATTCACCATACATTGCTTGTTCTAGAAGTTAAGGTGGTCGTTAGGTAATTACTTGTGGTACCAGCAATGTACGGAGAATTGTCGTTGTCAGGGAACAATTGTCAAGTTGGTGAAATAGAGGCCGGAAGCATTTAGCACAGTAAATAATCTAAACTGATTACCGTCAACTCCGAAAGAGCGCGTTGCATGCGATAGAAAGGGATGGCAACATTTAGGCACGTTCAGCGTACCTAAACAGGGAATTTGTTAATAGAGAACCTTCTGTACAGCAAGACCCAAGTAATAAGACGCGCGGATTAAACAATAATAGCTTTTCGGTCAACGAATTAAGCGCTTTGACGCGCGCCATATTACTTGGGTCTTGCTGTACGTAGTACTATTACTTTATTCAGTGCCAAAACATTGAAGCTTCATTTAGATTTCGAGCCTAGTGGATAGTGACACTGCCTATGGTCCTTGGTTCGAATCCAGGTATGGGCAAATATTTGTGTGGTGAGCATGAATATTTGTTTCTGAGTCTTGGATGTTTTTGATGTATTGAAGTATTTATATCCATTAAATATATCGTCCTCTAGTACCCATATCACAAGTCTTATTAAGCTTACTGGGGGCTAATCCGATTTGTGTAAGATTGTCCTCTAATAATTAGGTATATATTTATTTACCAATACCAGTTTCGACGTTTCAAAGTAACAAATGCCGCAAATGTAGTTTGTACGATATATTTCAACAAAGTAGTCGCTTGTTTTATTTGAGGGCACCAGTGTTTCAACTGTAAAATAAACAATAAAACCGTAACCGTTCAGTTCATCATTTACAATTAAGGAGTATTAGCTATACTCATACCCATACTCATTTATTAATAATATTATAGAAATATTACATGTCACATAATTATTCACAATTTAATATTATAATCAATTCAATTTTATAAATGTTTATACATATCATTCAATAATTATACCGGCTATAATTCAGCTTTTAGCTAAGTACAGCGAACATTATAAATACCTACCTACTGACGAGTGAATGAGCTATATCATTGCAAAAGTTGAAAAAGGAAAACATACCGTCACAAAAGCACATTTTGATGGATATGTCACCGTAAAATTGTGAACGTCGTCTAATCGAACGCGTTAGGTTAAAAACCAACCTAACCGACAATATTCTTACAATTTTCTAGTGCCAACATGAACAGATTTCTTGGTATCGCTAATTCTATATAATGAACATTTCCCTGACGAGAACTACGTCATCCCATCCGATTGCGTATGCGGAGTTTGCGGAGAGGGAACGATACGGAGGAAACAATTTCAACACTTAATGACTCCCCACTAAGTTTAATAGATACTCTGGATTCGGTTTGATCACGCAACACCGCAGAACATAGGCGAAGGGTAAGACAATAGGCAAGTTCTATGAATTAAGGAGGACAGGTTCACCGTGCTGAATACAACTGATTTCAATAACTTTGCCCGCTCCGCGTCTATGCGTTGACTTTATAACGGGTAAACACGATAAATAAAATAGAAAATGAGCTGCGAAATATTGTAACTTAGGTATTCATTATGCAACTAATAATTCCAGATACTTAATTTAATATCATTTCAGTTCGTAAAAATTGAATTTTGAATTAGACACCAAACAGTAGAACTCGAAATTGCATGAGGTGTATATAATTTGATGAAATCTAGATGGGTTTATTCATTAAGAATTTCACGGAATTGACTCGGGTTCCGAACGGTGTACATTCCCTAATTGGTTAAATAATTGTGTCATATTTAAATGAGGTCCCTATTGAATACGCTACAGATGTGCTCGTAGAATAAAAACAAATTGTACATAATTTACGAAATTTAATAAAGGCTTCATGAATAATATTTTGTTTTCATGTCACGCTAATTAGTTTGATAATCTGTATTGTTAAATGTATTATTTTTGTAAGTTAAGGTGAAATGCGTCAAGGTGTGGAAAGAAAAACTAATCGTTAATCTATGTTACAAAATTTATTTACATACATCTAATTTAAATATCATCATGGTATCTAAAATTGTCGGAGAAAATAGGGGACAACGCCGGCTCGAAATTCAAGTTTTTGTAGGAGCCGCTCGGCAGAATGCAATTGTGAACCGGTTTGACAGTTCACAACTTGACGATTTGACGTTGATAGATTATAAACGTACGAAAAATATTGCGTTTAATTATGAAAGATTAAAATTTTTCGATAGTTTATAATAGCGCGAGTAAAATTATAAACTGGCGGTGTTCACAATCTGACGTTCAAAAAATGTATATACTTAGTTTAAAAAGGTACACCATAGAAAAAAATACAGAGATTAGAACGTGTTTCATCTCTAAGCGGTTCATTATTCTTCAGTATTCAAAGACTAAATTTAGTAAATGATCACCAAATCTTAGCGAGCAAATTAATATTACACAATATTTCTACCTTAATAACCCACTATGATTGATAATTAAAATGTATGCATTACCAAAAAAAGTTTAATGATGCCAAATTTACAAGTCCTACCAAAACCCGAATCAGCGCACCCCACTTCCACGTGGTCTTGGAGTAGGACACTCCTAGCGTGTGTAATATAAAAGCCCGCAGAGCTAAAAGTGGTAGGTCGAGTGCGCACGTGAAATGAAGGGCCGACGAAGCGAGTTTTGGGCGGGAGCCCGTGCGGAGGGCCGGCGACTCAGTCTCAGACCCGAAAGCGGGGCTCCGTCGACTTAAGGAAATTATTTACTGTGTTTAGGAAAAATTAAGATTTACATAGCGAACTAGGATAACGAAATTTTAATTTTTGCTTGATATTTTAAATTAAAATTTTGTTAAATTACTGGTGGTCATAAAATAATTTCGGGTTAAAAATTATTAGTTTGGAGTCATGTGTTTTAAAAGGATACCAAGATGTTATAATTTAACATAAAAATTGAGATTCAAATTTGGCCCTCATTAACAATATATGGGTTAGCAATGATTTTTATTGCGATAGCATTTTCTTTAATAGGATAGTAAGATGTTAATTTGGGTTATTATTTCACATTAAAATGGAGATTAAATTTCGGTGAACATTTACTATTTTCGGCAGTAAAAAGTGTTTTTTTGGCGTTTTATTTTACTATATCTGGTGATCCGTTTAACATATAAGCCTATTATTTATCGTATGGCATTTACAAACTGGTACATAATATATGTAGACAATTTAAAATGTAAATTAAGAGTTAAAATTTACAATTTTGTAAATAAAATCCTATAAAGAGGGTCTTAAAACGCGAGTGTCGTGGTTTGCGATCTTGCGATACGAGCCTTGGCGAGCATCGCTATTAAAGACGCCACGAGCGTTTTAGGATCAAGTTATGTTAGGCCGTTGCATACCTACAATACTTTTTCTAAAACAAAATTTAAAATAATGGTATTTTTTTTGACTTTTCAGGCAATAAATTCTTCTAGTCTACTTCTTTTACTACTAACGCAAGTCACGCAATTTCTTCAGGAGTGCAGTAGTTATTTTCTTCTTCTAACACTTATAAAGTACCTAACGTACACTTTTTTCTTCACAAACACAAATAAATCTTAATAAGTAATAATAACTAACAATCATCTTTCGTCTTTTCATTTTGAACTGGAGTTATGGTGGCAAATCAGAAATATTATGTTCTTCTTGTTTTTGTTTATAATTTCCTTGCACTTGCCATCCGAACCAAATCAAATCCGGATCCAAACCGAATCCGATCTATTTAAAATGATACCAAGAATTGATAATATGATGTATATTCCGTGTACACAATCCATGTTTTTTTTAATAATTTATATCAATACGAATGTTTCATCTAGGCCAAGATAATTAGAATTCTTCGAAGAATTAATTCACATAAAGCTGGAAATCGTTTTAATACCTTCATTTGGCCCTAAATGCATGTAATCCGAGTTTGCACCATTCCAAGTGGTGCAACTTTTAGCAGCCCAATAACAGCGAAATCTTTGCTCTTTTTTCAGTTATTTGCATATAGCACAAAAACGGTACGTGGACGGAAAATGTATTCGAAACAATATTAAAGAGGGTCAAATTCTGCGTCGAATGAATATCTAAAACTTTAAATTTGGTTCAGTGGTATGGTCGAAATCGAAGGTCTAATAAGGTAGAGAACTGGAAAAAGGGGTCTAGCAGGCTAAGCTAGTGAGAGTGGCCCCCAACGAGGGATTTGATGATTCTTTCAGGGGGTGTACTGGCAGGTTCTAAAAACACTCCATGCTTAATATCAGTCCACGATCTTCTTTTGTTTTCGAGTAATTTAGGATAATATAAAAAAAAACAGATTGTCATTTAAAGTGTCATAATAGGTAAACTGTTAAAGATAGAGTAACCAAACAAAATGCTCATAAATAAAAATAGAATAGGCTATAAAGTGCATAATTATATTCAATCAACACCATGTCGTTAGACTTCCTTTAAAAAAACTTCTTTTAATTTTGTTTTATTATTTTTTGACACCTTTTGCGCAAGTACACCAACAAGAAAAATATCGTGACAAGCCACTAATGCCGACTACATATAAATATAAAAACATTTTGAAAAATATTCGTGAGAAATGTCAAAAAAAATACAATCGTCGAACAAGTAGATTCTAGCATATAATTAAAGTACCAGTGTATTGAAAAAACTAGTTTTTTGCCTATACCGGTGTCATTTTCTAGTTGTACTTTTATTAAAAATCTGACTGGAATTGAGTAAAAATTTCCAAGGAAAAGGAAAGTTAGATTCCGCTATAGGAAGCGAAAAGCGGAAGGTATTTTTGTAAGTCGGAGTTTGCACTCTTACGTCTTGCTTGTGAGAGAGTGCGGGGGGTGTGTGTTAGCGTGGACTCGCCCTTGGGGCCTTCGGAGTGTTCTTAGGACCTGCCAGTACACCCCCTGAAAGAATCATCAAATCCCTCGTCGGGGGCCACTCTCACTAGCTTAGCCTGCTAGACCCCCTTTTCCAGTTCTCTACTTACCTTATTAGACCTTTGATTTTGACCACACCACTGAACCAAATTTGAAGTTTTAGATATTTATTCGACGCAGAATTTGACCCTCTTTAATATTGTTTTGAATACAGTTTCCGTCCAACGTACCGTTTTGTGCTATATGCAAATAACTGAAAAAAGAGCAAAGATTTCTTGGTTATTGGACTCCCAAAAGTTTAGCACACCTCCTGGGATGGTGCAAACTCGGATTCCGGAAAACGGTTTCCAGCTTTATGGGAATTATTTCCTCAAAACGTCTTTTTTTGATCAAATTTTCTTGATCAAATAAAAACTTTTCATTTTAAAATCTTTGTTTGAGAAGTTGTTACCACTGCACATAAAGGACCGATTTCATTAAAAAGTTTTATGTTTTATATGGTGGTAAACAGTGTTGTTATGAAAAATATATAAACCTTAACAGCACGCTAAACAGTGCTTTTATGGGCCGGGCCATAGAGCAAGGAGTTTTCGACGATTTATTATCAGTGTAATGGCAGATAATGGTACAGGAGTAGAAAAACGTTTTTAACGAAACGTCATTTTAATTTCAGCTATAACTGGTGATAACCAGCGCAACTCCTTATTAAGCTAACGAGTTTATTATTAAATCCAAGCGCCTTAAAGTTTTATTAAGGACGTAAAGATTTTGCTTTTAGTATGCGGTTATGGCATGCTTACGCGCCAATTAAGTACAATGTTAGTTAAATAAAATACAATGTAGACTTGAGAGTTCAAGTCAAGACTAAATAAATTAAAGTAAGACTAAATTAAAAAAAAAATTGAAAATTTTCTCAACAGTTCGGAAAAAGGAACTTACATTGTAGCTCTATCACCACTGGATTTTTGTATGGGGTAATTTGAAGTCACAGTTGCATACTAATAAGCTCAAAAGCTGCTCAAAAGTGACCGCAAGTCACGAACCCCATGTGCTAATCTTATACATACATTAACTTATTGAGTAACCTACTTTATAATTCAATAACAAAATAAATAAATAAATTGAAAAAAAAAAAACGTTATATTCTCGTTCAACAATGAAGCTTCTTAGAATAAGAACATTAAACAGCACCTACTTATTCAATAAATCGGAATACAAACCAATTTCATATACGTTACGTAGTTAAAATTATCATGTAAGATCATTAAAACTTTCTCCATAACTTCAAATATTATAATTTTAAATTTAGTAAAAAGAAATAATGAAAGAGCACCAAAAGCGTAAAATTTGCATGTCGACCGATGCAACGCGTCAAAGTAAACGGCAAGACTCAGCATTTACAGCTTAAACTTAAATTTAATTAGAAAAGTTTCGCGCAATTAGCTGTAGCTCTCCGAACTAGCCAGGTAGGTAGGTATTTGTTAGTCTGATAAATTGGAATTGTTTAATTTGGTGGCTCCGCATTGTACGGAGCGCCGTTAATCTTTGTCGTTTGAATATTTTAATGAATTTTAGAAGGATTAATTCTTGAAACAAACCTGTGTTCGAATGATAACGAAATCGACTTCAGACGTGCTTTTGTTTGCCTTGTTTGGGCGCCAGTTTATTAAATAGCTGTACGGTGTACGTGATAACGGTTTGTTATTGGAAGATGTTTATTCAGCGTTTGCCGACGCCTTCAATTATAATAAATAAGGTTTAATTGAATTGAAGAAACTCCAAATCAATTTATTATCATATTAAGTACATACCTCTACTGAACATAATTATAAAGCTTTTAAAGAAAGGAAGTTCGTATCACACACAAACGTAGTTTTAGCTTGTCATTGTAACCTGACACGGTGCACATAATGAGATTATGAAGTAGGCCCCTACCTGCCTACCTGTGGGGTAGGGGGGGGGGGTACCTTATAAGGTCTTCTAGTATGAAAATGAAGTTTGATATTGTACAACTTTTTCGGTCTCTTTCATTCTAAAATATTCCTTTATAGTTTTTTTGCGTTTGAACGTTCTAGAACAATAAATTATAAATAATTAGATACAGCTACAATAATAAAGATTTAATTATTAACGAACAGTTGAATATTGCGTAATTTCCCTTGTTACGTTTTCTTCCATCTCTTTCACGCTTACATGTAGTAGTATGGGGGTCTGAATATAAATATGGCTGACGGTTCTGGACGGCTCATTTTCTGGCCAATCCACGCACCGTCTGTGCCGAGCAAAAGGGCCCTGTGTGGGCCCGGCTTGAAGTTAGTCCATTAAAAAAAAGGAAGGCTGATTTGCTCAGTGGTCGTGGCGCACCCAACATCTTCTGCTAGCATCACGCGATGATTCCTCGTGGAGTGGCAAAACAAAAGTCAACGTTTTTCATTAATTGGTGGTGATTTGTTGTATTAAATTGCATTTTTGTACGTGCAGATGGGTAAGCACATTAACCGCATGTAAAAACACGCAAATTGGTGCATCTCATCATTGCTAATAAACCTGCACGTTCTTTAGCGGAATATCGAAATTCCGCAAAGTAACGTAACGCCTGATTCAATCAATATTCTTACGACTGTAGATAGGTATCATCAGTTGCCAAATGAATGTAAGTTAAAGTTACTTAAAAAACATAATTAAAGATGCATTCGATATACAGGGTGTGGCCCGTAATAGGAGCAAAAATTAAACGGTACATTATTAAGCTTGTGAACAATTATTTCCACATGGTTAAACTTGAAAAAAAATAAAAAATATATATTTTTTTTCAATCTAAGTTTCATTGTATTTTTTTACTTTTCTGGAGTGCTATCAGTAACTTTTTATTTCAAATAAACAAAAAAAAACTGCAAATGCTCTAAGGAAGCGTCCTTTTGAATATTTGCTCCTATTACAGGCCACACCCTGTAGAATAGCGAACTATTAGCTCAAGCCATTTCTTGAGAACCATTTCGCTTTCCTGAGAATAAAAATTCTAGATAGGGGTTACTATCAAAGTGCTAAGGATAATAATAAAAAGTCACGACTCCCACACTATCTAGTCTTGAGAGCTCTCGAGTCTCTCGACATAACGCCCGTGTTAAACTGTTTTATGTAATGAATACCTAGTTTTTCTAAAAGGCCTGAAGGACATAGTTCAAAGAAAACCGCTTTCTTGTGTCAGTGGCGTTATAAACGACGAGGTAATAGTAGCATTTAAAAAAAAAGTATTTTAATTGAAAATCCATACTAGTTAACAAGGTATAAAGTTTGCGTACTCGTATTACATTTGCTGGCTTGCTAGTTTTTCTAAGTGAGCATGGAAACTGGAAAGACTAGCGCAAATATAGTGAATTTAAAATATAGGATGAAAATTGGCATCGTCATAGATATTTGCAATAAACGAACATGCAACCGAGACCACGCGAACGCGACGCAGTCAGCTCTGACTACATGTCATTTCTTCACTATGCGCACCACCGGTCAGTCAACCGAAATCAGGGTCCCTTTTTCAACAACGTACTTCGCTTTCAGGAGAAATCTGTTATGTTATTAGATTTTTATGCATACTAATTACCGCAGTGTATAATATGGAGGACTCCAAGACGCTACCCAAGTGCGTTGGCGACCGCCACGAAGAGCATCACCTTTTTTGTATCAAGCAATAACATCTGCTTACGTGACGTAGTGGAACGAATCAAATTACAATAATAAAAATTCTCAATAATGTGTTTTTTTATTTTTTTAAAACTCTTAATCAATAAAGCCATTGAATTTTGACTGTCCTCCCTTTGACATTTTGTGTTCGTTAGAAAGTTTGAAAGGGACAAATCACATTTTATTTAACAGAAGCATTTTATGTTTTATGAATAAGAAGGTAAGTCTTCAAGGTAACGATAAAAGATGTCGGTTCACGCCTCTCTAATGCATCGTAAAAAGCAACTGATTGTAAGATTCGCTAGCCGAGTAATTGGTTCGGATAACTCAGTGGGTACTTAGTAACTGCTGATCGAATGCCGCAAGGTCGCAAATTCGAATCTTGCTCGGAGCAACAATTTGTTCCTTTTAATTTGAGCACACCTTTAGTCATCTGTACCGGATCTACACGGATTTTGCATTACGCCGGTATCAAACGTTGCCGAAGAGGTCGTTTCAAAAGTTACGTGTTTGCTGGCGTTGAACTATTCGTATACAAGTTACTTATTCAACAAGAGAATTCGCCTGTGACGTCATTAGCTTTGCGGCGTCACCGTCCAAACACGTGCAATTTAACCACCATTCGTCGCATGTGCCTGCTACCCGCGTAATTAGGACAGCAGCTTTACTTAACTCCAATTGAAGTGTCAGCCGCTTGTCTGAACCATTAATGGTGTCAACACCTGCTGGATTGGATGAATCATGTCCGTTTAGGACGGTAAATAACAGCAGGGTGACCAATGGGATTTCTTAGACGCTATGTCCTTGTTGTTCTTTGTGTTGCTGTGTGTCTGTGTTTCTTTATTCGGATCAATAATTTAATTAACTATTCATAATGCATCCAAAATACTCCTTTAACTATTTAACGTGAGGCAACGAACGCGCACGGCGTGCCTGTCGCTATAATTTTCGCTCATTAACAATCGACTTTTTGTACTAGTATAAGTAAGGTAGTTTAGTAACATAATCTGCCCTATACGTATTATGAATGTAAAAGTGTGTCTGTCTCTGTGTCTGTCTGTTACCTCTTTAATTACTTAAACCACTAAATGAATTTAGATAAAATTTGCTAAAAAGATAGTTTGAGTCCCGGGAAAGGACATAGGATAGTTTTTATCGCGGAAATCATCCCTTAATGGGAAATGGGGTCGTTAATTTGTACGGAGGTACCTACGATATAAACGAGTTCCACGCGGACGGAGCCGCGGGTAGAAGCTAGTTACTAACTTATATTTTCTGCACCGCTCAGGCACGTATCGGTAGTTAGTAAGTACCTGCATGTATTTTTTACAATGATTTTACATTTAAGGCTCGGCCATCGAATACGAGGCAAAATATTGTAAGGTCTTACCTCGTTGTTGCCGTGCATTCGTGCGTCGCGGAACCGGGGCATCCTTTTTTTGCACGAGACGGTATTTTATTTTTGCACGACACGGTATCTTGTTCTAGCACGACACGGCATCTTATTTTTGCACGACACGGCAAAGTGCCCTTTCTAAGGGCGCCGCGCCGCGCCATTTCACGTTAACGACGCCGTGCCGTATAGTAACAATAACAGTATCTACATTAGATCCCACCAAAAACATTACATGGAAAGTGATTGCCAAGACTCCCTAAGCTCATATAGCTTTCAGAGTTACAAAGATATAATTAAATTGTCACTTCGAATATTTGCAATTTTTCAGCAACACGCTGACAATAATATTTAGTCAGATTTCGCCCCAACTGGTATACTTAATATAAAACTTTAATTTTACGTTTTTATATGGTACTTATCTAATCTAACTGGTTTGGATAATATCAGTTAAAAAAAAATCTCGGGATATGATGTCAACAGTAGACTTGTAAAAATATAAAGTTTAATTGCATACCTCTTATACTTTAGATTTTATTGATATCAAACAACGCCGATTTCACTGACTCATTCACTCACTCACTCACGTTGATCATCAAAGTCTCTAGGGTACTTCCTGAAGTCCTAGAAAGCTGAAATTTGGTATGTAAGCTAGTATTAGTACACAACCAACAACAAAATCTAAAAATTTAAACTTTTACCCCCCCAACCCCTTTAACAAGGGGTTGGAATTTTGTATAAGACTCCCGCAAATATTGATAAAGGGACTCCTTGTTATAAATAATAAAATACGTATTTCAGGATTTTCACCCCCCACCACCACCACCATTTAAATTAGGGAATGGAAGTTTGTATGTGTTTACCCTTACACTTCTTTAGAAATTACCTTACAAAAAGGAATGAGATCCCACCAAAAACATTAGGTACATGTACAGTGAATGCCAAGACTCCCTAGCTCATATACAGCGTGGAAATCCAATACGAGCAAAGAATTAAACCATTTCAACATAATATATATATATTTATATATATATGTATATATATATATATTAATTCTGATAAAACACACTCACATTTTTAAATAACAGCAATTGTTATAGGTATCCAATAAAGCAAAGAAATAGAGTTTAATACTTGTTCATAATGTTATTTTGTTCCTATAAATATATACATTTTTGAATTTTGCATAGAACTTGGTACTCATTTAGATCTCCATTCTTTTTGCTGCGAAGCCCACAGCCAAGCATAATTTTTGGCTCTCCTTTTTTACATTTATGTTTTTGGTGGGATATCATTACTTTTTGTAAAGAAAACTAGGCTGATTGGCTGGAGCGACGGTGGACCGACCGCGTCGCTACAACATACGTTTGCTGCTGTCAAATGACGTCAATATAGCGTTTTCTCACTGGAACTAGAACTGAGTGAGACAACGTTAAACGCGTGACAGTTGACAGCGGCAAACTTATAGCGAACGGGTTGTATAAAGTATTTATTTATTCATTGAGTCTCATGTATGTAGTTTAGGCACGAAGATCGTTTGTGGTCATAGTATGACAATCATTTAATTCATCGTTGAGAAAGAAGCAGGATGAACATAAATGTAATTAATAAAACAATAAATAACTAAATCGGTATTCGTAAGCGGTGCCTAAGTTTATGTGTTGCTCGGGAGCGCTTTTATGTAGATTTACTTCTGTTCTGTTTATAATTATGTGGTGCCGCGCGCCGCCGACGACACACCGTTGGCCGGTTGTTTAGCGCGTACTACAAGTTTTTTGTATGGGGACACCACTTATTTTTGACTTAACTTTATTTTTATATTTCTGTTATATAGCAAATATAATCATAAATATTATTATATTGTATATATCATAAAACAACAATTAAAAAAAAAATTGTATGGGGACCCCCCCTATTTTATAACTTTCTTTTATTTATAAAAATGTCATCCTCCTAGGTCATCTTTAAGTAGGTTAGATTTAGCGTATATGTCAGTCAGTTAGTGCTAAAATTTACGACTTTTTGACCTTCATATCTTTATAACCGTTTGAGCTAGCTTCATGAAATTTGAGCTTCTAGATGTCCTTATAGATATAATTAAACACACGTAGTTTTATGTGTTTATGTCAAAGATGTTTTGAGTTATAGAAGGGTCAAAAGTGGCACCAAGTGGTTCGTGTAATATTACACTCGGCGCTGGCTAGCCAGTTCCTTTGCTTGAACTTGACTTGACACGCTGCCACGTGTCTAGATCTGGCCCCGTATCATGGATTATCACGCGACAAGTGACTGGATAAGCGCGTCGTCTCGTTCTATCGAACGGTGTCAGCCAGGGACGGAAGCTCTATCCTGTCACTTATCGTGTGATACATCCATGCTACGGGGCCAGATCATAAGTAGCACCAAGCTTCCTATACCAGACGGCGTAACTCTTCCATTACCAGCCACGCTCTAATAATCCTATAATATCTTGGCTAAAAAGTATAGCTTTGTTGGGCACACCCTAGTCGCCGCATATACTCTCGCGCCGAATTAATTTATGATGATATTAATAAGCGACGGGTCTATAGGTACTTTTTAGACAAGATATAGAATTTTTAGAGCGTGGCTGGTCGTGGTAGAGTTACGCCGTCTGGTGTAGAAAGCTAGGCGCTACTTATGATCTGGCCCCGTAGCATGGATGTATCACACGATAAGTGACAGGATAGAGCTTCCGTCCCTGGCTGACACCGTTCGATAGAACGAGACGACGCGCTTATCCAGTCACTTGTCGCGTGATAATCCATGATACGGGGCCAGATCTAGACACGTGGCAGCGTGTCAAGTCAAGTTCAAGCAAAGGAACTGGCTAGCCAGCGCCGAGTGTAATATTACACGAACCACTTGGTGCCACTTTTGACCCTTCTATAACTCAAAACATCTTTGACATAAACACATAAAACTACGTGTGTTTAATTATATCTATAAGGACATCTAGAAGCTCAAATTTCATGAAGCTAGCTCAAACGGTTATAAAGATATGAAGGTCAAAAAGTCGTAAATTTTAGCACTAACTGACTGACATATACGCTAAATCTAACCTACTTAAAGATGACCTAGGAGGATGACATTTTTATAAATAAAAGAAAGTTATAAAATAGGGGGGTCCCCATACAATTTTTTTTTTAATTGTTGTTTTATGATATATACAATATAATAATATTTATGATTATATTTGCTATATAACAGAAATATAAAAATAAAGTTAAGTCAAAAATAAGTGGTGTCCCCATACAAAAAACTTGTAGTACGCGCTAAACAACCGGCCAACGGTGTGTCGTCGGCGGCGCGCGGCACCACATAATTATAAACAGAACAGAAGTAAATCTACATAAAAGCGCTCCCGAGCAACACATAAACTTAGGCACCGCTTACGAATACCGATTTAGTTATTTATTGTTTTATTAATTACATTTATGTTCATCCTGCTTCTTTCTCAACGATGAATTAAATGATTGTCATACTATGACCACAAACGATCTTCGTGCCTAAACTACATACATGAGACTCAATGAATAAATAAATACTTTATACAACCCGTTCGCTATAAGTTTGCCGCTGTCAACTGTCACGCGTTTAACGTTGTCTCACTCAGTTCTAGTTCCAGTGAGAAAACGCTATATTGACGTCATTTGACAGCAGCAAACGTATGTTGTAGCGACGCGGTCGGTCCACCGTCGCTCCAGCCAATCAGCCTAGTTTTCTTTACAAAAAGTAATGATATCCCACCAAAAACATAAATGTAAAAAAGGAGAGCCAAAAATTATGCTTGGCTGTGGGCTTCGCAGCAAAAAGAATGGAGATCTAAATGAGTACCAAGTTCTATGCAAAATTCAAAAATGTATATATTTATAGGAACAAAATAACATTATGAACAAGTATTAAACTCTATTTCTTTGCTTTATTGGATACCTATAACAATTGCTGTTATTTAAAAATGTGAGTGTGTTTTATCAGAATTAATATATATATATATACATATATATATAAATATATATATATTATGTTGAAATGGTTTAATTCTTTGCTCGTATTGGATTTCCACGCTGTATATGAGCTAGGGAGTCTTGGCATTCACTGTACATGTACCTAATGTTTTTGGTGGGATCTCATTCCTTTTTGTAAGGTAATTTCTAAAGAAGTGTAAGGGTAAACACATACAAACTTCCATTCCCTAATTTAAATGGTGGTGGTGGTGGGGGGTGAAAATCCTGAAATACGTATTTTATTATTTATAACAAGGAGTCCCTTTATCAATATTTGCGGGAGTCTTATACAAAATTCCAACCCCTTGTTAAAGGGGTTGGGGGGGTAAAAGTTTAAATTTTTAGATTTTGTTGTTGGTTGTGTACTAATACTAGCTTACATACCAAATTTCAGCTTTCTAGGACTTCAGGAAGTACCCTAGAGACTTTGATGATCAACGTGAGTGAGTGAGTGAATGAGTCAGTGAAATCGGCGTTGTTTGATATCAATAAAATCTAAAGTATAAGAGGTATGCAATTAAACTTTATATTTTTACAAGTCTACTGTTGACATCATATCCCGAGATTTTTTTTTAACTGATATTATCCAAACCAGTTAGATTAGATAAGTACCATATAAAAACGTAAAATTAAAGTTTTATATTAAGTATACCAGTTGGGGCGAAATCTGACTAAATATTATTGTCAGCGTGTTGCTGAAAAATTGCAAATATTCGAAGTGACAATTTAATTATTATTACAAGCTTTATATTAACTTGCACTGTTCGTATGTATGTAAATATGTAAGTATGTAAATATGTAAGTATGTAAGTTGTCCGTATACTCTCAGACAGTAAATCGGTACTACAAGCACTGAGCAGTGATAACATCACATCTAGCTTGATATACGAATGTCACCTAAACCTCACAGAGGTGTGCGCAGATAAAAACAAAGTTACAATACAATGGATCAAGGGGCACAGTGGCTCAAGAGGAAACGATGCAGCGGATGAACTGGCCAGGAAAGGCTCAGAAACAACGGCATACGGACCGGAGCCAATCTTGCCCCTGCCACAAAGCTACATATACCATCAACTGGACCAACACACCAAAGACTTACACCAAAGATACTGGGAGGAGATAGACACATGCAGACAGACCAAAGAGATTCTGTCGAAACGCGACCACAAACTCACAACCACACTACTAAGGACACATAGAAACCAACTGCGCAAGATAGTGGGTATAATAACAGGACACAACACCTTGAACAAACACCTCTATAACTTAGGTATCACAGACAGCCCCATGTGCAGAGCGTGCATGGAGGCAGAAGAAACGACTAAACATATACTACTGGACTGCAAGGAGGTAGAAGTATACAGAATTAAGCACCTAGGTTCTCCAAACACACTACGGGACGCAGTCAGCAACACCAAGGCACTCACCAACTTTTTAGACGAGCTGGGGTGGTTAGAGTAGCGCCACACCGCCGTTTCACGCAAAATAGGCACAATGGATGTCGACTTGCGGAAAACGCCTAGTATAACTAACTAACTAACTAAGTTGTCCGTCAAAATTTGCAATCCATTTTTCACTTCCCGTTATCCAATTGAGCATATGTATATCGTATGACAATGCAATATTATGATGACTTGGAGCTGATCTGATGCTGGAGCTGGAAGATGGCCATAGGAACTCCGCAATAAAACGACACAACCCCATCGAGTTTGGGCTCGTTAGAATCGTCTTAATGAGTACTTGATAATGGTATGCAGAAAAATTCATTCGGCAGTAAAAGCTTGTACCAAAAATGAAATTTTTGACAGAAACTTATTTACTGCAAGTGAAAACATGTATGATGTCTTAAATTATCAAAAGACTGTCTTTAGTCTTATATTATAATTTTGCACGTTGAGCGTCCCCAGTGTCCCCAGTGACCGTGATCACGGAAGGACAATAAATATCTACGATAAATCAAGGTATCAAATTGACAACATTTCATTTTTTCAAGTGGCCAATTTTATGATAAATTTCGCTAGAAAATGTTTTTTTAACCGGCACGTTTTTTTTATTTCGCCCTAAATTGTAATTTTCATTCAGAAATATCAAATTGAAAAGTAGCAAATGAAGACGTCAACATTACGGCTCTGTATGGCAGCTTGCACACCTTTCATATGACTTTCGTAGTATTGACGTCACACACGGCTTAATCACATTCATACAATTTCGCGATTTTCTTAAAAACGGGTGAGAAATGAAATTCCAAAAACTACTTTATTACGTTCAGGTAACATAATTACCGAAATGGTTTTCGAATTAGGCATCATTACATACTTAGTTTGTAATGTTGTCAATTGCTAGCGTCTCCATGACAATATCTGACCATTTGCTCTCTAGTTTAATACTAGAGAGCAAATGGTCACCGCAACGCTCGTGTTCCTAGCTTGGTTTTAATAAATACAATTTTCATTACATGTTGCATGTAGGATTAAGTGTGACGCCACGCAGAAGTAACTGTTCACTTTGGACCGACAACGACGTAAACTGATGGCTTTATGTTTGAGCTTTATTTCTGAACGACACAGCCTATTATTGTTTGCTTGTCTGCAAAGGAGGAATGTTGCCTAGTTTAAATGCAATCTTGTTCCTTATAAACTGTACTCAGCACTGCAGGCTCAGTGTCGGTGGTGTTGGATTTTGACACAGCTTAGTTGGTGAGGCTGTTATTTCAGTGTTAGTCTCGAATCAGCACATAAATGAGAATTATGCTGGAGCATTGTTGTGTGACAATGAATTTCGAATGATGTTGTATCTAAAATATTTACAACGCAGACAGGACTAAGAGTAGTAACTATCATTCATAGCTGATACTTCAATTAAATTTTTAGTAAAGCCTCGTTTAGCCTCTCCTTCTCGTCTTAGCGATATCCTCGAGCAGTTAAGTATTAGTACTAGTTTGACTAGTTTTTGCGGAAAATTCCGACAGCCTAGTCCAATTATTATAAATATTTATTTATTTATTAATACATGGAAAACTAACAGCGCAACATACACAATAGTAAAACCATATAGCCAATTACAGGTTCAAACTTATCGAAACCTAAAACAACCGTCACAATTTGTTTATAAGTTCGTCTAAATCGGTTCCATAATTTCCAATTTAATCAAAAACAGTCAGAATATTGATATTTTCTGATAAGAGGCTACCGAGAACAAGCTTTAGCGAGCCAATACATGAAACTTGTAAGACGATTGAATGACACGTCGTGTCACTGTTTCAAATGAAAAATACGCAACTGACATATCTATCGTGTTGATAAAAACTTAAACGATTCTCACACATTATTATTGAACATTACTTCGATCAACTATAGTTGACACCCGTACTGCGCAGCGGTGTTGCCTTACTGGCAACTCAGGTTGACACCCGTAGGTAAAGGGTTTATTAACGGGACTTAAATCGCGTATCATAAAACAAGCAAGTGAGAAAAATTTGAATTCTGCTTCAGCAATTCGTCTCGCGTCCATCTATAATGTTGTGACAGTATCCGAAACGTCGATAAACCTCAAACCCTTCATGATGCGTTCAAGAACCGCACATTATGGCCACCATAAAAATAGACTGTTTTGTTAGACCAAATTTCTTATCTGTGAAAATGTTATTATTGCTAAATAATAACATCGATTTCGATAATATTATTTCATTCAAATTTCGAACATCTCTGAAATCAAAGAAATTTGATTTGACCTCTATTCTCATATCAGTCGAGATGACGTTTAGTTCGAAATGAATTGTCAATTTGCATACAAATTTGACAAATGTCGCACGTAAGTAAGATATCGAACGATATGACAGTTGGATCCGACTCTAGTTTGTCTCTGAATTAAGAAAAAAACTATGACAGCTGCCAGAAAACAACGCAGCGATGCCGGTCAACATGCGGCTCCTGAATGCATCGTGGAGGCTTATGATATGTGGATAGATAAAGTAGTGTATGTAACTGTACATAATTAGGCATTAAGACACTCGTGTTTAGTGCCCTTCATTATGTACAGTCACATAAACTACTGTTATACAATAGCGTATTGCAAGACCAATGTATAACGCGATACAATAATATGATACTTGAACAAATATTATTTTTCTAATGCACAATGCAACTGATCAAGCAGAAGGAAGAAAAACACTAACACTTACGCTACTTACTTAAGTACTTGGTATATGAAATAAAACCTTTTGATTTCAATCTATTCTTTATATTTAAGAAGAATAATGAAAAATACTCAAGTAATAAGATTAGGTCATTATACGCAAAATAAGGCGTTTGACACATTTGGCAATGATATTACTCGATATCTATAGTAACATTTAAACAATCTAAATAAAATCTAATCATGGTCATGGTCATTTAGCTATTTTGTCTCAATAAATGAAGTTTAATTTCAATCAGAATAACACACTTCCCTATTTTTCCCCTGGGTGCCCTAAGAGTCAATTCTAGGAATACGGTTGAAGTGTGTTACGGGCGATGAGCTATCAACTGATCAATGCAATATCACTTTTTTTTCATCTTTAAAAAATTATAGAAGTGGAGCTTAAAACCGAATTCTATGTGCCCTGTCCTTTTGAATGCCCACTCTACTGTTTTAGCGTAATTGGTGTACGTTACGTACGAGTATGTGAATTGGAATCTTAATTTAATATAACATTCAATGTTTAACTAAAGAGTGATTCATGAAATGACAGTTTATACTCATCTCTGCCTTGTATAGTTTTTTAAGTAAAGTTTGCTTTTATTAACGTTTTAACTTAATGGTATATATGTTACCGTCAGATTATCAATACCGTCAGTTTATAATCTTACTCGCGATATTATAAAGTGTCGAACAATTGTGAACTGTCAAAACCGCTCCAAAAACGGACTCGATCATTTATTGCAACAAGTATCCACATCCATTAGAATTTGCGAAATGAGCCGGTCAAATCCCGGTAGGGCCAATGTATGCAAATTAGTTGACAAGTTCCGATTCCCCGGGGCGTAGTGAACAGTCGCACAGCACACAGACTAGGTATTCGTACTATCCAAGGAGTGAGCACTAGCTCTGATAACCGGAGTGAAATTCAAATTGATTAAGTGACAGTTTGGGGCATGGCAACTGTTACAAACAAAATGTGTTCCAGTCATGGCCTGGAAATCCCCTTTCATGGCTTTCTCTTTCAAAAACATTTCATAAACAGTGGTAAAATGTGTGCCCCCCGCACACATTTTACCACTTTGGAAGTGTCTCTCGCGCAAACTATTCAGTTTAGACAAAAATAATGTTAAAAACCTCAATATCATTTTTAAAGACCTATTCATAGATACCCCACACGTATGGGTTTGATGAAAAAATTTTTTTTGAGTTTCAGTTCTGAGTATGGGGACCCCTAAAACTTAATGTTTTTTTTTCGATTTTTGTGTAAAAATCTTAATGCAGTTCACAGAATACATCTACTTACCAAGTTTCAGCAGTATAGCTCTTATAGTTTCGGAAAAAAAGTGGCTGTGACATACGGACGGACAGACAGACGGACGGACATGACGAATCTATAAGGGTTCAGTTTTTTGCCATTTGGCTACGAAACCCTAAAAATGATATACTAAAACCACCACCGTGAAATTCTCTACGTATTGGTGCAAACGGCATAAAAATCGGTTAAGTCGTTTTCGAGTTTATCAATAACATACCCACAGACGTACGCGGCCGGAGAATTTGTTTTATAATATGTATAGATAGATAGATATAGATGTATAGAAGAAGATATAGATATATTTACCAGCGTCGTGTCCGATGGCCTCCGTAGACTTCGACAATGATGATGAAATAAGTATTCTATATCAGCGTATTACGTTGTCATTTGTCTATCTAAGAAGCCATTTGTCACGTCAAAAAACACCGAAATTATCTGGATTGGTTGAAATAAATCGTTATAACGAATTAATTACAATCGAAACATTAATAAATTATTAACTAAAACCACCACCGTAAAATTCTCTACGTATTGGTGCAAACGGTATAAAAATCGGTTAAGTCATTTTCGAGTTTATCAATAATATTACCTGCAGACGTACGCGGCCGGCGACTTTGTTTTATAATATGTAGATATGGATGGCATCATGAGTGACAGTGTCTGTAAAATAATAATACCTGCAGACGTACGCGGCCGGCGACTTTGTTTTATAATATGTAGATATGGATGGCATCATGAGTGACAGTGTCTGTAAAATAATAATACCTGCAGACGTACGCGGCCGGCGACTTTGTTTTATAATATGTAGATATGGATGGCATCATGAGTGACAGTGTCTGTAAAATGTAAAACGACGAGATGAAGGCACAATTTGGGTAGCTGCTATACAATATATCTAGACGACTCGGCGCCGGTGGCTATTATTGTTTCTGTGCCTAAGGTACCGAAAAAGATATTTAATAGGTCGTCCATTTCCATAACGGTCTAGGAGCAGCCGAAAAAAAATACACGAAAAGTTGCGAGAAGGTAGCCTTAAGCAAAAGTGTTACCATTTCAGTGAGAACAACGGATTTTTCTACATCGTTATGAAACAACATGGCTCGGCTCACCTTTAAATATTTAAACATCTTTATTTATGCGGAAGTTTCAGCCCTTAACTTTTCCAAGGTAACGGAGGTTCGAGAACCATCGTCTTAAGCCGAGGGTGCATTTTAATTTTTTCCCACCTCGTTTCTTTCAGAATACGCAATATTTTTTAAACTTCTCCCAGCTTTATTGCGGTGTTAGTATAATCAGGTGCCATTATTTAGGATTGCATTGCGTTTCCCTCTATAATTTTGAAGAAAGTTTAATAATTTTTGTATAGAAATAAGTAATTTATTCGCTCGCAAACCAGTTCATGGATTTACTTTTGCGTAAATACAATAAGTAGTATCAAAGGAATTCTTTGTCCGTAACTGGGGCGCGATTCGGCGTTCAAAATGTGATATGTCCCAGCAAGTCATAGAGATATCCCAACCTGCATATCTCTGCCTTTCAAATTGACTTGATTTTGAATGGCATAGATGACATGTCGGGAACACCTCACAGTTTGTAAGTAAAACTGCAGTCCTGTTCTCTTTCACAATATTTTCTAGTAAAGCACCACAAACCTTAGGGGGACGTAGGCTCGTGGTCTTCTCTCCGTCTCACTGAGGTTCGGAAGCGCGGATAATTTGCGTTTAAATAAATAAAATAGTAATAGCTGAATACCCTCAAACATGACATTGCCGATTTTTAGAATAAATTTTAACATGTTTAGCTGTTGTGCATAATTTGTAAGGATTTTTTTTAAGTGTATCACCTATGTTCGTGATTTTTTTCTATGGAGCGAAAGTCAAAAACTCAGGATTTGAATAGCTGTTTTTCCTCGAGAAAGATCTCAAGAGTGCTAATTAAATTTAGGGCAGTCGTATTATAATCCAAACAAGAGCTACGATTTTTTTTAAATCCGTTTTCGGAGCTCACGTCGCCTTAAGGTCAAAAATCTCACAACCTCACGTATTAATGTGTTCTTGGCATGTTCTGCATATAAAATAATTAAACTTAACAACATCTGGTGAAAGCAAGTAGAGCGTAACTATGATTTTTCTTATCTTATCAGATTCAAGAAACTGCTCTCTAACATGCAAGTCATAATTTGAGTTTTGAAGTACGACCTAAATTAATTAGTCAATGTCTCGTCGAAAAACTTTAGTAGAAACTGTCTGCAGCCAGAGCTGTTATATTTTATTCAGAAAGTTCCTAAAGCCTTACTAACGAATAAAACGAATTTTCTATTTAAGTAGCACCTTTCACCAAGAAATTCAAAATTAAATATTGATTAAACCTTCCATTTAATAGAAGGCGGGCCGCAGCACAAGAAACAAAAAAAACCAGCCAAGTGCGAGTCGGACTCGCGCACGAAGGGTTCCGTACTATTATCAATAAAAATATTTATTTTATTCTGTTTTTAGTAAGTATTTGTTGTTATAGCGGCAACAGAAATACATCATCTGTGAAATTTTCAACTGGAACTATCACGGTATCAGTGAGATACAGCCTGGTGACAGACGAACGGACAGCGAAGTCTTAGTAATAGGTCCCCGTTTTACTCTTTGAGAACGGAACCCTAAAAACTACGTTGTTACGTTTGATATCAGGTATAATTTTTTTTTGAACATTATGACAAAACAACATAAAACCCATTTAACTAAGTGTACTTTTGCAAGGAACGAAGGGTTCAAACAGCATATGAATTATAATTCATAATTCATTCTAGAGTTTTATCACATTTTAAAATAATAACGAGATTATTATCATCTAAAACCTAGTCAAATAAAAATGAGCCTTATGTTGTACATCACAAGACTATTTTGGAGTTAATCATAGATAAGCTGAAAAACCAGCTGAAACAGACTCGCTTTGACTTTTGTTCTTCTCCCACTCGGGGTGATCACGAGAAAATAAGAACGCATTATAGAAAAAGAAAAAGATTTAACAAACGAACAAGCCATCTTGAACTGAAAAAGTTCGTTTGGTCTATCTATACACTTATATACCCTACAAAACAAATACGATTTGATATTAGGTTGCCTGTGATTATTGATAGAATGTTAGTAGTCACTAGTGAGGTGATAATTATTTTAAATTAAGAATAGCAAGGAAGAGTGGAGACCGAGCTAAGCTCGGCGTTTTTGCTGTTTTCCGGGCTAAACGAGATTTCCCGGAAATGAAACCTATATCGATTTCTCGCACTGACTCGTGTTTGAAAACCTATTTACTAACAAACAAATATATATTATTATACATACGATCCTCCTGTAAAACGATCCCTTCGGCTGCCTACGAAACCAACGATACGTAACCAGAGGGCCTACCGTGAACGGTATTCGAAGTTTTCCCTCTCCGTCGCACTTACGTATGAACTGACAGAGAGGGAAAACTTCGCGGTAGGCCCTCAGTTACGTGTGAAGAATTATTTTTCTTGCTACGAAACTAGTAACGTACGAAGAATTCTTCTTCGTTATTGGAAACCTGTTACGATCGCAAAACACTAAACTCCACGCCAGTTGAAAACGAAAAAAATGTAAACAAATATGGCTGACTATCAATTGATCTCTCTGAATCTATGAAAAAACTTCAATTGGTAGTGATGGGACATGAAGAGTGTTATTTTGTTATCGATTCGATTTAGACACGGGACAACAAATGCAATTGATAGTCAGCCATATTTGTTTACATTTTTTTCATTTTCAACTGGCGTGGAGTTTAGGTAGGTTAGGTTCGTTAGGTAGCTTCAGATGCCCGAAGGGCAAACAGACCAGAGAAAAACCAACCAGTTGAAACTGGTTACGTAGCGTTGGTTCCGTAGGCGGCTGAAGGGAATACGATCACGTATAATACGATTTCCAGCGTGTTACGCCGGTCCCTGCAACTTGAAACTTAACACATACCTAGCACAATCAGTGGGTATTATAAAATATGATGAGATGTCGAGGGTAAGTATTTATGTCTGCCTGATTGCCAATTCGGCACATTTTCGGGGTTAGGATACTTTCGGAAACTCTGAAACTTGGCTTATTTTTTAACATTTTATGTATTTAGTGAGTTTGCTCCGTTGGCTTGAAATAAATTGGTAATATAGAAAATCCAACTGCGGGTCCTAGGATGTTTGTTCAATATGGTCACCCGTCTTAGAAAGGGACACACTAAGCTTAAGTAGGCACGTACTTCCATATTTTTTGGCTTGCGTTTTTTGACCCAGCAGGCTCTTTTTTGGTGACTGAATGATAACGTAGAGTACCTACTCCCATTACATTATGACAGATACGGTAAGATTCTGTAACTTGTACCAAAATTTGCCGCTGGGACAGAAATGGAGTTGGTAAGTAATTTACATAATATCGTCGGGTGACAAGCAAAACTCACTAAGTAACAATTACCTACTTCAATCAAAGGTCCTCGATATCGACTACGTACCGAGATACGAGGTTTTGAAAATCAGTGACAGTAAAGTTCTGGTAGTGACTATTGCTTGTCACCCGACGAATTTTCGCTTTTTGTATTGCGAAGAAGGCCAGGACCTTTTTTTTTTTTTCTTGATGCAGAGGGAATGCCTTTACGCATCTCCCCGGACCCGGGGCAGGCCCAGGGGGTATGTGGGACTCGCCCTTATGAGGTAATACCCACTAAACCACTCTGCGGCGTCAACCCTCACTGCCGTTAAGTGGGGCATCATGGGATCGCTAGCATTCTACCACGATGCCCCCCGAAGACAGCCAGGACCTACTCGTATCACAGCAAGTTATAGAAATTAAATAAAAATTTGCCTTCTTCGAATTCAAGGGAAGTAAGTTTTATACTGTTAGATCCCAGTCTTACAGTATAAAATGAATATAGCCTAATTACTAATGTCTTCAAAAAAAATTGACACAATGATATACTTTGATTAAAATTAATAAATAAAATCATACACTAAAAACTTAAACTTACTTTAAACGTATGTATACTTGTCTTGACAGTTCTGTAAGTACAGAAAATTTTGAATATTGTCTGTACCTACTGGAAAGTTAAACGCAGATATCCGATTTAAAGTTAAAGGTCATCAACTCGATGACTTTCAAAAACCTTGGTAAGATTTCAGGCGTGCGGATAAAAGTGCGTTCAATATTTAGAAATTGTGGTTATTTATAAAAAAAACCGTATTTGTCTTCGCATAATCGTAATGTATAATGTTATTTATTACCTCTTAGTTATTTTTTCATTAATTATCAAAAATGTATATCTGCCACCGGACACTCTGTATTATTAAACGTAGGTACCTAACGTGAAAAAAATAATTAAAATATATATATTCATATCTTAACAATGACTTTATAATGCCAGTGATCTAAATAATTCCCAAACTGCACATAGAAACTTGGTTATGTTAGTTCATATGAATAAATTATCTCATGTGTGCCAAATTACTGAAACCTACTTGCAAGTTGTATTGCAATATTAATTTGGGTTGCTTTATGCCACTGGCAACCAAGAAATTGTACGTGCTAATAATTATTTTTCAAAACATTTGCTCGTAAAATCGCTCTTATTATGTTGCTTTTAAGCTCATAATCCTGCATATTAAATATGCTTGTTCTAAAACATTACTACTGTCGTGGTTTATGGTAAATTAACCCGATTGACCTGTAATGTCATAAATTGTGTCTATGTCTATCCAGGGGTTAGGAAGGAAGCTAAATCAAAGAACAAAAACTAAGCAGGCCTATTAACTATACACAACTTTTTTTAAAGAAATCTTTCAGAAAGAAATTCAAAAATATGTTATTTTAACCAAAACTATGAATATTTTTAGGTGTCTTAAAAATATTCTGGCTCATTTTGGCATGAAGACTTCTCAGTTCGCTTGTTAGGTCTAAGTTTCTAGGATTCCATTTCTTGTCTGTATCTAACTAACACATTGAACGACCTCAGACCAAAACTAACAAAGTTTTGGTGTTCCAGATGTCACAAACTACTAAATATCTAATTAGAAAAGTCTTGGTGTCTGTCTGTTAGCAATAAAATCACAAATTGACCGACTCTGTTAAAGTTAAGATTATTTTCTGTTAATAAAAATGTAAGGGGGACAGTAAATAAAGCTACTTAAAGGTATTTTTTGGTTCTGTTTTCATCTATTGTCAGTTTCACAGTCCATGAATACTGAGAAAATGTTTCTACCCGTTTCCCCAATATGGGTAGAACGGTGTATATAGGTTTTAAGATAATGAAATTGTGATATTGAAATAATTGGTTGATGGGCCAATCAACCTTTGGACCCACAGTATTTTGTCCGGTAACGCAAGATACAGAACTGTCATGTTTGTTAGAGAAACTGCTATTATAAACCAGGTACCCAATTGTGTATAACGATGGTTTACACCAGCAGGTACGATATGCCTCAGATTTTAATTGGATAAAACACAGGTTTGAAATAGATTGATTTGAAAGTTTGTAAAAAGTAACACAGGAGACAGAAAAAGTGTGGGTGAAAAAGTTGATTGACCCTGATACCCTATATCGCCAACTACATAAGAAACCCTTTAAATGTATCTTTGAAAACTTAATACTATCGGCGAATGCTAGCAAAGGATGGACGAATTCTAACATTCTTCAACAAACTCTTAGTTTGGAGTGAAACTATCCGGGTAATCCACAACGTTCTGTTACGTCGAGTGGTACTTCAGTGTGCCTTTCTTTTCCCATGTGCTTCTCTGAAACCAAGTTTGCTCAAGACTTGGATAGTTGAATGGGAATGCAAACATTTTCGTAACAAATGTCAGTCTGGTAATACCTGTGCCACAATTCCATTGATATTCATCACAGGAGGACATCCTTAGGATATCACTTTTGTTCCATGTCTCTGTCATTCTGATTTTGAAAAATTAAAGTTTCGGGCTAATGTCATGATTTGAACATTAAATTGTGATGAATGTAAAAAAAACTTGCCAAGTGCGAGTTGGACTCGCACACGAAGGGTTCCGTACCATAATCTATAAAAACGGCTAAAAAATCACGTTTGTCGATCACGCCCCCCTTAAAAAAATATTTTATTTTGTTATTAATATTTGTTGTTATAGCGGCAACAGAAATACATAGGTAATATGTGAAAATTTCAACTCTAGCTATCACGGTTCTTGAAATACAGCCTGGTGACAGACAGACGGACGGACGGACGGAGGACAGCGAAGTCTTAGTAATAGGGTCCCGTTTTACTCTTAAAGTACGGAACCCTAAAAATTAATAAAGTTAATGTTTGTGAAATGTACCTACGTCGTAAAAGTAAAGCTAACTAATATCCGAAACTAAACACTCCATTAAAAAAAAAACGCACTAACTCCGATTATGAAATCAGATGATTACCTAGTTCTGAAGATTAGCCATTACATGCATAAAAAAATACGAAGTTTACCTTGACCTCTTTCTAATAACAGTAGAAATTAAAATAAATAGGTTATGTCGAACTGAGGTCTTCGTGTTATTTTATACTAGTGACTCTGTGAGCAGCGATGTTATACGGAACGCACTAATGCGCATCACCTCACCCGTGGCGTCTAACGAAACTAGACCTCCACCTAATCATAGCTAATACGAATCGCGACGTCAAAATATATTTGTGGTTGAGCGTTGAGGCGAGCCTTAAAACAAGTTACAGAATAGAGGGGCTGTAGACGCGTGAGCCTATCTTTTTTTTAACGAGCATCGGGACATCCCGACAAACGAAATAATTTTGGCCCGAGTTGAAACTGAGAACTTCGCTTGCTTTGCTACGCACACTCGTTCAATTAAAGAAAGTGGGTGACATATAATATTTTCCTTAATGATTGATACACATTAGTTCAATAATTGCCATAAATATCAAAGATTTTCTCGAAGCCATTCAGGCCATTTTCAACATCCTGTAATTTTGTGCTGGCTAAGCTAGAACCCTTGTAATCCTATACAAATGCATGCGATTACAAAGTTACTTTTGCAGTTTATCTTGCAAAACTATACTTTATTTGCGGTTGGTAAAATAACATTCCATACAAAGTCTACAAAAAGAAATGAGATCCCATAAAAAACATTCCATCCAAAAAATAGGCCAAGTCTCGAAACTCTTCCCCAGTAAAAAGTAGTAAGATATTTCGTAGATTAGAGCCAAGTCAGGCATTCTTATTAATCTTTATTTGCTTGCTAAATAAAATTTTGTGACTTGGCATTTACACTTACCTAGTTTTAGGTACCTATGCAAAAATTAGTAAATGCAGTGAAGTTGTGTAATTCCCAAGTTTGCAGAATTTTATTTAGCAAGCAAATAAAGATTAACAAGAATGCCTGACTTGGCTCTACGAAATATCTCACCACTTTTTATTGTGGAAGAGTTTCGAGACTTGGCCTATTTTTTACATGGAATGTTTTTTTTATAAGATTGCTCTTTATTTGGCAGGGTACATTATGAAAATGCCGATTGCCATCGACTTAGTATCGTTAAAAATAATTTAAAATTCTAAATTAACGGCGAACAGTAATATCAATCCTAAATTTACATTAAAGCAGCTTGAATAGCTCGATACGTTATTCAAACCGACTGCATGCTGCCAAAACTTTCTAAAAGCTGAAATTATGCAACCAATCTCACATCCTGTGGGATGAGTTTGTACACAGTCGGGATTAACTCAGGAACGAACATGGCGCCTAAAAATAATCTATATTCTATATCAAGGAATTCGTTTTATTCGAAAAACAATAATACTATTTACGCGAGTACCGTTGTACAATTAATACGCCACGCCTACTTTGTCATCAGGGAGATCTTTGCTCAAAAATCAAATTTTAAACAAATCTGTTCATGAACGTTAACACCATGCATTTATATAGCTTTACAACTTTTAGTTAAATCCAGATTAGATTTATGACTTGGCTTGACTTGGCTTGACTTGTCAATTTGGTTCTTTTCCTTTTTTATATGTTTGAAATAAATAATTTTTTATGACTTTACTTGGGTCATACTATGTCTTTAACTTCAGCTGGGAGCTTGCAGTAGCAATTGTGGAATGTTAGGTGTGTTAATTTTAATGTACAGTAGTCGACGAATTTGAATGTTTAACGTCATTCAAATAGAGTTGACATGTGCCAAACCTTCAATTTCCTCGACCATACATTACAAGAAATTAAATAGGAAACCCTTATTTCTATCGCTGGTAGTAAAGTATATACTGTAGGGTATTTCTGTTATAAATTGTGTGGATGGGCAATGTAATCTCGTAATGTCCCTGTAATGCCCGTGACTGTAAACATTGCCCACCTCCGAAAACCGCTTAAGGTTGTCATCTTCTGATAATTAAACGGAATGTGTAAGCTAACGGTGATTAAGTTTTTGAGTGAAACGTATCATACCTACTGAAGTTAATACATATTTATTACTAGCTGTTGCCCGCGACTTCGTCCGCGTAGAACTTTTTATCGTCTTAGAAAATGATTTCTCTCAATACAAAATTTGAACCCTCTTTTAGGGGATAATTAAAAAAATGTTGATGTTCATTTTCTAGTTTGTGAACAAACAGTCTAAAACCAAAGTTAAAAATCTCATACTTTAAAAATGCCTTGAAATACTCAAACTTTGAACCAATTTTAACACTCTTAGGGGATGAATTTGGAAAAACTCTGAAATCAGTTTTGTAGTCTTTTAACGTACAGAATAAGACCGAAGTTAAAAATCTCTTACTTACACTTTAAAATGTTATAGCTCGCCATTTAAAATTTGAACCCCCTTTTAAACCCCCTTAGAGGTTGAATTTTTCTAATCGCTGAAAGAACTTTTTTCGTAAACTTTTAAGTCCCTAGCTCAAAAAAAGTGTTGCCCATACAAAGCTTTCTTAACCCCCTTAGGGATGGAATTTTCTAAAACTCTGAAAGTACTTTATTATTAATTTTAATAAGTAACATTTTGAATAGTTTTAAATCTAGTAAAAAAAAAGTTTTTCCCACACAACACTGGCTACCCTTCTTAAGGATCTTAAGGATCCCCTTAGGGATGGAGTTTTCTAAAACGCTGAAAGTTCTTTTTTAGTATTCTAATAAGTAATCTTTTTGCAAAGTTTTAAGTCTAACTCAAAAAAAGTGTTGCCCATGCAAAGCTTGCTCTCCTTTTTAACCCTATTAGGGGTGGAATTTTCTAAAACGATTTGTGTTCTTTTTTTGTATTTTAATAAGTAATCTTTCTACAAAGTTTCAAGTCTCTAACTCAAAAACATAAACTTTCCCTGATAAATCTTTGCACCCCTTTTTATCCCCCTTAGGGATAGATTTTTTCAAAACGCTGAAAGTCTTTTTTTTTTGTATTTTTATAAGTAATCTTTCTACAAAGTTTTAAGTGTCTAGCTCAGAAAAAGTGTTCCCCATACAAACCTTACACCCCTTTTTAACCCCCTTAGGGAATGATTTTTGTAAAACGCCGAATGTAGTATTTTTCATGTTCTAATAAGTAATTTTTCGTCAAAATTTAAAGTCTCTATTAAAAAAAAATATGTTTTTCCCATACAAACTTTGCACCCTATTTTACCCCCTTAGGGGTGAAATTTTCCAAAACGCTGAAAGTACTTTCTTTGTATTTAAATAATCTTTCTACAAAGTTTTAGGACTCTAGCTAAAAAAAATAGTTTCCCACATACAAACTTTGCACCCGTATTTTAGCCCCCTATTTTTAGGGGTAGAATTTTCTAAAACGCTGAAAGTACTTAATTTGTAATCTGATGACTAATCTTTCTACAAAGTTTTAAGTCTCTATTTAAAAAAAATATTGTTTCCCCCATACAAAATTTGCACCCCTATTTTACCCCCTTAGGGGTAGATTTTTTTAAAACACTGAATCTAGGTACTTTATTTGTATTATAATGAATAATTTCTCTACAAAGTTTTAAGTCTCTATTTAAAAAAAAAGTATTTTTTCCCATACAAACTTTGCACTCTATTTTACCCCTTTAGGGGTAGAATTTTCTAAAACCCTGAAAGTTCTTTATTTGTATTCTAATGACTGATCTTTCTACAAAGTTTTAAGTCTCTATTTAAAAAAAAAATGTTTCCCCCATACAAACCTTGCACCCCTATTTTACCCCCGTAGGGGTGGAATTTTCCAAAACGCTGAAAGTGTTTCATTTGTATTCTAATAACTAATTTTTCTACAAAGTTTAAGTCTATAGCTCAAAAAAAAAGGTTCTCCCATACAAACATTGCACCCCCATTTTACGCCCTTAGGGGTAGAATTTTCAAAAATCCCTTTTTATCCCTAGCCCACGTTATAAAAGCAACATACTGTGCAAAAATAAACTCTCTAAGATTAGTAGTTTCGGCTGTGCGTTGATGAGTGAGTGAGTGAGTGATTGAGTGAATAAGTCAGTTAGGACATAGGCATTTATTATGTATAAATAGATAGAAGATAATGAAACTCCCATTCAGATATCTCAAAAAATTATGAAGCTACATCCGTTTTAATGTCGCTTGTTAGAGTGAGAAAACGATGAGGGACTGTGACGTCAATATACTCGAGCGTCATAGTAAAAAACAATCGTTTCATATGAAGGTGCGTTTTGCGGAAAAGGGACAGAACATACCCCCTCTTAAAACTTTGGACACTTATAACTTAATCATTACCTATATAACCTCTTGCTTTGTTTTTTTCTCCATTTGACTATATTTATTTTAAATTCTTTTTCGAGAAAATACATTATGATTATTTACCATATTTTCGATTCCTGAGCTATAACCACGAACTTCGGAATTCGAAAATATTCGGGTATCTCTATCTCTATCGCACTAACCATACTCGAGTGACAGGGATGCAAATATATGAACATTGAGTATCGGTTTTCGTGGTAGCGCCGCAGGTACTTTGGCTGAATAAGCCGAGCGCGTGCCATTGTCATTCAAAAAAAACAAAGACGTGTTAATTATATTGTTCAAATTTGTTGATTTCATTTATTGAAATTACGACATAAAACGACATTTGCGCATATAAGTTCTCATATCAGAATCGAATATTTTTTAATGGTTTATATTTTAGCATTTGTCTCGTAAAGGTCTATCGTAGACGGGATTTAAATTATTAATAAGTGAAAGGCAAAGCAATTCCGCCATTTTGACGAAAATTTGACGGTTCTTATAGCTGACAGTTGGAGCAGCGTTTGATTTCAATAAAAATAAATGAAAAATTAAATGAAGTTGTATATTTCGGAAAATTAATTAACTGTCGCAGTCGGATAAAAACTATCCTAAGTTGCAGCTAGAATAATAATGTACCTATATAAAATGTTTCATATTTTTCCGTTCATGGGATGCTGAGAACATTCGAACCGCGCAAATATTAGTTTCAAACTGGCTGATTCTTTTTTTAATTTAGAGATTTATTATAAGCGGAGATGTACTTTTTTGTTTCGATATGCTTTTATATATTGATGTAGCTCAAATACATTTAAAAAGGTTTTGACGACCGCTTTAGCCTAGTTGGTAGTGACCCTGCCTACGAAGCAAGAGGTTTGAATCCCGGTAAGGGCAACTATTTGTGTGATGTGAGCACAAATATTTGTTCCTGAGTCATGGATATTTTCTATGTATTTAAGTATCTATATCGTCGTCTATTACCCATAGTACAAGCTTTGCTTAGTTTGGGACTAGATAGATTTGCGTAAGATTGTCCGCAAAAAAAAAAAAAAAAAAGTTCCCCAATAATGTCAATTTTATACTTTTAAACTAAACTGAATTACAATTTGAGCCTGGGCTGGAACCGCTCGACGTTCGCCCGCCGCCGTTTCTGCTCCTCATCACAGCCGGCCGAGCGTGACCCCTTCTTCGGACCGCCGCCGACCAGCTAGGAGAGTACCGGACTACGGCGGTTAATCTAGACCCCTTTCTACCCACCATAGACCACCCACGACCCTTTCTTCTAATTTACGGGGACTTGTTGTCCCCAATAAATACATTTTTTTGATGATGACTTGGTAGTTGTGCTTATTTGCCACCTCACCTCCTTACCAAACGTCACATATGGAACGCCATGATTACCCAAAATCTTGGACTGGTTAAATGGAATAATACAGAGTGGTTACAACCCGGTTGCAAATATATTTTATCTTGAATACCGGGTATTCGATATTTATCCGGGTACTTCTGGTATTAGTCGTAATGTTAAACATTCATGGTTTATTTACATAACGGGATGTTTTATGTTAATCTAAAAATTTGGTAACATTTTCTTCACACTTTTAAAAAAAGGGACCTCCTAAACGTACCTTATGTATTTAACTAGCAAAGTCGTTAAGTCGTAACATAACGACTAGTACCCGTACTAGTATTCAAGAAAAAATTTTTTTTTGTACCCGGCTGTAAACACTTTATTATTTGTTCTCTTGCGAAGAATAGGTATTTTAGCTCACCTAATTCCGATCCTAATTCAGGAAGATCTAAATGTAACTTTTTGTATGAGTGAGACAGTGACATGCAACATTCAAAAAGTTACGTATTCACGCCTCTGATTTACAAAAACAGAAACATGGCCGGTATACGACACAATTCTAGAGAGGTAGGGCACAGCGGAATGTCATCTCGCTCGTATGTGGAGCAACCCAACTGGCGAAGTACCTCCACCTTACAGAAGACCGCAGCCATAATAGCACCACTGCTTTGTAGTGTTGCTATATTATTGCATGCCATGAAGTATGTGTTGTTGTGTTCCTGGTGGTGAGCCAGAGCTCCCTAGGGTGCACTGTGTTGGGAGAGAGGGACCTGCATGTCTCTATCTGCCAACACAGCGAATCATCAAGTAAATAAAGGTTCGGCGACGCGCTTGTGATTCTTCTGGAGTCACAAGTGTCCATAGGCGACGGTATCAGCTTAACATCAGGCAGGCCGTAAGCTTGTTTGCCACCGTCGTAGTATAAAAAAAAATGCGACACAATATGTAACGTGTCCCCGTCTTGTAGGTACTCGTACTCTGTCATTCTTATTTTAAAGGCAAGCGAATTAAGGGTGCCTCATTTTGAAAGTCAAATCCCTCCCATGACGTTGAAGATATCCCTACGAGTTGCTTGAAACATCACTGTTGTATATTGAATACCGGCCGGTTGGAGGTCGTTGTTGTTCTACGTCCGTAGGAATAACCCTAGAAACTCTACACGTGACCTGGTGCTAAAAGAACTCGGCAGCTGCACTGTTCCTGCTGAATCTCGCAGCGCAAATTGGAACCCTATCAACGAAATCGATACGAATTTATATGTACCAGTGTGTTACCGCCATACGATAAATAAATTATAATACTGGCCCAGCAGTAAGAGCCATACTTTTATAACCAACAAGTTTTTAAGTTATTGTTTTAGTGTAGAATTTCACTTACGGACTGTCTACTGTCTACTCGTATATGTAAACTTAAACTCGTCTGCTGCATCTGTAGCGTGCAATAAAACTCGCATGGTCAGTTTACTGCTCTTTGTAGAGTGCTGCTTGCTCGTAAAAGTCATATCTTTGGAGATAACTCCTGTCGCTTCAGTCTGTCTTGCTTATATAATTGAAATAATCATAAGTAGTAAGCCAGTGCGTCATGCCACCGAATTAGATCAGCCGGGTTGGCTTAGGTCAATGCAATTAGCTCTTAATTGGCTAAAAGGGGTCTATTAAACCAACTTTTACAAACGTCAAGTCATAATCTTTAATTCAGTTTTGAGTGCGCGTTATTAGAATAGTGACGTGAATTGTGATTTTAGAGAGTCAGTTTTATGTGAAATTATAACATAAATTAGTTTAGTGAAATGTTATGAACATTATCATCTAATTTTGGATTGTGGTACAGTATATATTTTTTATGACATGATATAAATAAAGTAAGATTTGTGCTTCGGTAACATCTAAACTCTATTTATGTTTTTTTTTTTTTTTTTTTTTATTTAAAGTTCCAAATAATTCATAATTATCGCAGAGTTTCATAATTAGGTGCTAAAGCCTTATTTGTGGAAGATCACACAACCTTTCTATTGAAAGGAGATTGAAAGGTCGCGTGGTATCATCAAAATCACTTACGCTCGCTCGCTAATTTAACGCTGGTCACTTAATTTCATTATGTCGCGTGGTTGTGGTGTTTGGCAAATATAGTAACGGTCGGCCTCACAAGGCTCTAGAGACCTTTGTACCATGTCGTTTTAACGTCATGTTTAAACGGCCATACGAAGTTGTCAAATGGGGGAAGTGACAAGGTACCGACAGCAACTTAGGAGTTTTACTGTAGCTCACAGTTTTAACGTGTTTCGAAGGAAGATGATCGTTTCAGAAACGCTGAGGCTCTTAAATAATTACAATTTAATTAAATGTCTGGTTAGTAAATACGAAAAAAATATATATCTTATGATATTTTATTATTAATCGGACCGTTTTTTTTTTTGTAGAACATGTTATACTATTCCTACCCAAGTCAATTATACTTTATAAAAAAGATGTCTAATATTAATACAGTCACTATTAAATCTTGTTAGTTAACTAAGCCTCAGAATTACTACTCATGAATCCACGGTTAAACTCACGTAATTAAATGTCGCTACAGGCGGCATGTTTCGAACTATTCGGGAGATAGTGACATTTAATACGTGAGTTTAACCGTGATTTTCTAAGTAGTATTTTAGATGTCTCACGGAAGTTTAAATTCGAACAGAATTTATATGATCGGTGAGTGTGTGTCAGTGACTTAATTAAGAAACTATGCATGACTTGCAATAGCTGTTTTACAACAGTTTGAAATTTAATGTAATTTTGGAAACTTCCTATTTATACTATGCCCTCGTAAATACTGCAAAAAAGGCTTTTAGCTACATCCACAGCAAAGTTACAGGGGGTCAAAAATTTCTTATTTGAATTGTATTTTAGCGAAAATAATATTCCTATTTGGTTTATTTGAAATCACTCTAATTGAGCCTGTACCTTAAGTTACTCGGGTACTTTTATATTGTTAAGTTAAAACAAAAGTTACATCTAATATTCGTCTTGGACTTGAAAGAAATCCGCACAAACTTTGACATTGTTAAAAAAGTTATTCACAAATCCCTATAGATTGATTTAAAAAAATGAAATTCTCTGACAAAGGAAGCTGAATTAATGTTGAACTCAAACTCACGAGCAAAGGCAGTCCACTGGGATCCCGAAGTAATGTCACATCAATCAACGGTTGAGGCGCAAAAATTAAATTTCATTACTTCGCATAGGGTTGCTGAGGGACTTTCGGATGTAAAACAATGGTACATTGTCCCACGAGATGAGCAAGAGATGTTACACGAACAAGAGCTTATTAGAGAACTTGAGTTTGTATCGGCATACAACCACAATTTAAGATCAAAGTTAAAAATTATTTACACACACATTCAAATACATCATATGGTTTTTTTAATCTTTAAATAATTTTGGGACTCATGTTTTATTTATAATTTGGTTTTCAACCACGGTGTTTGAAAACCAAATTATAAATAAAACAATATTAAATATATAATATTTATAAATATTCAGTAAAAACCTCCTTGATTTAAAAAAAAAAACAAACCTAAATGTCCTCACGAGCATATGTATGCACAATTCGTCGGTGTACGAGTACGGGGCTATAACAGAGAATCTCTTGTTTGAAATGTGAGCTAAATTGAAAGGTAGATTAATTTTTATTTTCTAAAATAAATACAAGATGATAATTAACATTAACTGAATTAAATTAAAACTAAAAGTCAAATCTAAAAAAGGCCCTCGAGGCATTGTACCGAGGATGCTGGCGGCATTTCCTCGCTGAATTGCAATGCTGATGCGTTGCGCGAGAAAGCCGCCAGCTCTTCGGTCACCAGTTACCTACATCAATCAGATGATTGATGATGAATCAGGCGATTTCCGCAAATAACTTATCGGCATGCCATTTAAGTGTCGCATGTCTTGAAAAGCGGCCTGCACTTTTTTGAAAACAAAGTCATTGGCGACGCAGTCGGTCCACGCCCGTGCCCACAAAGGCATATGTGTAGAGCAAAATGCCATATAACCTACTTCGGCTATTATACCTGGCACTAGCAGACTATGTAATTAATTACGGTATTTCCAGTTATGATAGAACGTATAATACTTATCTTAAACAGATTTATGATATACAAATAAGACTTCTAATGACTATTGTACCATTGAAAGCTAAGCATAAATTTAGACATAACTATAGTAGACAATTTCAGTATTGTAGAGTCCTAAGTGTATTTGATAAGGTAAAATTGGCCGTAATATTAGAATATCAACACACAATAGGGAAGCTGGATAGATATAAGGGACCTTCCAACCTCCGGAGCCTACCTAATAAGCCATACTTTAAGATACCAATTAAAATTAATGAATATGGCAAACGGATATACGACAACTACTTACCTTATATACTAAATGGCTTCTCTAGACAAGTCATAGAAAGTATAATAGAAAATCCTGAGAGCCAAAAATATAGTTAAGAAAGCACTCACAAAAATTGAAATACTGTAAGCACTGAAAATAAATTAAAATATATAAAAGCAAGATAAAATAAAGAGATAAGTATGTATAAATAAAGAATATATGTAATAGTTCAATATTATTTGTAAACGGGGGCTTCCCCCAACAACAACTCTAAAAATCTTAAAATTAAAAGACTAAAGCTATAATTAATGTAAATTTAAGTATTTTTTTTAAGAAATAAACAGCTTAAATTTTTAATTTTGTTGTTTTTTTAAACGATTCCGGCATCCCCCTCGGATATTCCCCTCACCCACTGTGACAAAGCGCGGGAGCCGTGGAGAGGGGAGCGGCTGAGGCTGGTCGCTGAAGACGACCAGCAATCCAAAGCTACGGAGCGAAGCACGGGCAACCGTGCTTTGTCACGCGTGGGCGAAAGGGCTGCTCTTCCCGCAGGGCCGGAGCTAAGGCGGTGTTCTGTCACTGTCCAACTAACTACTATGAATTTTCTGGTTACCCTTTGCTACACCTCGACTCATCGTCTGCGGGTTTCTATTAGTACCTTAAGGCAGGTACGATGACGAGAACTGAGGGCCAGGGGAGAACATCCCAATCAACGGGAGGTAGAAGGGCTACGGGATGCAGTTATGACCGCCCTTCCAACGTCGTTCTAGTAAACACGTAGGCCGCAGCGCAAGCAATTATTCGTAAAAAAATATGTATTGCACTCATTCACTTAAACTTGCTTGACCTACTTAGTCTAACGCAATTGCAGATGCTGATACTGTAATTATGTATACCTAACGTAATTTTAATAGACGATTTTGATATGTATATAGTTAATTTGTTTAATTTAAATAGATATAAGTTACTATGTTCTATATGCCAATTGTTTCTAAATGTACGATAATATTATAAACCATTCTTTTGCACAAATTGCACTAATTAGTTTGTGTTTTTTATCTTTGTCTGAGACACAGGATCATCCTAGTTCAGACGCATGTAATATCTAATGTATGTACCTACTATGTATTTACGCAAGCACTTTGTTAAAATTAGCAGTAAGGTTTTTCAATAAATTATTATTATTATGTATGTCTTTCCCGCTCACGGGACAATGATGTCCCGGACCTTTGGGAGGCGTGCGTGGGGCTAGGTACCTACAAAGTACCAACTGAGCCAACACGTAGAGGCCCTTTTGACAATTTAATGAAATGCAAGGAGTACACCGAGCGGATGCTGTCCCTGCCCGTGTCATGGGACGCACACAGAGACAGCACCCGCTGGGGTGTATAGGGACTATTGCTGTTGATGGAATCTAAAGAAAATTTGGTTATTGGGTGAAAATGATGGACTAGTGGCTGGGCTATTGGGTGAAACATCGGACGCCTGCCTAATAAACTGTCTCATTTTTTATCTCTGGCAGACGGTGACTCGCCAACTACTAGATGGGCCCCTATTAATAGCGACATTAAAAAATGGCCTAAGGGCAACACCAGTCAGAGAGGCTGGGGGGTAGAGAGGTGGCACTGGACTTTAAACATACAGCCAACTCGCCACTTAGGTGTCCACATCTACCCTCGAGCAACAGCTCTTGCGACTCCACTCTGGACAGCCAGTTAAGGCAAGCCAGAGGTGGGGGGCCTGTCCATTATTATTATTATGTATCTCCTGTTTAAATTCACGGGACAAAGCCCGGTCCTTTGGAAGGCGTGCGTGGGGATATAGATCCAACACGTAGAGGCCCTTTGGAGACGAAGTTTAATGTGATGTAATACACCTGCTAGAACCCATTCACGGGTACATCGGTAGATACCCGTGAACCGGTTCCAACAGGCGTTGGGGCTATTGTGGGTTATATATGGATAGAGAACGGGTTCTATGGTGATGAGGTTTGGGTGGATTATGAAACTGGGCTATTGCAAAAAGTTCCGGACACCTGCCATAACATTATTGTACACAAAGTTATCGAGGCAGGTGGTGACTAGCCGCTCATTAGATGGGCTCCTGAAAGCGACGTTATTATTATTATTATTATTCTTCTCCCGAGGTAGAGGGCGGACCTGGAGGTGTCAACGGCCGGCAGAATAACCATAGGGGCAATTTTGCCCCAGTTCGAGAGGTGGGTCGACCGCAAACGCGGCGAATTAAGTTTTCACCTGGTGCAGGTCCTCACAGGCCACGGTTGCTTTGCAGAGTACCTGCACCGAGTTGCCGGAAGAGAAGAAAGCCCGCGCTGCCACGGGTGTGGCGCAGCAGTAGACGATGTGCGCCACACAGTGGAGGTATGCTCGGCGTGGGGGCGCAGCGGCATAATTTGTCCGATGTTTTGGGTGGGGACCTCTCGCTGCCAACCATTGTATGCTTGAAACGAGAGGTCATTGGAAGCAATGGCCTCCTTCTGCAAGTCCGTAATGGCGCAGAAGGAGGCTGCGGAAAGAGCGCGGGAGGACGACCCTTCCGCTCCCCATATCCGCCGACGTAGAGCGGGGCGCGCACGTCGGCGTTATGCGCACTTGCTCCCCCCGCCGTAGTGGACCAGGTTGCAGGGTTAGGGGACCCTAGCTAACCAAAAGTCCACGGATCTGAAGTGCCTCGAAATGGGGAATGGATGAAAATTTTAGAAACGCCTGATTTTTTCTTTGGTGATTGGAATAACTTTCCTTAGCACCACAAAAAAGTAGCATATTTTTCAGATGCGTCAATTATTTTTGAAAAATATAAACAGTTTCCTCACTTACGTTTTGTGGTCAGGACGGCGAATGAGACAATTTCCTTGATCCGTCTCATATTACATAAAAATATCATAAAAATCCGTGGTAAACTGACACTGGCAATGATATTGACAGCTGCAGCAGCTATATTGGTCATTGCCAGGTCAGATATTTAAAATATTTTTTTGTAATATGAGACGGATCAAGGAAAGTGTCTCATTCGCCGTCCTAACCACAAAACTTAAGTGAGGAAACTGTTTATATTTTTCAAAAATAATTGACGCAGCTGACAAGTCCGCGACTTTTTTCTGGTGCTAGAGAAGGTTATTCCTATCACCAATAAAATAATCAGGCATCTAAAATTTTCATCCATTCCCCATTGTCCCGGGGCGCTCTCCCTGGCCAGGCCTGTAAAGCGGGCTAGTCGCGAGGGTCAAAGTTGCATGCGTAAGCGAACCTTTGACCCTTCCTGTAAGCGAAATGGCTGGACAATCGTTGGGGGTTTAGTGGGTAGTCTCATGGAGGTCTGCGATACCGCAGTGCCGCGGGCCAATGCGGCCTCCCCGAAGCGACACGTGTACTGGTGGACTGCAGAGCTCACGCAGCTGCGCAATTCCTGGGTAATTGCGAGACGCCTGTACACTAGGAGCCGAAGGTGGAGGAGTCCAAGAGGATAGGCTGTACGCAGAATACAGGGAAGCCAGCAAAATCCTGTGCGCAGCCATCGGCCAGGCAATGGACTTGGCGGAGCAGGAAATGTTGGAGACTTTGAACAGCGATCCGTGGGGGAGGCCGTACAAGGTGGTGAGGCGCAAGCTACGCCCTTGGGCTCCCCCGCTTACGGAAAGTCTCCAGCCAGACCTCCTTAGCCGGATCGTGGACACTCTGTTCCCAGAGAGGGGTGACCATACCCCTCCGCGCATGGAACGAACGACTAGGGCGTACGAGGAGGCCGCTCCCCCTGAGGTCACAGAGGGAGAATTAGGAGCGGCGGTACTGAGGTTTTGTCATAAAATCACCGCCCCGGGTCCCGACGGCATTCCCGGACGTGCGTGGGTGCTGGCATTCGGCCCGTTGGAGCCAAGAGTGAGGGCGCTGTTCAGCGCCAGCCTTCGGCAGGGACAGATACCCCGCGCCTGGAAGTCGGAAAAATTAGTTCTGCTCCAAAAGACGGGAAGACCGGCTGACTCACCATCTGCCTACCGGCCTAGCGTACTGCTGGACGAGGAGGCAAAACTCTTTAAAACCGCCTCGTCCAGCATCTGGAGGGGCCAGAGCCAGGTCTGAGCGCGTGCCAGTTCGGTTTCCGTCGGGGCAGGTCCACCATCGACGCCATAGCGCGGGTGAGGGCCCTGGCGGATGACGCAGTGTCTCAGGGAGAGGTGGTGCTGGCGGTATCTCTTGACATCGCTAACGCGTTCAACACCCTCCCTTGGGAGACCATCAAAGAGGCACTCAGATACCACCGCGTGCCGGAGTATCTGGGTCAGGTAGTGGCCGCATATCTGTCAGAGAGGACTATCCGATACCCCACCTAAGATCAGTGGATAGAAAAGAACGTGTCGTGCGGTGTTCCACAGGGTTCAGTCCTAGGACCGCTCCTGTGGAACATCGGCTACGACTGGGTGCTGCGCAGCGCCGACCTGCGGGGGGTTGAACTAACGTGCTACGCCGATGACACTCTCGTAACAGCCCGTGGTGGCACGTTCAGAGACGCCTCCCTCCTGGCAACGGCGGGCGTGGCCCACTTAGTGGTAAAAATCCGGAAACTGGGACTACAGGTCGCCCTGCAAAAGCCAGAAGCCCTGTGTTTCCACGGACCTCGGAGGGCGCCCCCACCTGGTGCTCAGATTATTGTCGGCAGAGTATCTGTTGGCGTCGAGAAGACGATTAAGTACCTCGGACTCGTCCTCGACAGCCGATGGGATTTTAAGGAGCACTTCTGGAGACTGGCCCCAAAGCTCGTGGGTGCAGCCTCCGCCCTAAGCCGGCTTCTTCCGAACGTGGGCGGGCGCCCCACCCTGGGAGCTGGACGCTGAGGTGCTGGCGGAAGTGTACCGTCGGGCAGCTGAGCTCTGCCACAGGCAGACCAGCCAGGCCTCGAGGAGAGAAACCACTCACTCAAGCGAGGAGGAGTGTCAAGTAGAACTTTAACCCTACGACACAAAACCCAGCAAAAAGATTTTTTAAAGAAGTTACATACTTAGCGAAAGCTTTTATATAAAACCTATATTAGTTTCTGGCGACAGTCAGAGCGGAAGGCGGAGAGTGATTAGACAAAATTAAATTATGCGAAACAATATTTGTCTAAATGAAATTAGGCAAACCGAAAATAGGCAAAACAAGGGTAATCCACGGAGGATACGCGATAGTTGTTACTCTTTCGGGAATAACAAAGGTCCAAATTATACTTATATAGAGTCTAAAAGTCGTATTGATAGGAGATTGAGGTACCTTCATCAAATATTCAAAATTATCGTGGCCTAAAAGCCGGCAACCCTACTGCTACCCCGCGTCGAAACTTTTAACTCTGCGAAGTTTGTTTACTTCCTTAACACTAATGTTATTAAGAATCGTTGGTCATGTCGGCGTGGTGCTTACTTAATGCGGTCTTAAACGATTTAAATCCTTGCCAGCATTTTTATTTTATTGAAAGTCAAAGATAACATCATAACATAATATTATTTACATAGCGAAAGGGCATGGTTCTACGACCGGAAGCCACACTTTCATGAAATATGTCAGTCTTTCAAAATTTTAATAATTACCTAAGGCAAGAAAAAAATCGATCTTCTTAGGAGACGTCCCCTGGACATCATTGTTTTTCTTTTCTCCCGAAGGGACGCCCTTATGCCAATTAGGACAGATAGAATCCAGGCCCTGGTACGCAACAACAATTTGTTGAACGCTGAATGAATTATCTTTACAATCATTACTCAAAGAGTACACCTGAATATCCGTCGGTTTGGACACGAGGAGTAATCACGTAACGTTTCGAACGCACGTTAGTACAATGCCACTGTAATTTTTTCATAAGTATAATAATTGACATTAAGATCTACCTAACGTGCGCACAATGCGTTGCGTGATCGACCTGCTGGTTCCCACGAGGCAGCTTGACCTAATTGCTTAACGCTACGATTTCCTTTCAAACTAGCGTACGTTTTTTAATTGATACTTATAAATTGGATAGTTAGGTTATAAGTAAAGGTAATTTTACTTATAACCTACTTATCTAACCAAACAACAAGAAAAAAATATGACATGTCATTATTAATGACATGTCATATTTTTATATTGTAATCAACGACAATGATGACCTAAATATCAAAAATAGACACACTAACGTTAGATTCATAACTTTTAATTACCTCCTGCTTGGTAATGCTCAATGACTTCATTGTTTTTATAGTTGCGTTGTATCCACTTACGTAAAATACTAGTAAAGTATTTGATATTTCAGTAGGTATAATAAAAAAAAGAAGCCAGTGTTTGTAGGAGGTATAAATATTCGTGTCGCGGCGAACCTTGATCCTATGATAGCTGTCGTCTCAATACAATTTTACGTTTTAAGGTTATAAATTGTACGTAGATGACAGCTGTTGTAGGAATCAAGATTCAGTGCGATACGTCTAAGGTAGAAGTACAAGTGCTCAACGCCGTACTAGTAGTCGTCATCCATACTTTCAATTGCGATAAATAAGATTAGATTACCGTTACTTCCATCACAACTAAATAAATAAATAAACAAATATTACGGGACAATCTTACACAAATCAACGTAGAATTCCACCAACCACGAATCAACTAGATTTAATAGATGAGAAATGTTTGTAGCTTTCGCATTTCACTCGCCAAATTTAAAATAGAGAACCCATTTTCAATTTATGAATAATATTTGTGATGACGTTGTCATGATCAATCAAATCACTAAATTTTCTTAGCTCTGCTCGTGTTTGGTGAGTTAATTAAAATACTTCAACGGTAAGTTGTGAACATATTTTATAATTGTGTTGATGCCAGAATGCACGGGGAGATATTTAAGTTACTAAAATGTCGATTTGGTTAATTATCACTGTGATAAACAAGCGTGTCATCTATTAGGACTGAAAACCGTCGCAAGTCGACTCGACACGGCTGACATTTATAAGGACTATGAGGTTATTTCCCAAGTCCCAATGTTTGTCGAGCCGTTTTTTAGGATTTCGTAGTTAAAGTTGCTAAAACGAAATGTTTACAGTTTCGTCATATCTGTTTGTCTTTCCGTAGTCACAGTCATTTTACTCGGAAAATATAAAGTAGATCCGATATATCCGTATAAAGAAGATGGTCCGACACGCACTTGGGCGGTTTTTTGTATTTCTTTTATTGTTTTTGTTAATATACCTTATGCAGAAAGCTTATTGAAAAAAAAATATTATACATAAGAATTTTTTTTCGATTATCAGATTGATCAGAATGAGGAGTGGACTTAATTGTAGGTAAGTAATTGTAATAGATTGATAGTATGAATTAATATTATTTATCTATTGTGATTTTTTTTATTTAAATTTAAATTTTATTATGTGAAAAATTATCTTTTAATAATTTTGTTTAATATTTTTAATATTTTGTCAATTACATTTTACCATCTTCAGTTTGCGTGTAACAATTATTATTATTTAAATTATAATTTATATCGTTGCTGTGCTGTGCCCTTAAAGGGTTCATGTTGTAACTAACATGAGTGCAATTAAATGATTTAAATTTGAGTTATGTTTTTATCTTCAATCTAGTGAAATCTATATAATTTCTTTGCCTAGTGCTTTTGGGAGAATCCCTATTTTAGGACATTCCATGATTTATTTTTCTCGCAATGTGAAGCGGATTTATTTTATTTTATTACAAGAATGTACCTACCTAACATCTTAAATAAATATTTTGAACGGAATATGTTAACATTATTTCATCCTTTCATTTCGTAGCCCGCTTTATAATAAATGAGTTGTTTTTCGTTGTTTCTCCTACATTATACACAGATGACATCTATTGGGACTGCCAGCAAAAGCATTTAGGTACTCGTTCAATCCGATCGACTTATATTTTATTTCAGGGACAGAGACTTACAGGGAATCTGAGGATATGTTGGTTTTGTTAGTTTAGTAGCTATAGCTGTTAACAAAAGTAAAGGTCACATCTCCAAAAAGAGATGAATATGTTTTGTGTAGATGTGTGACCATAATATCACGAAGCAAATAAATAGTTTCTTTTGTCACGTCGAGGACTCGGACGTTTACCTTATTTGATTTTAACTTCAGGCAGAACACTCCAAAACGTTATCTTACATTTTATACGACTCTTGCTTAATCACCATAGGACTATAGGAGTGTAAAAACATTCCAAACTTTGACGAATATATTTCGCGTTGCGTGCAGTGTTTGTGTAGCCATGTTCCTCTGTGTACCTATATAAAAACTGGAAATATTTATAGTCTCAAGGTAATGGATTTATGTTTGTTATTTTGACCTATCGTCAAAACTTGACAAAGGAACATGCTAACGTTTTGTTAAATAAATTTTATCTTGGCTCCAACCCTCAAAATATTGTTCGTGGCTGAAATCATTGCAACTTAACACACGAGCTCATTGAAGCTATTGCGCTGCAGACACAGATGTATGAATATAAGGAGTTCGGACATGCCGGCCGATTTGTATAGAGTACGCCTGTCGCAAGTTCATTAACCCACACAACGCCCAAGTAATTGACAAGACAAAGCACGCACACATTTAAAACACACACACTTGTATACCGTCACGCTTATTTGACAATAAACGCGCATCTTATCAGGCATTTTAGGAAAAAACTTAATATTCTCTGCGATCAGCACGCGTGCACAAGTATGGCAGAGTATGCCCATTGAGCTAACAGCTGCGACACGGCCGCCGGCGGCTTGCCCTCTCTCTAGTATTCTATGCTCTGAGGCTGCAGACTACTAAATTTTTATCAATATAGCGCTCCTCTAGACTCTCGGCAGTCTTAAGCCCCTGCTAGACGGTCGCCAACACGCCACTCCGACCGAGTGACCTTGGTCGGCACCGACCGCTGTAGTATGAAATTTTGCTCCAAACAACTGTCTACACGGTCGGTACGGACCAAGTAGGTCAATCACGTAACGCATTGTACGCGCGTCTGACAGTAAAATCACAATCTAACTGTCATTTTTCCATATTAAATTGACATTTAGACCTTACAGACGCGCGTAAGAAAAGTTACGTGATCGACCCACAGGTCGCCCGGTCGGAGGGGCGTGTTGGCGACCGTCTAGCAGGGGCTTTATATTGGATCAATCTTTTAAATTCTAGCTTTGTTGTGTACCTATGTATTATATTTACATAACAGTTGCCTCGGATATACATATAAATTGGGTACTCTAAAGAGGTTTGATATACAAAAGACTGATCCAAGATCCGAGATTCAAAATAAGCGTTCGTTTTTGGATTTGGAAGGTATTTTCGAGGAATAAGTTGATCGTTCGGAGTTATTAATTGATTAAATAGTTACCTTAGAGTTGGCATCGGAGTAAATTAATGTAGATGCAGAGTTTACAGAATTTCAGTAATCTGCAATATAAGGGACGCCCACTTGATTCTGAAACGATGACTTTCGAGAATTGAAGTTACAGTCGAGTTCGCAAATTATCAACGGGTTGTAGTGAATTACTAGAAAGCCAATATTTTCTAGTAATTCACTACATACAACCCGTTCACTCAATAATCACACTTTGATAGGCTTGCTTAGATTTATATAACAGGTAAAACCTTATTGAGAATAATTAATTATTAGTTATTTGATCTAACAATCAACATTCCCCCCCTTTTGTTTTTCTTTTCGTGGAGAAAACCTGCGAACCTGCCTAGCTCTCGGGGGAAGTCTGGGTTATGTGGTATTTCTACCCACTAGAAACTCCACGTCAGCCACAATCTGCGCTAAGTAGGTAATTCGGAGGACTCTCTGGAGCCCTCTCCTCTCCGCGCTTTGCTCCTGCGGGCTTGTTCTGGGCATCTTCGCCGCCTTCTCTGGGGTACATGGCCGAGCGCTGTGGCCCCCGCCACAAAAACCACTGGCGACACCGTTGGCCCCCTTAAGTCACCTTTTACGACATAGACCAATCAAATTAGCTTACCCTGGACATAATTCGTAAACTCGTTGTTTTTATTATTTTATCGGATTTTACTATTCAGTATCAAATATTAATGACATATATAAAGTAAAAAATCCGCGATCGTAACCGTAGTTAAAAAAAAACACGAGTTAACGTACACTACCTAACTTTTTCCGAAAAGTAAAAAAGGTAACCAAATACCTTGTTAGTATAACTTTGAAGTGCATTCAAATGCGATCACTTCATAGCAAAATTAAACTGAAATCAAATTCGCATGTACGTTTTTTTTAACAGTTTTCATCTGATCTAAATATCTAGACAAGCCAAAATGGTAACTATGATGTTTTTATCTGTTTAAGCTATATTCCGTCTTTTTAGACATTTAAGTCAAAAATTAAACATGTATTTTGAACGTTTTAATAATAATGTTTGTCTCAGTAGTTATAAATAGTAACTGTGAAATTTTTGTTTACTAATAGTTTTTTGTGTACGATAATCAAGTTTTCAATAAAATTAAGCATCTTAATTGCACGCTTAAGAAATTGAAAATTTAATTGAAAATACTCGCGACCTTGTCGTGGGGCCAGATGCATGCGGTGGGTGCGAGGCGGGGAGAGAGTGGGGCGCCAGCGGGCGAGCGCACGGCAAACCCGTCATAACGAGTTTATTTCAATTATTATATAATACTATAAGTGTTCCGTTTTTTTTCTTTCGAGGTTCGGAACTCTATAAGTAAAAGCTAAGAATTATTCGATTTATGAAATTACAAATTAGCGTATCAGACTTATTTAATATTTAATGCAAGAGTATTTTGGCGTAACAGACACATTTGTGTAAAAGTTCACAATGCAAAATGGCGTATCGTAATAAATAGGATTTTTCGCGAATGACGAATAAATATTTCAAATAATTATTCGCCAATATTTATTCGCGAATAACTTAATCATTCGCATAATCATTCGTAATGCTTTTTAACCGACTTCAAAAAAAAGGTTCTCAATTCGGTTGTATATATATATATATTTAATGGTTGTTACCTCTGAACTCCGTCATTTATGAACCGATTCGTACGATTCTTTTTTTAATTGAAAGTATATGCTTCCAGGTTGGTCCCATTGTTTTTAAAACTCCAGTTGAATGATGGGAACCATGAGGAATTGAGGGAACTCCTCAAATATATAAGGCACGCGTGTAGTAATTTCGGTGTTTTCAATTATAAATCGTGTATTTACATTCGGAAATCATAAATTTGGTGAAGTGGAAGTGATGATGAAGACCACAGATGGCTCTTCAAACTATAAAAGTACGTCACCGATTCTGATATCATTCAGTTCAGTTCAGTCAAACAAAGAAGTGCCAAAGGTGATTCTGAGATCCGCGAGGAATTGACGGAAGTCTTCAAATATTATCGGCCCACATACAGCGATTTGGTTTTTTTCTCTAATAATCAACGTATTTGCTCTCGGAAATCAGTTAATGTGGTAAATTGGAAAATAAATGTGGAAATGTTCATGTGGCTTGGCGGAGTACTGAAATGAAGTCGGTTAAAACTTTGTTTTTAAACTAAATTATCGTGAATAAGTAATATCTTGAACGAATATTGTAGGAATGCTTTTTAATGGAATATATCCCAAAAACGTAATATTTTCCTACAGACAGAACAGTGATAACTAGTTTTAAGATTTGTTAGAAAGAGGTGACCGCTTCATCAAGGGTACCAATTAACATCGCCGTGCAAGGTGAAACGGATATTTATTGTAATTATTTCACCCGTTTTATTTTTTACATTTCGGCCTTACCACGGGTGACAAAAAAACCGGTCAAGTCCGAGTCAGACTCACGCACCGAGGGTTCCGGACCACCCCGTACAATAGAAAAAAGTCCACTATAAACGACACTCACTAAGTATGTATTCACATACTTAGTGCGTGTCAGTGTATATTGGACATTACATTTTCAGTGTGTAACAAAAAAATTACGGTTTTCGCAATTTTTCCTTTATCTGTGCTACAACAAGGCGTTGCTTCTTACCAAATTTCAAGTTTCTGAGTTCACGGGACCCTGTAGGTTGATTCCCTTGCAGGTTTCGAATACTTACGGAAATCTGCGGCATAAACGGGTGTATCTTTTGATTGCGTTGGCTTAGAAGTTTGATATTTTTACAGCTCCAAGAGACAGTAAACTTGAGTATTTGATATACATTTCAGCTTAATACCTCTACGCGTTCCTGAGAAAAAGGGTCTTGACAGACGGACGGATGGACAACAAATTCAGCTTGATACCTGCACGCGTTACTGAGAAAAAGGGTATTGACAGACGGACAGACGGACAACAGTGATCCTATAAGGGTTCCGTTTTTTCCTTTCGGTGTACGGAACCCTAAATACACATAGATATAATATAACATGATTAAGTACATACAATGTACAATTAAAGGTATATAATTGAACAATCTTACATGCGTATTTGCCTCTAATAATATAACATTGATGCAATAGTCTAAATTACACACAGTGGCTGTCCATATATTACGTCATTTCAAAACAGGGGGGGGGCAAACAATGACTACCGTCATCCAATAGCCCCCTTTTGGATGCCGGTAGTCATTTTATGAGGCGGGGAGGGTCCATTTAAGGAATTAAGAGGATAATGATAGGGGGGTCAAGAATTGACAAAAAACCCGGCCAAGTGCGGTTTGTTGTATGGGAGCCCCCTGTAGCCTAGTTGGTAGTGGCCCTGTCTACGTAGCCGGAGGTCCCGGGTTCGAATCCCGGTAAGGGCATTTATTTTTGTGATGAGCACAAATATTTGTTCCTGAGTCATGGATGTTTTCTATGTATTTAAGTATTTATTACGTGGGTAGGCCCCCACAAGGTGACCTGGTAAAGGTCGCGGGAGTCCGCTGGATCCGGGTGGTGCAGGACCGGCCATTGTGGCACTCTTTGGGGGAGGCCTATGTCCAGCAGTGGACGTCTTTCGGCTGATATGATGAAGTATTTATTTATCTATATAAGATGTTTATCGTCGTCTAGTACCCATAGTACATTAAGCTTTGCTTAGTTTGGGACTAGATCGATTGGATCGATCTTTCGATTGTAAAAGAAAAAAAACAAGTTAAAAAAATATTTATTCCGTTTTTTAGTATTTGTTGTTATAGCGGCAATAGAAATACATCACTTGAAAACATTTCAACTTTCTAACTATCACGGTTCGTGAGATACAGCCTGGTGACAGACGGACAGACAGACAGAGAGACAGACGGACAGCGGAGTCTTAGTAATAGGGTCCCGTTTTACTCTTTGAGTACGGAACCCTAAAAACGATGACGTTATATATGAGCAAGCCCACACAGATGACATAATGAAACAAACCTGTTAAATGCCCCATGAAGCGATTCACTTAACTCACAAAAATATTGTTAATTAGTAGCAAAGGGTATTAAATTAATACTTGAAAATAGGTACATTTGTAGTGATCGTGTTAAATTCGTGTACTGTACGTGTTGTAAGTAACGAGCAACCGCATCCTTAATTATTATTCTTGGATTGTTCGAGGATTTATTCGATTGAAATGAGATTAAATCATTCGTCATTCGAAAGTGTAGACGAATAAATTAATCGCGAATAAATAAGTGACGATTAAATGTTTATTCGAATAATTATTCGAATAAAGAATTATTCGAATAATGCCCCTTTCTGCACCCACTTAAGTAATATTTTTATTTAAATAATTGTGTACAGAAAACTGAGCGCTTATAAATAGGTAATCGAGATTCCACGACAATTATGTCTCATACTGAACAATTTAGTTATTATCGATCTAATGAACACAATATATATATTTTAATAAATCTCCACCCTAGCCGAACCGTGGTGCACGCCAGGTTCGTGTTTATAAATGTTTGACAATCATTGACCTACCCATAATAAATGAAGGAACCCATTGACAGCGGTGGCGAAGCGGCGTGGCGCAGCGTGGAGGTGGTACTGGCTGTAATGTTCGAACTTCGATCTAATACGAAAAGGTTCGCACAGAATACCGGCCGGGAAAAAAGCGTGCGGATCCTTTCATATTAGCTCGAACATTACAAGTACCGCCTCCGCGCCGCCCCGCGCCGCTTCGCCACCGCTGTCAGTGCGTCGGCCTTGAATGCCTGCGACTCGCGACAGCCCGGTCGGGAGCGGGAGTTGAGGCACAAAGCAATGACGGCCTTATTCTGCAAGAGATAACGTTCATATTAAAACACAAGTATTAAAAATATTTGAATTCATTAATAATCGGGGATATTTTTTGTTTTATTTGTTTCTTATAGTACTAATAATATGTTGACAGCATAAATCAAACACTTTACAAGTAGTTATGTATTTTGGTTTTCCAAAAACGACCAATATTTGTGATTTTAGAAATCCGCAAGGAGAATCTGTTTAATTTTTTATAATTTATCAACACACATAATATACTATTCAGAATAAATTGTTAAATTGCAGTTATCTATAATTTCTGGTAAGATAAGCCAGAAAATGTGTAACTTACTGAACTTTCTTTATTAATGATAGTCCCGGTTGTTTAATTAGTTTAATTTTGATTTCTTTAACTGGAATGCAAACGTCATGTCATAATAGAGGCACTTTTACAAAGTTACATATTATGCTGCACTTATGAGAACAGAATTTGTTAAAAATATTGATTTTTGGTTTTTTTACAATGACGCGGAACCCTAAAATGTTTAATTTTTTTTATATTAACTATAACTAACAAAACTTTACATCATAGAAAAAGAAAATTACAGTTATCGAATTATGTCCGGGTTTAGCTAATTTGATTGGTCTAACAGGCGGGGGAGACCGTCTATTCTATGATAGCGATTTTTCCCGGTCGAGCTAAAGGATCCCGGGGTTTCGATTTGGCAATCCCAACATTTGACGTGGGCACAATTTTTCAAAAAAAGGGATATTTTCATTCTTTTGAAGTTACTTACCTTCCTATAATACTCCAAAATAATGCCTACTATCTATGCCTGGCATTGAAAACGATTTAAATATGTTTTATATGAAACTATAACCGTTTACTTACGTACCGCTACGTGAGCGGAAAATCCGACTTCCTGGCCAGCTGATCGATCACGTAACACATTGTGCAAACGTTAGGTAGATCTTAATATCAAATTGTATAAGGAAAAATGACAATTGGATTGTCCCAACGCGCGTTCGGAACGTTACGTGATTACCCCTCAGAGGGTTAATCACGTAACGTTCCGAACGCGCTCCGTTACAATTTAACTATCAATTTTTTATATAAAAAGTGACATTTAGACCTACCCGACGTTCGTACAATGCGTTACGTGAAAGTTGAAGTTAAATTGTACCGACGTGCGTTCGGAACGTGACGTGGTTACCCCTCAGGGAGAGACGTTTAATTTTGTATTCACTACGGGCGGTAATAAAAAAGCTTCAGATCGCAAATTTATCGCCCTTGCCTTGGGCTCGGGCGTCAAATACCTGCGATCTGAGACATTCTATGTTTTACTGCCCTAGGTAATTAATGTTCTTAGTTATTTTCAAATCTAAGAGAAAATTTTAAAAAAAATGTTTGATTCGAGCTGGTTTTGAATTACTGACCTCCTGGCATACGCGGCCAATCGCTCTCAAGTTGAGAGCGTCGCCGTAGAGTCTCAACCAACTGAGCTATTGTAACCATTGCTTGGATCAACGAATCTTTAGTCCAGCTCCGTCTGATCTGTAAGTCGGATCACGGCATTTGCAATGCGTATTATCCCCACAATAATATGCTTATCTCAGACCATTTTGCAGCCCTTCATCTTCAGAAGAATAATATTTGTCCAATTTTTAACCTTCTTCTTGCAAAGTATTAAGACTCATGAGGGATTTTGTGTGGGCGTTGCAAAAGCCTACGACAGGATAAATAACTCCTGTAGCCATTAGATTTTATTATACGTAACAACCTACACGAGTAGTACACAATGCGTGTAGATGGTTAAGGTTTAACGGCCGGTTAAATATGTACATTTTGCATTTGTCTACCTTTACCCGTTCCTACCCACATCTACTCAAAGGTTACCTGGAACAGATCCGTGAATGGGAAAAATTCGCCTTTGGTCTTAACATCTCCTTCTGTTAATCATATGACAAAGGGGGGACAACTGTCACTTGCGTCCGCGGGAGCTACCTTTTTTTTTTTTTGTTTGGGGGGGGGGGAAATGCGTTACGCATACCACCCGGGTGCAGGGGGTGACCCGAGTGGTTATGTGGGACTCCCGTATGGGCTAATGAGACCCACGGTGTACCCACTAAAAACACCCCCACTTGCCACCTCGCCGCCTTATGGCGAGGTCACGGGAACGCTTGCGCACACATCCGCGACCCCGCCGGCGGCAGCCGTCCACAAGCGGCTCCTTCGCGGATGCCCGGGGGCCCTCCACGTGAGGCTGAGACGATCCGAGAGCTTCGCTCTCAGACTCAATAGTATCTAAGGGCGGAATTACTCTTTTAAATTGATAGATGTTAGCGTTGTGGGTTTCAGGTCCAAATATGAAGGGATTGAAGCTTTCATTCGTTATCATCCTGTTAATTATGTATGTAAATAAGTTAGATATAAATTGCGTTAGATGCTATTCTAGGCTAAAATCAAGACTACAATTAAATGTGTAGAAAACTCGCATTTCGTCCAAAATAATTGGTTTAAAACATACTTCAGCATACTAATTCGTTATTGTTGGATTAGTGTATCATTTGATGTGTGCTAGATCTAGATTTATAGATTCATAAATTAGACTAGTTAGGTTAGATTTTTTAGAATGGATCGCTGGCCAGCAAGAAAACGCGTGGACGGACGCGCGGCCTGCAGAAACATTCTACCCGCGAAGTCGAGAAAAGTGGACATCGATCGGCACGGTGGGGCGAGGAACGCTCCCTGGAAAATGGGCCTTATACCCTTTTGTTAAGGTATATTTTCAGATGAGGAGTCGGATTAGTGGCGTGATCGTGTTAGTGTTGGCTATAAATACCCCGGCGGGCCGAGGAGCTTTTCACTTTTCTATGGGACGTCGAAGCGAGATCACGCTGCAGAATACGAGGGCGGCCAGGCTAGGCTGACCTCTGGGCGCGTACTACTTCGAGGCGGAGCAAGGCTGGTCACCGCTGGGCTGCATTACGGCTGTTGCTGAGAGGAATTAGAGTTTGGTAAGGTCGCAAATGCCTTTGCGATCGTCTGGTGAGATTGAATATTTTATTTTAAAGTGTGACTAATCATAGTGAATTCTGGAATTTCTTAGGGAGTAATTATCTTGTGCGCACATTGTCTTGAATTGAGTGATTAATATTTAGGCAATATCTTTCTGCTCGTGAACTGATATGATCTTATATGATCACGTGTGTATTTTGAATATGTGGCGGTCTAATAGGTTTATCACCTAATAAATGCGCTTAAGACATCATCATATTAGGATTCCGTATACTCCCATGAAATGAAGTGAACACTTATTATAGTCTAGTCATTGCGATCGACGCGGCCTGTAGAATGCTGTTACTGTTACAATGGTAAATAATTCCTAATTGTATACCAGTATCTAGTGGTTAATTGTAGGTACAAATGAGGGAAATCTTTATTAAAATATGTGCTAATATTATATTGTAATTTATTTATGGAGGCGCGGGTCACCTTTTGCTCGGGGCGTCAAGGCGGGATCACAGCGACGGGAGGCGGAAAGAGGACAAGCTGAACCAGGGACCCTACAAGTCGCTGAGACAGGCCGGTACGTGTCTGTACTATTAAGAGATTAAAATCTGGTGAGTGACCTTTATAATCACTGTATTGAATGATTCTGAAACTTATTAATTTGTTTTTGGGGACTATTATCTAACCATTTCAACGTTATCATACTTATATTTGTGTATCGAAATCTAGTTCTACTGTATATAGTTTGGGGGATATGCTAGATAAAGTACGAGCGTTTTACGTGTAACTTATGAACGGATCTAGGTCATTGGTTAAATAACTGACGATATTACAGGAATGTTGTTTGTTCTATATATATATTACTAGCTGTTTTGTCACTACGATGTGATTCGGTTCCGTGCGCCCTCACGAGATAAAGTGATCAATTATTATACGACAACCTAGCTATAGCAATTGACTCGGTCCGTGGTACGTGTTGTAATATGAGAATAAATTGTTAAGGTGCGGATAAGCGACTAATGTTACTACAAGTACATATTAGACCCGGTGGTTAATTATCGATATGGTTGAGGGATTCCTTAATAGGTGAACGTAGCTGAGTAATTTAATAATGTACACCTATGATTGAGTGCTCGGTGTCGCTGACTCTTGTCACCCAGATCGCATTGTGGACCTTGATTACGTCAAGAAGAGGTGTGCTCGCACCGGTGTTGATGGACTATCGTCCCTTGGACATACTTAAGACCTCGACTGTGTCGAGAAAAGTATGACTGCACTTTATGCGCTCTTCATGGATGTGTAGGCGGAGCGAGTAGCTGAGGGTCCTCAATCTTGCAAATTGGGGATCTTCCCCGGTCAAGCTTCCGTCTTAGTCTTAACAAACCCCTTAATAAGGGGTGCGGTTGCGTTAATCTATGGAGGAATCAAATATACCTATAGGTATACCGTGTGGGATTCCTTAGCCGAATGAATGTAGCAAGGTAATTTAGTTCATGTACGCCGGTGATCGCGTCGCTTGGTGTCAGGACTCTTGTTCTCAGGGCACATTGACGACCTTGGCCAATGAGGATTCGCTCGTAAGAGGTTCCTTAGTCAAGTGAGATGTGACCGCACCTTAAGCACCGTCATGGATGTGTCATCGATTAGGCAAAGGTATTTAGAGTTCCCAATCTTGCAAATTGGGAGTTCTCAGTAGCTGAGCTATCGATTTGGTTTAGTCAAAGGCCTCTTATCTAGAGGCCTTTGTTATATTGATTTTGCGAGGGAATCCAACACTTTCGCTTTAGTAACGGCAATAATTAAGTAGGTATCTTCTTAGGTGGGGTCGTTATTATCGGGATCTCAACAAAAGTATCGCGGTGGGTTGGTAATTAATTATCATTCGTCAGTTCAACTGTGCATTGTCGTATATTTAACATTGTTTCGACTATAAAGTGCCTTTGAGTTGATTGGGTGAGATTGGTTGCTAAGACATTGTGTTACATCCATTGAGATATTTTGGGGGTGAATTGTATTATAAATAGCTTAGGAAAAGTCAGTACTAATTGGTATTAGATTAGATAGAAATAACGATAGGGTAGACGGAATCAACAGATGAGGTGGGATTACTAGTGAGTACTAGCAGCCGCGAGCGAACGAGAGGCGAGCGCTACAGTTCGCTAACAACCCTAAGATTCATCGTTAGGGAGAATCGATATTACACTAGACATTACGTCATTCATGTACCTGTAAGTAAAACATGTACTAATATTCTATTTCAATAGACTATCATCGCATCATCATCAATATCTTGACTTACGATTACTTTCATTATTATATCATCGCATCATCATCAATAGAGATCCCGTCATGGCCAACACAAGTTGACCACTATTGTATTGCGAGTCTGTTTAAAGGGCGTCACCTACCACATAGCGTAATTTATCACTTCCCACTACTTAGTATAACAAGGAATTTATGCCCACTTTAGCCTCCATAGTTGTGCATCACTTAATGAAACTACAGAATTGTAAATTAATTCTAAGGAACCTGGTATAATTGTCTTACTTAAGTTATAGGTTCTACTAAAATGGGGTTAATGTACAACTTCAATTAACGTGTAACTTTTTCCCTTTATAGAAATACAAACTTCATACTTCTCGAAAAGAGCGGGGTCTGCTAACACAACGCAGGGCCTCATCCACTAGACGAAATCACACGCCAAGCCACTTCACCAGCGCGACTCACGTATAGCTTAGGTCTAAATAGGTCTTCGAGGTTAGGTTCCAGAGATAATAAATTCTAGGTTAGATTACGGCATTGTAGGCCTGGAGTCGGACGGTTTTTTATTTGACCGAATCTCTTTCCGTCCGGCAATATCCTAGGAGATGATTTGGTCTGTTAAAGTACTCAAGCTCGATTACTTTAACATAAATAACGAGAGATTCTGTAGCTGTAGGATAGATTTACCTAGACTAGAATAAAACCCAACCTTTCTAGTAGGATCGGCCGGAACTAACTCGGTTTTTCTATTCGCTTTTGTACGAGTTAGTATTTATAGGAACAAAGTGGATATCTAGTACAATCGAGTCTTGATTTTACTGGATTAATTAATCAAAGGTTCTTTAGCTTCAAAACAAACAAAATTAATTTGATATTCCTATGGTAAATAAATGATTTATTTTCTCGCTTACTATCTGTTTAATTTTATTCAATAGCTTTTCCTTCAGGTAGGATTCCATTTTCAGACGACTAGAAGCTTCTCAGGAGCTTCAGCTTTCAGCTAGGGGTTAATTTAAGTTCAGAATAGGAAAACATAAAAAGACAGCCATTTAAGAGGTTGAATCGTTACAAGGCACGCCAGATGTTTTGGCGCGCCTGCCTCCTCGATCTCCACCTGTTCAGTAGTGGACCCCCCTGAGTCCGCTACGAGGAGATCATGGGTGCGGAAAATCCAACACCCGGTGGCGGATCAGGTCTGTGGTTCCGCCACCGACCACGACTCGGCCACAGAGGATAGGGAAAGCGGCGCACCGTAATACCGGCATTCCTCTTCCTCTGCGGTCCCACCAATACCGCTTCAGCGGAACGGCCCCGCCAAGTTCGCAGGGGGTAGGGAGAGTGGCGCACCGTTATACCAACACGCCTCTCCCCCTGCGATCCCACCTCGGCCGCAGAAGATAGCGCATGAGAACTTCTTCTGCGGTCCCTCCCTAACGCATCCTAAGCGGGCTTAGGCAAGCCCGCTAGGAGCGCCCTCCTCGGGCCAGCCGGCAGCCCAAACAGGCCGGCCTTCGCCGTGGGTGACCAGTCCACGGTTACTAAGCCCCCCCGCTCCGACAAGGCGAGCACCCTCGGGGGGGCGCAGGAGCTACCTACCACAACCCTGCACGTGTCTCCTGGGTGGTACTAAAGAGTGACGATTCAAAAGCCGAATAATGTATGCCATACAATTTAATAAATATTATACTATTATTATTTTGTACAGTACAGTACAACTACTACTCTACATAGCGGGAAAAGACTCTAGTTGCAGTCCAGTGTAAAAAATTTACCCAGCATACAACTTACTCATAAATATGTCCCATCGCTCTTATGTTAGCGGATTAAGGTTTTGGTACATATTTACGACATGATTAAATTGATACATATTTTTGCACATGATTCTTCCTGCAAGCAAACTTACTGCGCCTTCAGTTTTGAGTTGAGACCGAAGACAAAAAGCGGGTTTTTCAAGAAAGATCAGTCTCCAAGCGTCTCAATAGTGGGGGAACAAATTACAAAAATCTGCCAAGTGCGAGTCGGAATCGCGCACGAAGGGTTCCGTACCATTATCAATATAAATGTTTATTTTATTTTGTTTTTAGTATTTGTTGTTATAGCGGCAACAGAAATACATCATCTGTGAAAATTTCAACTGGAACTATCACGGTATCAGTGAGATACAGCCAGGTGACAGACAGACGGACGGACGGACGGACGGACGTACTGACGGACGGACGGACGGACGGACGGACGGACGGATGGACGGACAAGCAGCGGAGTCTTAGTAATAGGGTCCCGTTTTACTCTTTATGTACGGAACCCTAAAAATGATCCATCCAATAAAGACGGATAGATATCATGGGTTATCGTGTTACTTACTTACAAACAAGCTTTATATATAAAGGAGATTCATGTTTTTTTTGTGTTAAAGTAATGAGATAAATTATTTAAAGTATAGTACAATATAGATAAAACAATACAAACGAATAGACGGCACCACGGCACAGTCCACCGACTGTGTGCTGTGGTAATAACGGATGGACGGACGATACTGGTAATAAAGTTGTAATGATGGTTGGAGGCTATGTACTCGTACTAGTTATAACAGACTATCTTCATAAGATGACATTTCTTCGCATTCAATTGGTCGGATTTTCCTTCTGGTGCCTCTGATTCTTATAGACACAGCTCTTAAAATTACTTAAGCTTTAGTTACTAATACTTTGAGCCAATAAATTATTTCTAAATATGCTTTTCCCCATTTTCCTTTAAATTTTTATGCGGTCTTTTCTAAGAAACTGTTATACTCATTTCATAGTAAAAACTACTCTTGAAGATTCGTAATTCAGTGACTTGAGTGTGTGCAATTTTGGTGCTACATAACAATAAATATTATAGCACCAAGTGAAATACATCTCTTATTCCAAGTTTCTTAAGAGAGAAAAGGTAATATATGCAAATTAGTGTAACTTTATTCCCTCGGAGCCATTAGGAAGACTTTGACCGTTTGATAAGTGGGGGGAACCCATCTCATCGGGTTATGACTGTCTTTACTGGAGTTATTTAGGTACGGGTTCTTATAATTTATTTATCAAAACAATATTCAGCATTTCATTTCAGTGCAATAAACTTGCCAATGACCTTCTCGTGGCCATTATTTTGTTACTTTATGCTGCAAAGACCAAAAAACAACAACTAAATAAAATGACAATATTTAGCGTATTAAAAACCTTGGTGTGATTATGGACTCAAAACTGAAGTCAAAATAATTTATTAATTGTATCATGTTCATGTCACCGTTAGATTGTGAACAATGTTAGTTTATAATCTTACTTGCGATATTATAAACTGTCGAAATAAAATAAAAAAAACCGTTCACAATTTGACGCAATATTTTTCGTTAGTTTATAAACTATCAATGTCGAATCGTCACATTATGAACTTAGATCAAATCGGCTAGCTACGGAACGTACACAAAGACTAGGTAGGTTAGGTTAGTTAGGTATCTTCAGTTGCCCGAAGGTCGAACCGCCCAGAAATAGGAGCCCCGCACAGCGGGGCTCCGTCGATACCAGCCGGATGACGAAATTAATGCAATAAAATGGCTGGATAAAAAAACTCTCATGTTCAGACATAGGTAAGTGGAAACTGATGCAAGTGGAATCCTTCGTTCAACCAATCAGTGAACATGCGTTCCGTGTCGTGCCAATTTGATTCAGTTCACAATTTGACGATTTCACATTGATAGATTATAATTTAACGAAAAACTATGCGTTAAATTGTGAACGGTTTTGACAGTTCACAATTATTCGACAGTTTATAATATCGCGAGTAAGATTAAAAGCGGACAGTGTTCATAGTCTGACGGTAACATAATTATATATGTATGTTACACAAAAATAAATTATATATTTAATTTTATTTTACTTTTACAATATTATTGTAACACGTACAAATAAATGTAATTATATATGAAAACGTAATGATGAATAAATATTTTACATTTATCGGTGTGGGCTCGGTGCGGTATCAGTAAACTGCCAGCTGTCAGTGTTAAATGTCAGTCAAGTCAGTAGGTACATTTTTTTTTATTGCGCGCTTATATTTAGATGAGTGCTTCCTGGTTGGTGCGAGATGCATGGAAGCGGGTCTGAATGGATGCGGCACTGCATTCATGTCGTGCCGCGTCCGCACAATATAATACTACTGCGCAAAATACTGTCAGTTCAATATACCAATAAAAGTAATGAAACCTGCACGGTTATCAGGTTATCACAAATCGGCGCGCGAGCTCTCTCGATTTTTCTGGCACTATACGTCTGTTTCTAAGTTTTCTAATAAGAGAGAGACGGATAGTGCGAGAAAAATCGAGAGAGCTCGCGTTCGGTCTTGTGATAGCCGTGCTGGGCGACATGAGCAAGGTTTACATTTTATCACTTACCGCTGTCGATAAGACATCCGTCACGTTCTGGCAAGTATGTGAGTGCGAAAGTGACTGATGCCTTATCCACAATGGTAAATGATAAAAATGGCAACCATGCTACGCCCGCAGTAAGCTTTTGGTAAAGTACAAAATACAGAATACCGATTTCGCCCCGCTAAATGCGGAAATGGCCTAAATTCACTCACAATGGACCACACACTAATACTTCAATAATGCAAATAATTATTAGTTTCCTTCGGGGATTACTCGATTATAATCATTGTGATTAGCTTAACCGTCCATTACAGAGTAGTTTGTATTACAGAGCCTACATTTGGTACATCTGTTTTAAATCCCAACCACATTTTAACGTGATTTGCGCACGCGTTTCGACACGTTAGCTCACTGCACGTGGAAGCGAGTGGGCGATAGAGATTGAACCGTGTTTGAATCGGAAGATACTTGGTAAATTAGAGCTCGTGTTGTTTGTAATGTTATAGTTGTACCTACCTATAGGCAGTGTACTTGTATCCCTGTCTGTTGGGCACAAGTGACCTTATTAAACGGGAAATTTATATTTGTTTTTATAATGAACGCATTTAACGATTTGTAAATACGAGGCATGAGATAGTTAGATACATACGAGTATACTACATATGTAGACCCAGTCGCGGTACAATAGCACGTACTACTCATACTAGTATGTACTAGGTACTTTTATTGTGGAGGTTATATTTTTTTAAGTGTCTAAAAAAAAAAAAAATTGTGGGAAAATCTTTCACAAATCAACCTTGGCCCACGGTAAGCTCAGTAAGGCTTGTGTTGTGGGTACTAGGCGATGATATATATAATAGATACATACATATAGATACTTATATACATATATAACATCCATGACTCATAAATACACAAATAAATGCCCTGACCGGGATTCGAACCCGGGACCTCCAGCTTCGTAGGCAGAGTCACTACCCACTGGGCTACGGAGGCCGTTAAATGTAACTTTTAAACCTGTATATTTGAAACTCGATCAAATCCGATTTTGTGCAACTCAGCAATCGATAGCGGTGTTCGGTAAAGTCTGAATGTATGGAAAGTTTGACAAGTTTATATGGAATGACAGCTGCCGGCGCCAATAATTAAACGTTGATCGGTCTGTCACCAAAGTTGCCAACTCACACTTAATACACATAAAAAAAAAACAAAAAAAAAAACTTAATAGTACCTACGTAATATACCTACAGGTTTGCATTCTGCGGGTATTTAATAATTTGATACCCACAAGACAAGTAGTACAGTCAAGGAATTTAATTTCCAACCCACCTAAGGTTCAATATCTCTAGCTAGAGTACGGCGGCGTTACTTTGACATATCGCATGTATTGTGTTTTGTTAGTAACTAGGCAACAGATTTACTACTACGTTGACATGGTGAACTGTGCTGCCCTGATAATCGCAAATGCAGTAATCGACATTTTTGGGATTTTCACTTTTTTGCAAAAATGACATCCCAAGAGCCTAATCTATACATAAAAAAATAATTTTAATTTTTTTTTAAATTATAACCATGTTTTTTATGTAACCAAAAACGCAGTACTTGCATAAAAATATTACTTGTGCTAACAAAATCTGCAGCATTCAGCATGTGCTAGAAGTTTGTGCAGTACTTGCTACGTTTACTGCGGATTCATTAGCCCTAAACTTTTTTGCAACGAATACTAACTAATGCCAAACGCAGTATTCGACTTTACTGCATTTGAGTGTAGCAAGAATAACAAAGAGCTACTCTTGCGATGCTAAACTAAACGCAGTATTCTACAGTGCTGCGTTTAAGAGTAGCGAGAGTAACAAAAATATTCGTACGCTTCGAAGCCGCACGGTACAGTGCCGCGTTTCGTGCTAGCAAATCAGAGCGTCGACGTCATTCGCGGACGAGACGCGTGTGCCGGCTGAGCCGCCGTGCGCTACATGTTGCATTTTCTTTATTTAAATTAGGTTTATTTTATTTTATTACTCTTTTAACGTTTTTCAACGGCGCGTGTTTTGTGCTGACAAGATTTTCAATAAGTACATTTTAGGTTATGTAACCTATACACTCACGAGCAAAATAATTGCATCACTATGCAATTTTTCATCTGCACCCTATAACTTTGTAAACGGGGTTATTTTATAAAATATTTTAACGAGTTTTTGTTACCTGAAATCTAAGCTCTGCAAAAAGCTAACAAACATGAAAATTGACCCAATATTTTTAACATTATGGGCATTTTCTTGGTTTGTGGGCATTACCGCCTTAGTAGGTGCACGAGCTCCCTTTGTCGCCTATATAACGGGGGTACAGGAGGGGGAGGGTTATCAGTCACTTATCAGAAGTCAACCGGTACACATCTCTGCATATTTTCCCGAGAAGAAGAACCTGAAAACATGGATACCACTGAAGCTGAAGTCGCCGCAGTCGTCAATTTGCTGCAAGAGAGCCGTAGCCAACAATCAGTAGCTGCCGAGCTGAATTTAACGCAATCTACAGTTTGTAGAGTCTACCCGAGGTTCCAGCAGACTGAGGCAGTCACTTCAACACCAAGAACCGGCCGCAGAAGGTGCACATCGGAGCGGGACGACCGCTTCAATGTCACGTCAGCTCTCCGAGATCGTCACAAGACAGGCGTTTCCCTTCAGCAGCAACTCCGTGAGGTCCGAGGAGTGACTGCCAGCGTGTGGACAGTCAGGAGAAGACTCAAGAAAGTCAACTTGACACCGAGAAGAACGACGGGGCCCAGACTGCTGCCACAACACCGAAGAACACGACGTGAATTTGCTGCAAATCACGTGAACTGGACCATCGAGCAATGGACCCGGTTCTTTTTTCGGACGAGTGCAGGATGTGCCTGAACGGCAGCGACAGAAGAAGACGAGTCTACAGGAGAGCAAAAGAACGACTAGTATTCGCAGTTGATTAGTTTAATTGTATAGTGTAATTCCTTTAATTTTATATTTCGTTTAACAGTGTATTAGATTTAAGTAAATCTGTAATGCTGTCTAAATATATTTAAATAAAATAAATAAATGTTTTTTGGGGCGGCATTTCTTACAACGGGGGGACCGAGCTAGTTTTCGTGCCTTCTGGGGGTCATGGACGTGGTTTGAACGCTGGAAGATACATCACCGCGATCCTGGAGATGCACGTTGTCCCTTACAAAGGAATGTTTGATGAGGTGTTCATTTTATGCAGGATAATGCCCCCTGCCATACCGCAAGAGATACCATCACCAACCTTTCCGAGGTGTACATCACCACGATGAACTGGCCAGCGATGAGCCCGAACCTTAATCCGATCGAACACATGTGGGACTGCCTAAAACGCAGGGTTTAGAAGCGGAAACCTGCCCCGTCCAACATTGAGGAGCTGAAGGAAGCCTTGCTGGAGGAGTGGGATGCCATCCCTCAGGATTACGTCAGGAAGTTGATAAGATCCATGCAAAGGCGCCTAACTTGTGTCATAAGAGCTAGGGATGGCAACACCAGGTATTAATTTGTAGTAATACATTCTATGATTGTTAAATTGTCCTTTTATTGTCTGTTTTCATAGATCAATTTTTTATACATTTCCGATTGCTTTCAGTTTTCCGACGTTTTTCAGTCTTTGGACTTGTATCAAATCTCATAAGTAGTTATAATGGTTTCTTCTTTCACTCGCTAAGAGGAGATTCTTTTGTACTTTCATATTAAGTGGAAATCACGTAAAAAGTAACATTTTGAAAGTTATTTCGATAATAAAAACATTTTTTCTAAAACTTACCTAAAATCTGTTTTATTTCGTCTCTTCGTCACTTAAAATATCCAGAAGTTAAATCCTAACAATACTTTTAACTAGTACCATGTACAAAAATTGGGCATGATTGCGAACTAGAAACGCAGTATTGAACACTTGCTAGGTGATTTTGCAGTAATAAACACAAATACTGCATTTAGTCTTAGTAATACTGTAAGGCCCGCAAGCCCAGGTAGTTGATGAAAATGCAGTACTGCGTATTTTATCCAAATAAGGCAGTAAAGTACAGAAAAAAATACGTCAATAAAAAGCTTGATTTTTTTTACTATTTTTCAGTACACTTCAAAAGTTATACCACATAGATTTGTTGTATAAATATCACAAAATATGTTTACCGCGTTTATCTCGAAACCGCCATTTAGCAAGTACTGCATTTGCGATTACCAGGGCAGTGTGGTGAACTGAACTTTTGAACGTGTTATCTCATGAATCCCTATTCTTTCCTGGTATAACTCCACTATTTGAGCTCTTAATAGTTTGCGGTTAGCGGAAAGCATTTTAATTTTCAAATGAATAACGTGAAATTTATTTTACAATTGTCTCGGTTGACACTGACACATGACAAATGTAGTAAAAAAGCTAATGTGAACTTCTCGCAAAAAGGTTATCTGTAATGTGAAGTGACAAATAATACATATTGACATTTCAATACTATTAAAATAGAAATTTCGACCTTATTGCATTGCGAATGTCTAACGACATTTTAAAGAAATGGGTAGGGAATTAAGTTCCTTGACTGTACTTAGCTATATAAATTTGAGTACGCCTCTCGAGTGAAATATCAACATAACTTGTTTTAACTTGAATTAATAATGTTTTAAATAAAATATCAACTATGAAACATCAAACCGTTATGCCGCCATTCAATTTTCGACCTTGCTATGTAGACTGGTGAGTCGAAAATTGCAATGGTTATTTGTTTTGCGTGTTGCCCTTTTGTTTGCGGCATCATTGTTGTATTATGTGACGTACCTAATTGATTAGGCGTGCGGGGCGTGACGCCTTTGGGGACTGTTCTTTCTTGTTTATCATCAATATTAATTATGCCTAATGTAATCAAATGAAACATGATATCATGCTGTATGTTAAAGTGCTTTCAGGTTTGGCGATCGTAATAATTTAATAAATACGCCAAGAAGGATGAACATTTATGAATAGATAAAGGAATACCGGGGTAACTAGCATGGAACGTTTTATCGTTATGTTTTACGTGACGTTTCAGTACTTTTTCGCAGTAAAACTTGAAGATTAAGATCGTGCTAGCTGGGCAGGGGACGATTTTACGTGATCAAGACCCATCACAAATTATGAAAGTTAAAGTACCTATTTATCGATAAGCATACCTATGAACAGTACATAGTTATTTTCAAGTTAGTTTTAAGTTTCCGTTTAGTTTCTAATGAATGATCTTATAAGAAGGGATACAATACAAGCCCTGTACAAACTTTCCGGGACTTGAACCCTGTTCCACTAGAACCACAAATATTTTTCTTTTGACGTGACTTCTTGATTTGTCGGTGCGGAGGCGATACAATAAGTTGTCAACTGCAACAACATCCAGCCAAAAAATATATTCAGAAACAAAATTTTTAAATCTCCATCAACTTTATTTAATAATACTTGCATTCTAATCAGGAAAATAATTGAAAAAAATATTCACTCACAATTGACTTTTCAAACTAAAGGATGATTCACGCTAAAACGGGCCGTCTCCGGCCCGGGCCGTTTTCTAAGAAAAACGCGGCGTTTTTGCGCGGCTGACGTCATACCCAAGCCCGGCCGGGCCACGGCCGAGGCTCGGAAGCGGCTCGGTGTCGGCACGGCCCGGTCGCTCAACTGTAACACCACCGTTTGACGGCCGTTCTACCGCCAACCGAGGCTCGGAAGCAACTCGGTCCCAGCCCGGGCCGGAAACGGCCCGGAAACGGCCCGGTTAAGTATAACAACGCTCCAATGCCCGTAGCCCGGTCTCAGCTCGGGCCCGGCACGGACATATACATTAAAAATACGAAGGCTGTTAGCTGTCATATATGAATATGTGAAATATGGTAGTCCATCTAACCTTGCATTTAGTCGGTTTACATTATGTGATGTTGACCTCATAAAAAATAGTTTAGCACATGTAAAGGTTTATTACAACGATACACTGACCGAATTTTAAGGGCTATTGTACATTGTTAGATATTTTTGTATGAGGCATCTTATGAAGAGAAAACATAACGTCTGATTGTTCTAATAGGTAATTAAAATAGATATATTTACATTCTATTTAACAAAAACCAGTCAGTTTAGGACTGATCCATGATATTATTTAATTATGAGTGACTAGTTTCCGTTTAACTTCGTCCGCGTGAAACTCGTTTATAACGTTATAAAGCTCCATACTAACATTCGCCCCCTTTTCTCCCCCTATAAAAATAACATATGTCCTTCAAAAGGATTCAATCGGTTCAGAGATTTAAGCGTGAAAACGTAACACACAGACAGATATATTGCCAGAGCTTTCGCATGTATAATATAAGTTAGGATTTAGGCTGGGCACAAACGTTCGGTATCCGCGTATGATTTCTGCATGGTAGGAAACCGTACGTGGAACCCGAACGTTTGCGCTCAGCCTTAGAACTTAATTTGTTGTTCCGTTATCAAATTGAATATCCAGAAGTAGCTTCTGGTTGTCTAACTGGTTATACTAAATACAATAATAAATAAAACAGGACAAAGCATAATTTTATTTTTATTTTTGCAAAACTTGGAAAATCACAATATCTGACAGATTTGACTTGGTGTTATGTGTAACACACGGCTATTAGTTTTTTTTTAATGCTTAGCTCATTTACAAAAACGCGTTCTTATTGTTAGGTAAATTACAGTTTTCGTACTGATATCGCCTTGATTTACTCGTGCCTAAGATTAGTCAGATAGATAGAATGTGCGGATAGATTTCCATCTTCCTAGAATGAGCAGATTTTTTAAACGCCATTCATCACTGGCAAAAAAAAGACACCTTAAATGCAGATAAGTATATATTTCCCCTAGTAAATTATACACTTATCTGCATTTATATCAAACTCGTACCGTGCGTTCAAGGGGGGGGGGGGGGGGGGTCTATCCCAGAAGTTCCATATTTTCCAGTTCCATATGGATCTACCGGGATATTCATTTTGAAGGAAATTTTCCAGAAGTACCATATGGAACTAATGGTTCATACTCCCCTGTTCCACCTAACCCTACCGGGTTGTCTCCACTGGTAGGGATGCATGGATTTTTTTTCATATCAATCGTCTACCTCTGCTAACAAAGTACAAACTTTGTCTATACATATTACATACATTTGTCTATACATTTACTTTCATAGTAATGTTTGAACGCTGTTAAGATAAGATAAGATAAGATAAAATAAGATATAATTTATTGTCAAAACTGTGTAGGTACATACATGTCATAAAGTAAATAAGTTTCAACAGTCTGCCCATTTCGGACGTACAATATTAATAACACACTTAAAATATAGAATTTACATATCACAAGAAATATTCGTTTAAATCATAAAAACATTTGCATATTAACCAGTCCTTCAGTTTTCTCTTGAATATAGAGCCATCTAACGACTTAATATTTTCCGGCAACTTATTATATATTTTAATTCCAGTGGCATAAGTGCTCTTCTTGAGTATATAACTGGTAGGCCAAACTGTACATAAGTCATATTGATATTGAGATCTTAGATTTTTCTTAGTATCACATTTTTTTTATAAATAATTCATTGCGTTGTCTGATAAATAAACTAATTTCTAGTATATTTACAGGGTGGAAAGTTAAAACGGGGCAGTAAGGGCAGCTACTAGATCCCTTGCCGCCACGCAAAAATGGCATTAGGATTTCATTCCTAACTTTTTAAGTGATGACAATCTACATTCACAGATTTTTGAAAAAAATTACAGTCAGCGAGAAAATCATCACTTTTGACGAATTTTTTTTTAAATGCTATTCGATCCCATTCCTATTAAGGATCAAAATACTCTTCGGGACCGACTAAGGTTTGACTACTAGAACGCCCAGAAATCAAAGAAAACTTTTTCCATACAGTTAGTATGGGAATCCCAAAGTGCAATTTTTTTTACCACGAATGTATGTACAGTTAAGCTTGTGACGTTCAATATTTAATTTTTGCACCAAACTGTATTCGTTCTTAGTTTTCTTCCTGTATCACTAATGTACCATATATTCACTATCTGAAATAAAAGTTGCGTTCGGTCTGTCAAGTTGACAGTGACACTGACACACAGTTTGCAGACGCGTTCACACGATGCAATTTGCCGTGCCACTCTGGCGTCGGATTTGTAATAGTTTTAAGATATATTGTGTTTAGCGTAGGTATTTGTTTTGTGTTGCCTTCCAGGAGGTAACTTAGGTAAAGGCTCCGACGGAAGACCAGCGCTGGCCTTCTAGGTTAGCACCATGCTGAGTCGGGGCCTTTTCGTGGACCATGTATTTTTTTTTTTACGTTCTGTGTTTTGTTTTTTACACCCATTGTTTTGTCCACGAATAAATGTTTTCTTTCTTTCTTTCTTTCTTTCTTTCTTTTAATGCCATGCGATCCCATTCCTATTAAGGATCAAAATACTCTTTGGGACCGACTAAGGTTTGACTTCTAGAACGCCCAGAAATCAAAGAGAACTTTTTCCATACAGTCAATATGGGAATCCCAAAGTGCAAGTAGTACTTTAGTTAGACGATCATCAAATTGTATAATCTCCGTCTCCATACAATCTAGACGATCACTACTACTAACGCTACTTGCACTTTGGGATTCCCATACTGACTGTATGGAAAAAGTTTTCTTTGGTTTCTGGGCGTCCTAGTAGTCAAACCTTAGTCGGTCCCAAAGAGTACTTTGATCCTTAATAGGAATGGGATCGAAACGCATTAAAAAAAAATTTCGTCAAAAGTGATGATTTTCTCGCTGACTGTACCTTTTTTCAAAAATCTGTGAATGTAGATTGTCATAACTTAAAAAGTTAGGAATGAAATCCTAATGCCATTTTTGCGTGGCGGCAAAGGATCTAGTAGCTGCCCTTACTGCCCCGTTTTAACTTTCCACCCTGTATACATGTCAGGGTTAACATTTTGTGGCATTTAAACACAGGTCTAAGAGATTCTCTAGTTTTAACATTAAATATTAATCTCAAACACCTTTTTTGGAGAATAAATGTGGACTGAACGTTCACTGAGTTACCCCAGAATATTACACCATACGTTAGTTGAGGATAAACATTTCCATAATATGCCTGTTTGGCTACCTCTACTGAAGTAATATTTATCAATATAGATATCGCGTAGCAACTGCTAGCAATTTTTTTATTAATTTTGTCTATGTGTAACTTCCAATTTAGTTTACTATCGATAGTTACCCCTAAAAAATTTGTAGAATTTACTTGCTCAATTCGTTTACTATCAATATTTATGTTTAAATCTTGTGTAACCTGTTTATTATTAATAAATTGTATTATTTTAGTCTTATCTAAATTAACTCTTAAATGTAAAGATGCTAACCAATTCATTACTTTTCTTAATGTACTGCATAATTCATTACAAATATTAGACCTGTTGTCAGTTATAAACATAGTAGCATCGTCTGCGAACATAACACATGGGTGGTCAGTCACCAGGGGAAACTCGTTTATATAAACTAAAAACAATAAAGGCCCTAGGACACTGCCCTGTGGCACCCCCCGCAAAATGTATTCATAATTTGACTGTACCTTTCTGATTGTTTTTGTTGATTTGTCGTAGGTGTCTAATATTATGGCTTGATTTCTATCTGTAAGATAACTCTGAACTAGTTTTAATACTGGCCCTCGAATTCCAACATGTTCGAGTTGACTTAACAGAATCTTGTGAGATACACAATCAAACGCCTTAGACAAGTCCACAAAGAGCCCAATAGATGATGTTTTATTGTGTATAGTTGTCCATATTTCTTGCAAAAAATTTATTATGGCTAATGTTGTATTTTTTCCCTTTAGGAATCCTAGCTGATTTTTGTTTAATACGTTATATTTATTAAAGAAGGATAGTATCCGGTTTAGAACGACTTTTTCAAATATTTTGGAAAAATTCGGCAATAATGCAATAGGCCTATAATTGGCAATGTCATGTTTGGAACCTTTTTTATATAAGGGCTTTATTAAGGCCTTTTTTAAGTCATCAGGAAAACATCCACTTACTAGTGTTAAATTTATTATGTGAGCCAACGGTTAATCGTGTAGGTACAGTCACAAAATAGAAATAATAAATACTTAAAAAAATGGTCTGATTTAAAACTAAAATAAAACCAGGTGTAAAGTCTAGTATATGGAACTATTGGGATCATTTGTTTGATATTTACAAATGTACCGATAGTTCCATATGGAACTAGAAAATATGGAACTTCTGGGATAGACCCGTTCAGAGCGACAGAAAATTTCCGATTTCCGCTTTTGCTAGTCTGAGTAACATGCATGTGAACTAACCTTAACCTAGGTTAGCGAATAACATTACTTGGAAATGGTAACCAACTTAACGGCTCGTAACGTAGCCCAACTAACCTTATCCGGATAAAACCTGATGACAGCTAAGTGTTTTGTCTATGGCCATGACTTGATGTCAAAGTCAAGTGCCATTATGAAAGCTGTAAGTAATCCAATTTACCGTTGGAATAAAAAAAACACCAATAGTTTTATTTACAACTTGAATAATAAAGTATAGTAGGTAGGTAAACTTATTGAGTAGTAGATTGGCTGCGATTGGCCGCCTGCTGACGGAGAAGTGATGGCATGGCAATAATGGCATCCGATAGGTCATCGTCTTTTCGCCGTGCCATGTGTGAAGAAATTATTTCCATCCGTTGACAGAGAAGTAATGGCATCCGATGGGCCATCGTCTCTCCGCCGCCGTTACATGTGGTGAAGCAGTTGGGTCTACCCGCTGGCAGAGAAGTGATGGCATCATGCTACGTGTGATGATGCTGTATCGAAAACCAGCTCGTTTGGCTATCAGCCTATTGTGGCTGCAGTATTGTATCATCTAGACCGGCTCACGTTGCTCGTACATGTAACAAGAAATAAAACATCCAAAGTAAAGTTTTATTCAGTGAATTAAATAAATGCAAGGTTCTTTTAGTTTTATTTTTGGTAGTGGATTATTAATCAAACTCAATACAGCAAGTTATTTTTCATAAAGCAAGACTACGCGATAACGATAAGCTGTAAAAATAGATAATGCTGCAAAATTTAAGCTTTTAAATAAACCGTAAGTGAATGAATCGTCTTATATTTATTAATCGTATGGCGGTTTCACACTGGTAAATATATGTATTCGTATTGATGTCGCTGATAGAGTTCCAGTGTTTGCTGCGAGGTTCAGAAGGAACAGTGCAGCTGCCGAGTTTGTTGTCTTATAATAACAGCATACTATAGATATATATAATTATAACGCTATCTCCGGAAAGAGTAGCTAAACCTATTATTTGCAGTTATACCTACCTATGTACGAGTAGGTACCTATCTTATCCTACTATTGCTCAGTAGGTTAGTATGCGGTGTTGTGTTGCTGGTGACATGTAAGGTCGCCAGAGCTCCCGAGACTGTGTTGTTTCCGGCTTGTGTTATGGCCGGGTTGATTCTTGCTAACAACGGAACGAATCCTCAAATCGATAAACGGTCAGCACCGCGTCAGTGATGATTCTGGAATCGCACCAGGCAGACCGTATGCCTACAAACTAAAATTTCTAAAGCTATCTCTCTCGGCATATCGTCAAACAATACTATTAAACCCAGTAACAGTAAGGGTCCTTTTGCGTACAGAACCCAAAGAAGACAAAATGAGAACTTCCTCGGATAAATGGTTCTGGATATTGCCCCCTACATCCAAACTTACAAAGCACAACCACAACCTCACAATCTCACAGACTTTTCCTCTGTATTACTTATATTACTTGATCCAAATTTTGACGCTGAAGTGTATTTAATTTCTCTTTGCAATCCAAAAATGAGAGTGGACCATAACAGCGTTCATCATCATCCTAGCGTTATTCCCGGTTGAACCCTAAAGGAGCTCGGGGTCCGCTTTGACATCTAATCCCAAGATTTGGCGTAGGCACTAGTTTTACGAAAGTGACTGCCACTGACCTTTCAAACCAGAGGGAGATCTAGACCTTATTGGGATAAGACCGGTTTCCTCACGATGTTTTCCTTCACCGAAAAGCTAACGGTAAATACTCCGTAATAAGTTCCGAGAAACTGATTGGTACGGGCCGGGATTCGAACCTACGACCGCCGCTTGACAGCCACATGCCTGAACCGGCAACAGCATTAAAAAAAAAATTATGAGTACCTACTACTTTCTAAGCTAGAGCAATATTTACTCCCATTCTGCTAACATACTTCGACTCGGTTCTATAAAGATGCGTTAAACCCACAGATTAATATAAGGAGATCGGATATGCCGGCCAATTTGTATTGAGTACGCCTGTCGCAAGTTTTACCCACACAAAGCACAATTAATTGACAAGACAAAGCACGCACACTTCTAAAGCACACACACTTGTATACCTACGCTTTTATTGGACAATACACGCGCATCATATCAGGCATTTTGGGAAGAAACGTAAATAATATTCTTTGTGATCAGCACGCGTGCACACTCGGTAACAACGGACGGTGAACTAGCGGCAGAGTATGCCCATTGAGCTAACAACTGCGACGCGGCCGCCGGCGGCTTGTGCTCTCTCTAGTATTCTATGCTCTGAGGTTAAACCATATCTCCCAGTACCCACTGCAACATTATGCTGAGTCTAGCCCCTTTTTTAGCATCACACGTTGTTATGCCTTGTTGTTTTTAGGGTTCCGTACTTAAATAGTAAAACGGGACCCTATTACTAAGACTTCGCTGTCCGTCTGTCTGTCACCAGGCTGTATCTCAAGAACCGTGATAGCTAGAGAGTTGAAATTTTCACAGATTATGTATTTCTGTTGCCGCTATAACAACAAATACTAAAAATAAAATAAAATATTTCAACAAACGTGATTTTTTTGCCGTTTTTATAGATACGGAACCCTTCGTGCGCGAGTCCAACTCGCACTTGGCCGGTTTTTTAAGTTTGATTAATACACTGCGTGTATAAAATGTGATGTATGACCCTTTGAACGCCAAGAACCTATAAAGTGGTCGTGTGTCGTCGTGCCCCTCACGCCAAGAACCCCTATAGCGGTTATGACGTCCGCTGTCAAAGCAACCTTCAGTCTTTCATATAAGGTTCATAGTCACTCTCTTATGGAAAAACGGTTGGCGTGTCAGTGACACTTTAGTACGTGAATCATGGCGTTCAAAGGGTTAAGCTTTTCCATGTCTACGAAAATAAGGTTAAACGGGCTTTATAAAACAGGGGCTTAATATATGTAGATATTATAGATTAATACGTACCTATTTTTAGCAGCCAATCTTAAGCTGGCGTGGGTTGTGGGTCTTGAAATCATCTTTCGTGTTTTACGGTTCAACTACTTTCTTAAGTAGGTACCTCGACTACGCGAAAAGCTATAATAATACACTATGCTGCAAGAATAAACAGTAAGTGAATCAACCAGCTATATACAATACACAAATACCTACAATATATATAATTATAACTAGCACATTTGAAGCAGGAGCAGCCCAACTGGAGTAGTGCATTCACCTTACAGAAGACCGTAGTCATAATAAGGCCACTAATTGCTCTGTCGGTTAGGTATGTGGTGTTGTGTTCCTGGTGGTGAGTAAGGTCGCAAGAGCTCTCGAAGATGTGTCGTGATGAGAGCGAGGGACCCGTGATCGTCTCTAGCTATCACCACAACGAATCGTCAAATCAATAAAGGGTCGGCCACACGCTTTTCATTATTCTGGAATCACATCAGGCAGACCGTATGCCTGTTTTCCACCCACTTAGTATTAAAGAATTCTTCCAAAGCTATCTCTCTCGGCATATCATCAAACGATACAACCCAGTAACAGAACAGACGGACGGAGCCTGAGTAGTTGAAGGATCCTAGGTACAGAGTACAGAACCAGAAAAAGACAAAATAATAACTTACTCCTCGGATAAATGGTGCCGCATAATACTCCCTAGCTCCCTACATACAAACTTACAACCTTACAAAGCTAATACATGCTCACAGACTTTTCCTCTTTATTATATTTCTACAGATAAAAATACTTGACCCATATCAAATTTCAGTAATTCGGTACATTTTTTGACTTTACTAATCGAAATAAGGTCTAACGGGCTTTATAAAACCCGAGCTTAATGGAAGTATATATTATATATACCTATTTGTATAGAAGTCAATCTTAGGCTGGCGTTGGTTGTGGGTATTGTAAACGTCTTTCGTGTTTCAGGGTCCACCAAGTTTCGTTAATAGGTAGGGTAGCTCAAAAACCACATGAAAAAAAATAAAATAAAATTGGTAAACACGATAAAAGAATACCTAAGGATACGTACCCCCGAACACACAAATGAATGACGTGAATGTGTGGAAACACATTCACATAAACGAAAATGATACGCATACGGAGGGTTCCGTACTTCAGAAGAAACAGGTGCCAAGAGTTCAAATGATACAGCCCTGTAACAGATGGACGGACGGACATACAGGAGCCTTAGGATCAATTTCAGCCAAGGTACTTAGATGGAGATTTGACACCATATATACTGACAACAAAATCTCAAAAACTTATTTTAAATTAAATTGCCCTATTGGATGTCATAAGGTCATAAATGTCGAAAAAAGTACGTTGCTGGGGATGCCTATACCTACCCCAGAAATGCCACAGTTACCGGTCCTGCGCCAGGCGAGCGTATTTGCCTACCAGGTCATCAGTCCACCTTCTTGAGGTACTTGGTCACCACTCGAGAAACTTTCCGCACCAACGGCCATCGGTTCTACGTTCAATCAAGGCCCCAAAAATACCATGGAATCACCATCATCCTCCTAGCATTTACCACTTACCGTCAGGCAAGAGATAATTTGAAATTATAATTGGCCTGACGGTCGCATCAAATATGTTTTCAAAGGAAAAGCTTCGTCGCCAACCATGACAAACGGGGTGGTACCCCGTTTGTCATGGTTGAATTCGGCAAAGATCGACCAGGTATTTTAAGTATTATTATTTAATTTCTGTCCTTTAGGAATAGCTCTTTAGAGCTATTCGCAAAAATGCTGCCATATCGCTATTCCGGCCTTAAGATCCAACATCCACGTAGATAAATTTGTAATGTGCGTCAACCAAGGCCAATTAAACTATGGAAAATGATTGTTTGTGATAAAAGTATACAGAACCACTATTTGCTGGTGCTTCGATACAAATATGCTTGCCATCTAATGCTCCAATGCAATTTGGGAAACGCCACAGCCTTTCAAATTCATCTGCAATTTTCCTCCACGTCTTTTCATTTGGCTGTGGCCACCACCTCTTTCATTAAACAAAATATTGCTCGACAAGTTTCGTTAACAATTTTACAAACGGTAGAATGACCAATTCGAAAATTGAGCCAGAGTGTTTTGAATGAATCCCATGTAGTCAGGAATCTGCAAATAAATTTTACCTTAATTTATAATTTACAAATGGATTTAAATTTATAATTATTAGCATTACCTATAGATATGATTGGGTAGCATTATCGAATCACGGCGTCAAGATATATTTGTGGGTGAACGTTGAGGAAGTTGAGCTTAAAACAAGTTACAGAATAGCGGGGCTGGAGAAAAATGCAGGTAATACACAACTCACCCACACTCTCATAGCGCATACCTACTTAGATTTTATTGAATTTGCATTTTGCTTACCTTAAACAAAGAGCTAGTCGATGTTCGGAGGATATCGGTTTCTGGAACCTAGTAATTTTCTTTTCCAAACAGTGTTTAACTTTTTCATGGATAGAATCTTGTGTCACGTGAAAATAATCATAAAATTTGTCATCATAGGTCCAAAGATCTTTACACAACATTTTGAACTCTCCTCTTGCTTCACGGGAACGCCAAAGTCGATGCACGCCAAATTGTTTTGAAGAACATAGTATCTTCTTCTTCGACATTTTATTTAGCTTTGTTTATCGTATTTTATCGTATAAATGAGAGAACTTATGCAAGTATGTTGCAGTGCTGGAATAAATTACAATGACAATGACTCAGTGACAATGACAGACTTTCTTTGACATTAGAACGACGGAAACGGCCCGGTCGCTGCCCGCTGTGATTGACACCCAACGCTCGGAATCGGCCCGGACGTGGCACGGCGACCGAGCCTCGGTGTCGGCCCGGCCCCGGCCCGGTGCGAGCTCGGTGACATAACGTTTGCACAATGTCCCGGCCCGGTGTCGGCTCGGAGTCGGCCCGGAAACGGCCCGGAAACGGCCCGGTGGTGAAAGGTGTATCAAAATAAGCTCGGCGACGGCTCGGTAAGTTTACGGCCCGGGCCGGAACCGGCCCGGTCTAGCGTGAATCATCCTTAATGCTGAGTTGGGCATACGTCATTTACGGAGTGCTAACAACTTGTCTCTGAGACCAGTGAGAACACAATATGGCAAAAAAAGTATAACTTATGAAGGGGCACAGTTTTAGAACAGTTTACCAAAACATATCAAAGAATGTAAAAGTTTTAATATATTCAAACATAAGTTAAAGGAGTATGTAACTAAAAATATCTAACGCCTAACTCCAGCTCTGGCCCTGGAAACACTGGCATAGAAACTGAATTATGTGACTCGTCATCAGTGAAATACACTACAAGGACATTGTATTAGAGCTCATTATGCATTGTACGAACCAGAATAACTTACTGCTATGATTTTTTCTTAATATCTACCCACTTGAACTAAACATTTGTATTACTTTTTAAACTAATGTATAATTGTATTACTCACTTTTTACTTTATGTATATTTTCTCTGTTCTAAGTGAAATGTAAATTTCTTTAGAGATAAATAAAGTTCTTTAACCACAACTGTCAGTGTCAGTGGAGTAATTTTCTGCGCCTAAATTTAAAAAGATTCTTCCAGGCCCCGTAGCACGTATCACGCGATAAGTGATAGGATAAGCGCGTCGTCTCATTCTATCGAACGGTGTCAGCCAGGGACGGATGTTCTATCCTGTCACTTATCGCGTGATAAGGCCAGGCCATCCATGCAACGGGGCCTGAACAGCGCGAGTTGCGCGGAAGCGAGGCAGTACAAATGCAGCATTGCAAACGCATGATTACGTATTACGGCGCCATCCAGACTTGGTGGAGTGGGATCGGTGTGTGGTATTTTGAGGCGAGCTTAATCATGTCACTCGGATTTCTTCCTTGTCGGTATACCGTCAGTATAAAATTCTCGTAGTAGTAAAATCATGCACGGAAGCGGCGCGGTGCGGCAACAGTGAGCTGTCAATGTCAACACTTCAACAGTCAGTCGAGTCGGTAGGTAGGTATCGATTGTTTACTGTACGCCTAAATTTAAATGAGTGCTTCCTGAATGGCGCAGGGTGCGCGGAAGAGGGCGATACGAATGTAGTACTACTACGAGCGCACACCCTGCTTTCGCGCATGATATTACAACTGCGCAAATGTAATACTGACAGCTGTATAATCTGTACGACATTAGTAGGATCACGTCAAAATACCGCATGACGCATATCGAGCCCGCCTTGCCAAGTCAGGAAATCGCCTTATTGTAGGTACTTTGAAATGATTATTTTTATGTAAAATATTAAGTAATGTTAATAAACAACAATTATTGTCTACTATGACAATAATTGTTGTTTTTTTTTTTTTATTATTATTTATTTATATGTTCACATTACATCTTACAAAACATTTATATTCTCGCCAAACTGTTACGTTTGATGGCGAGACGCGCTCAGTTTTTATACAACTTAACCTATTAAACTCATCTTATATAAAATAAAGTTTCATGCCTAAAGTAACTAAAGAAAATAAATATACATATTTCTGCAAGTATACATATATCTACATACCAAATACACATCCATATGTGATAAGTCGAGAGTGTGTGTGTTTATTAACATAAATTTTAGTTGTTATTTAATATCAATAGCGTTTGTAGCCACTGCTGGACATAGGCCTCCCCCAAAGAGTGCCACAATGACCAGTCCTGCGCCCCCCGGAGCCAGCGGACTCCCGCAGCCTTTACCAGGTCATCATCAGTCCACCTTGTGGGGACCCTACCCACGCTGCTGCGCCTTCCGGTACGTTTCCTATACCTACAAGGTGTAAATTAATAAACTGAAAACGAGAAAGAAGTTTGTTCAGAATCGACAGTAGAATCGATTGCACTATATTATTTTAAAGCAGGTTGTTTTTTTCTTGAAAATTTTTATTTTTCTTTGCCCTGTCTAGAAGTTACAAATACAACGTACGCCAATATTTTTAGTTAGAGGTTGTACATTTAGAATTCATGCTAGCCGGTTTTTCCACTTACCTACTTTTAATTTGTAAACTTACATCGAGATTTCTTTGAAGGGAGCCATTTATAAAAAAAAAATGTAGTAATCATTATAATTAAAAATATCTCATCACAATTGGCAGTTAGATGTCAACATTTGCGGCGACAACGTTAACTTAGTTAGTGACGTTTTCGAGAAGAGTTTGGTGCTTTCTGAGTAAAACGGTGCAATGTCGGCAGCTAAGCAGAGGTTAGGCGACTACGGCACGTTTCGCTTTCAACCTCCAACAGGATCCTGATATGGAGTGGCAGACTAGATTTTTAGCAATTCGGATTATTTTCATGAAACCCCACGACAAGCACATGCTAGTATGGAAAACGACGATCCAGACCCCGATCACTACAGACGAATGCCACGAATTAACATTGGACTATGAGCCGTGCGTGGCATTTTGTGAATTTCGCGCACCTCCAAGATTTCGATATACGCTATCGTGCTAGGAAGTAAGAACACATGCGTTATATAGGTACGGCGAGCGCGTACAGGGAAATGATTTAAATTTTCCAGTAGACAAACAGCGGTTTTATTAAACAGAGGACCTTCTGTTCAATTGTTTATTATGTGCTTACAGTTCGTAGAAATCGTCCAACCTAAACTCAACGAAAAACTGATAGTTAGTGGTCTACTACGATTAACTAATTAATCTAATATAAAATAATTAAAATAGGTACCAATAGGGGTGCTTGAGGTTTTCAGGGTAGGTAGAATAATTATCACCTTGTTCCTTATCACTGCGGGCCACAGGATTATGGATGAGATATTGAGCAAAATATTTAAATATGTAAATTTACATTTTGATTGACATGTTTTTTAATTAATCAGCTTTAAAAAAGTGTTTTCCTTTTAAATAAATTAAGTTTGAAGTTAATTAGCGGAGCTCAGAAATCCGCACAGGCTTTCCTTTTCGCCGAGAATAGTTTCTGAATGGGTCACCGCCACGTCACCGCTTTGAGTGGTTACTAATTGAATGCTTTGTTGCTTTGAAGGTTCGTTTATCGGATGATCCCGACTGTTGTCTATGGCAGCAGTATCGAAGACAACTAACAGCTAATTTAAATACCAAAACCTTGACAAAGCCTAATCTCAAAAAGGTCTAATGTTTCCTCGGTAGCAGGTCAGTAGACAGTTGCTTATGCAAAAAGTAGTGATTAAGGCGCTGTCAACACCAAAAACGCGCACACTGTCTATTTGTATCGGAGTAAACGAGAGCGAGTGTTACTTGGGCGGCCAGGTTTTAGAAGAAATTAATGAATAAATATTGAAATAAAAAAAGTGTGGATTTATTGTGAAATATGGCTCGTTAGAGGTTTAGGTATGAATATGTGGACTTCATGTTTTTTATTGCAGACCCATACGTCAAAAAAATAAGGACATAGAACCGTTTAAGATGATTTTAAGACCAACCTTTGCGATTATTTTCTATCGAGCCGATTTCATCCAATTATGTTTCGAGTCCATCTACGGTCTTGGAAAAATGAGGAATTTTAAGTTATATTTTTTTGATGTGCTAGAACAAATAGTTTTTCTTAAGAAACTGCTTTAATCATATCAATTTAACAAATTAGTTCTTGTCAGCCTCTTAATTTACTATTTCAAATCTTCTCATTATTTGGAATAAAAAAGCCGACCAGAAACGAAAACATATAGCCAAAAGAATGAGCTCAAACATATTTGAACTGATGACAGTTCAAATAAGTTTGAGCGTTAGGTGCAATGAGTTTTATATTTAATTATTATTTTCTAACGGCTCCATCATCAATTATATTTAAAACTAAGCTCTTGTCGGTAGAATATAAGAGTTTTCCTTTATTTCAGGAAAAATCGTTTGTTTTTTATTTAAAAAATCCATGTAGGTAAGTGTTTTTATCCAGTCATCGTAAAGTAAAAGAAGTAACAGTATTTATCGTCAGCTGTTTTCAATGATTTTCATTATTACGCCATTTTTCATTAACTTGAATCTGAATAACCCCCTCATTCGTTTTCTTTTCCGTCTAACTTCCGCTACATTCAAACGCTTCCAGCTGTAACGGTTTATTGACAGGTGATATTCGTATTAAATAATTTAAATAAATATTATGGATAGTTTTTTTTTGGTTTCCTTAGATAAGAATTGAGATTCAATTATATTTAGAAAGCCCTCTTTTAGAATATGCATTACTGGCGAGTGTTTTTTTTTATTGAAAAGTGCTGTTTTCAATGATTTTCATTATACGCCATTTTTCATTAACTTGAATCTGAATAACCCCCTCATTCGTTTTCTTTTCCGTCTAACTTCCGCTACATTCAAACGCTTCCAGCCTTCCAGCTGTAACGGTTTATTGACAGGTGATATTCGTATTAAATAATTTAAATAAATATTATGGATAGTTTTTTTTTGGTTTCCTTAGATAAGAATTGAGATTCAATTATATTTAGGAAGCCCTCTTTTAGAATAGGCATTACTGGCGAGTATTTTTTTTTATTGAAAAGTATTTATGACTTCACTGTCGAACCAACATAATGTAAATACATATATTACGAGTATATTGTGCACAATGGTGGGTAAACATGAAAGTTTTCTTGTAGTTACATGGTATAATATTTCAGTTGGTACAGTCGCCATCACATACATCGCAGCAAACAAGCACGTCACAAACATCGGAACACACCTCTATTTTCAAGGCATTAGGGTACATGTGCCGATATTTTTGAACGCCTATAGTGTACCTATGTATGTGATGGCGACTGTACAGTTTATAACTAATTTATTTTCAAACAGCAATGTTACCTTGCGTAGGTATCCTTATCAAATTAATTCAAATTATGTATTCAACTATGTATATTGAATTCAGTTGCGTGTCCCCAAGTAACGCGATATAATTTCCTTAGCCCCCTAAATCTATCAATTCACAGATCTTTATCTTCGAACTGATAGATGAAAGTGAAACCAAAAGAATGGGGAACTTGCATGGGACTTCAATTTTGAATAAATTGCACTCAATCGATGCGGATAGATATCATACAAAAGGAAAAAAACTAATGTATTAGTTTTATCTCAGGTTAAAATGACGAATTTTTTTATTTTATTTTTTCTGTAATGTAACAACAGTTACACAGAACATTTAATTAGAAATGATATTTTGAATGTCAAATTTTGTGGAGATAATTGCTAATTAATGACTTAATCCATAGTAAACTTACTCCATAGCATAAGCCTGTTTAATATAGAGTGTTTGCGGTGGGTGCCGGCGCGTGCAGATTTCAAATGCATATTACATCAGAAAAAAAAATCATAAGAAAGTTTGAATGCTACAGTTGTTTTAATGCTGGATTATGCTTTACATTTTCGTAATAAAATAAAAAGGTGCAAGTTCCCTATTTTCAAAAAACCCAACTGCCTTTTTCAATTTTAAATCTTTATAAATAATAAACGGATATTTAAACTAAAAAAATATTATCAAAACTTAATAATGATTTTGAAATACCTATTCAATGATTCTTCGACTTTATTTTTTGTCTTTTCACAATTTGTCGTCTGGCCCCGTAGCATGGATGGCGTTATCACGCGATAAGTGATAGGATAAGCGCGTCGTCTCGTTCTATCGAAAGGTGTCAGCCAGGGACGGATGCTCTATCCTGTCACTTATCGCGTGATAATGCCATCCATGTTACGGGGCCTGGTGGCCGCCATTTTGAATTATAATTACATTCTTGTCTTCAGCGACACTCCTAAGATTAAAACAAATCGATTGACGTATGATTTATAAAAATCGACCCACGCGTTTGATCTCTAGAGTACCACAAAGGAACAAACATACATACCATACATACATATATACATACTTACGTAGACTGGTAAACACATTACCCTCCTTTGTGTCGCGCAGTTGGTTAAAAAGTAGTTTAATGTCTTTACATTAAATTATTTTTTCATTTCTGAGGTGTATGTAAATATGTACTCTGAGAGTACCAAAATCATTGTTTATTTTAGTTGCGGGTTGAAAGTAATGCGTTACGAGAGTTGAATGTAATAAAAAAATTGCAATAGCAGAACCCTATAAAATATATGCTATTGCAAATTGCTGCTACAAAATTATATATTCAGCCACAACACTCGAGTAAAATCGTATAGATTTTTGATGCTTCTCGATAAAAAAGCCTTTACTATATTATTAATATTATAAATGCGAAAGTGAGTCTATCTGTTACCTCTTCACACTTAAACCGCTAAACCGATTTAGATGCAATTTAGTATACAGCGTGTTTTTTTTTAAATTACCTCAAATTGTAACCAGAGGTAGGTGTTAGGGCTATGAACAGATATTGCAAGATTTTTTCTTAACTACTAACTTTTTTTTCCATACAAAATAATTCAGCACGCAATGTATCACTACATCGTCTAACTGATGTGGCGTCACAACTGCCACAAGTAACCCGCTTATTCCTTGTGTCAAATGAGTGTAAGCATTACATTGCTGCTCGATAAATTTTCAAAAATTAATTACGCTTTGGTAGTTAAGACTAACATACAATATCGGTTCATAGTTCTAAAAGCTACGTATGGTTAAAATTTGAGGTAATATTAAAAATACAGGCTGTATACATAGTTTGAGTTCCGCGGAATAATATGATAATTATCCCGGAAATCATCTCTTAAGTGGTGAAATAGGTGGTGAAAGTTTGTATGGAGCTACGATATAAACGAGTTCCATGCCGACGGAGTCGCGGGCAGAAGCTAGTATTAAATAAAACAAATAAAGACAACTATTGCTATTTGAAGCCTTTGAATACTTTTTAAACAATTTTTTTTAAATAATCGAGGCCTTGAAATGATCTACACGAACCAGTCCCCGCCCAAATAATTCACATATTTAGGTACTAACGGTTTTGACATGGGTTCCATAAGATTTGACCGATTCAAAAATGATTTGCACATTTAGTTTTCGTTTAGTTTCCTCGTATTCGAAACAATAGTTGTATTTTGTTGTAGAGGCTAGAAAGTAAGTAATAGATGGACGAGTTAGTTCGAAAGAACGTATTACGAGTCCAGCTATTGCACTTTCGGCCGAGGCTTAACATAGTTCTTTTCACGTCTCATCATCATCATCATCATCATATCAGCCGAAAGACGTCCACTGCTGGACATAGGCCTCCCCCAAAGAGTTCCAAAGTGACCGGTCCTGCGCCACCCTTATCCACCGGACTCCCGCGACCTTTACCAGGTCATCAGTCCACCTTGTGGGAGGCCTACCAACGCCGCGCCTTCCGGTACGTGGTCGCCACTCGAGAACCTTTCCGCCCCAACGGCCATCAGTTCTACGTGCAATGTGCCCCGCCTACTTAAGTTTAGCGATTCGGAGGGCTATATCGGTTACCTTTGTTCTGCTGCGGATAGCCTCATTTCTGATGCGATCACGCAGAGAAACATCCAAAATAGCCCTCTCCATTGCCCTTTGGGTTCACGCCTTACGGCTTAGGCTTCACGTCTACTTCGAGGAAATTGCAAATAAGTAATTATAATTTTAAATCAAAATGAAGTACCTAATTCATGATCATACTAAAAAACAAAAAAACGCGGCCCTGCTCCGCTCCTCCCGCTCGACGCCATGTGATTGGTCGAAGCGCTGCTCAAACTGACCAACAATAACATTGTTGGACAGTTTGAATTCATAGATGGCCTGTTCGTGCGACGTCTAACTAACCCCAGATTTGAAGCCTGAATTCTGACCATCTTTTGCCACATTTCCGAGCGGTGGCGTGAAAAAGCGATTGTTTAACTGGGGAAAGCAACTGTTGCAGTTCTGCTTTTTGTTATAATCTTTCATACAGACCTGTGCATGCATAAAAATAAGCAAAAGAAATAATACTATCTCAATAAGAATACAGTAAATTTTCCTTTTCGTGTTATTCCTATTTATTATCAATTTATTTCCGATTCACCCTTCTACGATTACATCTTCCTCAGGAAGGTAACCGCAACCACAAACTGCCCCCGACACCGCCGCACCGCCAGCAGATAACGATTGTGTTACAGAATACCTTGATGTGTTCCTTTCATCATATATGTATACCTACTCGTGATTTATATAAATACTATTTTATTGCAAGTGGCGGTAGCAGAGGGGTTCAAAATTACTAGTTTAAAATTTGAGGTCGTGGTTTGGAATCCTGGCTCGTATCAATGAGTTTTTTTATCTATCATTGGATATTTCCCGCTATCTGTTAAAATAGAGCGGTGGTCTGACGGTGATCTGATCGGTCCAAGGTAAAAGACGTTGATATCTGATGATACTATAAAATGCAGGCATCTCTAAAAAGATTGTATTGAGGTCAGACCATACCGCAAAATTATTCGTTATATATCCAACACAAAGCGAGATACGCAACTGATGTCGAGAATTATCTGCTTAAAGGGTTTCCACGTGATGTATTGTCTAATGTCTAATGTTAATCTGTCCAATATCAAATGAACTACTAATATCCAGTCTAAAATGCTATTATGCTATAATCTAGCCTACTTAAAAGACAAATGCTGTCAGTATGCCTATTATATTGTGGTTCGTTCGCATATAAATAATAGTACATTACTTACCTAGGGCGGTTAAAGCAGGTATTTGACGCCCGAGCCGAAGGCAAGGGCGATAAATATGCGCTCTGAGGCTTTCTTTATTACCGCCCGTGGTGAGTACAACATTTTACGTCTCTATCTGGCCAGGAAGTGGGGTTTTCCGCACGCATAGCGTGCGGTAATTCCTACTTTATGGCCAGGTATGACGTTAAATACAAAATACTTTGCAACGTAATGCTGTCGCATATCACAAGTTACAACTCTTAGTAGCATTCATGTTTCCTGCGTTGGAGGGGAAAGTGTGGAGCATTCGTACCTACACTTTTTACTCCGGGCGGTGTAAAAAAATTACTGTTAGCCAAATCAAGAATATCAATTGAACATTGCTGAATAAGCCATTTAGCTGGCTTTAATGTTGGTGTAGTTGGGTGTTGTAATAAAATGACATAGCCGTGCTATGACAGTTTTCCTAAAATATGGATATTGTACGAAAGCATGCGGGGTAACTTCGTTTACCACTGCAGTGCTATCGTCACAGGACAGTTGTTATCTTCATCTTAACTCTTAGTCTCCTTTTGGACATCCATCACCTAGGACCAGACTCCAGACCTAGGACAATAAAACTTTCACTCATATGAGTTTCTTTTTTGTTTTTTATTTTATTTATTTTTTATTTTAACCCCAGCATCCATTCGCTACTGATGTTTCAATTCCACACTCGCGGTTAAAATACAACTTTGTACCCTTGTATAACAAATAACTTTAAATTATTGATCAAGGAAATATTTCTAGAGGTTAACGCATTCAAAGTTAAGTCTGAAAATTATTTCGACACAACAAAATCTAGTTATTTATGCTACAAGTGTGGAAAGTATGTGATTTCCGACGAGTGTCATTTTTATACATGATCAAAATAATCGAGCGAATGTATAATTCGACACGAATCGGAATAGTACATTTTACAACTAGTGTGAAAAGAATGTCTTTTTACCACTAGTACCTAGTATTTACTAGTGGTAAAAAGACAAGATATTGCTATCTCTTTCTAATGATATCCCCACTCTTCCATCCTTCTCCCTCCACCTGGCAGTGGGGATGACTTTTGCTCATTCCCAGAAATCATTTTATTGCTCATTGGATCGCGATTAAACCAGGCAGAGATTACTCATGAGCTTCGAATAAGGTAAGTAAATTAATATGCGTTTTATTGGTAGGTAAAACGCGTCTATTAATTGACTTGACCGTTATTCGAAGCTTATTTAATTGAGACATGTTTGTTATCGCCTGGTGGAGGAGAAGAGTGAGATGCCAATGTCACAGGTATTGCTGAGAGGTACTCGTTAGGTTTTATTTATGTCTATGATTTAATAAAAGCTTGATATAAGCATACAAGATTTATTCATGAATATTCAGTTCAGGCGGTTAACACAACGCATACAGCTCGTATTGAGCCAAATTTGAGATCAATTACAGAAAGAACAATCAATAAAAAGTACAGATTTAGGTACCAGATACTTAATGTATGATCAACATTGAAATTATTAATGATTTTGATTAGGTATCTTTTCTAATCAACAGGCTCAAACAGATTTGCTACATTTGAAGGATCATTTAACGTGGAGGCTGGCATAACTTCGCGTCTATAAAATTTACTAAAAGTATTCTCAGAGCGCCAATTACCTCTTGATAATATTTGCTCAACAGAACAATTATCCACCCAGCTTTTGGATGCTACAGCAGCACGTACGCTGCCCGGTGATGCCGTAATGCCAGCTTCCCTCAACACAGATTTGATCCAACCCGCAATCAAAGTACGGGATGCTCTTTTAATCTCACCCCTTTGAGAAATAAACAGACTGTTGCAAATAATCAATTCTCTTCTGGTTTTTAAAATAATCATGACTTGTCTTATCCAAAAAACTGGATCAAGATTTTGGCAAGAATGATTAGTAAGTAATTTCCAACCTGATTGTCTATATGTGGCGCAATCGGTTTTGGACCCAAAAATAGGCCATAAAACAATTGAATTGTCTGTTGATACACAATGGTTACTATCAATATTTAGTAATGTAAGATCGTGTATTTTCCTGCCAGAGCAGAGGAGCAGAAGTAATACAGTATGTCTGCACGTCTCAAAAATATTTTCAGGATTGATTTTGGCTTTGGTAAGATAATCAGTTAAGACGTCAATATTCCATATTGTAGGCTTATTTTCGACTGGTTTTTTTAATGCTATGGATTTTAGCACATGTTTGACAAGTACATTGGTGCTTAACCTTTCTGTCGAATTGGTATTACACAGTGTAGACACTACAGATTTATACAAACATATGGTATTATATGATAAGTTGTTGATTAGGTAAATGTCTGTTAAGAACTTGGCAACATCCGCTCCTGAAGGATTTGCAGGATTTATTAGATGTTGAGTCGACCAAGATAACCACTTCTTCCAAGCTGTATATAAGTCTTACGTGTGGAGGCACGCCAGGGTGATTGAAGAAGCGCTATTTGCTCAGAGTTCCAACCTGTTAAACTCTTCGACCATCCCCACACTTCCAGATTTCGAGAGTCATGTTGTGTACATTGGGGGGCGGTAAGCTTGTGGTCACGTCCCGAAGAACTCGCTCCAGGTGACATATTGTAAACGGGGGTGTCACGGCGCGTGCCTTGAGATCTGCACGCCATAAAACTCGGTCCCAACGTGGAACTATCAATAAGTACGTTCCTGTTACTTGATTTAGGTGAGCCAATACTGGTACGTGTAAGGGGGTGGAAAAATCCACGCAAGGTCGTAATCCCATATTCGTGAGAAAGCATCGTGATAAAGGGCTTTTTGGTCGTTCTGGTATATTGACACATAATGCACTACAATGTTCGTGCATTTCGGAAGAAGATGCCACTGTGGTGCTGGGTGCAATCTGGAGAGAACTGCGTGACCGTTGTATTTTCCGGGTATGTGAAAAACCCTGTACGTTAGATCCAGAAAATCTGTTGATTTCGATCCTCCCTGATTGCGGAGATAAGCTATGACAGTTTTGTTGTCGCTCTGAACTAGTACGGTGAAATGAGACAAGTACTGACAACGATCGTCTAAAACGTTTAGAATTGCGAGCATTTCTTTTTTGTTGCAATGCAAACCCTGTTGTGCACTTGTCTAAAAACCCCAGAGGGACTGATAGTCCAATTGTGCTCCCCAAGCAAGATCTGAATGAAGATGATGAATTGTTGAGTGGCAAAGGCAATTCTGGTGCCACCATGTTAGATCGTGTCTGGAATCTGGAGGTATAGATAGAACTCTCACTGGGAATTCTGGTATCGCATTTAGTAGATTCAGTAGGGCTCGGTAGTTCAGTCTCCCTAAGTGAACCACAAAACTCGCAAAGATTAGAAGCCCTACTAGATTTTCTAGTTCTTTCCGGTTGGTCTTGTTGGTATGCAACATCTGATGTATTTTTGAGATCTATTTGAGTATCTTGACTTTCGGCAAGCATTTTTGATTGGTCCAAGGGTCCCAATTAACACCCAGATACACCAACGCTTTCTGGGGGGTTAGCATCGATTTCTCGTAATTGACTATCCACCCCAACGTCTCCAGTCGTCATATAACAAATTTGTACATGCTTGCGAAGCATCTCTTTGTGCTGAAGGGCAATCAAGAATTCGTCGAGATATACAATTATTATTATCTCCTGCCTCCTCAGTGTCAGGGCAATCCAGCTTGGGATTAATGCAAGGATTTTTGGTGTCATTTTCAGTAGCTCTTGCCTGTAAATAAGACGTAAGAAACGCCTGTGCACATGAGCCACTGGTACGTGAAAATAAGCCTGTGATAGGTTTATTTTGCATTACCAATCTCGTGGTTGAAGAAAGTCCGGCAGACGGTGAACATTTAGTAACCTGAATCTTTCCGTCATTACGAATTTGTTCAGGGCCTTTAGGTTGATAATTAGGCGAGCAGTGGAGTCGCTTTTGGGCACAAGAAATAATGTGGAGAGAAAGCTGGGCGAAAGATCCGATGCCCTTAGTATACCTTTAGCCTTCATTTGATTGATGACTGATGTCATTTCGATTGAATGTGGCCATTCGTAAGTTTTTCCCAAAAAAATCGGATAAACGAGTGGTGGCTTCTGAACAAAAGGTATGTGATACCCTTTTATGATCCGCAATAAGAAGTCGGGAGCTTTCATTTCTCTCCAAATATTCTAAAAACTTGCTAAATGGCCCGCCCTGAACTGAGTTGGGTCAATACCGTCTTCGTTTGTTCTGTCCTTGCCCCCTGGGGGACGATGGCCGCTTACGTCCACCTCGCGGTTGAGATCTTTGCTGGTGCCATGGCTGACGCTCTCGAAAGGAGGTAGTTACGTTACCTGGCGCTGTATTAGATTGTGGGGCCTGATAGGTGTTATTATACCCTTGCGAAGGGTACGAATGTCTGTAGCCACCCCGCGGGGGTGGGAAAATGTTTTTATCAGAATAGCTATGGCCTTGATACCCTTGGTAAGTGCCTGCAGCATGGCCCTGATTGTAACGAGTACCCTGCGAGAGTACTACTTTATGCGGCGCTAATCCCTGCGAAGGAGCGCTAGTTGCCTTAGAAGGACCTGCTTGCGAAGCAGGGTTCTTTTGCAAAGGCCAAAAACATTTTCGTATACCGCCATATTTCTCAATCGTAGCTGAAAACGTTTCAGCGTTAAACAGCGCGGTTCCTGATGGAGGAATCTTACGCAATGCTGATTTAACCAGCGGATCTTTCACGTGTTTAGTAATTCCATTGTGCCTCATTTGAATCACTTCCGCCCTGTGGCCACAGATGAGCTGTAAAAAATCTTCACCAACCTTGTAATACTCACCACCTAAAAAAACACTGTGAATTTTGTCACGAAGGGCTCCGTGTGAAAATTCTGGGACAACCTGGGCCCAAGACAGTACATCTTGCACGGCAGCGTGTATGGCTTCCTGCTGCTTTAACATGCAGTATGTTAAGGCACCAAAGGCCCTATCGGACTGCACTAAGTGAGGATTCTGATCGTATTCCTTGACCTCGCCGTTAGTTTCTAAGTCGGTATAACCTGGAGTGTGGTTATATACTTTTTGAATCTCTGCGTAGCGAAGGTTGAACCATTCATTGTGATTCAGTCATTGTATGTCACATAGTAATTTTAATTGCGCCTCTGAAGTGATCGGCATCGCCGGCTCTTTTAATTTAGTCCCGAGGCCAAAAGCAAACGGTTCTAGTGGCAGAGACACTTGCGGTGTAGGATCCAGTTCGTTTTCTACATAAAGATCTCGACTACAATCTGAAATTACCGATACGTTATCGCAAGGCCGATCGCAACCATTGGATCTAGCTAGCTGTGCCTGTAACTCGGTCACCTGTTTTGACAATTTGAGTAGCTGCTTTTTTGCGCCCCCCTTTTTCTTTGACTTACGATGACGTCTATGCTTTGAGCCCGACGTCGAGGAGCTAGAGGAACTGCTGCTACTACTCGACGAACTGGAACTGGACGACCGGTCGCGATTTCGTGAAGGGCCAGCCTGTGAACGGGCGTTATTACGCACCACATTCGCATCGTCCATATTTCTAAACAAAACAAACCCTTAGCTTTATGCATATAAAACAATTTAAATTCACATAATCGAACGGCAAAGCCGTTAAGAGTTCAATAATTTTATCAACAAATTAAGGGTAGATGTATTTTTCACTTAAATACTTTAGTAATGAATTGTAACACAAGTACTGTAAACTAGTTGACTATTTATTATAGTTTTGTAAACCAGTTGACTATTGGTTAGTCGGTCGCACTTCGGGAAAAGAGTAATCTTTAAGTACTTGTAATAAGAACCCTTGTTCAAATTCGTAGATATTATGTCCGTGCGACCTATCGCGGCGGGAAAGTAGACGCCAATGAGCAATAAAATGATTTCTGGGAATAAGCAAAAGTCATCCCCACTGCCAGGTGGAGGGAGAAGGATGGAAGAGTGGGGATATCATTAGAAAGAGATAGCAATATACGGCGGGAAACTTACAGCCTATCTCCAATTAAATAAGCTTCGAATAACGGTCAAGTCAATTAATAATACCAACAATTTATAAAACATGTAATTTAACACACGATAGATGATGATTTATTATTATTGTAGTAAATAATTTATAATATACAAATGTTAAATCGTAAATAAATACTTTTATTTCGAAATATTTGTTTATGAAGTTGGCACCACTGCAATATAGCGGCCGATTAAAAAAAAAGTTAAACAGTGCTGTTATGAAAAATGTATGAACCAAAAAAGTACGCTAAACAGTGCGTTTTTGGGCCATAGAGCATAGAGTTATTCGACGACTTATTAGTGGTGTCATTGTATTTGAGCTAAAGCCTATATAAATGACAGATAACGGTACAGGAGTAGAAAAATAGATATTAACTGCTGTTTCGCTGTATCATATCAGCATTAGTGATATAAATTACGTAAAAGTGGCTGAATACAACTGCAGTTTACTCACAAACTGCGATTCGGGAACCAGAATAAACTGCTAGCACTAAACTAGGTTCGATAAAATCAGCACTTTGGCCCTAAAATAAACAAACTGCAAGCAGTAAAATAAATTTACTCTAGAAAAAATACGGTTTCCAAAAACGTTAATTTATAATAGTTTTTTTTTATGCATATTTAATTTTAAAACTTTATTCCAAGATGCTTTATTAAAAAATCAAAAAAACCAAATATGGATTTCACCGAAAACAAAAAGGCAAGCATTGCCGTTTTTGTTTGATTTATCTTAAATACATATTATAGGGCAAATGAAAATTACCCAATAAAAAATAGATTGAAACATGTATTAATATTTTCCGCCTTTTCAGGAGCTAATTAAGTTATAATTTTTTTTGACTGATATTTGGTTGGATTTTGTCTATACCTATTTAAATGATGATATATTCATTACAGACAAAAAGTTTGCTAAGTATTTCTCGTTTTATCGCGTCACACGCTGATAAGGTTAAACATTTAATAAACCGAATGTCTTAAATTGCTCTTAAACTGAAAGCGTGCCACAGCATTTAATACCCATGATACTTAGTTGCCAGAATCGCACTATACAATTTCGATTCAATACTCATACTGGAAAACATCTTCAATTTAAACGGTGAATGAATTTTCAGTACGAACTATTTGAATGAATTAATTGAAATAGTTTACTGAAGTCAAACCGTTTACTTATTAATAATGAAAAGTACTTACAGTCCATTTATTAACAGCGTTTGAAAACTCAAGACACTTCCACGACAAACTTGAATTAAAAAGGTAAGTAATTAAAGTAGCAATTAGTAAGCACAGATAGTAATTAGTGGATTGAAATGCCTAGTCTGGCCAAGCAGTGGACTCCAAAAATTAATTTATTAACACCTTAATTGGTTACTTAGCAGGGAAAGGAAAATTGTGGCGGTAAGTTAAACCACGTCTAAACTTCGCAACTTTGGCCACAAGGAAAGAGACACTGAGGCAAATATTTTATTAAAGGAGTAATACCTCCGAAAGTGGAGAAAAGTTGATATATTAATTAACTCGTGAATAAGTCCGTCAGGCCAAAGAGTCACTTCATTTGACGCAGGCGCAGTAAGGATCTGTCAAGATACGCCCTTAGGTAGTGTGAGCACGGCGTTCGGCAAGCGCACACGAGCGTTCAATTTACCACTGAACATCGACGCGTCATTAATTTGTTCGATTCGAATTTGAACCCTAACGGATGCTGTGAATTAAAAACGTTGGGTGAGCATGAATTAAGGATGCGGCCGGACTCGAGCGGCGCCGCGACTTGCGATACGTTTGGATTTTGTTCAAATTTGGAAGAGTTTCCGGTTATTTCGGGTGTGTTTGTTGTAGTGTCTGTGAACGGTGTTCGTGATGAACGAGCGAAGTTTATCCCGGGTTACGGTGAGTGCGAAGCTTAAGTGTTTTATCGCACCGACGATTTGTGGTGGCACCGTTTTGTTTATCTCTTGGTGGTGCACTATGCGGGTGTTCTGTATTTTAGTGCTGAGACGGGAATAACTTTAAATGTTTATGGAAATGCTTCTCGGTAATATGTTTAGTCTGTTTTAAAAGAACAAAGTTTGAAAATTCGTATTTTATCACCAGTCTGCATTTTCACGTAAGTATTTTACGTTTAATTCAGGCACCTTCGTTACCTTATTACCGAACAGTACCCAAAATTGGTGAAAGGCCATAAATAGTACCACTTTTAAATTTTAAATAAATATTTCAATAAATATTTCAAACATTTATTCTGCAAATAGACCAAATTTATTTTACAAATAGGAAACTTATACATATCAAAATGTATTTCCTGATAAAAAATAATATATTTTTTTCCAGATTATCAGATTATAATAATAAATCTAAAATAACTTAAACAAGAATAACAAGAAAATAAAAATAAAACTTAACGAAATAACAAGAAAATAAAAATGCATAAGTATTATTTATAAAAAGAATACCCCGTCAAGGAGATCCTCCTGCGGCATTGTATCCATGACGCTGGCTGCGTTACCTCTCTGTATCGCGAGGGCGATTCTTTGAGAGAGATACGCGCCAGCCCTCGGGTCACCTGAGGTGTTGATGAGCCGCCTTGACAAGGCTCTCAAGAACGACCTCATGTCAGCTGACCAGGGACCCATGGTCTCTACAGCAAGGGCCGCAAACTCGAAGTCTTTAAGTAAAGACGAATATTTGCGGCGCTTGAGTAGTTGGGCCTGGTCAGCTGCAGCGCCAGCCTGTGAGCGGGTTCCATGAATGTGGGACGGTGCGAACGTGTCGACGCAGGTGGCGTCCCACACAAGGACCCTGCCCAGTTTCCACGGTACCATGGTAGCTCCGTCGGGCCGCTTGCCATCGTCTCTGACCATACCACCAGGCTCTAAAATCGCAGGTATAGAGGCGGTAACAAGCGAACGCCGGATGAGGTCGTTAATGGCACCGTGACGGAATAAACAGCCGGCGCTCCTTGAGCACGACAAACCATGCCGACCCTGCTCATCAACACTCTTGCCGCAGCCGCAAGTGTGGGCGACACAGATTCTGGAACCCAGCCTCAAGCAAACCGCTATTCTTAAGGCAGCTAGGGTCCAAAACTGTGCCTATCTGGCGGGAAGGAAGAGCCTGAAGCCAGTGGCAGAAAATCCTACTTCCTGGCCAGGGAGAGACGTAAAACTGTGTACTTACCACGGGCGGTAATAAAGAAAGCCTCAGATCGCATATTTATCGCCCTTGCCTTCGGCTCAGGCGTCAAATACCTGCGATCTGAGACATTCTTTGTTTCACCGGCCTAGGTAAGTAATGTACTATTAAAAACAACGATTATTTTTACTTACCAAATATTAAACGTGACAAAATTAAATTTACATTCAAATTTCTTTAGTTTCAATCACAATAAAGAAAAATGGCGTTAAAAATGTAAAAAGAAACGATAAAAAGTCCTAACTTACAAGAAACTCTGATCATTCAAATTTCAGCGCCCTCGAATAATCATAAATTTCACAACTTGTGCGATTTCAAGAACAAAATTCATCTTTTATTAATAACAGCTCTTGTTATAGCGCGATGAATATACCTACCTATTTTTGTAAAATTTGGCTACTTACTTTCTAAATTTGGCTCCGTTGGACATAATATGCCGAGCCATGTCATTAGTTTGACGATAATATTACGAGTTTTCAAATATAGTAAACTAGCTGCTGCCCGCGACTCTGTCCGTGTCGAACTCGTTTACCTATATCGTAGTTCCGTACAAACTTTCACCCCCCATTTCACCGCATTAGGGCCTTAGGGGATGATTTCCGGGATCAAAACTATCTCCATACAAAATTTCATCTCAAAATTTCAACGGTTTAAGCGTGAAGAGGTAACAGACAGATAGACACACTAAACTTTCACATTTATAATATTATATTCATATACCTATTCATATTCATATATTCACATTTATAATATCAGTGTGATAGTATAGTATGGATGGATTACCCGTGTGGTGTCGGGTTAGAATAGCACCACCCCCTTTCTTCCTGTGGCTATCGTAAACGTCGTAAAGGAACAGGGTTGAAGTGTGTTGTGTGCGATGGGCTAGCAACCTATCATTGCAATTTATATGCTCAAAGTGGCACTTGAAAATAAGGTTCCTGTGATCTGCCGGCTCTGCCTACCCTTTTGGTAATATAATCTATGTATGGATGGATATAAACAATACGTATTTACTATATTTAATCCATTTATTCGCATTTACTTACAATTACACCCTGTGTATATGACAAGCTACCCTCGCGGCTTCGCCAGCGTATTACAAAAAACGCGAGTGATCCCGTTGGATAAAATATAGCCTTTGTCAATCTATTCCATACACTGGCGTTTTTTTTTTGGAGGGTAGTTCTGGAAATTGCCCCCTACATGAAAACTCACACAATTTTCCTCTTTAAAATATGACTTGTTCTGCGTAAGAACACGGGAAAACCCGCGGGATAAAATGTAGCATATGTTCATGTACTAAATTTTGAAATCGCATTTATAGCTCCGGAGATTACTCCCTACATACAAACTTATAAAGCTACAATCTCGCAGACTTTGCCTCTTTTAAAACTATAAAGCCGCGTACGGATAGCCCGTACCCTCTGCTACGCGTAGTCGGTTACGCGTGTGTTTACGCGTAGGTAGATTGGATCTGGACGGACCGCCACGATCCACTGCCGGCGGCTCGTGCGCGAACCAGTTCGCGCGGCACGCGTTCCCCTAGAGTGTACGCGTAGCTGCAAGTACGAACATGGTGTTCCAGGACACGCGTAACCGACTACGCGTGCCAATGTACGCGCAATCCGTACGCAGCTTTAAATAGTACCTAGGTATATGTATAGATTACATCGTACCATCCTATAGACTTGCTTTTATCCATCCTATAGACCTTTACTGCTTGTGTTTTGTATTTTATATATTTATTTATACAAACTTTATTGCACAATACTAAAATAAGTACAATTAGCGATCTTAATGCTATAAGGCATTCACCATCAGTCAACCATTGGGTTAAACAGGTACATTTAATGTGTTGAATTTTTTGAAAATCATAAATATTATCATTGTTATGGCATGCTATTTAATTTATACACGTATGTTTAGAATATTTTAATCTAACCACAGTAAAGATTATAAAGTAATACACAAATATTTCAGGTTTTAGATAAACTTTCGTAGTGACATATACACGTAGTAAGTACTGACTGGTTATGAATAAATAATCCTGTTTGATTTGCACTTGATTGAACTGATATTTGGCAGGTGAAAAAGCGCAGATTTTATTTTTCATTACATCACATGACGTTGAGTGCTCCGACACAATATCTGACATGTACGAGAACGAGTTGCACTCATACGTAACATTACTTTAGCGCTTTCATGAAAATCGTTGCGAAATTTTATTATGAAACCTACAACTATTTTATGATTATTGCGTTCATACATACCTAGAAGGTGGCGCAGTACAGTACAGTAGGTCGATCACGTAACGCATTGTACGCGCGTCAGGTAGGTCTAAATGTCACTTTTTATATGGAAAATTGACAGTTAAATTGTACCGACTCGCGTTCGGAACGTTACGTGATTACCCCTCTGGTCACTGTGGCACTATTTGGGAGAGTCATATGTCCAGCAGTGATAGATAATACTATTCTTGTAGAAGTAACTATAAACGAAAACAAATAATCCTTATTTATCTAAAAGTGCATGGTTAGCTCTTTTTGTAACTACTCTAAGCTTGGCCTACTTTATGGCTAGTTACTTAACTGGTTAGGAAGATCTCTATCGTAGTCTGATGGGCCAAGCTTAGGTCGCATTGTTAATTACAGGAATTATTACCTTTTTCTCGTCCACCATTGAAATACAGCTTGTATTTTATCAGGTTATTTATTTGTTTATTTTTTATTGCACAAAAGAGCAACTTAACGTACAAAAAGGACTTAATGCCGTAAGCGTTCTTTACCAGTCGACCTTTGGGCAAAGCATACATAATGATTATGTGATTTAATCTGAAATATATGGAAGCGTGCCTACAAAATTTGTTTTAGCTTTTTTGCATATCATATATCATGCACGTACAAAAGTTAAATGAAAAACATCACTTTCATAAAAAACCAACGTTTATAATTTAATTTTATATAGTAGGTATTTACGGAAATAAAAACCGTATTGCCACTGTTTTACACTTCACGATACGAGGTAAAATAAGTGTGCAATTTATGCTAATTCGAAAATAAGGCTGAATTTTATCTAAAATTGGTTGCTTAATACATAATTATAACCTAACCTTAGACGAGGTATTTGGTATTTGTTACACTACATTCCCATAAGTTTTTCCATGTAATATGAGAAAAGTCGTTCATTAACCGTCATGCGATTTCAAAGAAAACCATTTTGAAACGATAAAAAATTGTATTGTTATGGTTGAAAAGCACCGTTGATCGAAATTAGGAAAACTTTTCCCTTTGATATCCTAAATCAACGAAGAAATGGTGACAAATTTGTCAGTTAAAATTAATATATTAGATGCAATGAGGCATACCTATTGCCTTGTTATGGTCTAATAATAGGTAGTTACTTGTTCCATGACCTTAGCTTGAAAATTGAAAATGAAAGATAATTTAAACCCTATACAAATTTAAAGCATCAACAAAAATTAATGAGCTCGTTTATTTGGAGCCAGAACAATCCAAACATTGTCATTAACTTATAAATTCACATTATGATTGCCCCGAAAAAGAAAAATAAAGATACAAAGTAATTTATTCCCGAGTCGAGATCATTTGTTTATCAAGCATACACAACGTCGCTGGGAGACGGAAAAAGGAGGAAAATCTAAGATGACTTGTTCAAAAGTTATCTTGAAGGACCATTTATAATAATCCGGTATAACCTGTTCGCGTCAGGTCGGGCCCCGAACTAATCCGTTAATCTTTATTATTGTAGACTGTTGACTCGCGACTGCGCTAAATTAACATTTAAATGTTATTTCTAAGTTTTGTCAAGCGTGTCTAGAGTTATTATGTTTTTAATCGGCGCTAGCTTGAATAAAACGATTGTTCGTCTAACGAGTTACGTTCCTGATGCTTGTGTATTAAGACAAGATTTATTTTTATGTATGTACATTATCCACTTAGTTTTGTATTTTTTGCAATTTAAGATTTATAACTGCCAGGAAATAAAGGCTTGTATTAAAGATTATCTTTTGGCGGGATTTGTGTTGCGTGATAAGTGAAAATAGTAGATTGTGTTTCAAGGGACCAAAATTATATATTTACGGCGAGGGCGGTATATTGAGTCCTGAGTGAAGCAAAAGACGCTGCAATTGAATCCTGAGCGTAGCGAGGGATTCTAAACTACAACCTTGAGCGTCACGAGGGATTCAAGTGTTTACGCCCCTGCTTTTATGTCCCTTTTCCACTAGACATGTGTCTCGATGAAATCCTTGGACAGGTTAAGTAAAAAGGCAAAATTGTCTAGTACTACAACAAGATACCCTCGTTTTCCATAATTTCGCATGCCATAACGGTAAATGCCATAATTGTAGTTTTAATAATATTCGATGTCATAAACACACATACTTTGTAACTGCATGTGTTTGAGTTTGCGCGAGTCTTGATGTACTGAGATCGCCGTCACGTCGCTAATCGCCCTTGCGTTGCGGCGCCTGCCTTAGGACCCTGCTCGCTGCTACTCGAGTATTTCTAGCAGTTATTAAAAAAAAACATGCTCCTAAAGACACTTCCGAATTTGGCAAAACGAAATCTGTATATTGATAATTTTGTTCTCTAAAATAAAAAAAAACTTGCTCGGAAGCAGAGCGTGCAGTACTGTAAGCGTACCGCCCCGCTTCCTCGCATGCCGCGCCAATCAGAAACAACGATATACTGTCTTAAGCCCCTGCTAGACGGTCGCCAACACGCCCCTCCGACCGGGCGACCTTAGTCTGCAAGTCCGCACCGACCGTGCGGCCGTGTAGACAGTTGTATGGAGCAAAGGACCTAGGTCGCTCGGTCGGAGTGGCGTGTTGGCGACCGTCTAGCAGTGACAGCTTTCTTACAGCGCACTGACATTGCACCGCCAAGTCGACTAAGTGATGAATTTCAATGTTGTACCTGTCCACCCTTGTCATTGACTTCTCAACAACTAAAAAAAAAAAACTTGTATTCGTTTAAAGTTTATTCAATGTTATTTGTAGAACTAAAGGTATGCATAGGTCGCAACATTATCGCTGAAAACAATATATATTAAACAAAAACCTAAGGATAAATATAGCCTAGAAAAAGTTCAACAAAAAAGCGTAGAAACCCGTCAAAAACATTTTGCCGTTGTTTCTATTTGAGGAGGGATACCGTTCAAGTGTCGTACAGAGTAAATGGGGGTCCGTAAATCCGGGCCGTTGAGTACTCGAAAGTTTACGGGTACCGGATTTCAAGAAAATGGCGTGTCATATACAGCGCGCTACATCATTCTTAGTTGTGCCGATTTACGCTCAACTCGAGGGCTGGGAATCGGTTTTCGAACGAAATTGTTGAATAAATTTAGCTTTGATAGAGTCTGCGGCGAAAAATTGTGAAACAACTTCAGTCCGGTTAGATTAGCTTTTAAAATGTTCGGAGAGAAATTTATAGGCTTATGCGGAATAGGAAGACTGCCAAATAATGAAGGCTGGCTACCGTAGTTTCATGTGCACGAAGTTTATACATGAAAGTTTATGTTGAGTCACAGACCACAGTTCATGTACGAGTACATTCAATTCCATGTTTACTATTTAAACAATCTGAAATATCAGTACGGGTATTTGTACTATCTATTATCAAAGCTGAATAAACAGTAACGCTCCTAATTAGAAATGATTGAGTAGCTAATATGCCTATTTAGTGGTGGTTATCAAATTGCATTAATCAGTTACACTTGTTCCTAAATATGATCATTGTGTTTCTAGGAATTAATTGACAAAATGAACCAATACCGCGGCATGGAACACGAATAATTACCTAATAAATATTATACATTTTAAGTTAACATTATATTTTTCCCAACAAAGACAAAAAAAAAAAGGCAAATAAATATAATCTAATTCTTTCAGGTTTGCATAGTCTCAAAGTTCACGATCTTTTAAAACTATTAATCAATTTCGCTGTCGTTGAACATGCATTGTGATTGTGAGTATCAATAATGATTACTGATATGTATTGGTAAACTGACCGAATAGTTTGTGAATGTTTCACTTCCTGTTCATAGTATTAAACAGGTACATAAATAAAATATAAGTATGTAATGACCCCTACACAAAGCAAACTGCTGCCAGTAAAATAAGTAAGGTCAGGTTGATTGTAAATTAGATATGTTAGATCCAGAAAAAAAACAGACTATATAATATTGTATATTATACTAAATATACGAACATTATGCTTTTGATGTTTTTTTAATTGTATAATATATGTTTAAAATCTTAGGTGTTATGAACATTATACGCTTTAATCGTTATATCAATTGGTATTATATCTAAATAATGTTATACTCTACCAAAGTAGATATTTTGAAATAATATATTTCGTTCATTTTATCCAGTGAACGATATACTAAAAAAGCTTATACAAAGTGAGCGTATACATTATAAATGTTAATATGATCTGTTATTATATCTCGTATTACAATCCCCTAAATAATTCATGGTCACTTCACATTCTATGCAACGATGTTTTCAACGATGAATACTCTTTCATATATCCCCTTACTATAGTACATATAGCCACCCTACATATTATATCCAATAAGTTGCTCATCTCATTAACCTTTCGTCTGAGTGCTATTTTTGGTATCTCTGATCCTACTTGAAACAAATTTAACGTGGTAAATAAACGTACTGTTATGAATAAGCTTTCTTTTAAAGATTATAGCTACTTGAAGACCACCAACATCGTTCAATTTAACAGGTCTTTAAGCAGGTAAATTCGTTTTCGGGGTTCTAAAAAAACGAATAGTCCGTACAAAATCTGTTCAAAAATACACCAAAAAATTAAAATATTTGGAGATTGCTAAATACAAAGAAAGGAAATTCTTGAACAGAATGTTGAAAAGTGCCGAGCGGATATGCACGTCTCTGCGCTGCGAGCTGCGCCGGCGGATCGGCAGCTACCGAAGTGGCGTAAAGAACTCGAAGATGTGATCATACTTGCGGAGGCCAAATATATATCTGCCGTGTACAATAAGCAAGAGCTTCAGCTTATCAAGCAGCTCTTCTTAGAGATCAAGAAATCCCAATATCACATAGACGAGGAGAGGAAGCAAAGAAATTCAGTTACACTTAGTTTAATATGAAAGGAGAGGAAATTTAGCAGACGCCTTAGTAAGTCTATCCTGGCTTTTTTGGCTCGCCTCGGTTACATGGGCTGACCACAAATGCGTCTGGTATGGACCAGACGCATTTTTGCATAGGATGATGCCCAAATTAGAAAGAATAGAAGAAAACAAGATAAGAAATTCCATCAATAAAAATGTCAAGTAGAATCACATCTGAGAGCTTTTTTATTTAGAAAGTAAGGACTGTCTAAGTGTTTCTTGCAATTATTTGGGCATTCATTTTTAAACCAATTTTACATGCCTATGACTTAACCCTTCGGCAGGCAGCGCCATTGGTTGCATGGATTGACATGTGGCACGGACATTTTGGTAAAATATACCGTATGTGGCAGGAACCGGGAGCCGAACCCTACGCCAAGTGGCAGCGATCCGGGAAACGGTCCTGACTTAACAATCCTTTGGGTGGCAGCGACCGCCTCCCGAACCCTGTTTGATGTCTTATTTTGCGCGAGAAATAAAACCGATAAACCTATTCCTTGCTTGCTCACACTTGTTAAATACATTCTACAATAAACAAGGATGGCATTCTTGGATTGGCATTGCCACGCTGTGATTTTTTACAATTAATCGTTTAATTTCGTAATCAAAGCAATTTTTATTCACGAAAGTGGAAAAAAATGTTCCTCTGAGATTTGATCAAGACTAGCGAAATTCACATAAATGCAATGGAATTTATTGCTAAATAATAAAAAAGCCATTTTATGCTGAATCCAACGACACATGGTTTATATAGAGTACCTATAGGATGTTTTGAGAAATGGTAATTTTTCTAATGTGCCACTTGACGGTATGTTTTCCAAAATGACCGTGCCATTTCTTCTGAAGTTCAATCTGCGGCGCTGCCACTCAAAGGCTTGTTATGTCAGGTCCGGCTCGCGGATCGCCGCCACTTATTATTATTGTTTTTTTGTTCCAAAACTCTCGATTGTCACCCAAGGATAGGAAATGATGATATGACCCCTGGGAAAATAAATAAACATTTTTCGCGATCTAATGTATGGAGGTTTTCCACTGGTGAGATGGAATGAGAATTTCCTCAAGCAAATCTTTAATTTTTTCCCGTGATAAAAAGTCATATGTTTTACGAGTATCACCGATTACATGCACTTTAATTTCCATCCTGGCCTCGCCTTGCTGGTAAAATAACAGCAGTAAAGAATTTATTTAAGGGGGCAAGTATCGTTGTTGAAATTCCAGGCCGGATATTTTCATTTCGCGGTTACCCTAGTCAAATTAATGAGACCAAGTATTTACCTATAGGCAAATTTATATTGTAGGTATATTACATTGGAAAAATTATCTAACCTTATCTTATATTATGATCGGTAGAAATATAAGTTTATATTATTTCTTTCAATCTTAAGCGTCATAAATTAAACAATGCTTACTGATTCAATTTTCCATTCAGTTACACGTTTTATTATTTTCCGTGCAAGATGGAGAAACGAGTGGCACGGAAACCAAAGAAATGTTCCAAGCTTTTGTCTAGAATTGGATTTTATTCCTTTTCTATTGGTAGCGTTACTTAAGGCCTTCAGTTAGTGTATGTAAGAAAACCAATGAGCTATATAAAAGTAATCCCAATAAGCGTGTAAGTAGTTGTCAAGTGGTAATTCAGGACATCCGAAAAAGGCGACGTGAGCTCCGAAAACGGGTTCTTGTAGAAATCGTAGCTCTTGTTTGAATTACAATACGGCTGCCTTAACTTTAATTAGCAATTTTGAGGCCTTTGTCGAGGGAAATCAGCTATTCGAATCCTGAATTTTTGACTTTCGCTCAATAGAAAAAAATCATGAACATAGGTCTAAAATACACTTAAAAAAATCGTAACAAATTATGCACAACAGCTAAACATATTAAAAATGGTTCTAAAAATCGGCAAAGTCATGTTTGAGGGAAATCAGCTATTACGTTTTTTATATAATAAACACACAAAAAAATAAAATTAAAAACATGATATCCGCGCTTCCAAACACGCACTTCCATCTCGCTCACGCGTATGCTCAGTGAGAGGGAGAGAAGACCACGAACCTACGTCCCCTTGTGCGCTGTGTATTGTTACTTTCATGTTAAATACGAATAAGTGATTGAATTATATTATAATTATTAGTGATTAACTATTTCAATGTTTTTAGGTTTAAAATACTTAACACTCACTCACCATATCAGATTTGATACGCATATTGAATGAATTAGTTCACTACAAGCTAATAACCGGGCTCATTTGTTATAGTATATAATATTTATTGATAGAACACTAAAATTCAAGCCAAGTCTATAAGTTCTATATCTAATTTGATATTTCCACCGAAACGCTTAAAACTTAAAGAAAAAAATAACGAACAGTTTTGTATTGTAAATAAGAGAACTACGCTGCGGTGTCAGCCGACACAGTAGCAGCATTAGGTAGGTACCGATGTTTTTACATCAGGTGTTTTTTGTTTAGCACGGAATTTCCTACAATAATTCCACATCACCCCTCACAGCATTTTCATCTCGCGAATATACATAAAATTGCTACAGAACTTACACAGTATACAGTACAGTATGTACAGTTAGTAGTAAACCATCAAATTTATTTCCCGTTCTTCAAATATTTAAATCAATAATATATATATATATATATATATATATATTTTTTGCGGACAATCTTACACAAATCAACCTAGTCCCAAACTAAGCAAAGCTTGTACTATGGGTACTAGATGACGATATAGATACTTATATAGAGAAATAAATACTTAAATACACAGAAAACATCCATGACTCAGGAACAAATATTCGTGCTCATCACACAAATAAATGCCCTTACCGGGATTCGAACCCAGGACCTCTTGCTTCGTAAGCAGGGTCACTACCAACTAGGCCAAAGCGGTCGTCTTTAATAATAAACTCATTGAGAATGAAATCTACAATTGTTTGATCTGCGATCAGAGAATACTGGGGCTGTCGGTGAACCTTTTATTCCCATAGGCATTAAGGCTACGAATTAAGCAAAATTGCGGGTCACTCAGCCGGGTTTGAAGCGTGCTTACACAAAATGGCCTATTTCGGTGGAGAAAGTATGGTGGTTACTCTCTTTTGTAAAGGTAAAATACACGGTGACTGCGCAATTAGGCCGTAGCTACCGTGTTTACTCAAAGAAACGCGATATAAATTTATTGAAATGGTGGAATCATATTGGAAAACACGATTATAATAATAATAATAATACAATAATAATAATATAATGGGAGGGAACCGATCTTCGTGTGTCCGACGCGCAGCAGCCGGATGCTACTGCCATGGTTGACTTCTGGCGTAGTATCTGGTCAGTGCCAGTCGAGCACGCCGAAGGCGAGTGGATGGGTGTTGTCGAACGTGAGTGTGAGTTCATCGAACCCATGGGGACTGTTACGATCAGCCCCGAAGACGTTAGTTGTGCCATCCGTTTGACCCCGAACTGGAAAAGTCCTGGACCGGATGGATTGCACAACTTCTGGGTGAAATGGTTTCGATGCTCACACCTACGTTTGGCAACACAGTTCCAGCAATCCCTTGAGCTCGGTTCCCTGCCATCTTTCTTTACAACTGGTATTACCTCCCTGCTCTATAAGTCCGGTAGTACTACGGAAGCGAAAAACTACAGACCCATCACGTGCTTGCCTACGCTGTACAAGCTCCTAACATCCATTTTGAGAGCAAAAATTAACGCACACATCGTTGCGAACAACGTTTTGGCCCCTGCTCAAAATGGATGTAGGGTTGGGTCTCGTGGTACTAAAGAGCTCCTCCTCATGGACATGACCATTTGCCAACGAGTCCGGCGGAACAGAGGTGCCCTCTCGGCCGCCTGGATTGACTACAAGAAGGCCTATGATTCGGTGCCTCATTCATGGCTGAGGAGGATCTTAGAGCTGTATAAAGTTGATGCAGTTCTGAGATCCTTCTTAGGCGCTTGCATGGGGCAGTGGACCACGGTTCTTCGTCAACCGGGGGGAGGAGATGGCCCCTCTGGCTCGCAGGACTATATAAGGATTGAACGTGGGATCTTCCAGGGTGATAGCCTGAGTCCTCTGTGGTTCTGCCTAGCGCTGAATCCACTCAGCACCTTGCTGAAGGATTCAGGGCTAGGTTGCCGGCTTCGGAGAGGGGGTGAGGTAATTTCTCATCTGCTCTATATGGATGACCTCAAGCTGTTTGCACCGAATAGACATGACCTGTTGGAACTACTGAAAACAACAGAAGTCTTCAGTAGCGCCATCAAAATGGAATTTGGTGTCGATAAGTGTGCGGTTATGCATGTACAGCGGGGTAGAGTTGTAAACTCAACAAATTTACAACTTTCTGAGACAATGTCCCTCAAATCTATCTCCGAGGCAGAAACCTATAAGTATCTTGGTATGTCACAGTCATTGGGTATTGAGGGTGAGAGCGTAAAGCGGGCGGTGAAGGAACGCTTCTTTTGTCGTTTGACAAAAGTACTTAATAGTCTTTTGTCGGGCGGCAACAGGGTGCGCGCCTTCAACGCCTGGGTGATGCCCTTGCTCACTTACTCCTTTGGCGTACTAAGATGGACTCAGACTGAGCTGGATGCCCTGGACCGAAGAGTTCGTGTACTGCTTACTGCGCATCGCATGCTACACCCACGCTCGTCTGTTATGAGACTGTACATCTCGCGGAAGTGTGGAGGTCGCGGCTTTTTAAATGCCAAAGACCTTCACAACCGCGAGGTGTGCAGTCTCAGGGATTATTTCCTAAACAACGAGTGTGGGATGCATCGCGACGTAGTGGCAGTGGACGGAAACTTCACCCCGCTCTCCTTGGCAAACATGAACTGGCGCAGACTTAAAGTGATGAGCGCCGAGGACCGCAGGGCGGTATGGAGGAGCAAGGAGCTTCACGGGCGGTTCTGCAAGGCCCTCACAGGGCCCGATGTGGATCTGCTCGCGTCGGTGAACTGGCTACGTTTCGGGGATCTCTTCGGGGAAACCGAAGGTTTTGTATGTGCAATTGCGGACGAGGTTATCATGACGAACAATTACCGGAGGTATATCCTGAAGGACGGTACGGTCGACATTTGTCGGGCATGCCGCCGTCCCGGGGAGTCACTCAGGCATATTATCTCCGGTTGTGGTCATCTTGCTAACGGCGAGTACTTGCACAGACATAACCTTGTAGCCAGAATTATTCACCAGCAACTTGCTCTGCTATATGGTCTTGTGGTCTCCGAAGTGCCTTACTATAAGTACACACCTGCGCCAGTTCTCGAAAATGGTCGTGCCACGCTCTATTGGGATCGATCTGTCATCACGGACAGGACTATTCTTGCCAATAGGCCTGATATCGTGCTGACAGATCGATCGAAACGCCAGGCAGTGCTCGTCGACATCACCATCCCCCATGACGAGAACCTCGTGAAGGCCGAGAAGGACAAAGCCAGTAAGTACCTAGACCTGGCTCACGAGGTAACCGCCATGTGGGATGTTGATTCGACGATCATCGTCCCGATAGTCGTTTCGGCGAATGGTTTAATAGCGAAGAGTCTCGACCGCCACCTTAAGAGACTCTCGCTAGATGGCTGGATCAAGGGTCAGATACAGAAGGCGGTACTCCTGGATACTGCGCGGATAGTCAGGAGATTCCTGTCTCTGTCGCCCTGACCACCGGTAGCTTAGGCCCCGCCTCGCTGCCGGCGGCACCCTAGGTTAGGTTTTTATAATGATTTTATGTTTTGTATGTATTGTTTTATATTTTACTTTTTATATGATTATTGTAAAAACCTAACTTAAGATGACATTTAAATAAAGGGAATAATAATAATAAATCGTTTATTTCCAAAAATGGTACAGCAGGTATTTGTGAAGCCTTTGACTTCTGAGCTAGGCTGAGCCTGTGTTACAGAAGTCAGTGTCCTCTCCCAGTTTGTGAGTATAGTGGATACATTTTTGATATACTTTCCTTAGGTGCTAGATATTTATTTTATGTATTCTTATTTAACTATATTTATAAAACTACGGAAGTGTGTGTGTGTGTGTGTGTGTGTGTATGTGCGTGTGTGTGAGCTTGTGTGTGAGTATGTGTGTGTTAAGTCTGTATAGGTGCATAATATTATTTACTACTTACAATAAACTCAGTCTGGTCATAGTCCAGTGACAGCAGCCAACTTTTAAGCCTTTTCTTACATTCATGAGTGGAAAGGGGATATACATATGTCCTTTGTCTATTGTTTATGTCCTTTTATTTGCAACAATATAATTATACATTCATGTGTTCATATGTTTACTCTTTGAATTCTACCAAAGCCTTATTTTATCCGCAAAAAACCGCAAAAATTCAAAGAAAACCCCTTCATTTTAAATCTGCGCGAAACCGTTGGGGTCAATCGTTTCTTGAAATTAAAGACATGTTATGAAATAATTTATAAATATCTGAGAGGGAAAATAGAAAATGCCTCCTAAAAAATTAACACATGCTACAAGTCACCCTTTTTTCGATAAAGTTTATTGTTTTGTGCAATAAAGTTTAAAAACATAAATAACTAAACAAACTAACTCCAAAGATAAGAATACAGGTATTTCCTACGAGTATATCATTTAATTTCCCTCCAAAAATGCCGATGTCTAATCATCACTTCATCAATATCAATATTTATCGAAAAGATTCCTTATAGGTATAGTAGCTATATTATATATATATAGATTTAAACCAAACTATAACAATACAGGGTGTGCGTGTAATAGGAGCAAACAATTTTCACATGGTAAAACTTGAAAAAAAAAAATTTTTACATTTTGTTTCGTCAGAATAAGTTTAGTTGTATTTTTTTACTCTTCTGCAGTGCTATCAGTAAATTATTATTTTAAAGACACTAAAAAAATGAAATAAAAATAAAAAAAATCACAAAAATATCTTTTGGAAACCAAAATGCAAAAACTATTATGACTCGTTACATGATGTTTCCATGAAAATCCGCATTGACTGCTGTGTTTTGATGTCGTGGTGCCAAGATTCATTACTTGGAGGTCATAACTTTAGATTAAAATATCTCCGAATCCAAAAAAAAATAAAAATTGTGGGACACAAGGGGTTACTACAAATGCTCTAAGGAAGCGTCCCTTTGAATATTTGCTCCTATTACAGGCCACATCCTGTATATCTACCTATAACTAATAACTTCTTAACGAAACAGATTATTTTATTAAATATTTTCTGTTTTGTGTTAATTTAACTTGGAAGTTACCACGATCAAATACCGAGCACTGCACCGTAGATACAGCTAGAGGTCGCAAGTTTGAGTCTTGCCCTGGGCTTCAGATGATGATGGTTTATTTTTCCATGATATTCGTCGTATTATATAGGTATCGTTTATAACTAGGTACTTACTCCTCATTTTGTTAAAATCCTTTCAGAGTGCGGAAGCGCTTGCCTGAGAAATGATCTGACTAAGCGTCAGTGGACACAAGTGTCTGACACGGCACGGTGTAACATTAAATAATCTGACTAAGCGTCGGTGGACAGAAAAGTATCTGACACGGCACGGTGTAACTTTCAATCGCTCGAGGAAAAGATGTACCCAATAGGCTTGCTTATTTAATTATTTCCCCCTTACTTACCCTGAGTTGAAAAATTACGAAAAGATTATGGTCCAATTTCTGTCCGTTTAAAAACAGAGCACGGAAGACGTTTTCATGCAAAACACATAAATTATTAATTTCTCTATAATTTGATATTTAAATAAAGGCAAAACAGTAATACAGTAAAGCGCAAAATATGGGTGCATAAAACTTACTCAAAAATTGTCCATGGCTTTTACACACAGGATTAATTCGAAAGATATTTTTGCACTCGACTGTACGTGATTAGTAGTGTAGTGACTGTAGTTTTTTAAATATTTAATCTAGAATATGGAAAATATCGTTGTCACTTTTGACACGTGTAGCATGAAGGATGACATTGTTCCGATTCTGCGCCCGTTCACCGCGCCGCGTGAATGCGCTCCGACCGACCACCTGCGCCGCAACCATTAGGATTTGTTTACGTACATATGTATGTTGACGTACGCCCCATCACAGATGGCATTATTTTGAGCGGATGTTCCCACCTGGGAAATTGCTTGGCTGCGGGGGTGTGGTTGGACTTCGGTTCTGCTGGGACTTCTGCAGATGAACTTGCTTATTTTTCACGGATTGCACGGATCTTCGATGCGGACTCTGTGGGACTTGTGCTAGCTGTTAACTCGTAACTCGGTATTGAGTACCTACTGGGTGACCGCCATGAAAGGCGGCGAGACTTTGTGGGTGGAAACTCGGGAAATTGTTTCGCTATGGGGGCGCGGCTGGTCTTCGGAGACGCGGGGTCTGCGCCGCTTCACGTACAAGGATTTAAAAATAAACTGGCCCTCGTCAATAGAATAAAATTGCGTCAATTGAATTGGGCGTAGTTTCAACAGAATTGTCGCTTGGCTGCTTTTCTGTGTGTGTTGGGTGTAATCTGTGGCTCGGTATTGAGTACTGGGGGACCTTGCGCTGCCAGTCATGGTATTGGGAGTCTGGGAAGCTCGGGAAATTGCTGACTGCGGCGGTGGTGCCGTCGGACTTCGTGATCATCGGGATTTCGCTCAAGAGATAGGAAACTTCACTGCTTGGCCCTGCGTCCTGTCCGTTCATCTTCCAGAGAAGATGTACGTGCGTCTCGTTGCCACTGCAGCTTATTTCCAACGTATGTACCGACAGTGAAGATTGCGCCGTGAGGCCACGCCATTTGCGGCGGGAGGGTGGAGAGCCTCCGGGTCGCCACGCTATGTTATTGAAGAGTGAAGAAACTCTAGCACTGTTATGTTTTGTGCATTGTTATGATTCTTTTTCAATAAAGATACCCTAAGCTTAGGCTTAATTAGGTTAGCAGCGCTTTCCCTTATTAAACTCTTCGCATTTAATATTGGTAGGTATATTAAAAATTATATTTTAAAACTGTTCTAAATCTTGTCAGTGACACGAAGCTACCTAATGAATTACTGATTTACATAACAATAAATAATTGTATTCCAACATTTAAAATAATTGAAGGTAAAAAACATTTAATTTTATGGACATTCAAAAAATATTTTTATGCAAAAAATATACCTACTGTATCAATTAGTGTTTCGTAAATACTTAGTCACAATTTACATTCATTCAACTTTCCGATTTACATTCAGGTTTAATCCTTGATATTTCGACTTTAAAAAGATCCGTTAATTTATATTTCCACTCAAGAGCACAGTGCGTGCGTACCTGTCCGTTTATATCGCGTATACACATAGATATCGTGTGAAAAAAAAATCCCATGCTCTTGAGTATAATTATGTTTACTCCCGCTATTTTAGTACCCCAAGTCAGTTGATACAATTGGATTAGTATTAACCTTTAATTATATGAATCAAGGCTCCGACACATGTATTAAACCTGTGCCTCACCCACACCGCAAACCACGTTATTACAAAAACTAATTAACCTTTCTTGTTTCAGATTTGGACGAAATCGTGGCGCTATAGAATGGAACACACAATAAAAGCAGACGGATCACTAAAATATCAGCGCATTTTGTAAATAAATTCATAGATAGGTAGATAATATATACGAAATGTATAGTGTAAAGTGTATGAGAAGAACTCTGATAGCTTTTCTCCTTTTGGCTGTATCGACGCCAACGGCTACTCAAAATACCGTTTTTTCAGGTAAGATAATAATTATACTCATATCATAGTGTAGAGCTGTAGAGAATAATACACTCCATTTGCGACTTTCCTACAAATGGAATATGCGTTCGTGCTACCTCGTTTCCAGGAGCCTTTTCACATCACGAAATGATAAAAATTATATGATGCATTTTATTTACAAATGTAGGAAAATAGACGTTCACCAAGTTAACCACCCATCAACTCACTAACCATTCCGAGCGACTGTTTTCGAACACAAAAAAAGAATTATCAAAATTGGACAACATGGTACACAGTTATCGCTATCGGACAACTAAAAAATAAAAAGCAAACATGAAGACAAACTGAGAACATCGTCCCTTTCTATTGAATTCAGTTAAAAATAAGATCATAAACTTGTTTTTGAGACGTAAAACTCATAAGAGTCTAAAAATTAGGACTCATTAACAAATATAGATATATTAAACTTTCTTTCGATTTCGTTAAATTAACTTAAAAAATACTTATTATTTTAGGGATAAAAGCCATCCTCTGTCCTTCCCCACGGCTCAAACTATATCTCTACCAAATTTAATCTAAATGGGTTCCATTCAAATTTTCAACCCTATTTTCACCACCTCAGGAGATGATTTCCGGGATAAAAACTATGCATTGTCCTTCCCTGGGACTCCTACTATCTCTAAACCAAATTTCATCTACATGGGTTTTAGCCAAATTTTCACCCCCTATTTTATCCCCTTAGGGAATGATTTTCGACATAAAAACTATCCGTTGTATTCTCCGGGACTCAAATTATCTCTACACCAAATTTCATCTAAACGGGTTCCATTTAAAACTAAATTGTATTCAAATGGGTTCCATCCAAATTTCCATCCCTAATTCCACCCCCTTAGGTAATGATTAACGGGATAAAAACTATCTTATGGCCTTTCCCAGGATTTAAAGTAACTATCTACTCAACCGAATTTCATCAAAATGGGTTATATCCAAATTTCCGTGTTCTGTTGTCGATTCTAAGAATCCCTTTTCGAATCCATTCCATATACAGATTTTCGACCCTCTTCAGCTTTATTATATGTATAGATTTACCACATGAACTAATTTCTGAGAGCAAATATGTTGATATTTAATTAGAGAAAATAACCAAATCGCTGTATGTGGGCCGATAATATTTGAGGACTTCCGTCAATTTCTCAAGGATCTCAGAATCGGTGGCATACTTTTATAGTTAGTTGTTAGTAAGTACATCATTGACAAGTTCCACAAGCCATCTGTGGTCTTCATCATCACTTTCACTTCACCAAATTTATGATTTCCGGATATACACGAGTTATAATAGAAAACACCGAAATTACTACACGCGTGCCTTATAAATTTGAGGAGTTCCCTCAATTAGCCACTACCCACTTGGCTAACCAGTCGTCAAATATTCTTCATAGGATGTTTCCCAGTCTTGGAATTGTATACGACTCAACATTGTTATCAAGTTCAGTGGCAGTGATATTTTAACTAAAACTAAACCCGCTTAAAGGGCATCGTAGCATGTGAAGTGACCTTTACTGACCGTTGTCGCCGCGCGGAGTTTAAAATTAGGTAGGTATCACCAACATGACGGTGGACGGTTTGTTGAGTGGGCATTATAATTTGGGTGGACATTCTATTTAAACTTGAAACTTGAGAACTTGTCCCCTTTTGATTTTAGCGATTTTCTCTTAGGTAATTTGGGTATTCCGCTGGAGAGTATCCACTAAAATGTGCAAAGCTATATTTGACACCTAAGTTACTTAAGAGGATTGTAAACCTGTTATTTTTCATACAAAAAGCGATAATGTTTTTCACCCCGTAAACATTGTTTGATTTTTATAATTTTTGTACATTTTGTAGATATAATGAAAAACAAGGTCTGTACGTTTTTATTTTTAAGAAATATTGCTTAAGAGAAAAGTTATTAGCATCTAAAAATCTATATTATTATATAATTCTAAGTACAAAGTTGTAGAGCAAACTAGCTAGTCGTTTTAAAATGAGAGCGTAACTACGTTTGTATGGAGAATTGAGCTTACTGCGGACTCTTAATTTACTATAATATAATTGTATAATCCAATATCAACACATCATTTGGAAATTTGAAACTGTTTATTCCCCACTTGTAAAATAAAGAAACCTGATTTATATTTTTTACACGACTGCCCAACGAAAAGGAGTATAATGTTTTGACTTTAAAACTTTGTCTATCGTTTTTTTTTAATTAATTTAAACTGATTTACTAAAAAAAGACAACGTACAGACATAGATTAAAGTCTACTGAATCCAATAATATAAAAATTGTTTCATTTCACAAAGGTTTAGGGGGGTAAAAACGTTCGGCACTTCACAATCCTCTTAAGTTAAAGTGTAAGTTTTTTATGTAGGTATCAAATAACCTCAATCAATTGTTTCTTATGGAAACCCTAGTTTTTATTTAATATATATTTAGCTAAAATCATGCCGCAATACACTTTCCCCTTGGAGGACAGTGTATTGTGGCATGGTTTTTAAAGCAGAGTTTTTCTGTGACAATCTAACCAAGTAAGGAATTTAAAAGATAGTATGATGATTTTCTGGGCAACACGCAATTTGAACTCTCTAGGTGAAGTATCAATATCATACATGTTATTATAGCCTTTGTTCAAGTACTTGATTTATATTTTCATAGGTACCTTTAACTATAGAGGTAGTTGGGTTCGATTTTCGGGTTTTTATCGTTTGCTTGGAATCTCTGTAAGTTTAAATAATGTTCTTCATTATGTACCAGTGGCAGCCCATACAAGCCGTTTCCGACCGGCTTGCCTAAAATTTCTTGCTATATATTACCAAACTCTTTATCGTTGTAGACGACTATGTATACCTAGGACAGACTATCCAGTAAGGTAGGTCCAACTTTGAGAAAGAGGTCAATCGTCGAATCCGACTCGGCTGGGCAGTGTTCGGGAAGCTACGGCACATCGTTTCGTCCAATATTCCGCAGTGTCTCAAGACGAGAGTCTTTGACCAGTGTGTGTTGCCAGTGATGACATATGGCACGGAAACGTGGTCGCTTACTATGGGCCTCATAAGAAGGCTCAAAGTCACTTAAAGGGCAATGGAGAGGGCTATGCTGGGAGTTTCTCTGCGCGATCGCGTCAGAAATGAGGCTATCCGCAGCAGAACCAAGGTAACCGATATAGCCCTCCGAATTGCTAAACTTAAGTGGCAGTGGGCGGGGCACATTGCACGTAGAACCGATGGCCGTCGGGGCGGAAAGGTTCTCGAGTGGCGACCACGTACCGGAAGGCTTGGCGTGGGTAGGCCCCCCACAAGGTGGACTGATGACCTGATAAAGGTCGCGGGAGTCCGCTGGATGCGGGTGGCGCAGGACCGGCCATTATGGCACTCTTTGGGGGAGGCCTATGTCCAGCAGTGGACGTCTTTCGGCTGATATTATGATGATGATGATGATTACCAAACTCGTAAATCATCAAAAACAGCCCTTTCTTTGCTCCGGGTTGTCCAGTGAAAATTCTCACGCGCCGCCACTGTAATGTAGGTACCTATCTCAATTCAGATTTTGAATGACGTTCAATTCAATTCAAATAATTTATTGATTTAAACAATATTTTACACGTCAATAACAATGGTTGCAGCTCACCATGAAAAAAACCATGTATATAACGATGTACTCGTACCTACTAGTGACATACAGACAATAGTTACAGAAGTTCTAATACTAGTAAGTAGTAAGCACTAAGTATATGCAATTGGGTGGGAATAACTTTACATTTATAAGGGCTTTTCATTTGTGGTCGGTTTTTGGTCATCGCCACTCGTTTGGAATTACCTACTTTCCGCACTTGTATCATAAATAACTAATACGGTTATATAATTATTTTGTTTCATGAAATAGCTTTCGAAGCTTGTGCTTATTTAAAAAGTAGGTACCTACCTAAGAACCTTTCTTTATAAGTATATAATTAGTTTACCTCCTTTGTTATACATTGTAATGGTTACTTTACAGGTAATTAATGGGTGTTTAAAGTTTCGTATAATTATGTAAGTATTTTTTATTTTACATATCGACGCTTACGTCGTAATTACCCTGCTTCTAGTAGGTAGTTAAATCCTAAAAGAACAGCTCATGTTAATAACGTCAGCACCAATATTAAATATTCGATTCTACTTATTAAAACCGGACAAGTGCGTCTCGGACCACGCGCAGTGTAGGGTTCCGTAGTTGCATGTCTGTCTTTGTTACATCGACACGCGCGCACCTAGTAAATGGAGCGGTTGCGTCGCGTCGGCCGAATTTGTACGAAAGTTGGCCTTTCCAAGTATAATGTTCAGTTGGTCGACTATTATAATGGTAAACAGTTTTATTTTTATTTGGAACACAAACAGTCGCATAAAGCTAAGACCAGAGGGGTAATCACGTAACGCATTGTACGCGCGTCTGACAGTAAAATCACAATCTAACTGTCATTTTTCCATATAAAATTGACATTTAGACCTTACAGACGCGCGTAAGAAAAGTTACGTGATCGACCCACTGGCCCCGTAGCATGGATGGGGCCTTATCACGCGATAAGTGACAGGATAAGAGCGTCGTCTTGTTCTATCGAACAGTGTCAGCCAGGGTCGGATGCTCTATCTTGTCACTTTTCACACCATGCTACGGGGCCAGGAGGTTCATTAATATTTTGATAACATTTGCTATGGTAACATAACAACTTAATCATGAGACATGGAAAAAAAAACTTAATTTATATTATAAAAAATATTGAATTTATACCGGTCAATGAAAATTAAATAATTTATTCGTGACAAAAACTTAAACTTAAAATACGTTATCATCTAAAAGACTAAGCAGTTTGTCACGAAATAGTCTCGCCTCAGCATAATTGAGCCAGCGCTAGTCTACCGGCGAGACCATTTGTGGGCCACGTTCCCTGCTGTCCGACACGGCCTTAAAATTAAGAAGTTTCACTGAACGTTATAAGTAAGTACATGGAATTAATGTAGACATTATTTATTTAGACTTTCAGGAGACCTGAAAAGTAACGTTTACCTTAGATAATTATTTGATAAAATAACTTACATTTTACTAACAGTTTGATACTTAACAATTATTTGTGAAAAAGATCAATATCGATCAGATACCTATTATAAAAACAAGGGACTCATCCGAAAAAAGTTTGTCGAGGGTAATTTTTGCAGGTAAATCTGATAGGAAATACCTAGAGGTCTTGGACGTAAGGGATGATGCGGGCAACTAACAGTACCTAATCAATTTTATGAGGTTTGGACAGTGTATCACACCTTTAAGAATTTTAAACAAGAACATCACGTCTTAAATCTCCGGTTATAAGGGAAGGAACACGAAAATTCTGCGCAGCTGACGCGGTATGCTCGAATTAATTACCTGTTCTATAGGTATAACACAGTGACTTACGGAAAGTATAGTTAGGGCTTTAAAGCTCGATAACACACTAACGGATCACTTAGTTGAAAAATGGTTTTCTGAAACCAATAATATTTTTAAACAAGCTATCCAACAACACCTCACTAGTGAAAAAAATTGTTTTCAAAATCTTTTGTAACATTATGTCCGCGAGATTGATAATATAGTCCAGGCAATGAACTGACAGCTTGTATGGAAAATATGTCAAATTTGGAAATAATTTATAATAGCAGATTTTATTTATGTAATGGATATATTATAAATTAAATAGTTACTTAGTGACAAAATCCAACAAAATTTCAGACATCAAAAAAATGATAACTTAACTAGCTTCTGAAAAGTCAGAAAAAATATTAATAAATGGTTTTATCTTTATTTTGGTTCATTTACATTAGCTCTATAATATTCAAGATAAATAATAAAAAAAAACAATTCATTCTTTTTTTAAATCTATATAAATACTTCCGGATGGAAAGTTTGTTGGATTCTTGAATAAAGCATCTTAGATCGATGTTTTAAAATGATATAAAGAAAAAAAACGCTATTATAAATTAATGTTTTTCAAAACCGTATTTTGCCTGGAGTAATATGTATTATACTCGTGCTAAATTTCAGTTTTCTAGTACTAAGAGTTACTGAGCTAAGCCCCACACGGTCAGACGGAAATGGCGAAACTATAAGGGTACCTTACTACTACGCAAACCCTTATTAAAACGGGTAAATCATAACTTAACAACTTGACAACAGCATACCTAGATTGTTCATTATAGATGCAACATTTTTCAAAGTAATAAGTACGCCTGTTTTAATTTGGTTTTTTACTTTTTCAAGTTAGGATCTTATATTTGTACCTACCTATCTGAAGTTTCCACTTATATGGGTCATTTGTAGTTGAAACTATCTCATTTTAGCTCCCTACTGTAGCACCAAATCCCTCCTTTCCAACTATTTTATCATCTGCCTAAATAAGCCGGTGAGCCGGCACTCGATCTGTCTTCAAGCCACGCTGGGCTTACCCAAGTACCCAATATCTCAACAGTACGCTCATACTATTCATATATAACTCTCATGTGACCATAACAACAAAGAGAGGACAGATAAAAGCATGTCCTGAATTCAAAATGAACTGAATAAAGCATATTATTTGAGTTTTGCCGACGGGCCACGGGCCGGAAAAGTTTTATTAATGTTTGTCAGTTTATACTTCTGCTTTATTACCAAATGGTATTGTGGAGGTACCTAATTATAATGTTTGCTTTTTAATGAAAGTTGAATTCTGGATGGGTTTTCAATTGTTTCATTATCATTTTTCGTTACGGTATGTTGCCGATTAATTAATTGTCACTTAATACACAACATCCATCACGTTCTGACACATGGGACAGTGACTCAAGTTCGTTCAATACATGTTAACCCGACCCACTCCAATAAAAAAAAATAATAATAATAAATATTTGCGGACAATCTTACACAAATCAACCTAGTCCCAAACTAAGCAAAGCTTGTACTATGGATACTAGACGACGATATAGATACTTATATAGAGAAATAAATACTTAAATACATAGAAAACATCCATGACTCAGGAACAAATAACTCCAATGAGTACAAGCCTATGATATATTCTTGGGACATAAAAAAAATTACATACTATTTGCCCGCGCGGCTCCCCCGCGTAATAAAGAGAACCTAGACGGAGTAGCGAGATAAAATATATCCTATGAATGAGGTATCCTCGAAGATCCATACTATATTTTATAGGTACTGGTAAATTTTTGTTATTAATCGGATGAGTAGTTCAGAAGATATATTACTTACCACCTACATATAAACTTACTAAGTGCGTTCGGGTAACTTCGAAATCCGGTTATTCCGAATGAATCTACAAAAGTGAGTCTTATATAGTTCTGACACAATGTACATATTCCTTTTTTACTCGGAGTTACCCTCCTAAAAAATACTATTGGATTGGTAGAAATTGTCGGAATGACTAGATTTTCGGAGTTACCCGAATGCACCTACCTCAAAGGCTTAATTTATATTATATATTATGAATTATCTTACTCTTTATATTATGAATTATAGAAAAGCCACTTATTTAAACACTATGATACAATTAAAATTGTGGTTTCAAAATGTTCGGCCATTAATTATATATTGCGCTTAAACCGGATAAAAACAAGTATTTTTCGAGTTGCTTGATTGTTTTGTATATTTATTACTAGCGACCCATTACCATAAGTTACCATTTTATCACTCATCCCTGTAGATAAGACATCCGTCACGTTCTGACAATTATGCGAGTGCGAGATTGTTGTATGTCTTATCCACGACGATAAGTGATAAAATGGCAACTAAGCTTCGCCAGCTGAATTGTCAAAAAGAAATCTATATAATTATCGAACCTGCTCACAAAATTTCACAAAAATCGGTTGAGAACTGCGACCTTTAGGGCGATTGTGCAATTCACTGTCCGGCAGTCCGGTCCGATATGGCACGCCATTAAATGTATATAGTAGTTTGTGCACTATACGTAATTTTACCGTCCAACATTCGATACAAAAAATATCGGACAGTAAAAAATCGGACTGCCGACAGTAAAATTCATTGCAGTGAACAATCGTCCGTAGAGGACATTCGGACAGCGGGACGATGGTACATCGGACAACGGACGGACATACGAAAGATTTTCGGCCCAAGCTGAAGCATAGAACTTCATTCGCTTCGCTTGCTCGTTCAACAAGTTCTTAACTAATTTGTACAGTTTAGCTGGTTTGTGATTTAAATATTTGGATTTAATTTGGGGTAAAAGGGGTAAATAAAGAGGGCAAAGTATGTTATCTTCATACAAAATTGTGTGCGCCACAGTATCTGTCGCACACTCTAACAAAATCATGACCCGTTTCGCGTGCGCCCTTTTTATACTTTGGTAAAAGTATCTCATATAATCTGTTTAGTAACTTGGAATTGTTTCGAGTATCTAAGTATCTGTTCACAACATGAAAATTATATTTTTTATCAGTCTCAACACAGATTCAATATATAAAAGTAAAAAAAGGGGTGAGTCTAGAACAGCATTTTGAAATAAAGAAGAATTGCTAATCCAGCTAAGTAAAACCAGCGAATTCACGAGGGTATGAAGATCTAAATATCTTATTCATCTCTCAAGCTTCGCTATGGGCAAGTGCCCGGAAATAGGTATATCGATTACTCGAGTAACGAGTATTTTACAATCTTCGATATAACTTTACGATAGTGAATGTAAACATCTGTTACCCGACCGGGTGTTTATGGTACGTGCCGGTCATTTTACGTCAAGGAATTTCAGTAAGAACAGAACAACATCTAAGCTAGGAGCTTGTTACGGTTTAAGGCTTAAAGTATGCTTAAGCCGTGACAATGAGACCAATACTTAGTATGGTTTTTTTTTTCTTAACCTGTTTGGGTTTCCCACTGCTGGGCAAAGGCCTCCCCCATTTTCCTACACTCGGTCCTATTGCGCATGCTCTCGCCAACCCAAGCAGAACGCGTCCAAATCGTTCCGCCATCTCCTTTTTGGTCTGCCTCTGCTCAGCAATCAAGTATGGAAATATTTAGTAAATAATATTTTTACAAGCTTTTAATTAAATTACACTGCAGCTCGGGATTTTTATCTTTATGATCGGAAATATTTGGTGACCACCTAAATTTTATTGGCATACTCAATCCTTGTTTTAGTACTGAACCACTAGATATCTAATACTCCTCCCTCGTCCGCTTGCATCTCAAGATAGAGTCCTCCCTCACCCCTGACTAGTGCGTGTTGTTAGGGGATTCCGTCGAACAAATACTTCACTTTCGGATACCGGCTCTATATTTTAGTACGTTGTTAAACATGTCCCCTGGATTCCAAACCTGCCGGGAGACAGTCTCTAAGGACTCTGTATCCCCTGTAATGACGTCATCAAAAACGCCACGGCCGCGCTTGGAAAATTTTAAATTACACCCAAACCATGCAACGCACATACACATGTGGGGTACCAGCTGAAAGCTAAATAAATTGTCAATAGTTCATTTATACATCATATTTTAATGTATACGCTAGTTTAAGTACTATTAACAAAAGTATAAAAAAAAATATGAAAAATTTAAGGACTTTCAAGGATATATGGAATCTTAATGGTAGCAAGAATGATAGCATATTTGTTTAGCTTTTACATGATACACGTTTATGTATACTACATGGTTCAGGTAAAAATCCCACTTTTCAAAAAGCCTCCGCGGCAATGAAGATTATGTCATTACTAAAGACCTAGACACTTTAGAGACTGTCTCTTTGCAGTTTTGCGGTACACATAACACGTCTAACAACATACCAAAAGGTTCGTGCTGGTTTCTGGAAAATAGCAATTTCGATAAAATTTATCTTGTAGGGAAAACTCGCTCTGCTTTATTGGTTTTTTGAGCACAATTTTCCCAATTCTGCTCTTGTCTTAAAATAAAAAAACTAAAATGTGAAGCTGAAATACTAGATGTCATTTGTGTTTTACATTACATTCGTGTATCTTTTCTAGTTTTACCGCAAAGTCTGAAAGTCCTTAGATTTTTTCTTGATTTTTTTATACTTTTGCTATTAGTACTTAAACTAGAATATATTTTGAAATATAATGTATGAATGAACTATTGACAATTTATTCAGCTTTCATTTGGTACCTTACATGTGTATGTTCGTTGTATGGTTTGGGTGTAATTATCGCGGCCGCAGCGTTTTTGATGACGTCATTACAGGGAAATTCGACACTTTAGAGATTGTCTCCCGGCAGTTTTCGAATTCAAGGGACATGCTTAATAACATACTAAAATATGGCGCCGGTATCCGAAAGTGAAGTATTTTCCCCTAACAACATGCACTAGACGGAGGTCTGATGGAATTAAAATTTGTTAGAAGGAAGTATCCGAGTGCTGACATCACCCCCACGAAGAACTAGTAATTGGGGCTAAATGACAAAATTGCCTGTGAATACTATACAATTTCATCGGAACCTCCTCAACAAGTTAAGTATCTATTTAGTAGTTGACGAACTAGAATAAAAAAAAATTAAGAAACTTATAGTTTAATTAAATATTACTAGAACACTAATTAATCATTTATAAATAAAAAAACATGATCAAGGAAGTCGGCATTCTCCTATCAATCTTCTCGGTAATCCCCTAAACGAGCCTGGCGGGGTTCGCTTTTGTAACATACATGATCAGGAATATGATATTTTACATAATTGCTACATTATTATGAATTAAAACAGCTATTGACCTGTTTTTAGAACACTAGCTCCCTTAATGACGAAAATTTATTTTTTATTTTTTCGATAAAATAACGTAACAATTACTTAATAAATTAAATTAAGAATAAATTAAGAATTAAGAATATTAAATTAGAAATGATATTTTGTATGACAAGTATAGACTTAAACGTAAATTTTGTGGAGATAATCGCAAATTAATGACTTACTCCATAGTAGACGTCATAGCATCAGCCCGTTTAATATAGAGCGTTTTCGGGGGGTTCCGGCGCGTGCAGATTTCAAATGCATATAACAGCAGAAAAATAAATCATAACAAAGTTTTAATGAGACAGTTGTTTTAATGCTGGATTATACGTTTGATTTTCGTAATAAAATATTAAGATGCAAGTTCCCTATTTGTTCGGGTGGAATCTTGCAACTCAATTTTGAAGCAGATATCTTCAACCGATTGAGCTGTAATTTTTGGTAAAGGTATAGTTTGGGTGACAATTCAATATTATGGTACCATCGAGCTGATCTGATGTACCCTGAGAACTTTACGGTTTCGCTCTATGAAAACACAAAAATATATCGATATCAGCCATATTTTTACACCATAAAATAGGTTGGGTAATTTGACTAAATATTCATTAATAATCCACCTAAATTTAAAACCGCAACGGTAAAAAATAATGAAAAGTAATCTATATAAATTCCGTAAAAATCAACTTCCGGTCCATAGAATTATTGACTTCAATAGTAAAAGTTTTTTAAAATAACATATTTATTTTAATTTTTTATTTATTTATTACATTTATAAAAGAAAATACATTTCGTTAAATCTAACAGTGTCGTTAAACCCTATCGGGTTTGTATCGACAAAGCAATTCGTGAACCCTATAAAAGCCGTATACAAAAAATAAGCCTGATATTGAATTATTTACAAAAAAACCGTAATTTTCTCAGGGTAATGATAGAAACAGAAGGTGGCCATGGGAATTCAGTACTTAACCGACGTAGCCCCGTTGAGTTTGGGCTCGTTAGAATCGTCTCGATGAGTAGTTGATGACAATACACAGAAAAGTACAGTCGGCAATAAAAGCTTGTACCAAAAATTAAATTTTTGACAGAAACTTATTATTCTGTACACAGAACATTAAAGAAGGTAATTTATATTCGGTGGTCCTGTGCAATATCTTGCCAGCTTACTTCACTTTAAATGAAAGCAGAAGATAGCGGATGAAAGACATTAGATTGGAATGCGAAAATGTAGGTAAGTACTTATGATGTTTTGGATTGACCCCGAGATCAGCTTTCACCTTCCTTATCCTAATGCATTAGTTAAAATTATCTTCAATTTCACAAAATACTCGAAATGTATCTTTTGTACCTAAAATGTAATATCTATGTAACAACAAGAATGCTATATTAAACTTGATTAATGATAGTGTTTGAAATTTAAACACATAATTCAAAATACGTGTTGGATTAATTAATACCAGATATGCGCGTATACTACCACGTACGAATTGTACAAAAACAGCAAAGTTCACCGTAACGGTTATGTCCAGAGCCTCTTTGTCGGAGTTATGATAAAGTTTCAAGGCCGACGAAACGCTAGTGACGCGTCTGGCATCTTCGCAGATGAGGCTAAGTTTATTAGATACTTACTTTGCGGTCCCCGGGCGTATGAGGTATGATGTCGTGTGCCTTTTGTTGGATAAAGTATTTTTATAGGGGCCATTGCGACCAGTTTCATATAATTGCCTGTTATATCCTATCCTACTAATCTTATAAAAGTTACAGATAGTTTTTATAACTAGTTATGTTTTATTTACTTTTTATTCCGGTAGGTATAATTGATGTTTTTTTTTAATTTTGATAAAGTGGTATCTATGGCCACTTACGCTGTTTTAGAATAAGCATAGTTTTAAACTAATTTTCTAATATTTTTTGATAAAGAAAGAAGACAAAATTATTTTTGAGTTTTAGTGAGCCTAATTAATAAAAATAAAAAGAACGAAACGAAAAAATGTTGTCAAAATAGTACATTTCATTCAAAAGAATTAAATTTACTTATTATTTCTCCTGACACAGATGATTCATAATGCCTACTTGAAGGTCTCTACACTACAAACCCAAACCGTGTGTAGAATGAAAAACCACATTTATTTTTATTTATTTGGACGAGTGATTCTGCTCTGATTCTTCTTTTAATATGAATATAAGTATTTAATAGTCCTGAGTTATTAGAGCATACAGACTGGAGTAGCCTTATAATCTCATATTTGCGTGCAAAAATGTCTGCCGAATTTTGCGGGGGGGGGGGGGGGGGGGGTGAAGAAATAACACATGCAATTTGTTTATTTACACACGCACATTTTGAAAAAGAAATACACATCCTCATATTGATGCACACAAACATATCACACATGGAAAGACTTCGTCCAAACATGGTTTAAAAATACGTAAATGCCAGTGTGATCAGCTAAACCAGTAGAGCGAGGTTTGGGTCGTTAACTAAGGTCGATAAATCTATCGATATATGCACAAACATATACAATTTTGTTATAAATTATTATGAACATCTTAATAGGATATTGAAACTCAATTGATATTGAAATAATTGTTAAGCTATATAAAATACAATAACGCAAATATATGACATTTTTGAGTTATCTTTAGTAACATTTTTTAATTTCAATGAAATAAATACATATGAAGTAGCGAGTAGTATTATATTACAGTAGTTTCTCCTGAATGGGTCGTTGTCAGTCACAAAAACAAAAATCATCTTTCCGGTGGTCAATAGTTAAGGGCTTACATATAATATGTTTTTATCACATAGAATTATAAAAGGGGCAACGCCGTTTATGCGGATTCAGAGTACAACCAAAAATTAGGCTTTATAGCCCTTAACTTTGGCAAAGTCCACCGAAGAGACGCGAACCTAAATCTGACAATGACCCGCGAATCATACTTACTATCGATAATTAATGAATTAATCGATACTACCCTCATCTATACTTATGAGTGTCGAGACACTGATGTGTCATTTGAGATAATCCGTGCAAATATTATTATTAACTCTAATATGATTGCAATAAGGTTCATTCTTACAAAGCATGAAAACAGAGTCTCGAGGGAAGTGCAGTTTTTCGTAATTTTGATTAATCAATGCTAATAATATTATTGACTCTTTTTCAAATACCATTAAGTTATTTCTTACATTGCATGAAAAAAAAGTCTAGTAGGGAGTGAAATGACGTATCAGGACGTATCCAAGAAAGAATTGTTAATTGATCACATACTTAATCGTTTAATTTGACGTGTGATGAAAATATTTTCATAAATTTAATATTTTAGCCATCCAAAAATACTAACATTACTTGCAAATGGAATGTAAGTAATACCATTTTTTTCTAAGCTTGAAGTGGTTGAACGTTTATTACATGTGTTACAATTTTAATGATCAGTGTTCTCTTGCGAGGCGATTTTGTGAATGACCATGAATCGATTGTGAAAGTGTCTTTCTATGATTTTTTTCATATTGTGCAAGGGTTTCAACAGGGCGGTAAGTTACTAAAAGCCTACTCCTTTTATTGTACTTATGCTCTTAGCCTGAGTTAAATTAAATAACATTATTTAAAGTATCTGTAGAATAAAAATGTCAAAGGCAAAAATATCCAAAACAACATATTGCATAGTATTCATTGCCTCGATCAAACCCAGCTTGCCCGAGTTTTATTAAATCAATTCTGAGTGCTGCAGCGTAACGGATTGTATCACAAGTGTTTATTCAATGTTCGAATGTAGTAAATGTAAAGGCCTAAAAACGGCTTCGTTTGTAATATAAAAAATGCATATTAGGACTGCTGAGGTGGATTTTAACATAGACATATTTATTCATTAAACTATACAACATTGTGTTTGATTTTCTTACAGCTAACAATTATAATACCTATATCTAATAACTAATAACTACGCTCTAATATCTAATAACTAGGTACACTCTACACTAGACTCTATCAAATAGTTCTTCAACTCTATAAAAACACCCTCTTAATAAAAATTGCTTTAATTTATCTTTAAAACTTTTATATTGTACGATACCTTTTAGCTCTACAGGAAATTTATTAAACAACTTGACAATCTGGTTCCCGTATTAGTTATCGGGCGAAAATTTATTTTCATAATTCTGGTGTGCATGAGTATACGAAACTTTTGTTCTTCATATGTTTCACACCTTGTTTTATGTTTAAAAAAATCAGTGAGCAGTATATGAACGTATAAACTAGGCACCGTCAGAATCCCTAAGGTCTGTAATGATTCTCTGCAAGACAATCAGTGCGGGATTCGAAAAATTATTCTTATGGCTCATTTTTATTGCCATAAGAGCTCTGTTAATATAACATTTAAAGCTATTACCTCAAAACATAATGCTGTAACAGAGTTTGGACTCAATTAAGGCATTGTACACAAATTTAAATTGTTCTAATCCAATTTCGTCCCTAAGACTTTTTTAGGCATAGCATGCTGAGTTGACTGAGTTTTCAATAGCGTCTAACTCCTGAATCTAATTTAGGTTCGAGTCAAGACGTATACGGAGGAATTTTACATTATCGACTAAGTCTATGGAGGTCCCATTCATAAAAAAACATGGAGACTCTGGTTTCTTAGCATTTGTTTAAACAATATTATTTGAGTTTTGTTCTCGTTTAGACTCAGATTGTTAGAAGTTAACCATTCGCAAAAAGATGAGAGTGCAATATTTAGTACTTGATTTAGTTGTTTTATATTATCAGCATGAAACACAGCATTAGTGTCGTCAGCAAACATTCCCAAATCACAATTTGGTAACACGTTAGTAATATAGGTAATAAGATCATTTGTACATATAATAAATAGTACAGGGCCTAAGATAATCCTTGCGGTATACCTCTTTTTACCTAAACCAGAATTTATCAATATTTCACGACCTAGGTTATTATCTTTGATCTCTACATATAAGTATATGGGGGTTCTGGAGGTAATAACACAAGAAACCGAAGGCTTTACCCTTTATTCCATAGAAATTAAGTTTTCGTTGCAGGATATCATGGTCCACGGTATGAAATGCCGAACTAAGATCGGCAAATAAGCCCGCTACTCTTTTATTAGAATGAACTTTTGCAATACTATCATCAACCAGACAGTTTATTGCATCAATAGTACCAATATTCTTCTGGAAACCAAATTATCTTATGGTTAATTATTGCATTATATTGAACCAAACCAGAATTGATTTTTATTCGACGTAGTTTCCTGAAAATTCTTCGAAACATACATGATTGCCAGAATTTTGTAGAGTAGCTATGTAAAATATTATGATTAGTTATCTCACTTGCTCGTGCTACCATTCAAATTAAACTTGTCTTCGAATTTAAACTTTCGTGAGACATGTCGAGAATACTACTTATAAATCCACGGTTAAACTCACGAATTAAATAAAAAAAAAACATTTTTTTTTTTGCCATAAGTATATAGTAATACATGCAAATACATATTAAATAAACACAGGAGTCATTATTATTCTTTTTTACGGATACATTTTTGTCTTAATCTAGTGCATTTGCAAAATATTCCTTAATAGAATATAATGGTCCGGTTATTAAAAATTGTTTTAGTTTTCTGTCAAATATTTTGATGTCATTACAATCTTTAATGTCATTTTTTATATACTTTCATTGCATTATTTTTAATACTCTTATTAAAATGACTAAAATATGGCCTGGATAGAGCTAGGTTATTGGTTTTTCCCAGGTTGTACGAGTACTGTGCTGTCTAGCTTTAAGGAAACGTTCAATATTTTTATAGACATACAAACAGATATGATAAAGGTACATGAAAACAACAGTAAGAATCCTTTTTTCTATAATCATTTTCCTGTGAGTAACTGGCACATGTTTACACCTCTCAATAATACGGATAGCCTTTTTTTGCATAAGTAAAACTGATTGAATATTACATGAATTACCCCAGACTTCAACACAGTAACGTATAATACTCTCAAAATAGGAGAAATAGATGATTAGCAGGGTTTTCTTATCACATGTCTTAGAAACTGTCCTTAGAGTGTAACATGCACTAGCCAGTTGCTTATTAACTTTATTAATTTGATGATTCCATCTCAGCTATGGATCTAAATCTACACCTAAAAATCTCACACAGTTAGATTTATTTATTGGCAACTGACAGTTAAAATCGATGCTCGTTGTACCACGACGAAGAGTCATGTAGAAACTCTTGTCACAATTAATTCTTAGTCCATTATTTAAAAACCAGCTTGTGAGATCTTTCCAACACTTATTTGCCTTTTTATTTAATTCATCACAACTGTCTGCCATCAGAATGATGCTTGTGTCATCGGCGTAAATATATGGTGTACCACATGAGAGGTAGTCTGGTAAGTCATTTATGAAAATTTGAATAAAAAAGGCCCAACACTGAGCCCTGTGGTACTCCATATCTTATTAGCCTTCAGCAGATCTTATAACACCGTCATTACTCTGCTCTGCGATTTCAACATATTGAGTTCGATCTGACAAATAAGAGCTAAATAGTTTGAGAACCGTGCCCCGTATGCCATAATGTTCAAGCTTGTCGGGGAGTATCCTATGATTCACACAATCGAATGTCACAGTTCTTCGTTAGATCACAGAATACTCCCCCACATTTGACATTCTGATTAAGTGCAATCATTATTTCAGTTACTAGATTAATTACAGCCCCCGATGTGTCCCTGTTCCTTCTAAAACCGAACTGATGTTGAGAGAAAAAATTGTGATTTTCAAAATATTTTTCTAGTCTAGTAGCTTCACATTTTTCGAATATTTTGCTTATTATGGATAAGAGGGATATTGGTCTATAGTTGTTTGTTTCGGTTTTAGAGCCCTTTTTGTGTACTGGGATCACATTAGCTCGCTTGATTTTACTCTTAGCTCGCTTGACTTGAAATTATTAAAACGTACACATACACACCGTACGTTTTAATAAGTGAGTTTAACCGTGGATTCATTAGTAGTATTTTGATGTCGATGAGCACTTTATGGTGTTGCGATCGATCCTTCAGCACGATATCAGGTCTAATTGGCTAGAATAGTCCTGTCCATGATGACAGATCGATCCCAATATTGCTTTTTATTTCCTTTAATCATACAAGTATAGTTGTAGTCTTTAATCGTATAATTATAACCTTAGATTAGGCTTCTTGCAATTGTCTTATAAAAGTTAAATATAATAATATACATACAAAATACGAGTATAAGACTATTATTCATAAAAAAACCTGGCGAAGCGAGGCCTATTTGCTTTTTCTTATTATTAAAATAATTATTTTTGTTGCTTCGTCATTTAGTCAATAAACGAGTTATCTAGTGTTAATCGAGGCTAATTTATTAAAAGTCTTACTATTGCGGTAGTAAGGTGAGGTAATAGACTAGATTAAATAAATAACATAAATCAAATTGTTTCGTAAGGTAGGCCGAAAAACCTTTCCATGGAAAGTTTACGCTGTCGTTCCAGCTTATTGCACTAATACACTTATGTACTTAAAAGTTTCACAACATGTTTATCAACTTGTTAAGCCAAGTATCGATCTATTAAGTAAAGTTGGTAAGTAGGAAGCAAGAAAATTAAGGGGCGCTATGCGACGTGAGGCGCAAAAGTCCTCCACACACCGGTCGCGGTTGCGGTTCGGGCGCGGGCGCAAGTTGTAAAACATTGAAACAGTTCAAACACACATCTAACACGGTTCTAACGCGGCCGCGGGTCGTGCGCGGCGTGGGTCGGGTGCGGCGCGGGTCGGTCGCGGCGCGGGTGGGAAGACTGGGAAGCGGAGCCGTTCAAGCGCGGTGCTTGAGCTGTGATAGTTCCGTAAGTAAAATGAATGCACCTTCGATAACTTCCAAGAGCACGAAGATACCATAATCAAAAACAGTTTTGAGAACCAAGCGGAGTGCAATAGTTTGACATTTTATTCAAAAATTTCCGAAAAATATTTGTAATTTTAACTATTTGTGAAGTTTAAACCTTAATTATTTTTGAATTTAAGCAAACGGCCGTAATATTATGATTGCACTGTATTGTGTTGTTATCGAGCTTTGTATTTTTTTTCGTTGAGTAATATCTGGGGAAAGTAAGTTATAGTAAACCTAGTCCCGAAATCGTGTGGACTTTACGTAATTATCATTCCGAAATCCACTTTATCCCCGACTAACTTACTCAAATGTGATAGACTATTTCCTGTACGTCTAAAATTAGTTTGTATCAGGTTTTCAACATATTTATTCCAGTTACTTTATGTAAAAAATGGATTTGATCATTCTATGTTAATTTTCGTAATAAAAATTGTAAATATTTTAAGTGTGGCTATTTCTGACACCTGTTTGGAATGCGTAAGCTCACCAGGACTCTAGATTATAGTTTTTAGAATTAAGCAAAGTGCAATTATTGCAATGACAATTATATTTCGGAAAAGGTTGAATTAAATGAGAACTATTATAGTTATTATAGTTCTCATTTAATTCAACCTTTTCCGAACAATAATTACTAGCTACCAGGGCGGCTCCGCCGCGTATACAAAGAATTTAGGCGGAGCGAATGTATAAAAATATAGCACATACTTAATCCTGTAGCTCCATCACTACATAGTATCAAACAAAGTCGCTTCCCGCTGTCTGTATGTCCCCATGTATGCTTAGATTTTTAAAACTACGCAACGGACATTGATCCGGTTTTTTAAATAGATAGTGTACGTAAGAGCAAGGTTTTATATGTATAATACATGCATGTATTACACATATAAACCCGTGCGAAGCCAGGGCGGGTCGCTAGTTCTACATATAACCTACTGAAGAAAGGGTTTTTAGAATAGGATGGGTATAGTTTCTGAGATTACCCCCAACATACAAACTTTAATTTCACAGACATTACACCTGTTTATTATTAGGTAGTATCGGCACCGATCAAAGAATATTGAATCGGGGACCGTTAATGGTTTAAAATAATATTTTACCGATTAAGTTGCATTTGACTATTTATTCCCAGTTAAGACATCGGTTTGAAAAATTACAATTTATATAACCTACCTGTAATCAAAAGACAATTATCTGAACCTCAAATAAATTTGGATGTTATTCTAGTCAGGTCAACAAAGTTGACAATGGGAGTCTCCGGTAACCGAAAAGAACATTTTGTAATCGAGTTTCGTTTTCTACATCTTTATGTAGGTTCTAGAAATTAGGCAAGCCTATCGGCGCCTACGGCATTGCGCTAAGTAAGGTTAAAAAAGCCGTCTATGGGGCCCATGATAATTAACACATTCAGTGCCGAGAATTGCTACGCGCTACGCTCGTAGCCGACCCCGTGGTGTTCCTCGTACGTATCGGAAAGCTCCTACGACGTAGGCACACGATAGTCGTGTTCCCGACACTGAATGTGTTAATGGATTTAATTAAACCTCATTCTTCTCCCAATCCCAACATCTCGAATATAGGAAAATAAGTTAGTATATAACCTTTTTGAAGTAAAAAAATACATGGCAAGTAATACTGACGTCTCCATGTTACTAAAAAAAGTTATCCGCAGTTGACACAATACGTCTGTCAGTTTTTATAAACATTGAGAAAAGACAATTTAGTATCAATTTTGTTAATTTCTTAGTGTTGTATCTATATCTGGCCGACTCAACATTTATAATTTCTTATGCTGAAGTACTTACCGCAGGTTTGAGTTCAATTCTTGTTAATCATTTTACATTGTCATCTCAAATCAAAACAGGAGTTACGTGTGACATCACGTGTCACGCAGCCAAAAGTCACGTGGTCAGCGCACAGTAGTTTTTTAAATTATATATTTTAGTACCTTATCGAAAAAAAAATGAAAAAACAAAGACCTTATTGCAAATCTGCAGCATAAGACGAATCGAATGACATATCATTTATCAAAATCGGACCATAACTGTAGATCTGATGGCATGTATAAAATTCGCCCTCGCGTAATAATAATATAGATATTTTGAACTAAATGTAAACTTTAAACCTGAATATTTTTTGATTTTACGCGAATGCCCATAATAATTATTTTGATTATGTAGAATTTGAAATCCAATTTTCACAGAAAGTCACGCGGTTGTAAAGCGGGCCCGCGTTACTCACGCGCTGGACACGCGTTGCTACCGCACCCGACCCGCGCCGCCAACAAAAAGTATGAAAGGCTGACTTAATGCCTTAAGATTTCTCTACCAGTCAACTGCAGGGCTAAACAGAAAAGCAGTGCAGGCAGTTGACAAAAAAAAACCGGTCAAGTGCGAGTCAGACTTGCGCACCGAGGGTTCCGTATCACCCAGTACAATAAAAAATGCTTCGTACCAAATTTCATGATTCTGAGTACCCTGTAGGTTTGATTCCCTTGCGAGTTTCGAAATTTTGCGGAAATTTGCGGCATAAACGGCTGTATCTTTTGATTGCGTTGGCTTAGAAGTTTGATTTTTACACAGCTCCAAGGGACAGTTGACTTGAGTATTTGATATAAATTTCAGCTTGGTCCCTTTACGCGTTCTTGAGAAAAATGGTCTTGACAGACGGATTGACGGACGGATGGACAACAAAGTGATCCTATAAGGGTTCCGTTTTTTCCTTTCGAGGTACGGAACCCTAAACAGGATAGGTAGATAGATCTGTCTAATGGAAATTGATTTCCTAATATATTATATAAATGCATATACTTACAAACAATATAATATACATACATACATATTACTATGCGTACCATGTGCAAAATACTACGTTATTTGATATTACGTTTATAACATAACATTTGAAATAATTTCATGTACTCGTATGAGCAGAACATTTAATACTATGTTAAAATCTTGAAATGAGGCTATTTTCAACCAAAAATTGGCTACCTACAGCTTCTTAACCAATCATGGTAAGTAGGTATTTCTATGGTTCGTTCGATAAGGTTTTCGATTGATTTATCTAAAATCATAATGTTTCATATTCTGAAAGCATCATTCGTTTTGACAACATGAAATTGTTATTCAAATTTTGCAAGATGGTGACCGTTCGCAGGCGGCGAGAACTGAGCAGCATATCGAGATAATACACTCGCGGTCAATGAATACGGGTCACCCTAAATTAAATAACCGCAATAGGTTTTTTTTTATATTTAACACTATCTATTAACTGAGTATAGTATTCTTTTTAAAATACCCAACTGTATTAGCAATTTCCGGGATCCTATTATAAAAATATCAACGTCCAAAAATGACGATTTTTGCGATACCTCGCTCCGTTAACGTTGTTTTTTTTCATAGGTTTTTACGAGTCCGATTTAAACCTGGTAACTTTCTTTTGTTACTGTTATTTTTGCAGTTTACGTGTATGATTAAATAAAGATCTTGACAGGATTTAAAAAAACTGTACAACCCTGCACTATTTTAGGAAATATTCGTCTGCTGACGATACATTTTCAATCAAAGGAAAATGTATCGTTCTGAGCAGCATTCGAACCTGTGACATTCAGGCTCTAGCCGACTGAGCTATCGGTACAATCTGTTCGACAAAATCTGGTTAGGCGTTTTTAGAGGACACTGGTTGCAAGATTTGTCGTTTTTTATATATATATATATTGTACCTTATTGTTGTTAAAGCTAGGCTAGCCTAGCGGTTCAGGCGGCTATCAATGCGGCTGTCAAACGGCGGTAGTGAGTTCTAATCCCGGCTCGTACCAATGAGATTTTCGAAACTTATGTATAGAATATCAATCAATATTTACCGTTAGCTTTTCGGAATCGGAAAAACATCGTGAGGAAACCTGTATACATACATCTGCAAAGAAATTCAAAGGTATATGTGAAAACCCCAACACACACTGCACTAGCGTGGGAACGTTTATAGGCTGATTTATTCATTTTATATTGAAGTTAATTGTTTAATTACCTACCTTTTAATTTTTTTGCTTTTTTGGTAACAAGTCCTGTTACAAAAAAATACTCAATAATTTGTATTTTAAATTATTGGCCGGGCCATCAGTTTTCGTTCAGGTATTAAATTGAATCCTTAAGTCGTCTTTTAATGGTTTTAACCTTTTTTTCGCATAACCCCGATTTAATTAAAATAAATGGCTCTTTTCCGCGAACCATAAAACTAAACGATCTTATCGTGCTCAAGAACATAATAGAAATGATTGCTCTGACGGTAAATCATAAAGCAATTGTTAAACTTCGTAATACCTCCAATTAACGGGGTCATGGGTTGGGGCTCCAAGTATTTCGACATCATTAAACGATGACAGGCTAAAAAAGCTATCATGATTGAAGGAAAGCTTTAATGAATATACCTAGCTTATTATAATGTAGGTAGTGTCTTTAATAGGTATCACATCACATCTTATTAAAGAAAAATAATTATCGTGAAGAAGAATACGATTACAGACACGGTAATTAATAAAATTAACGAATTGAATTTAATAGTCGTCGATTTAGTCGAATAACGATATTTCAATTTATTGCTACACAAAATGTATTTACCTACGTCGTCAACTCTGGAAAGTTAAAACATTTAATATTTAATTGTATTCGATCTATATGCATAAATTAAAGCATGGTTAAAACTGTTAAATTGAGTTTGCGCAAATCTCCAGTAGCGTAATTAGTATATGAACGCGTTACATAATAAGATATCGGACATCATCAGGGCGTGACATAACGCGATAAATAAGCGGCCTTTTTCTAAAATCCCATAGTCAACACAAGTTTCCCTTTTAGACGAAGAAAATACTTACATAAAGGTTTGTTTACAAAGCAATGTTTACTATTATGTATGAGATGGTTACTTATAATAAAGCTTTCTGTTTGCAGCGCAGCATTTTTTTAAGGATTTCGTTAGCCACTTAATTGTCCTATTTTTTATACTTAACTTCAAATTTAATAAGTGTAAAGCAAAGATCATGAAACAGCATTAGTAGACCGTGAAATATTTCAAATAACTCATCCTGGTAATTTTTCATTCCTCATTGCATATTTTGGAAAAAGATAACTTGTAGATTATTTTTATGAATATCTCCATATTTTCTTCGCAATAGTCCATTTTTATACATACCAATCAAATATCGGGGGAGTTTTTGCACTGGAATGTTACTAGTTGGGCCGTCACGATCGGATAAGCCAAGTGCTGCATGCGTTTCACCTTTTGCTGTCTTAATATTACTAAAAATGTTATCATATTGTTTAAACATTAAAGCGTTAAGATAACATTAAGTATGCAACAATTTATGTGCTCTTGTACGAGGACGTACTACTTGTCGAAATTTGGTGAAGATACGGGTCATACACAAATTTAGGTTTGCGTCTTTCCTGTAGACATTGTCAAAGTAAGGGGCTACAAAGCCAAATTTTTGGCTTGATTTTTAATTTGCATAAACGGCATCTCTTCTTTACCTCATATTCATTATTAAGCGATAAAAGCATTATTTATTGTATGCATGTAAGCTCTTAACTATTGACTGCAAAGACTAATTTTGTTTTAAACACTGTGTAATTATGACCTACCGACTTCTCTGTCGCGCAGAAGAAACGAACGGATTTGGATGTTTTTTTTACATAAATATACATATAGTTTAATATATCAGAAACAAATATACCTTAGCTAAAATTTAGTAGGACAAAAGCTAGTTAATGTAAGAAGATTAAAACATGGTTTAATCATGACTTGATTCCATCGGTATGCGGTCTATGTGAAACCACCTTAACACTGAAACTCGGGTCGTGCAAATAAATCTCTTAGCGACAGATAAGGGCCCGATCCGAAGAAAGGCTGGTGCTCGAGCACAATAAAGCGAGCAAGATAAAAATAATAGAAACGAACAACACAGATAGTTCTCATTCTTTACTTTTGCCATCCCTAGCCGTTTTGTGCTCATTTCAAGAAGGCTTTTAGAAACTTTTCACAAAGAACTGAAACAATGTTCGGTTTAAAATTTCAGATTCGCGTAATAAGATGTATGTAATGTTGTACTTTCCAAATGACTATTCGCTACTGCCACGGTAAAAACGAACAACCGAGGATATGTTTTTTACCTCAATGAACCATAAATATTTGTTTTTAATGGTAAAAGCTCAAGCACTGTACTGGATTATACTACCTTGGTACTTGCCTGGATGGCGGTTTTATGTAGAATATATTAAAAACGATATCCATGAATCTAAAGTAATAAAATTTATTTATGCAAAATACAACACAAAGAAGAAAATAATACAATACCTAAACTGTAAAAATGTAATTTTTGTACTCGACGATTAAAATATGTGTATTAAGATTTCATAGAGAATACTGCAACGTCACTCTTTTCATCGTTGAATAGTCTGTTACTTCCGAAACAACCGAAATAACTGTTTCGATACGCTCTATCGAAAAAAAAATTAAAATAGAACTAAAATAAATTCGACCAATCACGTGGCTGCTTTACCGAACTGTAATGAATTGGACCAATATAATCGCTTTGATTATTGAGTTTACTCGTTGATGTCTTTTAAGATATCAACGAGCGTACGAGCGATAGGCTGCACTTCGTTTCAACAGTATCGAGTTTGTTTAATTAGTTCAGTTGACTCGTAGAAAATTAATTTTAATGAACTCGTACAAAAAGTATTGTTCACAATAGTGTTATATTTAATCAAGCTTTTTAATCTCGTACCTTATTTAGGCCACTCAGCAAGCTTCGTGGCCTAAACACGGTACTCGTCTAAAAAGCTCTCTATTATAACACGATTGTGAAAAATACTAATATTTGTCATAAGACTAATCAATAAATATGAATAACAACAAGTACATATTAAACAGCATCGTAATAAATTGTAGCTTTTTCATCGGTCCCTTTGAGAACAATTCGTTAGAAGATGCCAGCCCTATCTTCGCGTTCATTTAATTAGGATAGTCAAAAAAATTGCAGTGTAAACTAAATTGGAATGAAAGTGAAACTACGCAAAACTTATTTTGCGTTTCGGAATTTCGGTTATTGTTGTTAAATGAATACGGTTACGTTGAAAATTTTGCGAGGTTTCGTTGCTTAGGTTACAATGTTTGGTGTTTGTTTCCGTCTCGCTCGTAGATAAAGGATTCCATAGATTCTAAGCGAGTCCCCGAAAGGGATGGAGGATGGAGATAATTTTTTTTGTTGAGTCACTTTTACGTACTTAAAAAAAAACTTTTGAAAAAAGACAGGCTCGTGAATTCTACGGCTCTCTAGTAAGTTTATATACAACATTTGTTATTGCAATGTACTTTTGCACTCTTACACTAACTTATACAGTCAGGGGTGATAATATACGTACATAAATAAGGACATAAATATCTGTACAGGACTCTTATTGTCAATGTCATAAAGGCCACCCCGTTGTCAGACGCGGCCACAGCACTATGTGCAGTTAGCTCGGAAGTGTGTTAGTAATAGAATTACTCGTCATTAGAATAATATGTTATGTTGACTATAACGGAGCGACATGTTCACCTGTGTGACAAGCTACTTAAATAAAGAGAAAAAAAAAAAAAAAAAAGGCGCGTATAAAGATATTTATGTACTTATTTATGTACGTCTATTATTACCCCTGACTGTACGCCATAAATTTGTTGCTGATGCGACGATAAAAGTCGTTGCAGTGCCCTGCGCAATCTTTCACGTCGCAGCTATTTTGCTACGCAAGTTACGCAACGCGTCCGTCGCATTAAAAATCTGACATCGACGTGCCCCAGTGATGCACACTAAGGTACATTAAATGTCAATTTTACGATTGACCGCCACCGCAGGCCACGTCAGTATAATTCTGGCCTGACATTATCAGTAAGCTGTCAATTGTCAGTGTCAACTGTCAGTCGAGTCAGTCCCGATTTTTTACTGCGTCCTGCAGTTAAATGAGTGCTCTCTAACTGGCGCGGAAGCGGGGCTGTACGAATGCAGTCCTGCAAGCATACCGCCGCCCCACAATTCCGCACATGATATTATGAGTGCGCAAATATAATACTGACAGTTTTCCGACAAGTGAGGAAATTTGTGCGACAGGCGATAAGTGACATGATAGAGCATCCGTCCCTGGCTGACACCGTTCGATAGAACGAGACGACGCTCTTATCTTGTCACTTATCGCGTGATAAGGCCATCCATGCTACGGGGCCAGTAAACTCACATCAAAGTACAAAATAGGTACCGGATACCGATCCGGCCCCGCCAAGTCAGGCAGTCGTCTAAACTAGGTAACTACATTTTCCATTTGATGTATTTCATAAAAAAAGTTTCAAAATTCTAATGACACGAGTGGAGACATAATATCATCCCCTTTTGTCAAATATACTAGCCCTAATGGCTAATACTCTGGACGACTTACCACTATTTCATTATTTGTAAATAAATGTTAACCAAAATCGAGCAGATATTAATCTTTGTTGCTTACGATGTAATGCAATGAGACAGTGTGTTGATGAAGGATTTTGCAAATGTACCTACTTAGATGACAAAGGGTTAATTTAGTTCACTTTGATTGTGATATTGCAATTAGCCCAACAGGCTTGGGTGACATGTGACAGCCACCGGTTAGAAAGGAAAATTAAATGGAGTAATTTGTGCCTTTGTCGTGTTTTGTGTACCTTAGTGTAAAATTTTTGTTACTAAAACATTAGACTGTATTGTTTAACTTTTTAAAATTGATCAAAGTTTTCTAAATTGTTTTATTTGTCATGTTACAATCTTTATATTAGTATAGGTTACAGGTGAAGTTAGCTTCACTTGTAACCAGATATACTACGTGAGTATGTAACAATACGTATTAAATTGAAACTTTGGAAGAATGTAGGTACCTACCTACATCACTACATAGTATAAAACAAAGTCACTTCCCGCTGTCTGTCTGTCTGTCTGTCTGTCCCTATGTATGCTTAGATCTTTAAAACTACGCAACGGATTTTGATGCGGTTTTTTTTAATAGATAGTGATACAAGAGGAAGGTTTATAATATGTTTAATACATGCATGCATTATACAACACAACAAATAAACTTATATAAACCCGTGCGAAGCCGGGGCGGGTCGCTAGTACCATATAAACGACGATTTCATATTTTGGTACCGCTAACGCCAAGTTGGTCTGATGATGGATTGAGAAGGTGAAACTGAGATATGAGAGAAACTGAAACTGATAGATGTTTGATAGTATATTGAATTGACGACTTCACACCCTCTTATATACTTGTACTAAAATGATTTTTTTTTATAAAGACTTAGGGCACCTACTACTTCAACATCACCTCACTTCAGCGCATTTCGAGCCAATTAAATAAGGAAACACTCATTGAAATGGATGCGCACATTTGTACTGCCTTGATATATAAATACACCGACAGGTTGACAGTTTATTGATACCCCACCGCCAAACACTGAATTCAAACCAAGAAAAAAACATAGATGGAGCATGACGAACAACCTAGTGAAGCCGGTTTAATAAGTTTAGCAGACGCTCACGCACACATAAACAAACTGAATTGCACAAAACTCAAAATAGGCGATCTTCACACCGACTTGATTGCGACACGTGCTGGAGGTTGTTCGTAATGCTCTATCTTTTTTCTTGGTCTCAGTATCTTTGACAAAACTCATGGCGTAGAACTAAGGTTCTACCGTATTAGCATATAAGTATATATACATATTATATAATATCATATAATATATACATATTGTTATTAGCATATAAATCTAAAAATCTACACCGTACGGGTCACTTGTAAATGTATATCTTCAAGTTACATTAAATAGCTTCTTAAACTAATGCTGGAGCCTGATAACTTAATATTTATAAGTTTGAGTTATATCGCAACTCACTGCTAAGCCGCTAAGCCATACTCGCACCGATAAACTTCACTAAGTAGTCTGATTTCTCGCTCTTCAGGCCGCCTATATTACTTTCTTGAACTGCGGAAAGTCATGTTTCTCCCCGTAGTTTGGTAAATATAATAAGCTTAGCTCAGAGCTGGTCAAATTTAAACTATATGTCGATATTTGTTCGGTAAGAACAAAAAAGTTAAGTAATTGTACTACGAAACGTATAAAAATCGTAAAGACAATAATTGTAAAATATGTTTTTAAGCTGAGCTGAGGTACTTACTAATGGGGAAGGCAACTGTCAAACTGACAGCTCCAATAGTGGTACCTAAAAATGCTAAATTTGTATGGCGGGAAGTACTTTTTATTTATTTTTGCGAAAATGGCTTTATTGTTCGTCCCGTATTGCTCCGTAGTGGGCACAGATGTATGAATATAAGGAGATCGGACATGGCGGCCGATTTGTATAGAGTGAGCCTGTCGCAAGTACATTAACCCACACAACGCCCAAGTAATTGACAAGACAAAGCACGCACACATCTAAAACACACACTCTTGTATACCTAAACGCTTATTTGACAATAAACGCGCATCATATCAGGCATTTTGGGAAAAAACGTAATATTCTCTGCGATCAGCACGCGTGCACAGTATGGCAGTGTATGCCCATTGAGCATACAGCTGCGACACGGCCGCCGGCGGCTTGTCCTCTCTCTAGTATTCTATGCTCTGAGGTAGTGGGAATCCACCGTTATCCGAAAAAGGCTAAAAATACAAGGTTGTGGATTAAAGGTATGGGGAAGATTTTTTGCCTAAGAACTGTATATTGTTTCCGTACATAGTAGGTACAATCGATATTCCGTCTCTCTCTCTTATCGTATGGAATCTAGAAGAGCGCCATCTACAATTAGCTTTCACCGGCCAACCCCATTGTTATGTTTATTTTTGCATCAAAATAACAAGTCACATACTGCATAGAGGAACTGCTTGGAAAACTTGAACGATTATAGAATGTCTACGTAAGATACATCTTTGGCCTGCGCAAATAAGACTACATCTCCGAATCTGGTTCTCAGTTGGTTACCGATCCGTCGGCGCAGACATGTGCACATGGTCGTTACTTTTTAACGTAGTAAGTAACTGAGTATTTAAACACAATAATTAAAATTACCAATAAATGATGTATACGTCCATTATTTCTCAATTTTTTTTTTCTATTTATTGAATGTTTTATTTTAATGGCAACACAGTGGTAACTTTGATGGAATCTAATTACATATTTTAGTTTAGTTTGCGCTCGTTAGAATCGTCTCAAGTGTAGTTGATGACGGTATACAGAAAAGTACAGTCGGCAATAAAAGCTTGTACCAAAAATTCAATTTTTGACAGAAACTTATTTGGTTATTTGTGTAACTTTGACACTATACGAGTATTTTTATAATAAAAAAATATGTATTAGGGTACAATCGTACACGAATCGAACTAGCCCCGTAGTAAAGCTCAAATATGGATTGTGTTATGGGTACTAGACGACTTTTATGCTTGTTCAATTGAACAAAATGTTCTAATTAGAAGAAATATAAAATGTTTAAATGATGTCATAATTCATTGTAACCTTTCCAAGTACCAAAGCAATTGCTATTCTAAGTAACCCGCAGCATTTAATGAAAGAGTTGACCTTCCCGCATGGAATTTATTTGGTAAAAATTAACGATGCGCGAGACGTGGCGAGGCATAGCACATTATATTGGTCAGTAATCTGTTATGCCATGTGTTTGTAAGCTACTTAATATTTACATTATTGAACCTAACATTATCTTCGCTTTATCGCTACGTCACTGTTGCCTGCCGGGGCATTCTTTACGAGCTCAAACGCCACACCCCACCCGTCACGCCTATAACAAAACTAGACCTCTACCTATGCTTAGTTACTATGAATCGTGGCGTCAAGATATATTTGTGGGTGAGCGTTGAGGTGGCCTTAAAACAAGTTACAGAATGGCGCCTGCTATGGCAATTCACAACTTGGACCCAGTTACGTTTGGCGCTAACGCTATTAAAACCATCGTGAATAGGGTAACATAATTTCTAAGTTCGAAGTCATCTGAATCTGTCATACATGGGCCAAATGGAGTTGACATCATTATCACCAGTGGAGAATTTATTAATCTTTCATTAAGTAGACGTATTTAAAATAGGTAATATTTAACAAAAACTGAAACTGAAATACTAAAAAAAAGTGAAAATGGGGCCTTTTTCCTAGTAGCCAGCCACCCTAATATCAGCCTTTAGATACCCAGTGGTCAGCCGCTACATTAGTAGTGGCTTCAGTTCTAGGATCTCAAAATTGACCCAGTATTCAACCGCATCAAAAAATACAAACATTTTACTACAAATAAGAAAATAAAGTTATGTAGGCAGTTTATCCTCCTGTTTATATACATGAATAACTCACTTCCTGCGTAACAGGCATAAGAAAATCATCATTCAAACAATACCTATTTACAGTCAACGTCAAAAGTATCTATACACATTTGAACCTTATTTCAATGAGAGAGAGTTCAAAAGTGTAGGTACACATATTTTTCGCAAGGCTGAGTACTGGATACTCTAAACCCAGTGGTCAGCCGCATAAATATAACCGTTATTTTAAGTGCAGCTGACGACTGGGTTTTATTTAAAATACTTTAGAACGTGCTTAACTAAATTTGAAAATTTAAATGTTACGGTCGTAATGGTTGTATCGGCTCGAAAAAAAAAGAATAACCCAATGGTCAGCCACGAGAGACTGTGCACTGGATTTTTTGTACAAAAGTTACCACGTTACTTCCAGTAGTCAGTCCTCTCAATTTATAGGTTAAACATTGATATTTTTTATAAAATATAATGTTAGATAATAGATATAAATAAATAATATAAAATAAATATTTGCGGACAATCTTACACAAATCAACCTAGTCCCAAACTAAGCAAAGCTTGTACTATGGGTACTAGACGACGATATAGATACTTATATAGAGAAATAAATACTTAAATACATAGAAAACATCCATGACTCAGGAACAAATATTCGTGCTCATCACACAAATAAATGCCCTTACCGGGATTCGAACCCAGGACCTCTTGCTTCGTAGGCAGGGTCACTACCAACTAGGCTAAAGCGGTCGTCAAGATAAAGTAATGAATAAACCAATCATGAACAAAAAGTAATGACTCTAAACATTCAAACATGGTTTTTCATACCTGTTTAGAGTACAACACGTGCACTACTGCTCTCGCCGACAAACAGCACCTGTATAACGAGTATATCTCTTCCCCCCGATCCCTCACCTCACCTGTCGCATGATGTATTGACCAATAAGGAATCAGAGCTCCTATTTAAATACTCGCGACCTGTTTAAACGAATAGTTATACCAGATATTTGTAACCAATAAACGACTCAAAAGACTGACCACTGGTCCCTGGTTGGCCCCTGGTGCCTTTACCCTAATAAGGCATTTTTTTTATATGAGATCAACATTATATTAAATTCATTTCATTTAATTTATTTAATAAGCTCATAAAACAAGGTGACAAAGCATAAAAATCTGGGCTATAACTCTTAAATAAGTGTGTGCACAGAAGATTTGAAACATTACAACAAATATAATGCTAACAGCATAACAGGTAATCTGGGCGACATGAGTAATCTCTTGCTAAAGTACTTACAAAATGCCCCAAATGGGGTGGTTTACCCCAAATGCGCAAGTAGCCTTAAACTATTGGAGAAATGTTTACATTGGTGCGTGGTATTGGTTCTGGTGATTAAGGTTGATATGAGTCGCGGTAGTTTAAAATAAATATCGAATTTTATTTCAATTCATTCGATATGTACACCCACAAGGCCCACAAGGTGGACTGATGACCTGGTAAAGGTCGCGGGAGTCCGCTGGATGCGGGTGGCGCAGGACCGGTCACTTTGGAACTCTTTGGGGGAGGCCTTTGTCCAGCAGTGGACGTCTTTCGGCTGATATGATGATGATATGTAAAATGACATTGGTTTAACGCAGTTTTTTTTGCGTGCATGTGTTCAAAAAAAAGACCGCTCACTACTTAAAGTCGATTTCATTTTATAATTTTATATTACATATATACTTAAATAACATCTGTATTTAGGTAATAGGAGCACCAGCCAGAGTATAACAAACACATATCAGAAGGTTGCCTCTAATTCGAAGGGGCTCTGTTGACATTGAATTAGATCTTGTCCGGTGGTTTCTAGAGCCATGCAAAGGGCTCTGAGGACCTGCCAAATATTTACACTAGAATGTCGAGGTATCCGCCTCTGAACTGGAACCCTCATTATTTTGCTTTTCATAATAAAAAATATGTCTACATATGCATGGGATCGTAAGAAAGTCACTAAATATGTTGGTACTTTGTTGACATCATTTTATGGTACCTACAGATACATTAGCATAGGTTATTACGAATCATTGACATTGATTATGAAAAAAAAACTTTGAGGAAAAGGTCAATGATGTGT